>CM056383.1:6070338-6670338 GCA_029718625.1 Synaphobranchus kaupii | reverse complement strand
GTTCCCTAGCCATTGTAGCACACTGCCAATAAACATGCTGCAATTTTAGATGGCCCAATGTTCATTTGGAGATAAGCAGCTGTCCACCTAGCCCTCCCTCCACCTCCCTTACACAAGCAGTTGGATGAATATGTAGATCTAGTATTTCTAATTGAAATTCCACGATCATCAGAAATTCTATTTTTAACATAGCATTTCTGATTACTTTTCTGTGATTTATTGTTTGGTAGCTGGTCTGCCTTCCAGTGTTACAAATAAAATCAAATAAGATGCCTTTACAAATAATTCACGAACATCAATCTTGGGTTTCTACATACAGCGATAATTGTGTTCATTAAAAACCAAAATGGTGAGCAGTAATTGATTTTGAAATTATGAAACAATATTATCATTGCGTGTTGACTTTATCGAACAAAAGCAGACACAGACAATGTCAGGGTAGTGATTTAATTTAGAGGTGTCTTCATTTGTCATCAATCAAAAGTTAGCAATCAAATGATACCCATTTGCCAATGATTTGTGCAAGGTTAATGGCATGTGTGTACATGCCTTCAGATCAGAGTTCAGCTGTGGTTCATTTTATTATTTATATATGTATCCTAGTGGTTCGATTCCTAACGGTTTAACGTTGTCGATTTATATAGGTGCCAAATGTCTTGGACACAGCAATCAATCTTGTTCTGTTAATTACCGCAAGGATCATGACACGGAATATTTCCAATCCCACAAAGTTACTGATTTTACAGTGCCGCTAAATTAATTAGTGGATTGGCCTCAAACGGATGCACTGCTTCACAGGTCCACAGAAATAATCAATAAATCAACAAAAGCATTTTGAGGTACGCCTCCCAACTCATCAAATCCCACAAAGAACTGAAGCTTTGCTGAGGTTACCTTTGCCAGGAGACCTAATGGAATGTCACTCAAAACCAGAGGGCAATGCACTGGAACTAGTTTTTCTTCCTGAAGCACAAGGGGAGAAAACTATGTACAGGTTTCCTCAGACACAGGAGATCTAAGGAGATTCAAAATCAATCAGATATACTTGTGCAATGCAAAAATAATATAATAAAATAATAATCCATTATATCCATTAAACTTACGCAGAAGGTAAAGTAACGTCCATTAAGTTACCAACACAAGGTATGGAATGATTAGATCAGTTACAGTTACACATTAGGTAAAGAAAGATGCACCGACATTTATGAAGCCACCAGCTACATGAACCCAAGCATAAAACAATCAGGTATCTGTTCAATCTAAACGCAATTCTGTTTGTCCAGGTTCTGTTTGTATTTGAGTAGGCCTAATACTTAAATAAGCAATGCATGTATCTAACACTTTGGTAAAGTTCTCAGAAACAAGTGTTGAATCACGTAAAGAATCACGTGTTGCTCGTCCAAAGTTTTGACAAACACTTGGAATTAGCTTGTAACTTAAGGGTATACTTTCACTTGTGATTGTTCACAAGTACTTGGATTTGCTAAAATGTATTAAGAATTAATTATGTTTTGCTCGGTTACAGCTGTCACCAATCTACACAATCCATGATCAAACTAGAGGGGAACTTTTGTCAACAAATTTTATTCTGTGTGAGATCATTTCATGTAACACTCAGGGCTCTATTTTAATAAACCAAACGCAATGGTGAACACTAGAGTAAGCGCTTGGCGGTATCGCTCTGAGGGCGTGTCGGCGAGAAATTAGGTAATTTCATGACGGCAATCTTGGCGCACCTTATGGCGGTATTGCTAAAAGGCTGGGTTTAAATGTCCAAGGTGTGTCTCTATGGTAGCCAATCAAATTGTTGTTCTCATGCTTTAAAAAAAAGTCAGTTGGAACACAATCGCTCCATGCAATTTCATAATGAGCAACCCAAACGCACTGGACCGTCAACTTGGATGTGTGTATGATTCTACGTGGGAACATGCATTGAAATGTTCATTTTAAAAGCTGATCCGATACTTACCATTTATCTAGCCCTATTAAGCCGCTCAGCCAGTTGATTTCTCTTTGCTCTGGCTGTGATGGGGACCGCGACCACTGGTGCAGGTGGGGCAAGCTAATTTTGTCGCTGTCTGTGGTGCTAAAGTACATCTTCCGGCAGGCGCATTTCACATTGGTGAAGATGTGCGATATTATGCAGCACCTGGACATTGATGGAATGTGTTCCTTTGCGATTGACGAAAACTATTGCATGCTCGGGTGGTGCGCGGATTTGTATGTGCGTGCAGTCGATAGCACCAAGCACCCCAGGGAACCCACACTTGAGAAAAAATGCGAGTTTTGACTTTTTACTGCATTCATTGTCCGTATAGTTGAGGAAGGACACCCGCTGAAAGTATATCCTTTCTGTGTATTGTCGTCGTCGCCGCAAACGTCGACCGATCATGTACTCCATCGTCAGTGTCACGGGATTTAATCTTTATGCCACTAACACCTGCCTGCATAAATAGTCACTTATATACCCTGCTGATGATTGATTGAAGACTAAATTAATCGTTTGGTTAATTTGCCTACATTAGGTAATGTAGGCATAATTATGATTCAAGTAGGCTTATGATTCAACTGTGCCAATGTGTAATTTATATATTATAGGCTATTGGCCTACGTGATCGCAAGTTTCTTGTAAGCTGTCCTGTTTTATTCTAGTAGTTTAAATTAAAATTAATTAATTAATAATAATTATAGGCTATTTGTTCATTAAATGGAAGTGTAATGTTGGCATCACCTATAGACACTACACAGAACTACATGACTAATAAGTTGCCAAATTACCAGAGTCTATTGCGTTGCCGCTAAGAGGTGGTTCCAGCTGATCATAACGCAATGGGTTTTCGTTGGTTCAAATTGTCAGTGCGCCGAAAGTATTTTAGAACACGCCCCAGACAGCACCACCCATCCCACTGCAGCGCAAGCGAAAGGATGTTATGTTGAGAATTTGTTGATCCTAGCGGTATTGCTGAGAAACGCCATAGCGCCAGTTTTAAGACGTTGATGCTGTCAACAAGCTTGCATTTGACTATACCGTCCCCTTGCGCTGGTTTGCGCCGGTTTGAAAATAGAGCCCTCAGTGTTAACAATAGAAATCTGATCATTGCAAATGGTGGTTTCCCCTGGGTAATTATCTAAAATATTTTCAATTCATTTATTCGATTATGTAGCATTGTAGTCGGTTATCTACCACTACATCTGTGTATGTACAAATTTATGTAACAGAGCTAAAATAAACAGCTTTGGTTTCTGATATTGTGCCCATAGTTATTTTACTTTCCATCATTTGTGAGGTTTTAAATTAATTCACTTTTGGGCAAGAGCTGCAAGGCTGTGTAAGCACGCAGCTATCTCACTCTGCAGTCTCTTAATTATGAAAAAGCACATGAAGGTAACATTAGTGTCCGGGGTAGTCTATGCAATTGTGTTAAAACAATAAGTGTCTAAGCTGAGGAGAAATGTTGCACTCATTGCTATTGCTACCATTTGTACCTCTAGTTAAAATGACTGTTTGCTAGCCACCTCCATGTAGGCTAAGTGTGTTGTCTTTAACAAATTATCGTTTGAAGGTTTAAATGAGCTTTCCATTGTCTTTTCACAAACGCAATAGCATGTTCTATTGAGTGGTTCCAGGCAAATGCTATATGGTTGAGCTAATATCTCAATTATACACATGTTATGCAATTACAATTTTTTTTTGATGTTTTAAGCATTCACAACGTTAGCTTGCTCGATTTGCATGAGTGACTGGATACAATGAACTGGTAGAATTATCTAACTAGCTGTGCAGGCTGGAGATATACAGTATATATACATATATATATATATATATATAATTATTATTATTATTTTTTTTTTTTTTGAGATATAAGACTTGTGTACTGCTAGGTGATGTGAAATGGTCACCACAGTGTGTAGCTTTCTTTGGCTCATCTATCTGAGGCTTGTCTACTACCTACAGACTACATTTGCTTACTACATTACAAATTGAGCTTGCTATAGAAAAATTACTTAATAAAGTTTGACCCCATGTAGCTCCAAAGCTGCAGGAGATGATGCTTTTTATTTATTTAGTTATTCATTTATTTATTTATTTATTGTGTTGCTCCTTGTGATCAAATAGGAGCCCTGGCATGTTTCCTATGCAGGATAATTATGAGTGCAAGGCAAACACAGACAGCCGTTGTTTGTACATTTAACATGTGTGTCTGTGTGTGTGTGTGTGTGTGTGTGTGTCTGTTTCTTTTTTTTACTTTGAAAACAAATGTACTCAGCCAATGCACGGCTCAGCTATTACATTCATCACACTTAAGTCCACTTAGTCAAATCATACTTTGAGCAATGAATAAGTTCAAATTAAATCTTATCATTTGTCTCACTTTGTTACACAGAGCAAGAGTTTTTTTCATTTTTTGCAAATTAACACAATTCCCTATTTACACAGCACACACATTTGTATATACATTATGAATGTCACTGGCTTCATGTATGAGATATGTTGTTAGGGGAAAAAAAAACGAAAAATAGAAAAGCTCTGTGGCGAGACTGTGGTGGAAGGTCTTTCGAGGGGCAGTAAGCCGAGCTGATAGCAGGTTAGTGTTATATTTATTGAAATGTATTCTGAGGGCAGCATTGCAACCCTAGCCCTAAACCTAACCCTAACCCTCTCGCTGATTGGATGGCTGAGAGAACCAATCACATGCAATGCTGCCCTCAGAATACATTTCAATAAATATAACACCAACCTCCAAGCTGATAGCCAGGAGTTTGAAAGCTTGAATAGAGACCTGGGTTGGTCACCATTGCTGAAGAAGGCGCTAACCTTAATTTTTTATTTATTTTTTTGTAATGTTTAAACAAGCCCGCTGCCACATACAGATCCTTTCCAAAAAATTAGAATATCATGGAAAAGTTTTTTTTTTTTTCATAATTCCATTCAAAAAGTGAAACTTTCATAGATTATATATTCATTACACACAAAGTGAAATATTTCTAGCCTTTATTTGTTTCATTTTTCATAATTTTGGCTTACAGCTCCAGAAAACCCCCAAAACAGTATTTCAAGAAATTAGAATAGTGTGTTGAAAATCAGCATTTACTTCAGTTATTTCAGAGAATGAATGTTTTAGACTGAGTGTCACACTATCATCTAATTTACTCAAAACACCTGCAAAGTTTATCTCAGTTTGGTTCAGTATGGGGAAGACTGCAGACTTGACAATTGGCCAGAAGACCATCATTGACACCCTCCAGAATGATGGGTAAGCCACAAAAGGTCATCGCTAAGGAGGCTGGCTGTTCACAGAGTGCAGTGTCCAAGCATATCAATAGAAAGTTTAGTGGAAGGGAAAGATGTGGCAGGAGAAGGTGCACAAGCAAAATAGATGACCGTAGGCTTCAGCAGATTGTCAATCAAAGATGATTCCAAAATTTGGCGGAGATGCAGAGGGAGTGGACTGAGGCTGGAGTCAGTGCTTCAAAAACCACCACGTACAGACGTATCCGGGACATGGGCTACAACTGTCGGATTCCTCGAGTCAAGCCACTCCACTCATTCTCTGAAATAACTGAAGTAAATGCTGATTTTCGACACACTATTCTAATTTCTTGAAATACTGTTTTGGGGGTTTTCTGGAGCTGTAAGCCATAATTATGAAAAATGAAACAAATAAAGGCTAGAAATATTTCACTTTGTGTGTAATGAATCTATAATCTATGAAAGTTTCACTTTTTGAATGGAATTATGGAAAAAAAAAAACTTTTCCCTGATATTCAAATTTTTTGGAAAGGATCTGTAAATACTATAAAAATAAATGTTTGTGATTACATAAAAAAATTATTTAGACCTCAGAGTGCATTATCATAATCATCAATATGGATTTGTAGTGATATTATTTTTGTATGACGATGATATTATTAATATTATTAATATTAATAGTAGCTTTCTCTACGTTTATTTTCACTACAAATCTACAATTATTTATTCAAAAGAAGCATATGTGGGATATGGTTATGGATTGGGGTATGGAAAATGGACATAATTACAAAACAGCTCGTGCCCCAAAATAATAATGTCAGTTTTAAAATAAACAAGGCAATGTAATGACATTACTAAAATTAAGTTTGTTTAGATATACTTTCCACCATATTGCACGCTTAATTTCAGTACTATTTAGATGTCATGATATAAAATATGACTGTTAATTGCTAAGCACCCAGCTGCCTTGCTCAGTTTCATTGTAGGGTTTTAGCTAGCATTTGTTTAGAATTTCCAAATGTCCATTGTGTGTGCAATTATCACAAACACACACACACACCTGCACTAATGAAGCTAACCTGACTCCAAAGAGAATCTCAAACGTGTTCTGTTTTTAAGACAGTTGCCTAGCTACCACAGCCTTATTAGAATGCTGTTGAGGA
Source organism: Synaphobranchus kaupii (assembly GCA_029718625.1). Classification (NCBI taxonomy): domain Eukaryota; kingdom Metazoa; phylum Chordata; class Actinopteri; order Anguilliformes; family Synaphobranchidae; genus Synaphobranchus; species Synaphobranchus kaupii. The sequence goes on along the minus strand of CM056383.1, from coordinate 6,663,924 downwards.
AGGAAGCTGGAAGCAGGCAGCATCCTTTTGTTTGGGACATGGCCCAGGACTGATGTAGATGACCCACAGGAGGTGATGTCATAGTGGAGAACATCCCAATGGACCTGGCCAATGTTCCTGTGAACTGCAATGTGAGCCAAGGTTTTTATCTATTTATTTTGCTGTCACCTACCCACAATTTTCAGGCTTGCCATCCAGGAAATAAACTAAATAAAGCTGCAGGAAAAAAAGGCCTTGTTTGACTTGACACCAGCAGCCCATCACTCCCCATGAATTGTCTCCCATGTTCCAACATTTGAGTTGCTTGAGGTTTGAAATGCCTTTGTTCAGAACCTCAAAAAATGGCACTCTGTGTACCCCCAACTTTCTGTACACCTCCTCCCTCATGCACTATCTATATCTCTCGCTCTCTCTCTCATGCACCTGGAGACTCTCATACACACACACACACACACATACACACACACACACACACACACACACACACCCTGCTGTGTTTGCAGGCTATTTGTGATGTACTGGATGGATATTCAGGTGGCTTGCTGTTTCCCATTCTATTTTCCTGTGGTGTGTTTGTAAAAAGAACAAGATTCTTGTCCTCACCTACTCTTTCTCACTGCCTGTAACTGGAGTTGTACATGTTACAGGACACCTGCAATAGGAAGAATTGACAATGTCAATAGGGGCAGTTCAAATGAGATTGCCGCAACACTCTTACTCAGCCTATGTCATGAGTGTTATGCTTTCCAACACACAATACATATCTAAATGGTATTTTACAGCATGTGACTATTAAATGATTTAAAATAGGAATAAAAGATTTTTTTCTTGAGAATGTTTATAATTGTGCATTGGGCATGGTGCAGAAAAGTATCCAATGTGTGATTTATATTCTACTAATATGTGTGAACCAAAAATGAAAATATGATTTATGAAGAAAAATTCCTGATGAGTTAACAGTTCAGTCAATATAAATGTTCTACAAAATTCATCCTAGGTTTTCAGGTGATAAATCCTAGTGTTACAATTTAAGCACACTAGGAGTAACAATTCAAGAGAAAAGTAATACAAGTGTGTACAGTGCTCTTCTGATGGAAATATTTTACTAGGCTGTTTGAGAGAACATTTGAATTCTCAGAAACGGACCCCACTGTCCTGCTGAGTGGTAAGCACATTGTGTCTGAAGTCATGTACAGTACAGTACCATTTTGAAAAGCTGTGCAGTGTGCTGGAAAGCTCTGTCAAGACATAGGTCGTGAGACATTGCGCTCCTATTTCTCTCTTTGTCAACTCTGTCGCTTAAAACATAGTTATTTTGTCTGGAATTTCTTTTGTTAATACTGTAAATGCAATATTTCAGCATGCTACAAAATGAGTCTGACAAGGTAAATATTTTACAGTGCTCTGGAGGTCAAGCTATGATCAGCCAGATCTGCCTACATACAATATATGGATTTGAAAATGAGTTTGGGTAGGAGAGTCAGTGTTACAGTAGTTAGGGTTGAGGTAGGACAAAGGTTGAAACCTGGATTAGGGTAAGGGTGAGGAACTAGGGTTAGAGGGTTCTCTCAGAGTGCATCTTGTTGCGTTGAGGATCGTCTAGACTACGCTGGGATTCAGATAAGCGTATCTTTTTTCACTGCTTTCAGCTGTTGTTAGTTAGTTGAACAGATTGGAGTCACTCGGTAGTTTAGCTTATTTTGAATTGTTTGCAGTTAGTTCTCCATTTATACTAAGTCCCTTGGTTTGGTCATTAATTCACATGGCTTCTCTTACCATAGCTATGCTGATGACACTCAACTCTTCCTCTCTTTCCCTCCCTCTGCCCCACAGGTAAAGGAAAGGATATCTGTTTGCCTGGCTGACATCTCTGAGTGGATGTCTAGCCATCACCTGAAGCTCAACCTCGACAAGACCGAGCTGCTCTTCATGCCGTAACAAGACCTCCCCGCTCCTAGACCTGTCCATCACCGTCGACGGAACCATGGTGCGGAACCTCCCGCTCTGCAAGGAACCTGGGGGTGGTCCTGGACGATCAGCTGGACTTCAAAGAACACATCAGGGCAACGGCAGGGTCCTGCAGGTTCCTCCTGTACAACATCAGGAGAATTCGGCCGTACCTGACCACTTACTCCGCCCAGCTTCTTGTCCAGACCATGGTCACCTCACGCCTGGACTACTGCAACTCCCTTCTCGCAAGCCTACCAGCCTGCGCCATTTTGCCCCTACAACTGGTCCAGAATGCGGCTGCTCGGCTTGTGTTCAACCTCCCGAAGTTTTCGCACGTCACCCCCCTGCTGAGGTCGCTCCACTGGCTGCCGGTCGTGGCCAGGATCAGGTTCAAAGTTCTGACCCTGGCCTACACTGCAGCCAAAAGGTCAGGCCCCTCCTACCTACAGGACTTAATCCAGCACTACGCTCCTGCTCGACCACTTCGCTCTGCTGCTGCAGGGCGACTTGCACTTCCCTCCCTCCGTGTTAAAGGCTCCCACTCGTCCCGACTGCGGAGCTTTTCCACCCTAGCTCCCCAGTGGTGGAATTAACTCCCCACTCTGCTGCGCTCAGCTGAAACACTGTCTGTTTTTCGGCGTGGTCTGAAAACGCACTTTTTCAGACTCCACCTCGACTAAAATTATACCTATAGGGCCATTCTATAGTATTCGCTTCCTGTTTGCTATTTATCTTGTGATTTTATTTTATTTTATTTTTTATTTTTTGGTTATTCTATAGTTCAGAATGTATAGCTGACTGTGTGTACTTCTCATGTTTATTACTAGGGATAGCTCCTACGCTGTGAGAAAGCTGTCCTTTGTCGGATTTGCTTTGTAGTCACGTCAATGACCTTCAATATGCACTTATTGTACGTCGCTTTGGATAAAAGCGTCTGCCAAATGATTGTAATGTAATGTAATGTAGAGAGCTAGGAAGGAGTGTTTCATTCTCTAGGCAGCCCAATGTGTGGACCCTTGGGGGGAGGGGGGTCAGTCAGTCTGTTTTGCTTTTGATGGAATGATTTTTCCCTGGTGTGTTGCACTTTTTATGTCTGGCAGTTACATGCATTTAAGCCCCCTGCAGATTTTGTATTCTATTGTGGACAATCATTTTCTGGACATCTGACTGTCTTCTACTTGGAGGCCTGATGTTTCCAGTGTTCCTAGCCCAGGGTCGAGGAAGTGTATGACTAGATGTGTGTGGGTGTCGTTGTGGTTTCTTATGTGTAGTGCACACTAGTCCTAAGTGTGCTGCCTGTGACTCCAATATATCTTGTGCCACAGTTTTTGCTCCTTATGACTTACACACAATTTTAGTCTACTAGTCAATGGAACTACTTCAACAGAAATGTGCTGCTGGGTCTTTAGTTTGTTCACTGTTTGTGTATGTTGTCAAGAAGGCTTTTCCAGAAAGCAGGACTACTGTGTTCGCTGGATAAATGCACTTTTGCTGGAGTAAAACCCAGAACAACCCTTTACTTCAGCCCATGTTCCAGATTTGGGAGGGTACCAGGTTTTACTCAGTGCAGTTATTCGGCTAACTCAGTAATCCTGCTTTCTGGAAGGGGCCCCAGGATTCTGATGGCTTGAATATGTTGGGGGGGGGGGGGGGGGGGGTTAGAATAACCTAGATCTAGAAGCATCCTCTCCCCAATCTAAAACCCTTTGCGGTTTATGATTCTTCCAGGAAGGTTTCTATGTTTGGAGGAGCACCTGGGCTTTTAGGTACATTGGGTTGTCCAAATTTCTGTAGTACTCCCCATTGCTCAACAGTCTTTTTGCTTGCTCAATGTATTGTGATTTATCCATTAAAACTATAGCACTCCCCTTGTCTGCTGGTGTTATTATTGTTTCTTTGTTGTTTGTCAGCTGCCACAGTGCTTTGCTTCCCTGGTGACAGTGTTATTTATGTCTGTGGGTTTGGGGGTTTAGTGTTTGCATAAGTGTGTAGTCTTTCTGGATGATTTCCAATATACTCTCTGGGAAGTTGTGGGAACCTGATTTTTTTGTTGAGTGGGATCTTGGTGCCAATGTAGCCTGCTAATTTCAGATTTATATGGTATCACTGGGGTTTCCATAATTTGTTTTTGTTTTCCCAGTGTTGGGATGAATGGCAGGTCATTGTCCAAAAGTTGCATCTGATCCTGCGTGGGTTTGTTGACTAATAGTGTTGTATTCTTATTTGCCTCCCTGGTTCATTTTCTTTGGTTTATGGGGATATTCAGTTTAAAGGTACAGCCAGTGGTCCAGCATTCTGGTTGCTGTACCATTCATCAAGGGTATGTTGTCCTATGTGGTCTGGAATCCTTCCTCTAGTAATTTTGGGATTTTTCTGATTGTGGCTGTTCAGTTTTCCAGGGTTGTCTGGGTATTTGCCATGACTCTATCACAACTAAAATATATTCTATCTTTTGCACAAAATATATATGATTATAATTCCACACTGCATATTTACCTTCTACCAAAGCAGGATATTTACCATAATTGTATTCCCACTGAAGATATATATCATGGTTACCATGGCTTACCTTGAATCTAAGCAGCCATTGAGTTCTCATAATCAGCGGACCTTTAATTAAGTTTATTAATGGTAACTTAGAAATTACATTACATACACAAATAAATCTGGATTAATAAAGCTTTACTAACGTTAGCTGATAGTCACCAGTTAACATTATTTAACCTGACATAAAAGCTAGTAGTTTGTGTCTGAGCTCTGTATAATTGTGTACTGAAGCCACGTAAGTCCACAGACTAATAGCTATCAAGAGAACCAGGCAGAAAAACTAATTTTCTTGTCAGACGCCAAAAAAACATGTCTGTGTGGCAATCAGTCTTGCTTTTTTTCTGTCCAAATGGTATTGTCAATAATTGATGTTGCAAAGAAATGGCTGGATATTGTTGTGCCCATTTATTAACATGATTGAATGTTGATGATAATGCTAATTATAAAAAGCTAAACATGAATGGGGGTTTGTGGATGGCAATTTAATGGAAGTAAAATAAAATCTGCACTACAATTGCAATTTCACAAAATGGACTTGGACACTGACACTACACAATATCCTGCACGGCTAAGAAAACACACTTCTCAGAATTGCTTTTAACTTGGACACTTTCTCAGCTCTTAGTATAATGGGTGCTAACAAGCCTTTATATTATAGATATTCTCCTCCTTCATCTCACCCACTCAAATAACAGTTTCAGAAAAGTTGTCACGTCCCGTGCCTCTGTGTCTTGATTTCCTGGTTTTCCGTTTCTATGTGTTTTCTGTATGTGGATTCCATTCCATGTTTTCCCTTTTCCCCATTTCGTGTCTCCACTTTCCACACGTTTCCTCATGTTGTTTCGTCTCATCTGTTCCTCACTGTCTCGTTGTTAGTCTGGCATATAAGCACCCCTGTTTCCCTGAAGTCCCTCTCCATGGAAGTGGGTCAGATGGGGTCCCAGGTTTTGCAGATGTTTGCCAGCCTGCCTCCTCCAGTTCCTGCAGCACCACCCAGTCCTCCCGCATCCGTGTAGCTTGCTACTCCACCGCTTCCCCAGACCAGGGAACCCTGCATTCCTCTTCCGGAATGCAAAAATGGCGATTTGGGGAAATAAAGGGGTTTCCTGATGCAGTGCGATCTCGTTTTCTGCTTGCAACCCGGTTCGTACCACACTGACTGAGTGAAGATTGCCTTCATCATGGCCTGTCTTGGGGGAAGTGTGTGGGACTGAGCCACTGCGATTTGGGACAGCCAGCTCACTGCCAGTTCCCATTACCCGACATTTGTTTTGGAGATGAGAAAGGTTTTAGACCACCCTGTCCAACTCCTTCTCCATCTCCGTCAGGGGTCCCGCAGCGCTGCCGAGTTTGCGGTGGAGTTCCGGACCTTACCTTGACGCGTCACTCCAGGGGACGTTCCGTAACGGATTGAGCGGGCCTTGTAGGATGAGTTGGCGGTGAGGGACGACGCCAGCTGCCTTGATGTCCTGATCTCCCTGTCCATCAAAGTGGACAATCGGTTGTGGGCGCGCCAGAGGGAGAAGGCGGGTCATTTCACCCCTACGGACCAGTACTTCCGTACTGAAGAATTTGAGTGGGCGTCTGCCTCTATTGTGGTCAACGTCCTACTTTCCTGTCCCGTATGCCCAAGAAGGGGCAACCCACCAGTAAAGCTGGGTGTCCTGGTGAGCCATATCTCCTCTCCCTCATTACCCGGATCACTCGCACTACTGAATCACTGCACCTGATCCTGTCGGGTAATCTCCGTGAACCCATCCAGTTCCACATGATAACCTCTCCTCAGTCTTCCATGGTTCTTAGCTAACCGTGGCTTAAACGCCACAATCCCCATCTCAATTGGGCCACGAACAAGATCCATAGTTGGAGCCCATATTGACACTCCTCCTGTCTACAGTCAGCCCTAGCACCCACGGAGGCCGCTGCCTCCTCCGTCTAACCCCCAGCCGTCTAACCTGTCTTCTGTTCCGCCTGTGTATCATGACCTAGCTGAAGTATTCAGTAAATGTCATTGCCTCCCCATAGGCCTTATGATTGCTGCATTGACCTACTTCCAGGGGCTCCACTGCCGTCCAGCCGCCTGTTTTTTCAGGATCAGCCCCGGCCGACCTCCCTCAAACAGCTGCAGCGATTCTTGGGCTTCGCTAATTTCTATAAGAGGTTCATCCGTGATTACAGCCAGGTAGCTGCGCCCCTAACCAAACTTACCTCCTCTGCCATTCCATTCTCCTGGAAGCTAATGCTGCCTTCATGAATCTCAAGGCCCGGCTCACCTCCGCTCCTGTCCTGGTTTACCCTGATCCCGCCCGTCAGTTCATCGTGGAGGTGGATGCGTCAGATTCCGGGGTCGGTGCCATCCTGTCTCAGCGCTCGGAGGAGGACCAGAAACTCCATCTCTTTGCCTTCTTTTCCTGCCGACTGTCCCCGGCCAAGCACAACTATGACATCGGGAACCATTACTGGCCAGTTACTGGCCATGAAACTCGCCCTAGAAGAATGGAGACATTGGCTGGATGGAGCAGAACAACCATTCATAGTTTGGACCGACTATAAAGATTTGTCTTACATCAATCTGCTAAACGCCTCAACTCCCAGCAGGCTCGTTAGGCACTCTTCTTCGGAGGATTCAATTTCACCCTCACGTACAGACCCGGATCCCACAAACATCAAACCTGATGCCCTGTCACGCCAATTCACCTCAGAAACCAGTCCTGCCAGTCCTGACATCATCCTGTCTCCCTCCTGTGTGGTGGCTGCGGTAACTTGGGAGATTGAGGGTCTGATTAAGGCCACCCAGGAGACCCAACCCGACCCCAGAGCTAACCCTAACTCTTGTCTCTTCGTTCCTTCGTGCAGCAGAGAGGATGTAGAGGAAATCCAGAGATGCATCAGACCTCTCCTCCTACCAGTCTCTCCTAGCGGAGTTCTCTACAGCAGTCACCGCTGCCAAGGTAACTTACTATCATACTAAAATTCACAAATACAGTTCTAACCCCCGTTAATTGTTCTCCATCTTCTCCTCCCTCCTCAGCAAACCCCCTCCTGCTCCTCAATCCTCGTTCACTGCAGACGACTTCACAGATTTATGCGATGAGAAGATCGCAGACATCCGCAGCTCCTTCAGCCCCTCAGCCCCTCTCTCTATGCCCCCCCCCCCCGTTTCCCCACTCCCCCTCCCCTCACGGACACAGTTTTCCACTCTCCTCCTCTCTCTACCCCTTCCGTGTCCCCCCCCCCCTGTTTCTCCACCTTTTCTCCCCTTTCTGATACCGATGTATCCCATCTCCTACTCTCCCATCGCCCCACTACCTGTGCCCTCGACCCTATCCCTTCATCTCTCCTCCAGGGAATCACCCCAGATATCCTCCCATTTGTGACCTCCCTGGTGAACTCCTCCCTGACCTCTGGCTGCTTCCCCTCATCCTTCAAGAGAGCCCACATCACCCCGATCCTGAAAAAACCCATGCTGGACCCCTCCAACATCCAAAACTACAGACCGGTATCTCTTCTTCCTTTTCTTTCCAAAACTATTGAACATGCTGTTTTTAACCAACTGTCCTCGTTCCTTACCCAGAACAACCTACTAGACCCCCACCAGTCCGGCTTCAGACCTGGCCACTCAATGGAGACCGCACTCCTCTCCATCAGCGAGATGCTTCACGCAGCTCAGGCAGCCTCCCTCTCCTCTGTGCTAATACTCCTAGACCTCTCTTCCGCCTTCGACACCGTAGATCACTCCATCCTCCTGTCGTCCCTGTCTGCAGCGGGGATCGGCGGCTCGGCCCTGGCTTGAGTCCTACCTCTCGAAGCGCTCCTCCCAGGTTGCCTGGGCTGGTAAAGTATCGGCACCCCCGTCCCCTTACCACAGGAGTCCCCCAGGGCTCAGTCCTTAGTCCCCTCCTTTTCTCCACCTACACCAAATCCCTTGGCCCTGTTATCACTGCTCATGGTCTTTTCTTACCACTGCTATGCTGACGATACTCAACTCTTTCTCTCCTTCTCACCCTCTGACACTCAGGTGTCAGGCCGCATCTCTGCTTGCCTGAGAGACATCCAGAGCTGGATGGACAACCACCATCTCAAGCTCAATCCAGGCAAAACTGAGCTCATCTACATTCCTGCTCTAACCTCTCCCGCTCTCAATCTCTCCATTTCCCTAGGGGACACTCCACTGACCCCAACGCCTTGTGCCAGGAACCTCGGAGTGGTGATGGACAACAGGCTGTCCCTCTCCGAGAACATCGCAGTGGTAACCTGGGCGTGCAGGTTCTTCCTGTACAACATCAGGAGAATCTGTCCCTTCCTCACCACCCACTCAACTCAGCTCCTGGTCCAAGCGATGGCGCTGTCCCGGCTGGACTATTGCAACTCTCTCCTGGCTGGCCTGCCAGCATCGGCCATTAGACCCCTTCAGCTTATCCAGAACGCAGCAGCGCGCCTGGTCTTCAACCTCCCCCGACACTCCCATGTCACCCCCCTGCTCATTGACCTCCACTGGCTACCTGTGATGGCTCGCATCAAATTCAAAACATTGGTGCTCGCCTTCCAGGCAGTCCGAGGATCAGCCCCTCCATACCTCCAAAAGCTCATCAGACCTTACACACCTGCCAGATCTCTGCATTCCGCCTCCTCAGGACGACTGATCCCCCCCCCCCCCCCCCCCACTTCATACTAGCACCCAGTCTCGGCGTCTGTCTGTCCTGGCCCCACGGTGGTGGAATGAGCTCCCCGTGGAGGTCAGAACATCAGAAAGTCTGACCACCTTCAAGCGCAGATTGAAGACTCACCTCTTCAAGCTGCACCTCTCTCTACCCCTTCCTACCTCCTTGTGACCTCCCCTTGATTGTGTTTTATGAATCCTTGTTTAAGTGGTTCAAGCTTCTAGTTTAATACTTGTAAGGTTACTTATTGGCTTACTGTTGTACACGCCAAGATATCGTGTGGTTGCCCCCCCCCCCCCCCCCCCCCCCAAATAAAAAATAAATAACAATAAATTAAAAAATCATACTGACTACGCCTGGTACTTGAACTCGTATTTACCTTTTAGGGTCGTTTTAACGCACTTGTTCCTAGTTCGAAAATGCACTGATGTACGTCGCTCTGGATAAGAGCGTCTGCCAAATGACTATAATGTAATGTAATGTTCCTGATTCTGTTCGCTCCCAGGTCCTGCAGTGGGAGCACTCCTCCTGTCTGGCCTGCCATCCTGGAGTCCAGCACACCCTGTCCCTCCTAAAACAGTTTTTGGTGGCCGTCGATGGACGCTGACGCCTGTGCATTCCTGCTTGCCTGTACCGTCAGCGCCAGGAGCAAGGCTTCCCACCAGCCTTCCGCCAGTCTCCTCTATCCTCTACCCATCCCTTCGGTGCAGGTGCACTTACGCCAGTGCAGGAGGATTTGGAGGGACACCCGCACCGCACTCCTTCGCTCCACTGCCCCACACTCAGCGCCTGGCGGACCGTCACCGCACCGAAGCGCCCCAGCCCTCCTTGCCTGTTCAGAGTTCCTGTCCCCAGCCCCCCTTGCCTGTTCCGAGTTCCTGTCCCCAGGCCTCCTTGCCTGTTCCAGTTCCTGTCTCCAGTCCTGTATTTTCCATTTGAAAATACATTCCGTTTTTCCTGTCCTTGTCCAGTTCTGCCCGGTCCTTCTGCCTGCCTGCCCGTCTCCGGCCAAGCCCCGCTCCAGCCCTGCTCCTGTTCTCCTGCCTGTCCAGCCTGCTCCTGTCCAGCCCTGCTCTAGCCCTCCTGCCTCATCCCAGTTCTGTCCCGACTCTAGCCCTGTTTTATTTTTGCCCAGCCCTGTTTCCTGTCTGCCCATTTCTGATCTCCTGCCTGCTGCCCTGGGTGGGCATTTATATATATATTAAAAGTCTTCTGTGTGGAGTTCAACCAGCCTTCTGTCTCTGAGTCCTTCATTTGGGTCCTATACTGAGTATCGTTGTAACAAAAGTAGGCGAAAGGTGAGGGGAGGATCCATTGTGAGAAAAGCCATTAGTGTACCTACGAAGCCACCAAGTGCCTGAGTCTCTCAGGTTGAATATCACAGACAGACAAACTAACAATTGCATGTCAAAGCCCTGCAGCAGGCATCATCTCAGGAAGACTGATATCAGGTCTGAAATAATGTGAATGTGGACTGGCAGAGAAAGTCAAGCAGACTATTTTTCCTAACACCTGTACAGGGTCCACCGTGGGGAAAAGAATGTGCGGCACGTTACAGTTCACAGCACTTTAGTGGCTTTGTGCCACAAAAAATGTGTGACTGTACTGTGGCTGGCAATTTAGTATTATGATTAGCGACTCAGAGGTCGCAGGTTGGAGCTTAGCCTGAATTCCTCCCATATACATCCAGCTGTGGATTGTATAAAGTGATTGTATGTGGGGGGGGAAAGGTGAGCACATTGTCAAAATGCCTTAATGTAAAAGTCAGAATGGTTGAGTGGAGGATCGGCTTCCTTTTGTTAGTCGTCCTCACAGCTCGACAGGGTATTTCATACTCCTGGGACTAAATTCACAGGTTGACAGGGTTTCACACCAATGACTAATATCTTCTTTTTTAAATCGGTTATTGCAGGACACCACCTGAAATTAAATAAATAATAGAAATACAGTATTTGCAATTCACACGTTAATTTTGTTTCACACTTAGTACGGTGCCCTTAACTTTGAGAGTAATGTGGATATCTATGCTTGGAAAGGTCCAGTATTGAATCCTGACCATACTGGCACTGACTGTGCTGTTGAGCAGCCACATAGGATGATGCTGAATTTGGCATATAGCCTCAACCAGAGAGGAAGGTTTCTAGTCAGTAGCTTCCAAACAGGGACGGACTGGGACTAAAAAATGGCCCTGGACTTTTTGACCCAGACCGGCCCACCACAACCGGCCCGCAGATACTCCACTGCCCCCGCCCCGTCGAGCCTGCAGCTGCACTATCCTGAACCTGGATGAATAATTAGAATTAATTAGTATAATACTATAACTAACAGTATAATGTTAATATAATAGAAGAATATTAATATACACTACTGCTCAAAGGTTTGGGGTCACTGAGAATTTTTTATGTTTTTGAAAGAAATTGATACTTTTTATTGGATTTCAAATAAAATGATTAATATAAGGTTAAAGTGTGGACTGTCAGCTTTAATTTGAGGGTGTTTTCATCCATATCGGATGAACCGTTTAGAAATGACAGCACCTTTTGTGCATAGTCCCCCCCCCCCCCCATTTTCGGGCATCAAAAAACATTGGTCAGTTTAACATAATGTAGAACAAAGTAATATTTTTAAATATTTGGTCGCATATCCTTTGCATGCCATGACTTCCTGATGTCTGTGACTTATCAACATCATCAGAGTCTGGATATCTTATTTTCAGGTTGTCTGACAAGCGATACAAAAACTCTTTGCATTTATATGGATCTCTATGGGAATTGGGGGGTGGGACTAGATTCGGCTGTAAATTATGCTAATACAGTATGGAACACATTTGTTGGCTAAATGGCTTTAAGTCATCAAGGGTCCAAGGTATCAAATGAGCTTCAAACCACCGTGCTGCTGCCAGATATGCAGTAGATACTACAAGCATTGGGTACGTTTACATGCACACTAATAATACTCCGATCTGAACCCGGTTATGGCAATACTCTGGTTACTGAAATGGTCATGTAAACACCTTTATCCGATAATGTAAGGTCATAATCCGTGTTTTCGAAACCCGATTAACACCCCTGGTTTTTTGGCCAAACCTTCGATTTTTTGGAGCATGTAAACACCTTTCTCCGGTTTCTTTCGGCTTTTTAAAACTACGCGTGTCAGGCAGAAGAGGTGGTGTAACGTCAAAATGATTCCACCCGTCAACATTTGCTATGCCTGGGGTTCCTTCAGCATCTCACTTCCAGAATTTTATTATTAAATTGGCATTTCACCGGTGAAAATATATTGTTCAGTGTTACGTGCGTACTAGCTAGTTTGTGGCTAGCACATTAAATAACTGAAATTTTCGGGAAATTCGCCAGATTTAGAGATCGGTAAAGCTAGCTTGTACAATAATATAAATCAACCACTACTAGCAATTAGCTATAAATAAGTAGCTATTACTAGCTAGCTATAATAATAAATAATAATAGCCTACTAACGTAAATTTTTGAGGGGCGGATAATTTTTGTCCTTACAACGGGGAGCAGTTAGTAGCTACGTTTTCCACAGAGCTGATTATGGAGAGAATCATGTAAACGCGGCTTTTGGAGTAATCACATTTCTTATGTCCATGTGAACGCAATAAGTTAAATAATGGCGTAAGCTGATCGTTTCCAGTAATCGGATATTGCTGTGCATGTAAACGTACCCATTGTTTCCCCTGAATATTTTTTCCATTGAGTTCAACAGGAAAATTAATCAGGAGAAACTATTCGCCAGTGGTGTAGCTACGATTTATGGACATGTGTAGCTAGCTTACCAATGACCCAGTTGTAATTGTGGTTGTTCTAGCTAACGTTAAGCATCTCTCTTGTGATAGCAAAAAAAATAGCCAGCTAGCCAAACCTAGCTTATCTTATCCCTATCGTCTTCTGCCTTACCGGTTCAGCTTCAAGGCCATGATTAGTTGCACTTGTGTTGTCGTCGCTGTGGGCTGCTGCGGTCCTGAAATATCGTTGTCGTCCTCCTCCTCCCCTCTGCTGCCAATTTCACTACTACTAGGCTGAGGCTGAGGCTGAGGCTGGGAAGATTCATCACTGCTAGCACTGGGCCCAGCAACCCTGTCATCTGCAGCAGTGGCAGTGCTGCTGCTGCGGCCACTAACGTTAACATAATTTGTTATTTTAAAACACTTGGCTGCACCTGACTCAAGTTAATTTCTTTTGTCTAAGCTTTTCAGCCCCACCTTTCCGTTTTTTACCCTTTTGTTCCATGTTGCGACAATTTTTTCCGAAGTTGAACCATACGATCTATGAGTTGAACTATCGATGATGACTTATGACGTAATGGAGTGGACCAAAATAATTGGCTGGGGGGGAGGGGGGAGACTGACAAATTTGAAGGATTTTTAGGGATACATAAATATCAGATGTGAAGTAAACCCCTCTGCCAAAAGTAATGGGCCGGCAGCCCACTCGTCTGGGCCGGCCAGTTAGAAACCACACATCAGTGTTTTTTTTTGCGTTGCATCGATCGGCCCCAATTGTCCATCAGCCCACCGGGAAAACTCCCGGTACTCCAGATGGCCAGTCCGCCCCTGCTTCCAAAGACCAAATATCTCAAACTCAAGTCCTGATGGTTTTTTGGTGAGTTCTGATAATTCAAGTCATTGTTTGGTTAAGAGTCCACACACCTTGTTTCCAAACCTTCAATTGGCCACTGATTGGAGGTAAATCACAAAAACCTGCAGATAGGCTGGAGCTTGAGATCACTGCATACGATTTATAACTCCTCAGGTATTTTTCTGGGAGCAGCCTAGCCCAGGACAGAAGGGTGTAAATATGTAAAAGTCAGCAGTGTCTTAGCAGTGGAACTGACAAACAAAAATAACTGACCATTATAAGTTTGGAGGAATACAAATAAAGCATCACTTAAATAATGGGACAAAAATAAACCTAGACAAGTTGAATATGCAGCCTCCATGAATATGACAAGGAAGCTGCATGTGTCCTATTTGGAAAATATTCTGTGTGATCATAAAGAGGTGTCAGCATTCTCTCACACAGGAAGCTCATACACTGCAGAGACAGTCTTTTCCATAGACAGGTAAGTAATCAGCTATGTTTTTTTGGTTTGAGGAAAGTGCGGTGGGGGGGGGGGGGGGGGTTATTGCTGCAACAATAAACCAGATTAATTTTTAACACTGCCCCTGGCCCTTAGACAAACAGAAATAACAATCATCCAGGAAGAGAATGTTCCCTTAAAAGCACATTTTATAACAGCAAAGTTAACATGCAGGTGTTATAAAAAAGCTTTTGATGTATGATGGGGCTTGATTAGTTGTGTTTTTACTTCATGGTAAAAAAAATAAAGTAGCACTCCACTAATAATGGCCTTGATTAGACTAAAGCCTTCCATTTGCTCACTCAAATATACTCACCCTACAAAAAGGGTTCCAAAAGGGTTCTTAGCAGAGGGGTAGGTTCTATCTAGAACCGTTTTCTTCCAAAGAACCCTTTTTAGAAGGAATGATTTTTCAAGGGTTCTTAGGAAGGCAAGGGATTCTGTCTAGAACCCTTTTCATCGGAAAAAAGGGTTCTTATGGAACTCTTTGGAAGGTGAAAGGGGTTCTACATAGAACCATTTTTTTTAAACTATTTTTATTACTATTCATGTATATTGCAAAAATATTGGGTGCAATTTTCAGGCTCTTACTCCAGTGCGCTGTGCACTATGACAGGCGTTTGTGGTAAAAATGTGGCATGGAATAAGGAATGGAATGCTCCGAGTCTGCAATACAGTACACTCAGAGCATCCCATATTCCATGTCACACCGCTTGTCTTAGCACACATGAGTAAGAGCCTGAAAACTGTGCCCTTTGTTTTCATTCAGACTTGCTTCATTCTCAGTAGGACTTTCTTCAGTCAGACCATTGTTCTTCCTCAGACTTGGGTTGAAGGGCTAACATTTGTCCATTGGAGTTTGAGTGACAGTGGCTCTGCGATTAAGGAACAGGACTACAAACCTCAACATTGCATGTTCGATTCCCAGCTGGTGGGAATCTAATCTAATTGTGAATTCAACTGTCTTAAATGTGTTATTTTGTAGGCTTTGGGATTTTGGGTTTGTTTGCCTTGCATGAGGTCTTAGATGAGTAGCATAGTGATTAGTGAACAGAACTGAGTGACAGGTCTTACATTCAAATCTCAGAATTTATTTCATGGTTTAAACATTTCTAGAGATGTTTATAGAGGATCAACCATTTCAAGTAGGTGTTGTTTAAAGATGTTTAAAACACAAACTTCAACTCGGGATGCAGTGCGATTTGAATCTGATATCAATAACTTCAAAGTCCTGCTCACTAACCACTATGCTACATGTCTGAGTTCCATTTAGGTGGCAAACGAGCCTAGTAAAAAATCACACACAAACCCAAATAAGCCATTTTAAAAATAATAATAACACTTACACACAGTGGCAGTGCATCACCAGGTGGGAATCAAACAAGCAATCTTGTGGTTACTAGGCATGTTCTTTAATTTACTGAGCCACTGTCACCTCAACTCTATACAACAAATGTTTGACTCTCAAAGACTGAACCCAAGTCTGAGAAGGATGCAAGTTCAACTGAGAATGAAGCAAGTAAGAATGATAACAGTGTTTTATTAATTAATATTATAAATACTGAATTATTGAAAAAATATTAATTACTAAATAAATATGAATTGCTGAATAAATATGAATAATGTGAGGATCTCATTCTTACCCTCAAAAAGAAATGTTATTTTAAACTGTATTTGTGAATGTTTGTACATGTATCCAGGATCTCCTTTATCTTTTAAGTGTACATATTCAGCCTTACTTGGTATATTTGTCATAATTTCATCCAAAATATTATAGTTAATTTTGTAATGACATTTGTTGAAGAGCTGAATTAATTGATAAAGTCCAATCAATCAGGCATTTTCACCAAAGGGCACTACAATCTGCAGCAATACAAACTGAGCTGTTCACAGCTTGGCTCAACTAAGACATATCTATGCCAAATGTGTACAAGGCATTCAGCGGAGGTACATTGTATTGGATCACTAGTGCTTTGATTGTATTGTAGCCTAGAGTTTAAGACTGTGGTCTGGTAACCTGAAAGCTGCTGGTTCCAATCCCAACATGGGCAATTGGGTAAAATTAACTGATGATGATGATTGTAGGGTAGCAGAATACAGGGTTGCTGTCTGGTCAAGCAAAAAGGCAAATCTTTGTTAATTAAAACCTGTTTGTAAATGAAAAATACCTTGAATCATGAAAAAATACATATACCGTGCCCCTCCACTATTATTGGCACCCCTGGTAAAGAAGAGTAAAAATGGTTATAAAACATTAATCGTTGGGTGAATTAGCTTAATGTCACACTGAAAAAATGAGAAAAATCCAACCTTTAATTGAAGTAAATTTATTATGAGAAAAAAAAATCCCTCATCAAGAAATAATTATTTTTAACAAAACCACATGTGCCACAATTATTGGCACCCCTGCATTTATATATAGAATAAATAATCATTTTTAATATTTGGTCACATATCCTTTGCATGCCATGACTTCCTGATGTCTGTGACCCAACAACATGAAAAGACTCTTGATATCTTATTTTCTGGTACTCTTACAAGCGATACTATAACGTCTCTGCATTTGAATGGATCACTATGGGAATTGGGGGGGTGGAACCAGAGTTCTTTCATATCTGCAAACAGGAAGGGGTTAGGTCTAGGGCAGCGGTTGTCAAACTCGTTCCATCGAGGGCCATGCTCTACACCAGCTGATTCCACAAATTAGCTCACCTCCTTGGTTGAAGAGCTGAGCTAATTAGTGAAATCAGCTGGTGTAGGGTACAGTTGGAACAAAAACCTACTGAGGTCGACATCCCTGGTCTAGGGACTGAATTTGTGGGCTTCAGTGTGAGGATTGATTACTCCAGCTGGACTTTCAGAGAAACAGACTGAGAAAAAGATTTTCAACAGAAGGTTATGCTTTCTGGATAAAAGGTAAGCTGCATGTATTATATCTACAGATATAGATATATATCTCTTGGGTAGCTTAAGAATTGTGTGGTTCAAGGTGCATTTTTAAATGTAATGCTATTGTTTGTTTCCTGCTTTATATTTTTTAGAGACATTGATTCTTTTACCAACTGGACAAGCCAGGAGGTGTGCCAGTGGCTTGGTTATCTATTTCCAGCACTTGTGCACTTTCCAGTTTCACATGTTCACATCCCCTATGTTGAGGATGTTATCAAGTTTCATATGGAAAAAATAAGTTAAATAGCATTTCACTGATGTTAAACTCTTGATAAAAAACGTATTTGCACACCTGGTTATTGTAGTACGGGTGCTAAAGGATAAAGTAAGATGTATAGAAAAGAGAAGTACTCCCGCACACCGTATCTTGCATTAATCTAATTTATTTTTATTCAGTGCTGCCGTTTTGCTCAACAACCTTTTTCAAAGCTTTCTGATGTTAAACTCAACTGAAATGGGTCAATTTTGACCCTAACATAACAGGAAGGTTAATGGTTTATTTTATCTTTCTAAAATTAATTAATTAAATTCAGTCAACCTGTTTTTACTTACTTTTTGTGTTTTTAAATCAATCTGGTGTACAGGGTAGTCTTTGACACTAACCATCTCTTTTCTCTCTCTGCTGTGTCTCTACTGCCAGAGGTCACCCAATGTCAATTTCTGAAGACACCCTGAAGTGCCTAGACCTCTTGGTCATGTTGCTCCTGCTCTCACCTGTGACCCATTTCTGCTGGATCTACATCACCTTTCCCATCCTGATTGCTCCTCGCTCTTACCTCATAGGGCTTCCCCACCTCCTCCAACATCCCTCGTAGATTTCTAACTAATTGTTTAGAATTGTTTGCTAAATAAAACTGTGTGCTTGCTATTCTATGTACATGGGGAATTGGACATGGCTTTGCAGAATTACTGCCTACTACTACTGCTGCTAATAATATACATTTAAAGAACTACGTAATAATAATGATCATACACCAAAAGATATGGAGAGCCTCTCAAGATTCTAAATAGTTCTAGCTAGAACCCTTCATAGAGGGTTCTAGGTAGAACCATTCAAATAAAAGTTATTGGTAGAACCCTTCACAGAGGGTTCTACCAAGAACCCTTTAACAGAGGGTTCTAGGTAGAACCCTTTCATACAGGGTTCTAGGTAGAACACTTACAATGGAATGGAACCCTTACAAACCCTTCTTGGAAGGGTTCTACCTAGAACCTAAAAAGGTTCCCCCACAAGGACAAGCCAGAGAACCCTTTAGGGTTCTAGTTAGCACCGATTTTTTTTTTAGAGTGTGTGTGGAGAGAGAGAAACATGTGGGCTCCATTATGCATCCCTAAAAAATACCAGGCACCTGAAGCCATGTCAGAAGCATTGGCACAGAGACCTGATTTTTGACCAATCACAGTGTCAAGGTTTGACAATCCTTTTCTTCCATCTCTGCGTTTATGGTTCTCGGCAGCCGTTTTCCCATCTTCCGCTCATTGCCTGGTGCACCTGTTCCTGGTTTCTTGTGGGCTATTTAAGCATGCTGTTTCCGCCTTCCGGTGCTTGTGTGTCTTTGTTGCCATGTTCACCAAGCCAGGTAAAAGGTATAGCCAGAAGACTGGATTATTGTCTTTGACAATCCTTCAGGAACTTCCTAGAGTTTAGGTTAGATTACTCCTTACTCTAGTTTCGGTTTCTTTTCCTTTTGTGTTTTAGTTATTTGCCTCTTTGTTTTGTCTCTGACACTTGTCAGAGCTAGAGGTTTACTACCGGCATATTTTTCTCGCTTTGCTTATTTCTGCGAGTTTGCCCATTTACTGGGTTGTTATTATTTTGGCTCACACCGGGATTATCTCCCTGTTTTCGCATCTGCTCGTTCGAGTTGCGCCCAGACCTATTGGGGTTGTTTTCTGTTTTCGGTGCTTTGCGAGATTATTTTTTCTCTCCGTTTATGAGTATCGTCCTGTTTTAATAAAGGACGTTTCATTTAGTTTGTTTGTTCTGAAGTTTTTGTCCCGCCTTTATTTATTTTTTTCTAGTGATTATTCACTTTGCACGGGTAATCTTTCTATTCCTTTTCTGGTCACGTCTGATCCTCCTACCCGACCCCCCTGACACACAGTCAACACAGTACTTTAATATATACAGTATTACCTTACTTGCAGATAGTTACCAGGTTATTTTAACCCATATATAGGTGTAACAGGGCTTTCCTGTAGCAATGGGACACCAGTTAATGAATTGGCATGAACAAATAATATTGATTTAGCAGGAATTTACCAATGCTTTTGTCTTGTAGAGCAATTAGAATGACAAGACAAGTTGTAACACAATCCATTTATTTACAAATAATTTACAACAGATATAAACAGAATGACTATTATAAAAATGTACAACATTATGGTACACAATTATTGTCTTATACTCTCATATCTGTTGTCTCATGTATTGTATATTATACACTGTCTGGTTGGTTGCAGAACGTGGGGCTGGTCCACTACCTTTTTTGTTTTTGTCCCTGTCTGGATGGCCCGGTCTTAGCTTGCTGGACAATGGGTCTCACGATTCAAGGTTCATCACAAGGGCAAGGCCTGGCTTTGTCCAGGTCCTAGAAATATGTTCTTGCTAGGAACAGGGGAAAGGTTGCAGAGCTCAGAGATAGAACTATTACATTCACACAACAAAACACTCCTAACATTCTCCTATGTGCTGGGACCCATATCCTACTGATCAATCACAACTGATGTGAATATGTACACACAAAAACAACTTCTTTGTCACGTCCCGTGCCTCTGTCCCGATTTCCGGGTTTTCTATGTGCATTCCGTTCTCTGTTTTCCCTCCATTTTTTGTCTCCACTCCCCCCACCTGAATTGTGTTCCCTCATGTGTTCTCGTCGCACCTGTTCCTCGTTGTCTTGTCAGTAATCTGGCATGTAGTCTCCCCAGTTTCTTTGTTCTGTGCCAGATCGTCTTGTGCCCTGCCTTGTGGTTGCGTCTCATCGCTTTCCAGCGTTATGTACCTGCCTGTTCCCTGCCTACTCCTCGTTCCTGTGTCCAGTCCTGTGTACTCGTCCAGGTCCTGTTCTCCTGCCTGTCCAGCCTGCTCCTGTCCTGCCTGTTCCTGTTCCAGCCCTGCTCCAGCCCTCCTATCCACCTGCCCTTCCTCGTCCTAGCCCTGCTCCTGCCCTTCGCCCTCATGATTCCCTGGTTCTGACCCCTGCCTGTTCCTGGACTTCACTTTTGCCCATGCTGCATTGCCCTGTTCACCGGATCTTGACCCCCTGCCTGTCCTGCCTGCCTGCTGTTCTGGTAGGCATTTGTATATAATAAATACACTCCTTGCGGAGTTTTCCATGAGTTTGCCCTCAGAGTCTTGCGTTTAAAAATATATATATACTGTATACTATATATATGGCTCAATTTGGGGGTTTGATTGCATTCAAGATGGGTAATATGTTACACTCTCCATTCCTCTCAGTCCCCGTCCCCATTTGTGCTCCTTGTTTTACCCTTTTCCTCACGTTTCTTGTCTTGTTTTCACATTTTCCTGTTTGTCTTCCTTGTGGTGCAGGCTGGGCGTGGTTTCCCTCTTTGTTGTTACTAATTCCCTCTCGCATTTCCTCCGCCTATTACATTCCTTTCCCCGCTTGCATTCCTCACGCTCTCTTCTCTGTTAATCACTCTCGCATACATTTTCACGCTGCACGCATTCATTAGCTCATTAACTCTCCTATATATTCTTCCGGTCTTCATTGTCTTGTGCAAGTTTGTTAAGTCTTGTTGTTAGAAAAACTCTTGTCTTGTCTGGGTCTTGTATCTGAAGTCATAGTCTTGCTTGTCTAGCTTTAAGCTACTGTCTAGCCTTGCTTTGCCTAGCCAACTAACGCTTCTTGGTTTTGTTCATGCCTTGCTGAAACTAACGTCTTGTTCTGCTTTGCTTGTCTGCCAGCCTGCAGCCATATCCTAGCTCCACGCCACGCAGCCCTGTCTCCCGCATCCCACTCCTCCTCTGCTACACCAACCCAGGATTCAGCCACCATCCAGCCCCTTGCCAACTCCCCACTCCCGTTCTGCCCCTGTTCGCGCCATTCCAGGATCCAGTCCCTTCCCTAACTCTCCCTATACTTCTGGAGTTCTGAACAAAGTCATAAATTATTTGGATTATTGGATTTCTGTCTCAGAGTCGTGCATAGTCCAGTCCCTTCTCGGATCCTTCACATAATAAACTAAATCCCTTCATCTGCTGATGGCACAGAATAAAGAATGTTGAAAACTGGTTCAACAAAGAGCTACACATATTAAGATAATACTGTGCTATAAGGTGATAAATTTAATTAATTCAGAACTAGAGAAAAAGTTTAAAAGATTTAATATTTGAATAGTTATAAGGCTAATTATTGATTTACTTCAAATTAACTCCCCTTCAAAAAAGAGAAATTGGGAAAAAAAAGACCCTTTCCACTTTACATAATGTACCTACTGAGACTGCTGTAAAGTCCCCACCTCTCTTTCTCTGAGTATTTCTCCTTCATTTCTCTTTAGGTTTGAGGTATTTCCCATGCACAAAAAACACGGGAGAGTCCGAAGTTAAGACTCCATGCCCTCAAACATTTGTTATTTAAACATATATGGTAATTGCTCTCTGAGGAATCGGTAGTAAAGGGGAGCACATGGTTTAATATCACCTTCCTCCTAATGCGCAGCACTCTGCTGATTACCCCCTGTTAATTAGTCGATTATTCTCCACTCCTGGCAGAATGAATGGGTGATGTACGTAAATGGCCCAAACACTGATCTCTGGGCTGTTCCTGCACTGCTACCACTCTCCTCATTTGAGCGCTGACTACTGATGCAATAGATCCTCCACAATTAGAATCAGTTCCACTATGACTGTGTGAGGCAATTCCTCTCTGGCTGTCTGATGCACTTCCATTCTGATAGACTGGCGCATATCCTCTTTGATAGTCAATGTGATGCTAACGACTCAGAGCAATTCACTTCTTCGCCAATAGACCGATTTACTTCCTCGCTGATAGACTGAATCACATCCTCTGATAGACAGATTCACTCCGATAGTCTGATAGATTCCTCTCAAATAGTGAGGCTCCCTTGTGAAATCCACAAGACGCACTTTCTCTCTGCACAGATTCATCCATCACACCTGTGAACTCCCCTTGGCTTGTATGGTTAGATAATCTCGGTAAATCAAACAAAAATGATAAACTTGCACAAACTATGCAGAAAGCAACCAACTCCATCTACTTTACTCAGGTTAAAATATCCAGCCAATTTAAACTGCTAGTAGAGAGGTGAAAGATGAAATATATGGACTAAATATGACTAAATATTTTTTTGTGTATGGGTGCTAAGTTTACAAATGTGCTATCATGCAGGAATAGTACAAAAGACAAATTACATGCAGGGGTTCACAACTCAAACCAGAAGGGAAGGGAGAGAGTGAAATAATACTCTATATACTGTCACAGTGATATGAATTTGGGACATGAGCAACTACGTGGAAAATTTAGTTTGTTTATAGAGTCAATGTATTTAAAATATGTAAGTGACCCAGGTGTGCTCACAACACAAACACCAGGTTAAAGTGCCATGGCTGTAGCTGTCACTCACATTATAGATCGAGCTCAGTCTCGTTTTATATGGTAAAGTACATAATTGTGTGGCCATTGAAACAGAGTGTGACCTAGATTTGTCTTAATCCAAGGTTAAGAAGACCAAATTCACTGTTAGGAACAGACAAGAACACAGTGCAGTTCTATTGAAGCTGCACTGAGAGAGCGTATCTATTACTTACTGCCTTAAGAAATTACTGAAGAAAAGAATAAGAAACTAATTATGTATGAAAGCTGCCAGAAAATCCAACATTAGCAGAATGGAACAGAGTGGTATTATGTCCAAAGCTCTGAGACTTTTAAAACTGTGAGGCGTACAATTGTGACACTGAAATGACGACCCTCTCCAAAAAAAGTACAAGAGCAGGAACTCTATCTTTATTAACAGTGCATTCATTGACTGCAGAGATGGGGAAAGGGGTGTGAAGGTGGAGGGTTTATTTCAGGAACATCAATTACCAAAAAAGATACACCCCACCTTGACAGATGCTTGTTCCCTCCCAACCGGCTACTTACAAAAGCCATAAAGGAATGAAACCTGAGCAGCGATGCATACTAATCGCATGAAGAGGTTGGTTCCAGAGTCAGATGTGATACATTCAGCAGGCCCAACAAGGTGTCTGTGATCTCTTTAAGGTAGACCCTGGGATATGACATAGAAGCAAAATGGAGCGGGCCGATGCCAGAGAGGCTGAAATGACTGGAAACCCTGCCACGAACACAGCAGGTTGCGTTTTGCGATAGATTTGCATCTCGCATGCAGCATCTTTCTTATGTTTTATGTTGTGCTCATTGTATGGAAAACAATTTCTGTCTGGGGCAATAAGTTTTGTACGTTCATTCATTAGCTAGGCATTATCATTTTAAATCGAGTAAATTAAAACTATAGCTTGCTGGCTAGCTAGTTCAAAATAGAAATGAACATGATGATGCTTATTGTTGCTAGCTAGATGTAGAAGATATTTTGTTTGCTAAAATCCTAGTGACATAACACTATACCATAAAAGAATGGTTACCTCTTCAGTTAATGACATTGTGCTGATATCTCCTCTGAATCACATCTTTATTATCTTCCACAAGATACTACAATATACATAAAACTATCTGTACTTTGTTTTGTTTTGTCTATGCAGTAGTTTGCTATCACCTGCCTTGCAGCCAGGGTTGTTTACTTCTGGTGAAGCACATGGATGCTCAAGACATTGTAGCAAAGTAGGGGAGTAAGGATTCACACTTGAATGGTGACACTCCTGTCAGACAGATGGAGGAATGCTGTGAAACTCTCATACACACTCTTTGCTCCGTTTGCACAGGTCTATATATATATATTTTTAAAGCTATCTTATTCAGTTTCTTCATAACACTTGTCATAACAAACAAATCCGACTGCAGATCCTTGCTGACGGCAAGACATTCGGAAATTGAAAGTCATTTGAAAATAATAATGATACTAATAATAATACTAATAATAATAATCAAATGGGAAGTGAAAAATGTTGACGTAATTTACATATACGCAAAATTGCTCGGCAGAAAAATTAGAATCAATAGTTTTCTGATTCTGATAATGTCTTCCCATATGCCACAGAAATAGCCAAAATATCAAAAACATCAGTTGCACTTCACTGAAAAGAGAGGTACGGATCCATCTGCATTTCAACATGAAACGCAAGTAAGGAAAATACAATTTGTCAATCTCAAGCACCATGACATCCAGTCAGCATGCATACAATAGCACTGCTGAAGAGATACTGTCTTCTCTGCTAACAGGGATGTATCCATGCTGTCAGCAGCCCTGCAGATTGAAACATGACCTGTGTTTGTAATGTTTGCAGGGAGGGGTGCAAATGGAAAATAAATTATGGGGCACATTAAAAAAGGATGATGTGGATTTAATTTGGGCTGTCAACCCCCATTTTTTTCTTTCTGTGCCATTAGCATGAGTTGGGGAGTGTTAATTGGTCCATGGTTGGAGAAGAGTATGGCCCCCTTTTTATAGGCAGCCACCCTCAACCTGCAACCCTGATTACATTGGACAACAGACAAGCTCTCTCTCTCTCTCTCTCTCTCTCTCTCCCTCTCCTCTCTCTCTCTCTCTCTCTCTCTCTCTCTCTCTCTCTCTCTCTCTCTCTCTCTCTCTCTCTCTCTCTCTCTCTCTCTCTCTCTCTCTGATTAGCGTTTTTTGAGTTATATAATCTCGGTCTTTGATTTTTTTAAATATAACATCAATGTATCATGAAATAATTACAATTGAAATTTTTTTAAAAATTATTTTAATTGAAATGTCAAACTCTAGGCCTAACTCTAACTAAAAGAAAGAAAAAATTTAATTTTAATGTCAAAAAGTCTCACAATGAAATCATCATGAACGATCTTCAGGAAAAGTGTGCTCTCCTTTACAATCTTAAACATTCCAATGTCTGCATATTACAGCAAATAATCTGATTAAATTATTATTATCACTTAATATGTACATTAATTTAGGGTGTACATATTAGCTACACTTTTTATTTGATGACTTTATAATTTATTTCCCTTATCAAACAGTATTTGCTCAACAAGTAAAGAGAGGCAGGCATCCAACCATCGAACGTTAGGCCTACTTTAGTTGAAAGTTTTTAGTTTTCCCTCAGACCACACTAGCTAGCTGGCTAGTAGCCTCACACTAAACAACAGCTAGCTAACCGTACACAAAATCACAAGACCAATTTTGGGGAAGATAGGCCTATGACATTCTGCAGAATACAAACTACCAGTTTGTTAGAAGTGTGGTTATTGAATATGTGTTGTTAGGTACAGTCGTATAGTACACATCATGCCTTTTATAACATTACTATCACTCGCTTATTCCAGCTCGATTGTCATTCACTTGTGAAAATAGTTTGGCACGTTACTTGAAAATAGTAATATATTACATACTAGCCTACTTATTACTTCAAGAAAAATGTAATATAAGTACTCAAATATATTACTCCATGGTTAAGTAATGCGTTATATTACTTCGTTATATTACGTTTGTTACTTTAGTCAATAACCTAAAATCATCCATTTACTCGCACATGCACCTCATGTAGCAGTTTTAAAATAAGGCAAGGAGACTCATTTCTGTGCATCGCAGACTGTATTTAAGCTTTCGCAATCATTTCATACACAGGAAAGCCTACAGCAATGTAACGTTACAAATCACATTTACAAAAAGAAAATGGCCAGAACATATGCTACGGGAGGAATATTACAAAAACAGAATCTGCCCAAAGGCCAGACATGACACTCACTTTATGACAACATGTGACATTCTCTGAAAATGTTTTATTTTAAAATTATATTTCAAGCCATATGTCTATTTGTTTAATTCAATTGTAGGCTATAACAGTAGCCAGACTGCGTAATTGATTCGTAATTTTAAATTGTCTAGACATTAAAATAAATTGTAAACTTAAAACTTTACTCGTTACTTGTGTAGTGAGGTTTGGTCACTGTTATTCAGAATTAATTAAGTTCAACACTCAATTAGAATTCTATACGTCAGTAGAGCCCAACTTAGTGAAATAACGTAGACACGACAATGGGTTGGAACATACGTTTTATAGGCTACAACTATGAATATGTGAAAAATAGGAACAATAATTGATATAACATTCTATGACTTAATCTTAATCAGAGGAAATTATAATTATGTGACGGCTAAATATAGAAGCTAACAGTCCTACCATTAACAAAGGTTAGTTTGTATTATGGGTTAATGACACACTAAACTATATTTTGGGGTTAGCTCGTTTTATCAGTCTCATACATATAAAGTTTTAACGGTGTAAAACTATAAGGTCAGGGAAATTGTTAATTCCTGACCGAAACGCGCATAGCAAAACAAAATACAAACAACAGTAGGAACCAGCGGCTAAATGACCTCAACTGGGTATTACAGGTTTTATGCTAGCCTATCAACTGATGTCAGTGCTAAATAAAATGCGTTTCGATACTTAACGGTAACAAAGGGAGGCCAGTCCCGATTCCGTAAGTGATGTCAGCTCGTCAGCTGGTCCAAGGTCCCGGCAGATGCGTGGACTCCTGGAGACTTCTTCACTGAAGTCGGGTCGCAACAGGTTTCCAGTCAGGTCGACGTGGACGTGCACAGATCTTCACTTGGGTCCGGCCGTAAGGGAGACAGTAGAGGAACAGTTTGAAGAAACGTGTCCTCAAAACAGCTGTTGAAAATAAACCAGCTTGGGTTATATTTGGGGACGGTGGCAGGCCAACTCTGTCTCGGTGATCAGGCGAGATGTGGGTTGGGAAACGCAGAAGTCCGTCAGGGTTTCAGTGGTGCATCTGGTAGGCATAAGACAGCGTCTTTACCATCAGAGCCATCCGGGTTTAGTGGTGCATCTGATCCGGTTAAGACTGCGTCTTTCCCATCAGAGCCGTCCAGGTTCAGTGGTGCGTCTGGTACGGGTAAGACTGCGTCTTTCCCATCAGAGCAAAGTTGGTAAAGTCCCATGGGTTTTTATGGTCAAAATTCCTTTGATCCCAATTGGTAGATCGCTTTAGGGCACCCATACAATAGATTGGCTAATTTCCTTGGAAACATCAATGAAACACAGATCAGCCATTTACAATCACCTCAGGGTGTGTGTGTGTGTGTGTGTGTTAAATTGGGATCTCCCCTCTCCTTCTCAAAAGAGGAGGGGGGGGGGTGTTCCTGCCCAAACTGGCGCCTGATAGATCAAGCAGTCTGTGTTCATCTCAGAGTCATATGAAGAAGGAAACAGACACTGCATTGTGCCTCAGTTGATCAGGAGTGTTAATTGTGAAAGACTCCGCAGGGGGCCCAGTCTCATGATCAGAAAGACAGAGTCCCAAAATGTCCCTGTGTAACCATTACACTTGAATAAAGTAATAATATTATGCAACGCGTTACTTAAGTAGCACGTTACTCCCAACACTGCTTGTGAATATTGTTTTCTGTGTTCAGTGTGTTTCCCAACTGTTGCCTTACTTGCCTGTAGGCACAATGGATTATGATCACAATAGGTAGGCTACACCGATGCTTATTTCTATGGGAACTCTGTTGAGTAGGTGCCTTGAAAACTACAACTTGAAAAAACTAGAACACCGAAAAAAACACAGCTTATCCACTGAATTAAGACAATTCAAATAATCAAATCGATGTCAATCAATTAGTTATTTAATCACCAAATAAATGGTGAATCGCTCAGAACTATGTGGCAGGAAAGGTTGGGCTTTAACTTTGACTTCAAAATAACTGCATTTGTTAATTTCCTTATTGTTCACAACTTCACATACACATTTTGGTGATTGCTGATTTGTATTAGTGAAGATAAAACACACATAGCCTATTTATGCATTTTCATTGCGAGTAACCGCATAGGGACATATGTTGATCAAATCCAGGCTTGTTAAATAAAGGCAGACAAGGATTTAAATTGTCATTAAAAAAAAACTATACCCAGGCTCTGCAAAGAGACTACCCAGAGCAAAAAAACAAACAAACAAAAAAACAACCATTTGATCAGCCCTGCAATCATGCTGATCAATCCCCAGACTGTAAATGACTCAAATAATAGGTAAGACAGTGACTTTACATCAAGGAGCTTGGAGGAGAGCGGCAACTCTATACAAAAATAACAATCTATAACTGACTTATTTGGAAGGCAGGTTAGCTGTGTAATGTTGTTCAGTATGTCTTATTGCTCCACCCATCTGAGTTATCTACCTCAGAGGTGGATCAAGGGTTTCCTCCTTTCACAGGGGACCAGCTAATGAATTTCTCATTACCAGTAAAAAATTAATAATTTAGGAGGAACCTTTAGGAGGAATACCTTTAATTTGAGTTGATTTAATCGGTAGAGCCCACTTACTAGAATGAATTACTAGACAACACAATTTGTAACAAAACATTTATTTACAAATAATTATCAAAAGACATAGATTAAAGAATTAATAGAAAAGACAACATGTGTTTCACTCAAATACTATCTCGTACTCTCAAGTCTCTCAAGGTTGAGGTGGTTATACTCAGTCAAGACTTGAGCTGGTCTATGGCGATGTCCTTTGTATGGCATGGAAATGCTGACTGTCGACTGGGGGGTTTAATATTTTCCCATTTTCCTGTGATCATCTGGATGGTCACATGATTTTCACACGTATATCCTTATTTTTATTTGTTTATTTAGTGTGTGTGTGTGTGTGTGTGTGTGTGTTTGGGGGGGGGGGGCTGGTTTCTTCCACATATCTTCCCCATATTATTGTTCTCATGTCTCCAGCCTTTGGGGAGGGATTCAAACCCCACTCCCCCTCCAGCTACAGGGAACAAACAAACTAAGCACAAGCATTAACAGCACTGTACTGTTTGCTGAAAGCCATGCGTATTACATCACTACAATAAAAAAAGGTGACCTAGAACTCAGAACATTGATTTTTAGTTTGCTTCTTAACAGTGTAAAAGCATTCCCGTGTATGGAAATCTGACATACGATCCATTATTTAAAGGCTCTTGCATTTTTGCAATGGCAGAAAAGCAGGATGCATCTGTCTGTATCTACAATAATGGACACACTAGACCACACAACCTGTTGTGTTCAGTCTTCAAATAAGAAAATAAATAAATCATATAGAATGGACACTTATTGAATCCACCAATGACAAGATATAAAACACTGCATGGGATTCTGCACTAGGCATAGACTGCATTCACCCAGACTTGGCAGAACATTTCCAAGACCACTTACATAAATAATAATAATAATAAGACTAATTCTGTTGGCCAAATATTATATCAGAATCCCTGTGACATATCACTTTTATATTTAAATGTCAAAATCTGTAACGTCCATATCTGTGGATGAGCCCCAATTATAAGATTAATCTCAGATATTCTCAGAGCTGAATTATGTACACTGGGAATGGGCAAACACTGATTCCTCAGATAGAAGAAACTGCATGTTCGAGTGTCAGATTTACTGTTCCTTGCAGAAACAGCTTGCATTAATGCAATCAGATAGCACCCTGTCAAAATGTCTGCTGTTCTCAGTAGATCTTTTTTTTTTTTTTTTTTCAGGAGGCATTAAGAAACATGTGTATTTACAATGTGCTGTACACTTCCCTCCGGCTGTTTCACAGTTTATTCAATCTGATAGGACAGTCAATGTTTTAACACTGCAAACTAAACCACTGATGTGTTGCTTTATTAGAAAATCAATGCTTTTCTGTCAAAGATATATATTATTTTCATGTAGGGTGGGTGGTGGTGTGTGTGTGTGTGTGTGGGGGGGGGGGGGGGGGGTGCCAAATTTTAGTCAGGATCAATAATTTTTCCCGTAAAAGTCTTTTGGTTCCTGCAGTACATATTCG
Organism: Synaphobranchus kaupii; assembly: GCA_029718625.1. Lineage (NCBI taxonomy): Eukaryota > Metazoa > Chordata > Actinopteri > Anguilliformes > Synaphobranchidae > Synaphobranchus > Synaphobranchus kaupii. The sequence continues at coordinate 6,633,734 of CM056383.1, read as the reverse complement.
TCACCACCAGGGTGCACACATGAGTTCTTCAGCAAGCTTGGGCTCTGACTGAAAAACTTCTTACATCAGGCAGGACACTGATTACCGATGGGATGTCTGACCTCAAACCCAGAGAACAGCGCTGCAACATTATGGTACACGTTCACACATTCACACTTAGGCCGATGTATTGGACAGCTGCAATGAAATCGATTCCTGGAGCCCTGTCATCATTGTTTTTGTTCCATTTGGAAAATGTATTATTATTATTATTGTTATTATTATTATTATTATTTAGCAAAGGTAAGACAACTATTTTTGCATGATTCCTGGAAAATTTCAAAATCAGTCCTTTGGTTCGGAACACCTTCCGAAAGGAAGCGCATACTATGCCACTGATTATACACCGTAGCTGCCTACAACAGGAATCGCGACCCCGTAACTAAATTCCTCTGTCATTCTATAGCCCCTCTTTAGGATATTATTTTTTATAGCACTAGGCAATGCAATAGTAGGCAATATCTTATTAATCTCCATGGAAATTAATTTTGATTTAGGTAAGCACAACAAGGCCACACCACAAGTATGCACTCAACAGTCATAAAATGACATTGGGAGACATTCACATCATGCATACATGCAGCGCACATTCACCTGGCATCACACAACATACACTGCATGAAAAGCTGCATTTACAGGGCAGACGCTACAGTGCACAAATCTGAAAATGGAGTGTATATGGGCATTTGTTATTGTGTGTCTGCCGTCGGACACAGACATAATCTCGTGCACGGAGGTGATTTACTAAGACCATTAGCATGTCCAAAATCTTTTAGCACATGCAAAACTACTAACACAACCAAAATAAATACAATGACTAATCATTGGTCATGTTATTGGTTTTGCGTGTGCTAAAAGGTTTTACACATGCTGAAAGTCTTAATAAATCAAGCCCAGTGTGCGTTCCTGAAGTGCTACACCACACATGGGCACAACCCAGTCCCTTTTGTCCTCTCCGTCTCTCTGGCTGAGGATCCTGACGGCTGATTGGATGAAGCTTCCCCTGCATTTCTGTGGTTCCTTTCACCCCATGCAGCAATTCATGCGAGGTCATGCATGGGGTCACTGTTGATCCATTTGGCCTTTTTTTTTTTGCACAGCCAACATCCTGCTGCACACTTAGCAATTTCACTTTCATCCAACTTTCAAAGTTTACAATAGGAAATGATATATACAGTTCCCTCCATAAAGTTATAAAGTAAAGACATATATTTTCTTGATTTTTCTCCACAATTTTAGATTTGTTATCAAACAATTCACAGTGCACAGTAAAGTGAAGATTCTCAGCTTTTATTAAAGGGTATTTTTATACATTTTGTTTTCACCATGTAGAAATTACAACATTTTTGCATATTGTATACATTACGCACAGTGTTATTTATTTATACATTGTTTGGGATTTACCAGGACAAATATTCTGTGACTTGTATATACATCCATGAAATCCTTTGGTGAAGGATTTAACCAAAAAGGATACATCAGTTATATGCTTACATTAATCGTAAAGGCAATAATAGAAATGAAAGTATATTCATACCATGTTGAGCAGGCGTATGTCTTACCCCAGAGAAAGCTTAGTGTCTAAACATTTGTGACAGAATAGTATAAAGGAAACATTATAGGGCTGTAGTGAAAGCATCTAAATCGTATAAAGATGCTCTGTCAGATGGTATTATGGTCATGTAGAGTAAAGTAGGGAAATACACGTACAGAACAGCACAGGATGTTGCATAACGACTCACTTTCAACATGTGAGTAATCCAAATGTCAGTGGCAGTTCATGTTAGGATAACATTTTTATTGGTTTAAAAAAAAGAAAACACAACAATTTTTCATTCTCATTGAATTTCATATTACAAAAAAGGAAGAACAATTATGTCTGGATGGAATATATATATATATATATATACAGTGTTTCCCACAGAATTTTCAGAAACTGTGGTGGGTGGACCCTGAACCAGGCATGCCCCCCGGAATTATGTATCAATTTAGTGCTCTTCGAGATTAAAATTTGAAGACTAGATCAACAATTTTTTGTTATTGGTACATGTAAAATAAATTGGTTAGCTGACTTTTTTGACAGCTAGCTAACATGCACAAACGTAGTCTGATGAAAAATATTCATAAAGTTATGGTCAGCTTACAAGACTATACAGAAACTACCACAATGCATGTTAACCTGTAGCCTACAATAAAAATAAATAATAAATAAAAAAAAACAAGTTCAATATATACTTGTTCAATCAGAATCTGATTGGCTGGCTATTAAAAGTTTGCTACCTTGATTCTTCCTCTTCATCTTAACTAGGCTATGTCTTTTCTTAGTAAACAAAGTAGCCAACTTTAAAAAGGTAGATCCTGACATGGAAGCTAAATGAGTGGGGCAATGCCAGAGATGGTTAAAAACTGAGAGACTGCACTGAAGGGAAATGGGGGAAACCCTGTCCTGCTGAACACAACAGGTTGCGTTACATTGTGCTGATATCTCCCTTGAATAACGTCTGTATTATCTTCCATGAGATACTACAATATACATAAACTAGTATATATTTTATTTTGTTTTGCTTCTCAAGTTAGCAAGCGAGATAACATTAGCTTAGTTGCGGCTAAAATGTTTTATAGCTTGCTAGCTAAAGTTCTACAAAGCTGATACATTAGCTTATGCGAAAATTAATATCGTAACACAGTCGAGAGCTTGTCTCACTTAATGCTTGAACAACATATTCATTATAGTGTAGGTTTAGGAAAAAAATCTTTATTTCCCAAGTTACCCCTTATGAGGGCCGAAGACGAAAACAAACATTGCAGAAATAAAGACATGTTTCCAATTGCTTATTGGTGACTATTACTGCTAGATTTAAATTAAAATCAATTAAATGAGCACTTAATATGTATTTATACCCAATACTACACAAAAAGGTAACGTTAGATAGAAAATAGTGGCAGAAAAAATCTGTATGCATAGCCATAGCTAGCCGACACACGCATGCGTCTTCCAAACAAAGATGCGATATGCTAGCTAGCGTTCTAGGCTTGATGTTGTTTTGGCTTAGCTAGTTAGTTCACAGAATTGCGAATAACGTTGCCTAACTTTAGCTGGCCTATCTTGATTATGCTCTCCTAAGATAGCGAGCTAGCAGAAAGTTGGGCCTGTCAACAGGAAACAGTAAATGTGCAGCCAAATGCTTTGAACTTGTTACTGTAATGTTGGCTAGCTAGCTAGAAAACATAACACACTGCTGCACCCCAGGATATTCCCCAGGATAGCCAAGAAGATCCATGTGAGCAACAGTAACCTTTGTGAATGTGTCCCATTGTTAGCTCAGGGGATGATATTGTTTAACTTTCTTTTCACAGATCCTCCTTCTGTCCAAAATAGGAGGAAAGGACGTGAAGGACACTACAAACAAGATGATGACTAAGTTCAACAGGAACGGTAGCGGTCCCAAGGGCAAGCGCGCCTTCAAGGCCATAAAGGCCTATAGTGGTGAAAGATAAGTTTGCTCATGCTATATTACCTGCAGTTTGTGATTGCTAGTCCAGTAAAAGCCTTTCATTACATTGGCTTATCAGTAATTCTATTGAATCTCGTAATTTGCCTTGGGATAAATGAATCTATCTAATGTTGCAGAGGCAGTTCATGACGCACGACACCAAGGCCACAGAGAAAGATATTAACACAGCCATGGCAGACCAGGCCGCAGCAAGGTCTGGAGGGGCGGGAGGGGGGGGAGGGGGGGGGGGTTATGAGAAGCACTAGTTTGTGTCCCATGTTTCAATTCTGAAATGTGCTATATTTATATGCACATATGTTAACGGGCTGTCAGGGCCTTAATGTTTCCTTGATTGTTTTCAATATTTCTGGTCAAATGTAAATGGGTTAAACGCTCACCAGAGAATCTGTGTTAGTACTATTAGTTTTCAGGCTGTATAGCCATTAGAAAGTAATAATGACTTATTTGCGCATTGTAGGAACTTGTAAGGAGATGAAGAATTTGACACTACATGCAAAGATTGGAAATTAGTTTGAAATTAGGTATAAATGTGAAAGTCTAATAGACATCTACAAATATATATGGGGTGCCATATGTAAAGTAAAACACAACATGTTTTTTCTGTGTTTTTTTCTCAGATTTAGCATAAATGTGGCATTTTCCAGAACATTTATGTTAAATATGAGTTTTTTCCAAGATTTAACTGGCATGCTAAATAAACCTTTTAGTTCATATTTTCGGATTTAATTGATAAATCTTAAATAAGCATGTCCGAAAAATATAACTTAAATGTTAAATCTGAGTTTTCAAAATAAATATTAAAAAAATATAATTTATATATATATTTAGCTTATATCTTAAATCTCAGTTTCAGAAACAAATATTTAGTCAAATATAAATATTTAATTAAAATCTCAAATCTTGGTTTCAAAAATAAATATTTATTTAAAAAAATATTTGTTTCTGAAAGATTTAGCTTAAATCTTAGGTTTTCCAAAAGCAAGATTTAATTTATATATTTATTCTTTACCACAAATCTGTTTTTACCAGTTAAATATTTAGCAAAAAATGTATTTATATCTTAAATCTTGGGTTCTAATTTAGATATTTAACTTATATCTTAAATCTTGTGTTTTTATAAAAACCAAGATTTAATATTTTAATAAATATTTTTTTATCACACATTTTGGTAAAAAATTTAAATATTTAGAAAAAATTAAATATTTAGCTTATATCATAAATCTTGGGTTCTAAATTAAATATTTAGCTTATATCTTAAATCTTGAATTTTTATAAAAAACAAGATTTACCTTTTAAATAAATATTAATTTTATTACAAATCTTGGTTAAAAATTTAAATATTTAGTCAAAAATAAATATTTATTTATATCTTAAATATTTTGTTCCAAATTAAACATTTAGCTTATATATTAAATCTTGCATTTGTAAATTCAACATTTAACTAAATCTAAATCTTTAGTTTATTTATTTTGAAAGATATACTAATTAGGGTAGTGACGCATGCATGAAAAGCGGAGGTTGGATGGGTGAATAGCTCCGTGTTTCGCCTTGAAACAAACTCATAAATAAGTTTCCAGAAGAAAAATGCTAAAAAGCTAAAAACTTAAATAGAATTTACCTGAGAGTTAAACTTAAGATTGATCAAGTGCTGGTTGGAAAAGTAGGCTAGTTAAAAGATGCCGACAACAACATGGATACAAGAAACAGACGCTGATCAAACACAAGGTGAGGTGGATGAGATGCACCGTAAACTTTACAAAATGCTTGAGTTAAACAAGAGCACTAACTTATTAATCAGCGGAATGGCGACCAGAATAGACTCTATTGATAGAAAATTGGAAGTTTCTTACTTCTGACATGCACGATCAAGGAATAAGAATTGACTTTCAGGAAAAAAAGGTACTCAAACTTGAACAAAAGCTCAAAGACGCTTTCACCGTAATAGACGCCCTCGAGAACCAATCTCGGAGGAATAATTTACGGATTATCAACCTTACAGAAGATGTGGAAGAAGATAATTTGTCAAACTATCTCATTAATATGTTTACAGAGAAATTTGAGATCCAGTTGCAAGTTTCAGATCTTGTCAAATTTTATAGAATTGGAAGGAAACAGACTTCATCGAAATACCCACGCATGGTGCTTCTTGAGATTTTCAATTATCAGATGAAATTAAATATCCTGAAAGCAATTAGGAACTCTGGGGATGTTATTGTTCAGGACAGAACTATTAGAATTGTTCCAGACCTAACTGCTAGACTCAGGAAAAAAACGAGGATAATTTTGGTCTCTTCGGAAACAACTGGTGAAGATCGGAATTCAGTCACAGTTACTGTTCCCGACCAAGTTGCGAGTTTGAGAAGGTAATGACTGGACTCAAATTTTCATCACTGGAAGCTGCAACTATCGCTTTGAAAAATTAATTTCCGACATTAATTGCAACTTAAATAGAGTTCTCAACTAAATGAACTCAATTTGGACAATTTATTTTATTTTATTTTTTTTCTTATTTTTCTTTTCTCCCATTATTTTTTCAATGTTCAAAATCCATTTGAAGACTACAAAGTAAGTCAGATGTATTTATTTACTTTCTAATTTGAATTGGATAATTAAATGTATAGATGGTATAAATTATGTTGTGGGATCTAGCTGAACATATATGAAAGTTTTTTTAATTTTTTTATTGTTCTTATTGCTCTTAATGATTTAGTGGCTTTATGGTTATGAATTTTTAAGGTATTGTATTGGGTTTATTGTTTATTGATTGTATTTATTGATTGTTTTATTATAAAAAATAAATAAATAAACATCTTCAATTCCAGTGAAGAGCGATGGTAAACTTTGTTGCTGCAGATCCAACGGCCATTCCCGAGCATATGTTGCGAATGCGTCTCAATGGTGACGACCACAAACAAAATTATATCGACTAGGCAATTCATCAATATTATAAAAACGAGCAGCAGGAGTGCCCTGAAAAATGTCCAGCCCGCTTCCCCGTCCCACAACAGACACACGGCGCATGAAAAAACAAAAGACAAAAGCCCGACACAACAAAATACATTCAAATGAACAAACACGAACATAAGAGACAGCTGGACGCCATTACAGTGCCATGTGACGTCAGACAAATGTTGATATAGAAGACAAAGATAAACCTAATGCAATGATCATATGGGATACCTTTAAAGCATATATTAGAGGAATGATCACGTCTTATACAACTAAACAACGATCAGAATTGGGAAAGAATATCTTAGAAAAGGAAAAAATAATATCTACACTTGAAAAAATTCATGAAAAATTCTTAAAAGAAATGGATAAAAAGAAATAGGATAAAGCTAAATTAGATCTTGATATTTTATTACTACAAAAAGCTAATACTTATAAACTAAATTCAAATAAGTTATACTATATAGGAGCTAATAAATCGGGAAAATGTAAAATTTCCCATGTACGATTAGTACCTATTACGTTTGTGCTTTTAATAAAAAAAATGAAGAATGATTCCAAGCGATTCTATTCAAGGGGAGAATATATCAATCACTTTTTTCAGATAGCCTATTGCATCCAGTGTTTTCCACAAGCGACGGTTAGGTCATTACACTTTTCCAGCTGGGTAACAGTATCCAATGGTGCCCACAAATGTTTCGCTGCAACAGGCAAAATTTGAATTATTAATTTTTCTACTGACCGAAATTTCCCAGTCAGCATTATTGTGGTGAAAAGACAGTGAAACGCCGTCTCACGTCTAGGTGAAAAACTGGGTAAAGTGAAAGTTTTTAACCAGCTAAGATGTAGCCAGGTAGATCCAGGTAAAACCTGGGCTAAATTAGGGCTAAATTGAGCTAAATTTACACGTTCATTATTATTTCATGAGCGACGCAGTTTATACTGTAGCTATATATAGGCTATATTTTTTTTTTACGCATCCCCCCATCCCCCCTATATATTACGTCTATGACATAATGAGATGTAGCCTATTAACGCTGCTTCTTCCTCCATTGTCCCCTGAGTGACAGCTAAACTGTCGCTGGAATATCACTGGAGTGCATTTATATACTTTCTTGCGAATGACAACGACCACAGTGTAGGCCTATGTAAAGTGACAATAGAATGTTTATGAAAGTTTTGTGATTTCAGTCGAGCGACACTGTCACTGGACTAAACTGGCCCCTGTCGCCTCTGCCATTTTGACGAAGGATGGGCAATAGGCTATAGTGACCTGCTTAGGCACACTGTGACAGTTCAAATAGGCTACACTATTTGACACACATGGACTGTAGCCTAAAGTAGAGCTACACAGTTCTTCAAAATTAAAATGATATGAATTCTAACACGATCACCATTCTCTAGCTTTTTTTGTCTCAGCATGAGCATCTCTTAAAGTCCACCAGTGCCCTCTAATGCCCCTGTTGAGAAACTTCTGGGGAAATACGGAACAAATCGAGTCCCATATTAGTTTGACGGAGACGCAAGGTTTGCAGAATTAGCTATTCTCTGTATTTGTACGGCAATTGTAACCATGTCAGTGTGTGATAACACATAAGCAGGTGAACCCCTTGCTAGCCAGACACTCGCGACTATATTAACCGGTCTTGTCAGACTGCTGGCCCCCAGTTTGTCAACATCAATTTGATTCCTATCTCAATGAACGTTAGCAAACGACCTAAGTGCTAATGGTAGTTTTAATGTTTTGAGTTTGTTTCACGAATCCTGCTATTTTATGACATTACCGACAGACAGGTTAGCGAGCTAGCTGAATAACCATCTATTTAATCAAGCTGCCGGTTTGTTATTTGACTTGGCTGGCTGTCAATATTCAACTTCACCATAAGAAATCAATCAAGTAAATGGCAATATGCCCAAAATGTAGCCTATGCTATCTAGTTAGTTCGCTGAACATCTTACATGATTATAACAGATTATATTATGTCGAACAGGAATTAATATAGGAATTAAGATATGTACCGTCAAGTTTCACACTCTGCAAGACCCTCAATTACCCCATCACTAAAGCCAGCTATTTCCCCTCCTCCCTCCATTGGACACCAGTCGCCAAGGGGCGGGGCTAATTAGTATATCTTTCAAAAGATTTAAACGAAAGATTTAGATTTAGCGAAATGTTGAATTTACAAATGCAAGATTTAAGATATAAGCTAAATGTTTAATTTGGAACAAATTTTTTGCTAAATATTCAACTGTTAAACACGGATTTGTGGTAAAAAATAAATATATAAATTAAATGTAAGATTTAAGCTAAATCTTATTTTTTTTAATAAATATTTATTTTGAGATTTAAATTAAATATTTATATTTGACTCAATATTTGTTTCTGAAACAGAGATTTAAAGGAGCTATATGTAACATTGAGACAGAGCATTTAAAATGGGTACTGCAATCCAAATTCACAATATTGGAGAGTCGAGACACTGAACGAACACGAGTGCAAGACGAGCCAAGCGCAACATTATATTTTGAGACGAGCTTATATTTTGACAATCACAAGCGACGACGAGTCCTACACTGTAAGTTGATCAGCTAATGTATACATTTGCAATTTGTTTATTATTTATTGTTTACAAATTATAAACCAGCTCATGTGGACTTTTTATAACTCTGTCAATGTTAGCTAGATGCATGGCTGGCTATGTTTATGGTCACACATATATAAACTAACGTTAGTTGTATGTTTAGCGAGTAACTATATACATATATATATTTAAATCTTTAGCTAGCTAGCTAAATGTTGAACTTAGCTTTGGCATTCGTAAATTGGCTGTCGGAGTGCCGGAGCACATCTGGTTGTTCGTAATGGGCAGTGGGCAGAGTCAACTTGGAGAATAGTGAATCACACAGGCCAAAACAAATACAGACGTTCCGACCCGGAATGGAAATTTCAAAGGAGAACATACTGGCTGTAGCATTGTTGTCGGAGAAGCCAGTATTTTGACTTAGCATGTTTCCTTAATCTCTGATGACATATCATGGTCATTTTATGATTTAGTACAGTAAATGTGTTACTTTAAGATATAAGTATAAGTATATAAATATATATATTTTTTTTTAATATTTATTTTTGAAAACTCAGATTTAACAATTAAGTTTTATATTTAGGACATGCTTATTTGTGATTTATCAATTAAATTAGAAAATATGAACTAAAAGGTTTATTTAGCATGTCAGCTAAATCTTGGAAAAAAACTCATATTTAGCACAAATCTTCAGGAAAATGCTAGATTTATGCTAAATCTGAGAAAAAACACAGGAAAAACGTGTTGTGTTTTACTTTACATTTGGCACCCCATAAATATACGTTGAAAAAACGTTCACTTTTGAACTATTTTTAGACTTCCATTCGATGTCTAACATAGACATCTGTTAAACATCTATTACACATCTAAATGGTCACTGGGTCTAAATGTGAACGTCTAATCTACAAATATACGTTGACAAAACTTTCAATAATGCATGCGCGTTTCTGTGAAGCAGATATAGGAATTGGGGGGTGACACTTTTTTCCCCATAGAGTTCTATAGGAAAATGAGTTGAAAAAAGTCTTATTTTGTGGGTTGTCTTTCTTTGGCTACGCCGGGAGTTTTGTTCCCTATTTCTTTGTGTTTTCCTTCCCTGTTGCGGACATGGTTCCGCTTTACTGGTATTCCAGTCCATGGTTTACTTTTAGATTCCTCTCTGTCGCATCTGGTTCTTCAAACACGACTTCCCCATTATATGATGTTTATGGTGATGCACTATAATTCATTGGACAGTGACAATTTTTTTGTTATTTTGCTTCTGTACTCTAGCACTTTGAGAGGATACAATGACAATGAGGTCAAAGTGCAGACTGTCAGCTTGAATTTGAGGGTATTCTCATCCATATCAGATTAATTGTTTATAAATTATAGAACCTTTTGTACAAAGCTCCCCCCATTTTCGGGCATCAAAAAATATTGGACAGTTTAAGATAATGTAGAATAAATCATAAAAATAATTATTATTTTCATTTTTATATTTGGTCGCATATCTGTTAAGGATCCGGGTAGGTACTGGACTCAAATGCACGAGACAGAAATACAATAATGCTCGCGGGGAACGTTTATTACTTCGCCAAAAACTCCGGAATTATAGGGAGAAAAGGGAGAGGGGCTGAGTCCTGGGTTGGCGAGAACAGGGGGGCAGAGCGGGAGCGGGGAGCAGGCAAAGGGGCTGGACAGTGGCTGATTCCTGGGTTGGCGTAGCAGAGGGAGAGCGGGATGCGGGAGACTGGGATGCGTGGCGTGGAACAGGCAGGAGGCTGCAGGCTGGCGGGTAAAGCAGAATATCAGACAAAGCTTAATTTCAGCAAGACAAAACGAGACTGTGAAGCGTTAGTTTAGCAAGACAAAGAAAGACTGTGACTTAGATTCCAAAACTAGACAAGACCAGAGTTACAACGAACAAGACTTAACGAACTGGCACCAGACAAAGAACAACGGCAGAATATATAGGGAAGTCAATGAGCTAATGAGTGATTGCAGGGTGAGAATGTATGCGAGAGTGATTGAGCGGAGACAAAGGTATGAGGAATGCAAACGGGGAAAGGAATGTGATAGGCAGAGCAATAGCGAGGGTAAAATAGGCTAAACAAGCAGGGAAACCATGCCCAGCCTGCACAACAAGGAAGACAGACAGGGAAACGTAAAAACAAGACAAGAAACGTGAGGAAAAGGGGAAAACACGGAGCACAAACAGGGATGGGGACTGAGAGGGAACGGAGAGTGTAACAGTATCCTTTGCATGCCATGACTTCCTGATGTCTGCGATCCAACAATATCAAAAGACTCTTGATATCTTATTTTCTGGTACTCCAACAAGCAATACTTTACCCTCTCTGCATTTGAATGGATCTCTATGGGAATTGGGGGATGGGACTAGATTTAGCTGTAAATTACACTGGAACAGTATGGAACACATAGTTGGCTAAATGGCTCTATGTCATCAAGGGTCAATATTTTTTGATGCCTGAAAATGGGGTGAGTATGTACAAGAGGTTATATAATTTCTAAATGGTTTATCCGATATGGATGAAAATGCCCTCAAATTAAAGCTGACAGCCTGCACTTCAACCACATTGTCATTGTATCTTTTCAAACTCAAAGTGCTAGAGTACAGAACCAAAATAACAAAAAATGTGCCATTGTCCAATGAATTATGGTGCTGTTCACTGTATGTATGTATGTATGTATGTATGTATGTATGTATACAGTGAAGTCCATAAGTATATGGACAAGGACACATTGTGTGTTGTTTTGGGTCTGTACTCTAGCACATTGGATTTGAAATTAAACTATGAATATGAGGTTAGCATGCAGACTGTCAGCTTTAATTTAAGAGTATTTACTTCTATATTCAATGATCCATGTAGGAATTAGTCCCTTTTATATATTTTTATTAACATAATCTATTTTTTATTAACATAATCTAATGACTGTCTGAAATCTGTGACCCACAGACATCACCAGACACTGGGTATCTTCCCTGGTGATGCTTTGTCGGGCCTATACTTCAGCCATGTTCAGTTCCTGTTTGTTTCTGGGGATTTTTTGCAAGTGAATATTCAGTTGGATTCAGGTCGAGTGATTTACTTGGCATTCCACTTTTTGGCCCAGAAAAACTCCTTGCTTGCTTTGACAGCATGTTTGGGGTCATTGTCTTGCTGCAAGTTGAGGCACTGCCCAATGAGGTTTGAAGCATTCATTTGCATCAGAGAAGATAAGGTGTGTCTGTTGTCAGCAGTCACATCATCAATAAAGACAAGTGAGCCAGTTCCAGTGGCAGCCATACATGCCCAAGCCCAAGAGGGGGGAGGGGTGGTTTGGATCACTTTTCAATACTTTTCTCTTTCCGTCACTTTGGTACAGGTTAATACTCATCATATCTGTCCATAAGTTTGTCCCAGAACCCTATAGTTTATTAATTTTTTTCTCTACTTTTTAACTCTACCCTGGCCGTTCTGTTCTTGATGCTTAGCAGTGGTTTGGATCTTGCAGTGAACCTTCTGAGGTTATGCTGGTGTATAAAGGCTTCTCTTTATTTTAGTCTGACACATCTATGTCTACATCGAGAGTGTTCTCGGTCCATTCGACAGTTTAAAAGGTGTTTTTCAGTATTCTTCGGTCAGCCACCACAGTGGCCATCCGTGGTCTACCAGGTTGTTTGCTATTGCTGCGCTTGCCGGTGCATTATTACTTCTTAATGTAATGGCTGATTTTGGCACACCCAATGTTTTGGATATGGTTCTGATCAATTTATTCTGATTATTCGACCCCATAATGGCCTGATTTACTGGTATTGACATTGTTTGGTACTCATATTGAGAGACAACAGCAACAGACTCCAAATGCAAATTTCACACCTAGAATCAACTGTAGACCTTTTCTTAGATTTTTTTCTGATTTTTTTCATCTTGCACCTATTCCCAAGGGTAGCTGTCGCATTTGGTCGCAAAATCTGAAACATGATAAAAAGGATTGCTGACTGGGAGCTGTTCCATGCAGAAAATAGCAGCATGTCACACAGAATTATGCCATATTGTCTGTATGTATATTCTAAACTATGAAATTGTGACAGCATGGCTTTTGCATTAATTAGAAGCAACATTTACCAGAAAATGTAAAATATACATGATGATAATTATTGGCGGCATCATTCTCAGACTGAAAAGGGTTGGGTAAACTAAGACAGATTAATGTTGTTGGAAAATATTGACCATTAATTTGTGAGGCTAAAGAGTTCAGAGTAGTAAACATTAAGAAAGAGCTGAAAATAAAAAATAACTGTCACAGCATGACACAACGTAATTTAAGCGCTCTATTTGATATTTAACTATAATTAACAAATCTCTATAGGAGATCACCAGGTCTGAAACTAAAAATATGTTCTGTAAAGCACAGGAGCAAAAATGTCAGTTGCTATGATACTGCTTGCCCTATTGGACAACACTTTACATTTTTAGGCTATACTTTAAAAAAATAAGTTAATAATTGATTTATTTCTATCACACTAAGCCATAGGTAGACTTCTGACTCGTTGTTCCAGTCAAAAGGAACAGCTGAGAATAGTTATGCACGATGTGGGTGAATTTCTGACCATGCAATGTCATAGGAATCTGCTGTCACAACCAGTTCATATTTTGTTTATTTAAGTCATTGCACTGACTGTATAAGTGCCTCTGTCCTGGTCTCCTATATTTACCCATACATTACTAGAAATGGAGTAATGAACACTTGGAGTGTATTTATTTTAAAATTGTGTATATCTGTTAATTAATAAAAACAAATCATCAGGGCAGCACGGTGGTGCAGTCAATAGCACTGTCTATAATGGAGTGAGTTTGTTGGAGGACCAGACGCGACAGAAGGGTTTTCAGACAAGTGACTCCGGAGAGACACCAATAAAACGGAGCGGACTCCGTAGGAGGGAGAGGGAAAAGAGGAAAACAGAAAGGCTCCAGCTCCCAGTGAGAAAGGAGACTTAAAGGGGGAGAAAAGGAAAACAACCCAACGAATCGGGCGAACTGACAAATAAGTCAGCGAGAGAAAATACTTAGAAAAACAAAACCTCTGCTCTCAAGATAAGAGAGGAATCTAAAGAGGCGGCAGAAACAAACAATAAGGGAAACAACCCGGAAGTATCGGGCGAAACACTCGTAGGCAAGAGCCAAAAATAGAATGACAGAAAACAGACTTTAGCTCGCACTAAAAGCGAGAATACGTAGTAGCTTTCTAAACGTACTGCTATCAAGACCTGTGTTGTTTAGGAAAGCAGAAACAAAGTGTTCGATAGGGCGTACTGATCCTATACCTTACCAGCTTGAATGTTAAGCGAAATAACATGGAAGCGCCGATACCGGAAGACACAAAGTATAAATAGCCGGCGGAAACAACGAACAGGTGAAATCACTAAGTGCTGGCGTGAAACGAAAACTCGCCGTGGAATATGGAAAATCCGATAGAGTGCTTAATACAGGTAAAAGGAACGAACGCCCGCAGAGCTAGGGAAAGGCAAGCACAACCCATGACACTGTCGCTTCACAGCAAGAAGGTCCTGGGTTCAATTCCACGCCAGGGACCTTTTATGTTCTCCCCGTGTCTGCTTGGGTTGCCTCCGGGTACTCTGGTTTCCTCCCACAGTCCAAAGACATAGGCTAACTGGAGACACTAAATTGCCCATTGGTATGAATGTGTCAGTGAATTGTGTGTGTGCCCTGTGATAGATTGGCGATCTGTCCTGGGGGTGTTCCTGCCTCTCACTCAATGCATGCTGGAACCCTGCCTCTGCGACCCTGACCAGGAATAAGCGGGTTAGATAAAGGATCGAGGTATGGATGGAACCCATCATACTAGTCTATTGAAGAGTAGGTGGCTTCTCACTGCCCAGCTCAACTCAAACCATACTGCACTGTTGATGAATAAAAGGTATCTATGACTATGTTGTCTTTTATTGTACCGAAGTAAATATCATTGTTTTGCTATTAGTTATGCTGCTCCCTCAGAAAATTGCTCCCCTCAAAAATGTACAATCCTCAAAACACAACTAAATAAAAATAAATTAAGTTTTCCTTCTTTAATGAAAAGGAAAGTAATCAAGCTGGTGAGGCCCAAAATATGGAGCGCTGTGGTGCGCTGTCAATATGGCCTTAATATGACCCAATTAAATGGGTTGCTCCACACCAAGAGATATCGCTTTCGATTCAGTCTTTCAGCAGGGCCATGATGTGCGCTGCCTGGCTTGTGTAGTCTGTCGCTCAGGTGAAATCCACAGTAGCCACTGTAGCCAAACACATTAAGACAGCAGTATGATTGGTGAGCAGTGATGAATAATTAGATGGGTAGAGACCAATCACAGCTGGCCTGGTGTCAACAAACAGTGCATCACTTTGTCTGATTTATACTACAGGATATGGTGAGGACAGTGATATCGCATGTTCTCCATAAGTAACTGTGATGTGTGTAATACACATTAATGTTGTACAAACGGCAAGGCTTCACGAACAACAAATAATCCATCGTTGCTCATTATCCTAATATCCCAAAAATAATACGGCAACATTTTTATCGTCACCACACAAGCCTTTCTTATCCATATTTGGCCTTTACATCTTAAAGGCCACGTGTGGGCAGTATCACTGTTGACCTAAAAACATTAAAATATTGTTCAATATTTTCATTACAATTCCATTTAGTCTTATCTATAACTCATATGTAACATGTGCAATACTGCAGTATTAACGGGAATGGATTCAGAAATTATTTATCTTCATGATATACAGCCAAAAGAGTATCTGAAAAATCTGTCATTTATGTAATACTGACACATTTCTTGGAATATTGCAGATTAAAATGGATAAATATGCATTGATAGCAATTAATCTGTCCTTGGCTATACTGCACATAATTAGTAATAACCGAACCATAAATAGGTTCTGCAAAAAGACATGAATGAAGCTTATTTTCGGTGGTAATAAAGTGTCTGTCTCTGATCTGTGGTACAAACAATACTGTGTCAATTCACATTTTATAAATACTAAATACTAAAAAAATAGTTATTTGTGTTTGCTATGATTGTCTTTGTGGTTTGATGGAAAATGAAACATCACATACAGACACACACACACACACACACACACGCACACAGTATGAGCATGCATGCATAAATGTAGGACTGTATGTGTGTACGGAACTGCTGCTTTGTCCTGCCCCAGCCTTCCAACCTGTTGAAGTGACAGATAGCCGTCTGTCTGTACGCGAGAAGGTGCTAACAAGCTGTCAGTTTCGGTGGTCATGTCAGACATATTTTGGTAAATGGAGCAGAACATTGCAGGCTAGATCACAAAATAATTATCTAGCTATCCACTGCAGCGGGTGATTTGTTCAAACGAGTTTACTTGTAAAAGTAATAACCTGCCAGAAAGCACAAGGGAGACATTTGCACTGAAATATAACTTGTGGTTGCACAGAGCGCTGGCTGGCACCCGGAGCCAGGCTTAAGACAGTCCCAGCCTCTCTGAGACCACACTGACCATCTTCTGTTTCAGCAAAAAACATGCAGCATTAGCAAGTGGCTGACAGCACTATCAGGAACTCTGCTAGACTTTTAGACTTCCGGAGTAAGCCGGTTCCATAGAGAACAGATCAATATTGAAATATTCTTCTTTTCTGATCACGTGAAAGTTGTTCATAATCTGAGCAGGTTGGATCAGAATCAATCCTGATTAAATATTGAATGTACACTAGTGTTTACTTATTCTTATTATTATTTAATTTTTTACTTTGCAGGATTGCTTCATCACCTGGAACGATGCCCTTATCTGCTATCCAAATTAATGATCTCAGCCCTTCTTTTGATCTATACAAAGGATAAAGTATAAAATGCTCAACTGAAGCTGCGTCCTACATGGAGTTCTTTCAGCCTGTGACTCTTCCTTTGAGTAATTACTTCACCTTTTTCTTTTTTGCTGCAATTAGGCATCGCCATTAGTTCCTCTGATGTTCCTACTATTCCACCTACACCCACGCACCAAGTGTGTGCAATCATCTGATACAGGCCCCTGAGAGCCAGAGACTACAGGAGAATCAGGGACTATTTTACACTACAGGCCACATAGTATTAAAGGAGAGTCAGTGACTATTTTACACTACAGGTTAATTAAAATTATAGGAGACAGTGACAGTGTAAAATACCTTACAGAACACACAGTATGTGAGCCAGTAACTATTTCATATTACAGGCCACATGGTTTTGCAGGAAAGCCTAGACTATTTTACACCTCACAGGCAACACAGTAGGCCTACTACAGGAGAGCCGGTGACTATTTTACACCTCACAAGCAACACAGCAGGCCTACTGGGAGCCAGTGACTGTTTTACATCCTAGAGACCGTACTAAAGGATCATAACCATAAGATTGCAGCTTGACATCCTCAGTGAGCTAAAGTTGCTACACTCCTGAGCAAGGTGCTCAGTCTCAACTGTTGTTGGCAGTTGATTATTTTATTTAAAGTATGCATGTCCAGGTATAAGATGCTATACCTAAAATGTATGCACTGTATATTGGGAATTCCCTATTCACTTTATTTTATTCTGTTTTCTCTGGTCTTTTTCACTTCACTTCCCCTTTTAGAGTAATAAATCCCCACCTTGGAATAGATAAATCCAGATCTAAAAGTCCTCAGCACATCTAAACGCAGATTGTCCTCCCCTTTTTGGGTCTCCAGGACTCTCGACCCCTGCTTAAATTCCTTACATGATCAAACGCAAAATAGGGATCTACGTTTTAACACCTCCTTGCCAGACACCTTCCCTACTGTGCAAATAATCTCATTTGTAAGCAAATCAAGTGGTATTCCCTGGCCACAGTTGCTCTTATCATTATTCTACCGTGAATAGTTCACGTTCCTTTTTAGCTTCAATAGACCAACATTGCCATCTTTTGCACGGCAATGGAACGACAGCCTCTCATTGACTACAATGGGATAGCTAAAGTCAGATCCTCGACAGCTAAAGTAATGTGACTTTTAAATATGTTGGCACCGTGATTGATATTGTTGGAAAATAACACGACAATAAAAATATGGTTGTGCATGTTTAAATTGTATTTGCATCTATTTTTGGTATTTAAACTTGCATTACCTTGGAGTAACTGTTCTTGGTATGTACTTGTTCAGTGGGTCAAGACAAATTTTGAAACGTGAAAATTATTTCCATATATAGCATAATTAGATAATTAATAATCCTTCTAATTTCCATCAGAAAATATGTACTGTAACTGACTCGCTGTGACTTCCAAAGGGTCAGCAATTCTTGCAACCAAGAGCACCATAGAGCACACCCACTAACTAGAAAGTAACTCACGTCTCTTGTTTGTGCCTTTTTCCGCCATTCTTTCTTTTAGCTTTTTCCCATTTTCTGCTTTTCCTGGTTCTTTGTAGCATTTTTGTCTTATTTTTTCTTTCTATTTCTTTGTGGCCTGGGTGTGGTTTTTGGTTCACCTGTGGAAACCTCCTCTCTGGCCGTTGCTTCACGTTTACAGCTTTGTCATTTTCTTTTTAAATTATTATCACCATCCAGCCTCTGGTTTTTGCATGATAACGGGATTTCTGTTAAACACAGGTGGATTTATTCAGTTGCACCCTGAGATTTGTCAGCTGACAGCGACACTCCTTCTTGTCCCTCCTCATTTCTTGCCCTCCTTACTTACTTAGTTTCATCATTTATGCAAGATCATATTACACTTTTTCATTGGTTAAGTGTGCTTCTTGTTAGTTAGCTAAACACATTGCTCAACACAATTTATTTCCTCTTGTATTATTTGTGTGTAACCTATTGTTCATTGTATTTGCTTTTATTATTATCAGTAGCCTATGTATTATTCCTGCTTTTAGTTTATCTTTTTTACGGTAGTTCTTGGATGTTAGATGTTGTATATTTTTATTATTCTTGATCAACCTAAAATAATAATGATAATTATTATTCAATAAAATCACATTAATTATATTTTAAATGTAGGTTAAGTGAGGGGTTTTAGCATGCAATACCACTTGTGTTCAGAGTGCTGAAAATTGTACAAGGGCACTGACTGTTGGACCTGACTGCTCGATTCACAAAATAAACATATTTTTACTTATCCTCGCTCCCCTGAAATAACTGTTTCTGAAAATGACTTTAAATGCGTAAGATATCTAAACAAAAGAGCCGACACGGTAAATTACTTTTCCATTGCAAAGTGAAAACATTCGGAAGTCATTATAATTGTAATGGCAGGGATCTGGCGAGGCTCGAAATCGGGTCTCCAGGGGGAGGAGGTGGCTGCGCTAACCACTGCACTAAAGATGAATTCACCTTTAGCCGAGCGCTTAGGCTGGCACGCTACACTACTCCCTACCTTACACAGAGCGTGCCCTCATGCTTGCATGCCGTTCACAGACTGCCGCATCCGTGGGGCACTGCCCTTTCACTGACCCTCTCACAGCCCACCGCTAACACCAATGTAACGGCAGGGATCTGGCGAGGCATCTCCAGGCAGAGAGGTGGCCGCGCTAACCACTGCATTCAAACAATACATTAACCCTTGTGTGGTGTTCGGGTATGTGGGACCCGTTTTCGATGTTTACTAAAAGAAAAATGATACAATTCATTATTTTTTCAACCTGAGACTCATTGGTCTTGGCTCATTTTCTGTGATGAACATGTAAAAGAACACATTTTCATTGAGTGCACACTGTGCATCCCCCTACACATTTATATTACATACAGTATGTGGTGTTTGGGTCCACTGGACCCGATGGTAATACAAGTGGAGAAATTGTAGGTGAAAACAAGTAAACATAGTAAAAATGAAACAAAAACCTTCACTCTGTCTTCCTACTACATGGGCCTGTGTGTGTGTGTGTGTGTGTGTGTGTGTGTGGTTGCTCCTTTAGATTTGCAGCATGTTTCATAGAACACGATCCTCTCCACCATTTTATAGGCATTATTGGGACAAATGCCTAGTCCCATAACCACCCCCCACACCCACCCAACCTCCCCCAATACACCCCAACACACACACACACACACACACAAAAGGTTTCAACATAGCATTGAGAACCTGTCTGCTCCCTCATTTTCCCCGCACTCTTCACCGTAGTGTGTGACACTACACAATGTCTTGCGGGAACCTGCATAATGTTATTTCAAAACAACCTAAACCAGGGCTGCCCAACCCTGTTCCTGGAGATCTACCATCCTGTAGTTTTTCATTTCAACCCTAATTTGGCACACCTGATTCTACTAATTAGCAGCTCAATCAGATCTCTAGCTGTTGAATGAGGTGTGCTTTGTTAAGGTTGGATTGAAAACCTACAGGACGGTAGATCTCCAGGAACAGGGTTGGGCAGCCCTGATCTAAACATTCTATATTTTCTCGCACTCTACCCCAGCTGCAAATTGGGGGAGGGACACAACAAATAAATAGCTTTGCATGTGTGGCTTCTTACAAGAACCGATCAGTATGGCAAAAATGATCTCTGCTCACTCTCATGTGGTATGTAGACCAGCATGAATTTGTGTTCAAAATTTGTCATTCCAATTTGTTCAGTTCAAAGCAATAAACATCAATAGTGAGGAAAACCTTGTTTAATTTATATTTGTTCAAGATAAAGATGATTTATTCCTCCCATGTTTAGATTATAATTTTTTTTTTTTTACAAAAATCACATTTTATCACAAAAAACGAATAGCACTTTTATTGATAAATGTGATCTAGCAGAGGTAAATGGTCAATATTAACCCATATATGCTGTCTATATTGCTTGTTGTTGAGATAAAGTCAATATCTGTGAAGTATTTTTACATAAATTGTTATGGCTTTATTGTTTTAAAAACCAAATAATGTTGTGGGTCCACCAGACCCGCGAACACTGGGTGAGTAACGAAAACATGAACACCACACAAGGGTTAAATACTTTTAAAAAATTTTACGTTAAAATATTCAAGAAATTCTCACTGAAATGATTGATGATGATTTTAATGTGAAGCGCAGCGAGATATTCCTCATCAAGCAAAAGATAATCGACTACTAATGACTTCCTCTGTTTCTAGTAAACCAGCCACTGTTTTAAACACTCATATACAGTATGCTTTGTCTTCTGAAATATCTACATCAGTTTCAGTCCTTTTGAAGGGCAGGCTATCATGTACAATGTTTATGAGAAAATTAAGAGTTGGATGGTAATTTGTGGGGAGATAGTGATGGTGGTGCGGTGTGATGGAAAAAGACAGAGATATGAGGAAGCGAAAAGGTCTGTGATGCGGTGAAGCTTTCTCCGGCTGTACGCAACTCTCTGAAGAGAGAGCAAGGGGTTGCTGGCAAGAGGATCTCACGTGCCGGGCGACAAACAGCAACATTTACTGAATCCTGCACAGGTCACTTCCTTTTTTTCCTAGACAAATGTTTATAGTGTGTAACTCACGAATGGGTGGATGTTGTCTGAAAACATTGTGCCATGAAAAGGAGGCAACAAAACAGCATCACAAATGGCATAGCTTCCAAGTGTGTGCTGTCAAAGAGTCTACGCAGTGCAGAGCATATAAAGAGCAGGGATTTCTATACTTCTATCAGAGGCTTACTATACAGGAAGTGTGATCACCAGAAAGCTTGTTTGCCAGCTGCGTGTCGAAGAGACCAGGCACCTGAACCACGTGGAACCTGCATCTTGAGTCCACACTCACCTCATACTCACCTCTCCATTTTCCCCCACACTCATCCTTCCATCCACTTCACACTCATCCTTCCATCTTCCCACACTCACCCTCCATCTCCCCAAATGTATCCCTCCATACATTACCTAACATTACCATCACTTGGCAAACACAAATGGCGCACAGTACACACTTCACTCGATCACTCTTATACTCATCCCTCCCTCTCATCTAACTACTCCCTACATCCCATTTGTTTGCCATGAATTTGTTTCAGGCGTGATCTGCCTTTCTCCTCCAGCTCCTCACTGGCACATTGTAGGATGTCATGGGTTTCAACAAAGATCGAATTTTCATATAGTCGTACAAAGGCAGCTCATTGGCTATGGATAATTCCAAAGAGATCAATTACCAGCTTATTACACTCCAGTGCACACAGGCGGGGGACCCGATACAGACAGTGGGGGGGGGGGGGGGTTCCCTGGGGTAATCAATACATTTAAATAATGATGAGAAATAGAGTCACTTTCACAAAGAGACACTCCCAACAGAAAGAGAGAGAAGTGAAACCCGGTCCAAGTCAATCAACAAGTCAAGAATGCTTCAGTATGATCTGCCATGGACAATTGCCCCTTAGTAACCACGACTCAACACAACAAGCCAAAACATCTACATATAAACAGGGTATTTTAATCAGTTGGGTACAAGCTTTCTGTTTTTATGTATTTCATTATTTGTTTATTTGTGTTGTTTACTGAGATTAAAGATGAGGAATTAAGACAAAAACAGAGAGGTACTGTATGTGTCGTTATTTTTAATGAAATCACAGTAGGGCAAGAGAAGGGTTTGCATGTAGTTCATGGTCAGTAGTTTGAAAAAAATGCATATTGACACATCAAATGTATTTAATTACATTCTAAAAGATAATCAGCCTTACAATGTCTAGCCATACCTTTGAATTGAATGTTCCACTTTTTCCCTTAATTATATTGGTCATATAGTTAAGATATACTCAAAAGAAGACTTTTCTAAATGAGTGTTATGTCAAAAAAATCTAATGATTACATAATATATGAATATACTTATTTTTTCAATAATACACAGCTTCTATTCACCTTGTCATCCGGCATCCACATGATAATCTCTCTACACTGTGGATACTATACAGAAAAAACCCTGAGTTGTTCAGAGTAGCAAGGTTGCTGTGCAAATGCCATAGCCATAGTTTAGATTTGAGCAGTTTTTTTTTTTAACTGTGGATCAATTTACACTGCCCGGCCAAAAAAAAAGTTGCACACTCTAATATTTCGTTGGACCGCCTTTAGCTTTGATTACGGCGCGCATTTGTTGTGGCATTGTTTCGACAACCTTCTGCAATGTCACAACATTTATTTCCATCCAGAGCAGCATACGTTTTTGGCTGAGATCTTGTATTGACGACGGGAGAGTCGAACCACTCCGTAAAGTGTTCTCCAGCACATCCCAAAGACTTTCAATGGGGTTAAGGTCAGGAATCTGGTGGCTAATTCATGTGTGAAAATGATTCCTCATGCTCCCTGAACCACTCTTTCACAATTTGAGCCCGATGAATCTTGGCATTGTCATCCTGGCATATGCCCATTGTTCATTCAGTACATTCAGGTACTTCGCTGACTTCATTTTATTGCTGCATAATGTTGCTGAGCCTAGACCTGACCAACTGAAGCAACCCCAGATCATAACACTGTCTCCAGAGGCTTGTACAGAGGGCACTATGCATGACGGGTGCAATGGCGACTTTTTTTTTGGCCGGGCAGTGTATCTTAGGGCATAAATAGAAAGCCTGGGTGGGCCTTGAAGTGTTTCAGCTGCTACTTATTTAGTAAACATTTTTGCATCTCACACAGAGAGTTTGTGTCCTCATATGGCCCAATCCCTCGTGGAGTCCCCCTGGGATCACTTTTGGGGCCCTCTATCTCAATATTTATATGTTAGCCCGAAGACATATTTTTCAAAGTCATAGCATCTCATTTCACTGCTTTTCAGACAACAAGTAGTTCCACTTATCAGTGAAACCTGGGAATGTTAATAGACTATATGTGCTACATGACTTTTTTGTCAATATAAAACATTGGAAGGCTTAAAATGTAATTTTCTCTCATGCTCTATCCCTAGAGAATTTGTCAAGGTAGGTCACATTTTGTGAAACTGGTCTTCTGCATTCTGATGTGTTCCAGTAAATTATGTTCCAAATCAAATTGATAATAGACATTAAGAATCTTGGTAAGCCAACTGAAAAACATTTTTTAAAGGTAACACAGGTTGTTTCACCCAAATAAGAAGAAAACATACAATAAAATTAAATTTCAGTTTTTCAAATTATTAATTAAAAACTGATAGGGGATTAGTCATGCTTTCATTTCCTCCAGGTTAGATTATGGCTAGTCTCTGTTTATTTCAAAATGTAGTGAACCCACATATCCCCTGTTTTGGCAGGCCTGTGCTGGTTATCAGTTGCCTTCAGCATTGATTTTTATGTACTTTTATTGACCTTTCAAGTTTTATAGTCAAGCCCTGAAATGCCTCCCTGGGTTACTCACCTTGTATCAGCCTCATATTAACCAGAGATAATCAGAAAAGGGTTTTTTTGTTTATTGTGTGTTCATAATACTAGTCTGAAAATCAAGGTTGACAAAGTTGCTGTTGCAAAGACCCCTGGATCATCAAATTTCCTGCCTTAATGAAATTAAGATTTCACTGTTCTCTGTATAACTCTGTGAAAATGAAAGTAGTACACCCTCTTTAAAATCTATGGTTTTATACTATATATTGTAACCTTGATCTAGTCCTAACCTCACGTGACTCATAACACACACACACACACACACACACACACACACACACACACACACACACACACACACACACACACACACACAGTATTATTTTTCTCATTATTTATTCAACCAAAAATAAGCAATCATGCAGAAGCCACGTGTAACCAGTGAACGAGTGCCCTGGCTGACCACAGTCTGCATTCCACACTCCATTTCCTTGAAATGATTTACAGGGCTTTGATTGAACAGGCGAATATCCCAAAATGACTGGGAAACAAAACATAAATTTCCACTTTGAGGATGTTTCTGGTGTATTTGTCAGCTTCTTTGTGTGATTACATCTACTCTGTTAATCATTAAGTACTCTAATGTGTGCGGTCTGCTACCTTCTTGCAAGGACTCTTTAGAAACAAAACATATTTTAGTCCTGATGAGACTCACCTGGTTAAATATACTTTAATAAATAAGTAAAATAAATTCCTGTCCAGAAAAAACATGGTTTGGAAGCATTGTCCTCAATCAGCAAGACAATTCTCCAAAAAATGCATACTATAGCATATCAAACAACCCATATTAGCTAGTTAAGTATAACCAGCAGTGGCCTGAGAGGGTATGCTCACACTGTTGTGGGAGGAAAGTCAGCTCTGATCTGTACAGTATGATCTATACAGATTCTGTAAAGTATGTCCAAGGAAAAAACCAAGGAAATTCAGAAACTCTGCAGAGGTGCAGAGGAGCCTGTTTTTATAGTGCAATAATAGCTTAAATGGCACATAGTCAATTTTTCCTCATGAATGTTTATAGTGCTGAAATGTGGATCATGCAGTAATATATCCTAATATGATTTCAATTGAAAATACCCAGGCAGCCTTTACATTACTAGTTTATACATTTGAAGTAGTAATTCAATTTTACCATCATAGTGAATGCAAATACAACAGTTACTCATCAGTAATGTATGTGATATATGGTGAGGGATCACTAGATGAAACACAAATATATGACAGGACAATGGCAGTAAAATTGCACGCACACCAGTCTTATGAAAATATTTTTTATTTTTTATTTGAGAGAATATTTGAATCTCAGAAAAAAACACGCCATTGACTTGTTGAGTGGTGAGTTAATTTTGTCTGAAATGAAACCATGCATGACACAGTATCATAATGAAAAGTAGGATGTGTTGGAAAGTGCTGCCATGAAATTCTGTATTTCCCTTATTTTGACAGCTTTGTGAATTCAAACAGTCACAAACGTTCTGGCTTTGATATGTCATTTATTGGACTCATCGTATCATTGTCAAAAGGAAAAAGTAATATTTGTGACATAAGACAATGACTATACTTTCAAAAACTCTAATGACAGGGTCAGATACAAACACACACATTTGTGCACCCGCACACACATATACACACACATGCATATACACACACACACATATACCTGCACGCTTGTGCACACGTACACACACACACACACAAGTGCACATGCACATACTGGCACACAAAAACCATGATATAAATAACTACACAAAGGCAAAGCGAACAGAGGCAAATTGAACAGCCTCTTGCTAAAAAGCTCCCTAAATTCAGTGCACAAATCATTGTCAAAACAACAAAAGTCATGTTTATGCGTGTTGTATGAACCGGTGAAATTGCAGTCTCCAATAGCTGCTGTTTGAGTTTGACAGAGGGGATGCCGGTGAGAGCGGCCATTTTCTATCACAAATTCCATCTAACTGACGGCGGATTCATCAGTCAATCACATTCTGATGGTTTCCTGAGAGGAGACCTATGGCAACAATCCCCTGCTCAGAAATAGATTGATGCGGAGTATGAAAATGCACATAAATTTACTTTTTGGCCCCACCTCCTCCCGTTTTTTAAAGCCCTTACTCTCTGACATGATGCAGGGAACGTGGCCGTTAGGATATTCCTGCTGGAGTTAAGGCTCCCTGCTCCCTCCCTCTGTTTATTGGAACCTTTTATTTAGAATTAATTTGTGTGATCCGATTGCGGGCATCCTCTTAACAATGAATAATGCTTTCGGTGGCGGTCTTGGTCAAAAATCTTTGTGCAAAAGATTTACGAAAAAGCCTGAAGCAACACAACATTTCTGAGAGCAGTTAAAACTCCCAGACCCTGAGCCGGATTACTTTGTGCTCTATTCTTTTTTTTTCATAAATTGTACTTATTTATTTTTTTTAGTTCCACAGATGTACGGCACATTTCCTCTGGCTTCTATAAATAACTGATGCATCCGTGTACAGTATGGTAAAGATCAGTGGATCTGTAGGCAGTGCCTGCTCAAACACTGATGCCCCTGAGCACACAGATCTGATGAACACACACATCTCTGGCTGGCTCACAGAAATAGAGATCCAGGCCACTGTGGAGTAGCGGAGCCCTTTCATCTAGCGCCACACCTGAGAACCGCACCTGAAACCTTTTCGCTTCAAGCCCAGCTCTGACAGCACAGTCCCAGCTGGCTCCTGCCCATGTGCCAGAGAAAGGAGGGGGGGTGGGGGTTTCCTCGCTTGGCCCCTGGGGCTGTATAGGGTCACACACATACAAAATATTTATGTCTCCAAACAACCAACTAATGAGAGGTTACCTCTCTCTCCTTACGTATCTGTTCCGGTTAGTCTCCGGAGTGCCGTGGCCACGCCGCACTGTCCTAAAATAACATACAGGCCCTGTGTGGCCGTCACTTCTCTTTTGTTCTGAACGCCTGTAAGAGAGATGCATTTCTTTAATGAATGAGCTCTCTGCTGCTGCAGAGGGCCGCTTTATGCATGCATGCAATATGCTCAGGTAACGCGGCGTGGATTTAGCGCCGCTCTGCAACGTCTGACAGCTCCAGTTCCTCATCTCCGCTCCGTTCGGGCCTCTGGGAATAATTCATGGAAAGAAACAACTGCGGGCGTGTTCGCCGACCGCGCGATGACCTCGCGACCTTTCTTCCGATTCTCCTTTTGTAATGAGGATCCAGGGGCCACACACGAGAGCAACTTATTAGAAAGAGGAAGCTTCTTTTTCTGGCTCGGCAGCATCCTGTGGAGATTCCGGCTTTTCGGAAATGTTCTGTCCCAAGATGGTTCAGTTCAGGGCATCATGGTGTGCGTGTGAAAGGTGTGCAGCTGTATGACCTGCACTATCGACAAGGCCTGTCAGTACAAGCCATGGAGAATTCAGCAGGAACTTACATGCCTTTCATATTGAATTGAAGAAAGGAATATGGAAGAGAGAGAGAGAGAGAGAGAGAGAGGGGGGGGGGAGAGTGTGAGAGAGGGGGGAGAGTCAGTTTAAATTATCAGGAAATATGATGGTCAGACTGCTGTGTGAATAGTCTTTTAATAATAAAAAGGTGATTATAATAAGATAAGGTTACCTATAGTTGCTTTTAAATTGAAGAGCTGCACAGCTATCTCAATGTCCTCATTGCCATACACCCACCCACACACACACACACGCACACATACTCATAGATGTAAAATCTGAGATTCTAGACCCTTACCCCTTTGATGAAACCTCAAGTGGTAGAGCAATATATTTTTTTCATACAGAGTTGGTAGAATACACATTCAATATAAATGTTTTACACACTGCACAACCATTTGATGGTGCTTTGAAACCTCACATGACAACTAACTCAATGCAGTTGGCTTTTAATTTGCCCCTTTTATGTGAAGAATAAGTTGGCTTGAACTGCATTGAAAAGACAGACACACAGCTACACCACATGGACAGACATATAGAGCCAAATGCAAGACCCTGGGGGTGAGCTTAATTAGCAGTAATTAGTTACACTAATTAAGCCGTGCTTCGTCAGCATTATTCAGCCTCCCTTGATGTTACCTTGGGTTACCTTAATCTCATCAAGCAGTCCCCTCTCAGAGTGTTAACACATTAATTCAGTAATCTCCATTTAAAACTGTGCACATGCTTTCCTTTTTTAATAGGCACTGTGCAACAGTGGGCTTTACAACAACACAGGTGCAAACAAATCATGACCACAGCCAGACTTGAAAAAATGCCATTTTCTTGGTGTAAAATCTTGTGAAAACGGGGACCTATTAAAGTATACAGCCCAGTATAATTTGGATAGAGATGCAAACAGAATTATATTTCTAACCAGCCTGACCTTGATGTAATCCAGATTTGATAAATGTTCAGCAGGGCCTTCATATGCTTGTAAAATATACGCATTTATTTCTCTTCAAAAGGGCAATCAATCGTTGTGTTTTTAGGATTATCCTAAACAAAACTTATGGCGCTTGTGTGATGGTTGATGTTTGTTGGTGAGAGTGTAGCAGGCTAAGCGCTAACTGCATTTATGCAGTCTCTGAGTGAAAACACCTGAGATGTTTCATACTTCTAACACATCAAACGATAAGAAAAATGCTTATTTTTGCCTACATCTCTATCTCATTAATGATGGATAGGAACAAACATTAATACTGTTGTTTCGGGATAAAAGGCATTGCTTGTGCCTTTGAACACATAAAGCAGGCAAACTAATACTGTACGTGTAGCACACTAAGTTATAGGCAGTCCTGTGCACTACCTTCAGAAATTCAGGTAGCCTTAGTCACCCATTTATTCTCTATCATGAAGCTTTTTTATGGCACCTTTTAATAAACATAGACAAGAGTAACAACATTAAGTGTTTTTCAGTTAAGGCAAGAGCAGTGTTTCTTAACTCCTTTGCGTAGAAGGTGACGCCGGCGGAAGCTTTTTGCTCAACTGAGACATTCGTTGCTACTGCAGCTGAACTATTATTGGAAATCACAAAAACTCTGTGTTTTAAATTTTTTGGTAGACGGTTCGTGACGATTTCTGCCGAATACGTAGTTTCTAAGTGTCACTATTTCCCTGTAGCAAGTCAATTTATCAAGCAACCCCCCACCTAGTCTATACCTACCCATGCGTGACATAGTGGACAATAGCGTCTATGTTTGAGTTCATAAATATATTTATTCATCATATAAAATTAGAATAACGTCATCGCAACGAGATAAACCCAACAATAGCCTGATCGTATGCCAGAAAAGCTGTGAAAAGCCCTGCTTACTCAAATGCAAAATAAACTCTGAAAGTACTTGTCATGGTTTTTAACCCTGTTTCCATATGCGGTCGTTTTCCTTAGTGGCCACGCGAGGGCGCTGCCCTTTTAGTAGATGCTTGCTCCGCCCTGCTGAGCTTCTGTTAGCGTCTACACCTGTGCGTGGTCACTGAGCGCTATTTAAGCCTTCCGTTTCCTTCTATCGGGGCTTCGAGATTAATTGTTCATTGTTTGTTCATGGTTTTGTTCTGTGGTGTTTTTGTTGGTTGTGAGTTACTCGTACCATTTGGGCTACTCACCTATTTTAACGCCTCTTTGTTGAGGCAGGGCTTATTTCTTGCTGGCTTGGTAGTTACTTATCTCGTAGAAGTTTGGGACCGTAAATATCTGCTCTATTTCGCCTTCTTGTGCTTTTTCTCCGTGTATGGAGATTTGGGCGATTCTGTTCGGAACTGTAGTTCTGTTCGCCCTTCGGTGCATGTCGTCTCATGGGAGATCGGGCGTTTCGCTTCTACTAGGTTGCTTAGCTTGTAGAAGTGTAGAGTAGCTGTTCTTTGTTCCCTTTCGCCTGTTATTGGTTTCTACTGAGAGTCCTGGCGTTTGCTTCTACTCATTTCCGTGTTACGGTGAGCCAGTGAGCAGCTTTGGTACGTTTATTCCCTGTTTTGTCTCCTTCTCATGGACTACGTTCCCCTTTGTTGTGAGTCGGGGTTTTTCGTTACATTTCCCCTTACTGAGAGGCAGTAGCGATGTTTTGGACATGTTTGCGTTTGACTGCGAGCCTCAATCTAAGCCGTGGAACGTTAATTATCTGTTCCTTCGCCTCGTTGCATTTCTCCTTTCTGAGAGGCTTGGGCGTGGCTTTCTATTTTAAGCTTGGTCATTTTGCTGGTAAGGCTAGGGGACTGCGGTGCTCCGTTGGCTCGCCTGTAAAATGTTTCTTCCCCCCTGGGGAGATCGGGCGTTTACCCCCTTTATGTTCTGCATGTGACTGCCTGCTTATGGAAGTAGCCACGGAACGTTATCTCTGTTCCTTCGCCTCCTCCTACACCAATAGGTATTAGTTTTCTGTGTTTGTTTGCTGTGTGTTTTGTTTGTGCCTTTGTGCTCGCCTGTTCTTATGCGTCTCGTTACCGAGACAGGGTGTTCTATTTCCGGCTCGTTTTTAGTTACTTAGCTTGTAGAAGTATGGGGTAGCAGTTCTTTGTTCCCTTTCGCCTTGTTGGGTTTTCTTGTTGTGAAACCAGGCGTTAGTTCTTCTACTCTGTGGCATGTAACAGTGAGCCGGTCTGTAGCTGTGGTGTGTGTGTGTTCGTTGTATTGTCTCCTCCCTTATCTGCGGGGTTTCCCGCCTTAGTGGCCCTAGGGCTTTAAGAATCCCCTTGCTGCGTTTGGCTCCTCCTTCCTCACACGTCACGCCCCATTACAGTACTATCTCATTCTACCATGTATTCTACTAGCAATATATGCTACTAAATATTAAATAAATATACAATCCTACCATTGGTTTTACACATCGAGATGTTCCTTTCAAAATTCAGTGGTCATTTATTGTCTGGTACAATCGGTTTGAGAAATATGCAACACTTTATACCGCTATTACACTATCTGAAACATCGCCGCGTAATACCCCCATGCCCTGTAAGCCTGTCTCATTCTTTACAGTTTATTCTGGTTTAATTGTCGGCTTTTTTATCCAATAGAGTACATTATAACCTTAGCAACGGTATATGCCAAGTCTTTTTGGGTGCTTTGAGCAATTTACTACAGCCCAGCGTAACGGCAGTTTTCATTTTAACTGTCTAGTATTACGCAAGCTCTATAGAATACGCATTATGGAGGGGAGTTTCCCTTTTGCGATATGTAAGTATTTTTGCATCTAAAATACCGTTGGCCTCGCTGGCTACATATGTACGTTCGTGTTTCCACTCAAGCACTGTCTTTCCAATATGTTTGATAGCCCTATTGTAATTTTCGCATTCTGAGTGCATTTCACATACTGTAGTGCAATCGTTAAATGTATTTTTGATGTAGGCTACCGATGTTCATTGAAGATAGAACATTAGGCAGCATTTTGCAGATGGTGGAATACTATTTTATGTTCATGTTATCGTACATAATATAGGCTATGGCGTATACTTGTCTATACTTAGGGCATGACAAATGCTCATTCCAATTTACTTTGCGCTGATATGTGGTAGATTAAGGTAAAAATTTCCTTGGAGTCATTATGAATAGGAAAATTTTAAAAAAATTAAAAAAATACAGAAAAATGCAATCCCAGGACAAAAGTATACATACTGTAGAGTACAGGGACAAGTGATGTTTTATTGAGGTACAAGAGTGAATGAGTAGGCAACATATTTAGGTGTATGTAACACTGTGATATCAATGGTTTTTATTTTAAGCCATCAGAAGGAGCAAATGTATTTGTTTTGTAATGGACAAAACTAATTTATTCATTTTATGACATGTTTTGCATAGGGGTTTTGGACCCATAGATATCTACCCCCCTATACTGATGACAATATAGTAATTCCCACTTGAAAATTATGCAAAAGTGAGTTTTATGAGCCAAAACTGAGTTTTATGAGCCAAAACTGTTGATTTGTAGTTAAATATATATATATATTTTTTTTTTAGAGCAGTGCACAATTTAGCCATTTGGATAGATTTGGAGACACTAACGGACAACAGGGTACACTGCAATATTTTGCATCATAGACCTTTAGTAGTTCTGCATATCATCCTCAGATTTTTTTTCAAAACTTGTGGACATGGAGTTTATGATCCAGGAAATGTATATAGATTACCGATTTCACTTATGTAGCTCTCAGCAAAATTTAAAAAAAACTATTTTAAAATTTTTTTTTCCAAAGTTTCTTTGCATTTGTGGCACTTTATTTTGACTTAACTTATGAAAATAAACAAATCTAAGTTTGTATTGTAAATGGTATACCTGTCTTGTTTCATTTAAGCCATTTACCAAGTTTATGTGATGCTCACACCTGGAGTTATAAAGCCTTAAACAGAGTGCCCCCTAAATAGGTGAAATTTTCCATCTGCACCAAGGGGTTAATGGTCAGAAAACTTGCAGCTATTCTGTAAATTAATAATAATCCATTTCATCTCGACTCGAGAATTGCATTACAGCATTAAAGCAGTTTAACTGGCTTGTGATAAAAGCATGCTTTAGACTAATGTAGTGGTGTTCAAAAAGTCTAATAGTCTCATGTAGTGGCGTTTCAAAGATAGAAAAAAAGCTACTTCTGTTACACATTTATTATGAGGTTGAAAGCCCAATTCATCATCCTTAATTACATAAAGATGCTTTACTTCAGATGTGTCATTTAACGCCAGATGTCAAATGAGGCTTTTTTCTTTTTTTTATTTCATTTATTTTGCTGCCTTACCTTAATTAAGTCAAAGGACATCCATAGTTTTACATGCGGAAGTTCCTAAGGAAAGTTCAGGTAAAAGAGAGATGTACAATTGTGTATTGTCTGCATGACCATGAAAATTAATACCATGACCACTTATTACTCTACCAAGAGGGTGCATATACAAAGAACAAAGGTGTGGACCAATGATGCACAAATAAAGTTGGCCTTTTTGGAGTCTCCAAGGACAACAGAAAACAACAAAAAACCTGTTAGATCAGATCAAAACCGTTCAAATACTGTTTTAGTTAGACTAGCCCACAGTTTTTTTCAAATGGCATGGACAAATGTAGCAATGAGATCTAATAAGACAAGACCAGATCAGTTCTGAGCATCAACACCAAGGTCAAAGGTCATTTATAAGTGCTTTCCCAGAATTATGATTTGACTGGAAGCCTGATTGAAACTTGTCTGGAATTTTAAATAATTTTGTTGACTGAACATCATGTTTTCCAGAATCTTGCTCAAAAAATGGGAGGTTAGAATAGGTTGCTTAGCACAAATTGTTCTAGGTCATGTTTCTTAAGAATTACAATGGTGGAACTGTGGGAAAACTTACCAGTCAATAGAGAGCAATTTACAATTGTTAAACTAATGTCTGGAAAACAACAAAAACTGTGTTGTAAAAGATTTAGTGGCAATAGGAAGCGAAGAGCTTGAGGATTTCAATTTAGACATAATTTTGCAATGTATCTCTGGACTGGTGTAAAAGATTTCAAAGCAACAGCATAAGATGGACTAGCTGACATCTATTTTTTGTGTTATATTTGATTAAATAACTATCTTTTCTTTGAAGTATGTAACTTAATTCTGTATGTTAATTCCTACAGTTTAGATTAAGTCATCGATTCCAAATTAATGTTGTTGTTAATATATTACCATAGCAATATATGAAATCTACACTCTCCATTTGTGTTCTGCTTTGTGGCAGTTCCACTTTAGCTGATTAATTTCACACTCAAATTCTCTTTAACCAATCATGTCACACCCCACCACACCCTGCATATCCTTAAACCACTCTGCCCTCTCCCTCTTCTTTTCTCACACGGGCAGATCCTCCATGCGAGGCTCTGTGTAAAGAGCAGCGTGGTGCCATCTTGGAGGACTGTTGCAGCTGTGGTGGGGAGAGGAGAGGGTGGGTTAAAGATTGTGATTCACAGCGTGAAACGAGAACTCAAGAATCTCTGTGGAGCCATAACCTGCTGTTTGAGTTAATGAGCTGAGTCTCCAAATGAACCTGCCTCTCTATCAAAATCTGCAATATGCATCAGCAGAGTTGTTAAGGATATGATTATTATTATTATTATTATTATTATTATTGTTGTTATTAGTAGTAGTAGTAGTATTGGTAGTAGCAGCAGCAGTAGTAGTGCATATATGCATTACCTGCATTTGTTCTTTGATAATATGACACACCAAGCCTTCTGCATGTATACTGGTATAATGTTCATCTCCAAACTTTCTTAAATAAATCAGCTGCTGTATACTTTTATTG
Organism: Synaphobranchus kaupii; assembly: GCA_029718625.1. Classification (NCBI taxonomy): domain Eukaryota; kingdom Metazoa; phylum Chordata; class Actinopteri; order Anguilliformes; family Synaphobranchidae; genus Synaphobranchus; species Synaphobranchus kaupii. Next base: position 6,599,147 of record CM056383.1, on the reverse strand, counting down.
CCTTCACTATTTTCATCTCTGTGTAAAAAAAAGCGCTGGGTTATTTGATCAATATGCCTTTTCGTGATGTATGCAGCATTGAGCTAACATGAGAACATTTTTTCCAACTGAAAATGTGCAATTCTTTTACAATTTGCTACCTCAAATTGTGCACGCGTATTACTGAAAAGGATGCCTTGATTGGCAGTTCCTTTGTACTGTACTTGCACATCTGCTGGTGATGTTTGAGAGCGTTATATAATGATCCCCAAAAGAGTCAGTGGAGAAGGCAGCAGGCCAAGAAGCTCGAAACTCTCAGCTCTATATTTTTATTAAAAAAGGAATATATGTTGGGGCGCCGAGAAGTTAGCTGGTTAAATCACATCCATGTGAAGAAAAAGTCTCATCTGAATCACAGCAGGTATTTAATATAGTTTTTCATATTTTTTACAACAGCATATTGCCTGTTTATTTCATACAGATTTCTCATCTTCATCAGTGGTGTGGGTTATTTTGGAGTGCACAATATGTGTATATTCCTTAAAAATCAATTATACTTCAGATGTCATTAATATTTGAATGTATATTTTTTCTGTTTGCTGTTATTTGAAAATGTCCTCAGAAGAAACTTTTGATTGCAGCCCCCCTTCAGAAACAACTCAACGCCCCACTGACACCAGTGTAAATGGACTGTGTTAACACCTTTAGCTAGCAAAGAAGTGAAATGTGAGATGAACATTGACAGTATAGTCCACATTCAAGGATTTTACTGCTGGAAAGTCAAAAAGGACATCCATGTCTCCATTCACATACAAACAATGGCCAAACTGTAATATCATATTCGTGCAAGTCATAGTGTCAGTGTGGTCATAGCTTTCCATACACCATCTATACACAAATTCCAGCCACTGAAGTGGGATTATCCTTCACAGGTTTCCTAGTGTGTTTCATGAGTATTCAGTGGCGTGACCTTCAGCTCTCTATTCTCTCTTTGCATGACCAAAAAAGGGTCTTAAACAACATGCGACATGTCCTCCATCCTGTAATGCTGTCCGGGTTAGTACTCACAGGTGTTGACGTTAATCAACTGAGCAGTTTATTTAAGGGGTGTGTGTGTTTGGGTGGGGGGGGTTGGGGGGGGGGGTCGGGGGTGTTAGTTTGGGGGAGTAATAAACTAGCCCCAATCGATCAGGAATTGGTGGCAGCAGCCCTGCATCAATGCCTTGTGACCCGTCTTCCATGTTCCCGGCTCCTGCTCTTTATCTTGCTCGACACCCCCGTGCTCTTAATTGTTTTGCAGTTTTCTACATTTGTTCTGTTCTGTTCTCTTTTTTCCTCTCTTTTTTATCCCACGAGGCACCTTGATTTACAGGGGCAAAAACAGCTCTGAATGATTGCCACGATGCACGCCTGGCTCTCGCTTTCAAAATCCCTTCAGTCCCAGAACGAGGCTCAATTCACAATTACGTTGAATTCAGTCAATTATGCTTTGATTATTTGAATTCTTCCAGGCAGCGGAATACCCTTCCAAGGTTCCTGAAGCTTACAATAACTGTGGATAATCTTGTTTAGATATGTGATGGGATAGTACTTTTTATTTTTAGTTTTTGTTGTTTTTACAATGATTCCTTTGAACCTTAACTTTTATCTTCCACCCTTACACTGAGCAGATAAGTATTATTAATTATAATTATAATTATAATGGACTGTCAGGTTCCACACGGCCGTGCAATAAAGAGAGGGGTGGGGTTGTCCGCAGGGCTGCCATACAGGTGAGATTATTCAAAGTTAAAAATGAATGCTTTTCAGAATCTCCTAATTGTTTTTAATTTTCTGATGACCTTTATTCCACTATTCCAGTCACTACCAAATTGAGATTAGTGGTCTTCTGCAGTATGACAGAAAATTAAGCGGTGTAAGGGCTTCAGAGCTTTTTGGACATCGTTTTCTACTTGGATACATTTTTCATTTATCCTGTCATTTTTTATACTCACATTTTATGAAAGTATTTGCATTTCTAAAAGTTCCTTAAATATATGAGGCGGAAGATTCCAAAACATCTGAATGAAGGGGATAAATGCAGTCACAATTATCTTGATCAGTATGCACCTGTTTTTAACTTAATGTGCATAAATACAAGTGCCAAAAAATGGAAAACGGAAAACGCCAATGCAAAGTCACTCAATAAGGTACTGGACCATCACTTGTGTCCACTACAGCTTGTGCACGCTGCGGCATAGAATCTACTGAATTTTGCAGGAGGGATACAATGAAACTCTTCCACAAGAAAGTCAATCAACTCACTCCAGAATAACCCATAAATGCTTGACTGGGTTCAGATCTGATGACTGAGAAGGTTGTGACATATGGATGAAGTCACGCTACTCAAACCACAGGGTGACTGATAGCGCTCTGTGGACAGGAGTATCGTTATCTTGACGGACACCCATCTGCAAAAAATAAATGCTTTAACAATGGGTGAAGATGATCACTCTAACAAAAGGTAGCAACTGTCAGCAACCTTACGTTCTGCGTAAGTGTATGAGTGCACCCAGCTGATGCCAGGAAGACAACGTGGTTGCAGAATTGTCACTCCCTCTCTCTCCTACGCAATGGTAGAATTAGAAATGAGGCAAACATTAAAGTATCACACTATCCTGACGCAAGATTCGACGAAATTGAATATCAACTTAAGAGTGCATTCGCTGGCACTAATCTCTTCTGTTTTCCCGCTTTGTGGCACAGACGACACAAAATTACAGAGAGTAATTCTAGCTATTTGGAAAACTGAAAAAAAAAAAAAAAAACATTTGGCCACCTACTCTGGGTAAACCTTCAGCAGGCTGCTTTATCTAAATAACTCACTGTCAGGCTGCTGTAAAGAACAGATGATTATTTCTGTTCATTAGGACATTGTGCTTCACAGCACTGACAGACTCCTTAAGAAAAGTTGCGTAAGCCAATAACTGAATTGAATCACAGAGTTCAATTCCCAATTGACATAGCTTTAGAGAGAAGCCAGGTTTTGAAGAAGGAGATGATGAGCATTCCAGAAAGAGAACTGTAAAACAGGCATGCAAATATGTCTGACCGTCATCATCCAGATTATAAATGTCAAGATTCCCATAGTCATCATATGCTATTGAATGATGCACTTTCACAGGACTAGATGCATGCTCTATCCAACCAGTTTTGCCAGGGAAAAATCCATCAGGGTGTAATATATTCACATATATTAACAGAGCTATTTCTGCTCTTGTTTTAATGCATTTACCTGCTGCTTTTTATACCATAGACCAGTGGTTCTCAACCCTGGTCCTGGAGTACCACTGTGTATGCTGGTTTTCGTTCCAACCACAATGGCAATACTTGAATTTTAACAAGCTGTTAATTTTTCTTAATTAGGTGTTTTTAATGTTTAGAGGGATTATTTACATTCTTAAGCCACATTATGTTAGTAATAGCTATGCATGCCATGAAGAATAAAAGTCCAATATTCACATTGTGCTGTATTGTAAACAATTAAAAGGAGGTAAAAAATGTTTTAACTGATCAAATTAAAGACTGAGGTGAATCAATTGGCTCATAATTGGTGAAATTGTGGACACATGGCCACTAAAACGAACCGTTTGCTAAATAATGAAGAATTCAAAGACAAAGCAAATGATAATGAGCCAAACCTGCATTGTGTTAACAAGTTTAAGGAAAAAATTATGAAGGAACTTAAACTTGTGTTCAATTACCTAATTAGGAGCCTATTCACCTGAGTTCTTACCTCTTCTTTGTAATTGTTTGCAATATAACACAATGAGCATAACGAACATGGGATTTTTTTCTTCAAAGCATGCATAGCTATTGCTAACATAACGTGGCTTAAGAGAGTAAAGAGTTTAAAGTGTTCTCTCTATACAATAAAAACACTTAATTAAGAATAAAATAACAGCTTGTTAAAATTCTGGTATTGCAATTGTGGTTGGAACGAAAACCAGCATACACAGGGGTACTCCATGTAGGAGGGGAGTCAATGTGTAACGCAGGAGAGACTGACATTTTGAAAGGACCTGAGAGCTGGGGTTTGGCATGCACATCAAAGGACCAGGCAGCCTTGGAATCAACACTTGGCGACTAGGATGTCCTTTGGATGTGTGGGCCATTGGCTCACAGGAATGTCCCCATCTGGGGAAAAGACTGATAAGGAACTGTCATGAGTGAATATGTGTGTTTTGGGGCCATTAAGGGCAGAAGGGGTCATTAAGCCACTGACTTACTATGGGAAAGGGAAATTGGAAATGGCCGACCCGGACACCTGTTGACCTCTCCCGTAACCTCATACCTAGGTCAGTTCTAGGGGAAAACCTCCGGACAGTACCACATGTTGGCACATCTGTCATTACACCCTTTACTTCTTTCCTGGAACAGAACTCTGAAACTTCTGTTGGGATGGTCAACAGACCATGTAAAACTTACAAACATTGCACATGTGATTCTTATATTGTTACATTATGTCTTATGTAGTAGTAACAGGAATTGCATGTAAAATGGTTCATCAGATGGGAATTTTCATGACAACTGCAACATAATAATATTTAATCTGTTAATAATAATCATAATGGTAAGCTGTTTGGTATGGATGTAATCCAGTAAAATCAAGGAATCAAATGAGATACATTTCATACCAAATGGAGTTTAGTAAAACATAGTTCCAATAACTCAGGAAAAACTAATACTGGAATGTCCTCTCTGGTAATCAACTCCTTTTCCCTTCAACCTACTCAGCAACGGTGGGGGTCTAGATTCCCGATTCGACCACACCTCCAGGTTAATTTATGGCACTGCCGCCTGGTTCAAACGCAGGATTTGGCTTAAAAGACAGGGAGACAAACCTATCTGGGAGCATCGTAACCGATCTCCCACACCGTGCAGATTGTGTGCATACTCTATGTGTTTGTGTTTGGAGCATCGTAACCGATCTCCCACACCGTGCAGATTATGTATGTATGTATGTGTGTGTAGCTGAAGCAGTCCGGTAAGATATTTACTCTGTGTTTCTTTTCTTAATTTGTATGTTTTGTAATTGACCTGAATTTAAGATAATGACCTACCTGCCTGTGAATAAATTCTTATTATTTTAACTTGCGTGGTCTCCATGACTCTAATCCATTTTCTACCTTTTCCAGCCTAAGTTACGACTGAATACTCAGGGGAACAATTCTGACCAATGACCAACTGATCAGTGGTGTGGTACAGTATGTGGAGTATTTAAGTTGGGTAGGCGACCGAGTTCGGCCCGTACGGATTGGTTGAGGCACGGCTCTGGGAATTTGACGCGAAGAGAGCCCCTGGACGTTATACGTCGGTTCTTGTCACATTAGCCTTAAGGAGTCCTCTGAGTGCACGCTGACCGGGGCTCGCAACTATCTATGTAAAATATAATACATGTATTGTGTCGGCCAGACCCCCAACCTCTATGTTCTCCACCGAACTGAGATTCGGCAATAGTGCTAATCCCGGGAGCATATATTGAGTAATGGTGGCATACAAGGAAGAGTCGAGTGTACTCACTCTGAGCTTCACGCATGATTAAAGTAAATTCTAAATTATATTTTAATATAGAGTCGAGTAAACCAATTGTAACTGTTACGCTTACTGTTTGGGATCATAGATATATTCAATGTGTCGTTCAGCTCCTGTGTATGTGTTCTAATGCTTCCATTGGAATATTGACATTTGGACGACAGGTCGGATATATCCGTGATGACAACATGGCCCCGTTTACGAACGGAGAATTATAAGAATCGTACTGATACGTTTCAGGCCTGTCTTAAGCGGGATATGGAGCAGCGCATTCATATCTGACTCATGGCGACGGACTCAGTATATTCTTAAATGTACTTGTAATATATACATGATCGGAGGATAAATCACTGAACTCTTTTTTATTTACATCACAACAGCAAAGGAAAAACATATTTACTCCTTCCCCTCCAGCTATTCCCTCATTGGTCTAGCTGTGCGGGTTCTACATCCAGGACCAGGGTTGAGAACCACTGCCATAGACCATGCAAATTGAATTCATTGTGCTGAAAATTGGGTTGGTCTCTCTGGTACAGAACTAAAGTGGCAATACTTTGTTATTTCCAAGAAGGTCTTCTCTACATGTGGGGCTCCTCAGGCTCTTAACATAGGACCCTTGTTGTGAGCTTTATAGATGCTACCCCTTGGCAGAACAATTGCACAGCATGATGGGAACTTCCACAGTTGTACTGATGATACACAATGAGAGACTTTACACCAAAACATTACTATTATTATTATTTTTACTATTGTTATTATCATTATAGAAGTCTAGGCTATTTAATGTACCTACAGCATTAAAAATGTGTCACCACTCACCACTATGTGAGCAATAACTGAAGTGAATCACTGAACGATGGAAGCGTTTACCATGTAACTCCTGAATTTTTTATATTTCAGTATTTACAGAATGCTGCTTTGACACCACCGTGGATCGGATTTCACACCGTCTGAAATGCAAATCCTTGGCCGAGATCCACTGGCTGCACCTCCCCATGTAAACAAGCTGCACGAGAACATGAAACAAGAGAATGAGGGAAACGTTCAGAAAAACTAAGTGGTGCCGCTGAAAAGGTAAGCCAAGATGTGAGCAGACAGCAGACCGTCAAAGTGACTGTTTTTGGATATACACCATTTCCATGGATTTATTATTATTTTTTTATTATTATTTCCCTTTCAATCAAGAACCATGAAGATATAAATCTTAGCACTGTTTTTGTTTTCTTCTGCCCATAACCTTCCTCACCTGCAGGCGCTAAACTTAAAAAAGTTAATTTATCATCTGTCTGAAACCCCATGGTTCCAATTAATATTGTCGCATTTGCTTCTCAGATTTGACTTCAAAGTCAAATAGATTGCACCTTTCAATTTCCATTTTCCAACATGAATTAAGTATTGTTTTTTTCCTCCACTACCATTCCATATCTGTATCCACCAATAGGTTTAGTCTTGTGCAAGTGTCAATGTTCATTTATTTAATACAATTGCCCTGGCAACCCTGACGACGGCATCTTGACTATGCGCATTGGATTTATCAAGAAATTCTTCATTTTTATTCTTCACACAAGTCTGCAAGAAACCCTCTTTTTATACTTTTATTTCCTTTTCTCAGCACTTTGGAGTGTGACAGCGAAGTAGCGCCAAAATCTTAATCACTCAATACAAATTCCTCACCTTAACAGATTACAGATGGACTGCTGAGACAAGCATGTGTTCACACCAGTACTAAAATGAACCATTTACACCGCCAGAACTAAACTCAACTATTTATACAAGCAATAAAATACAACTGTTTACTTCACAACTAAACTATTTATAGTGCACAAGCACTAAAATACAACTGTTTACATCACAACTAAACCCAACTATTTATATTGTACAAGCACTAAAATACAACTGTTTACACTGAATTGTGACCATTTACACCACCAACACTAAACTGAACTATTTATAATGATGAAAACTTTTATGAACTTTTATTAATAAAATAATTTCCATTTCCAAGTAAGTTCAGAACATGTGGGTAGGAATCTGGCACATCTGTACCATTCTTTTATTTTTCTCTTTTTCTTGAAAGTTTTCAAATTCACTTTATTGAGTCCACCCTTTGATCCAGTCTGTGCCCAGTTTCCATGGTTCCTTGTTGACAAATCAAAACTTCATATCACTGCTAATAGGGCTATTTTATGATAGATTTTTGCTCTTCATTTGACATTTCAATATAACACCTCGTAAAGCATAAATAGAAAGTAGAAAAACAGTTGAGAGGGATTGAAGCCAAATAATCATCTCAGATTTTCTAGGTGGGAAAGGATAGATTGTTGTCATCCTCTGCAGTGGTTAATTCATTATTCATCAAAAGGTGCTGAATAGCCAAGGTGCTACTGCAGAATTTGAAAAAGAAAGAGGGGGAAAAAGGATAGCATATGCCATCTCAGAGGATTATGTCGAGTTGTATTTATTTATTTATTTATTTATGCTTTTTATACTGAGAGAGCTGGTAATCCTGTAAAGTCTGGATTTACCTTTCTTTTCGATGCTGTGAATTGCGTGGAATGAGAAGGGCTTACAAGCTGCCAGAGAGGGACAGTTTATAAATCACTGAGGAAACCATAAGGGCCCCAGCAATTGATCCTGGAAAATCACAGACAGAACAAGCTGTCTGCGGGTGTCGATCCTTTGAGAATAGACAGCATTTTACCATGGAGGGTGTTGATCCTGAGTAGGCCTATAGACCACATTTTACCACAGATGACATTCATCTTGAGTACAGACAGCATTTTCCCATACATGGTGTTGATCCTGAGTAAGTCTATAGACAGGGTTTTACCATAGAGGGTGTTGATCCTGAGTAAGTCTATAGACAGAGTTTTACCATAGAGGGTGTTGATCCTGAGTAAGTCTATAGACAGGGTTTTACCATGGAGGGTGTTGATCCTGAGTAAGTCTATAGACAGGGTTTTACCATAGAGGGTGTTGATCCTGAGTAAGTCTATAGACAGGGTTTTACCATGGAGGGTGTTGATCCTGAGTAAGTCTATAGACAGGGTTTTACCATGGAGGGTGTTGATCCTGAGTAAGTCTATAGACAGGGTTTTACCATAGAGGGTGTTGATCCTGAGTAAGTCTATAGACAGGGTTTTACCATGGAGGGTGTTGATCCTGAGTAAGTCTATAGACAGGGTTTTACCATGGAGGGTGTTGATCCTGAGTAAGTCTATAGACAGGGTTTTACCATGGAGGGTGTTGATCCTGAGTAAGTCTATAGACAGGGTTTTACCATAGAGGGTGTTGATCCTGAGTAAGTCTATAGACAGGGTTTTACCATGGAGGGTGTTGATCCTGAGTAAGTCTATAGACAGGGTTTTACCATGGAGGGTGTTGATCCTGAGTAAGTCTATAGACAGGGTTTTACCATAGAGGGTGTTGATCCTGAGTAAGTCTATAGACAGGGTTTTACCATAGAGGGTGTTGATCCTGAGTAAGTCTATAGACAGGGTTTTACCATGGAGGGTGTTGATCCTGAGTAAGTCTATAGACAGGGTTTTACCATGGAGGGTGTTGATCCTGAGTAAGTCTATAGACAGGGTTTTACCATGGAGGGTGTTGATCCTGAGTAAGTCTATAGACAGGGGTTTACCATCGAGGAACATCGAGTATCCTGAGGGAACTGGAAAGATCTCAATCCCCGCTATGGCACAGTCTTCACTGAAACCTCTGCTCTCATGCTCAGAGACCCATTGCAGTCCCCATAACTACGCACACTTTATTTTTTTTAACTCCCTAATTTATGTTAATCTCCTGACAATACAATTTATGAGACAGATCAGGTACTGGAAGTTATTTTGAAAGAGGGTTTGAGTGGCTTGTTTGAATGTGCAGAATTAAGACGCTTTCTTCGTTTTCTTCTTCTTATAATTATTATCTACAATAAAGTCATATATACCATCAAATTCATGAGAGAATTTGAATTTGTTTAAAGAATTGGGGAGACACTCACATGGAGTGCTCGTCTACTGTTTTCCAGATCCTTCTCATCTTCCAGTGCTCTGCAGTACACTTATTACACCCACGCATACGTAGTACTGCGAACAGGGGTATTGCAATCACTCGCGACCGCCTGTCTGTCTGTCCTTAACAGCCTTAGCGCCTACAGTTCTGATCTGATTCGGATTAAACTTTGCAAATAGGTTGACAGGCAGCCAAGGACCTGAATTCTCAAATATTCTTTTTTAAAATCAAAGTATTTTTTGATTTGTATTGAGTTCCACCAAAGTATGATGAATAGATGTTGGAGGAACATACATTACACCTTTTGAATGCAGGATAGCACACATAGGAGAGAGCAACCCTTGAAAATTTTGTCAAAGGCTTTGCCCCATAGAGTGTATATGAACTGGAGAGGGCTGCTGGGTGACTCATTCAGTCGAGGCACCATAGTCTATGTCCAAATCCGGATTGCATCGCCAAGGGTATGGGTGGGTTCATCTGACAACCCCTCTGGGCATGGTCAAGCCAATGGTCTGCATGCAGCTACATATACAGTTGCACTCCAAATTATTCAACCCCCTTCACTTATTGCACACTTTATTGTGTTGTAGATTTAATTTTAAATGGATAAAATTGCCCATCAATCTACAACCCTAATTCCAAAAAACAGTATGTAAAATGCACATAAAAGCAGAAAGCAGTGATTTGTAAATTTTCTTTTACATATATTTAATTGAAAACAGTACAAAGAAAAGATATTTAATGTTTTACCTTTTCAACTTTATTGATTTTTGTAAATATACGCTATTTCCGAATTTGATGCCTGCAACACGTTCCAAAAAAGTTGGGACAGGGCCAAAAAAAAGACTGGGAAGTTAAAAAAATACCTGTTTGGAACGTTCCACAGGTAAACAGGTGATGCTATCATGACTGGGTATAAAAGGATATCAAAAGACTCTTGATATTTTATTTTCAGTGATACTATAACCTCCCTGCATTTGAATGGATCTCTATGGGAATTGGGGGGTGGGACTAGATTAAGCTGTAAATTACACAGGAATAGTATGGAATCTTTGGTGGACTGATTGGCTGTAAGTAATCAAGGGTCTGAGGTATCAAACGAGCCTCAAACCATTACTCTGCTGCCAGATATGCAGTAGATATGGATGGATAATTTGGAGGGTTGTTTCTCCTGCCTTATTTTTTTAGTTCAATAGGAAAATGAGAAACAACCCTTAAAGTGATCCATCCATATCTACTGCATATCTGGCCATTTCGCCAGTCATGTGTTCCATACTGTACCAGTGTAATTTACAGCTGAATCTAGTCTCACCCCCCAATTCCCATAGATATCCATTCAAATACAGAGAGGTTATAGTATCGCTTGTAACAGTACCTGAAAATAAGATATCGAGAGTATTTTGATGTTGATGGGTCACAGACATCAAGAAGTAACAGCATGCAAAGGATATGCGACCAAATATGAAATATGATACTGTAAAAATACATTAAAGCAAATAGTTTGAATTCTTATGCACATGAGAAAAAAAAAATGTATTCACTTTGTCATTATGGGTTATTAAGTGTAGATTGATGGGCAAAAATGGCAATTGGAGTTGTGAAAAGTGAAGGGAGTTGAATAATTTTGAGTGCAACTGTAGGTGTTTGGTGGTGGTGTTTAGGGAGAAACAGGTGGCTGAGCCACGTGTTTTGAAGGAAAGCTGTAGGTCTGCACTGAGGTATGATGCCTGTGTGTCCTGTGCGGTGAGGCTGCTCCATTGATGGGGGGACACTCTCGTAGCTAAAGTTAACCGATTCCCTTGACAGGGGAGTCCCTGGTATGAATGTTTTTAACCCTCTGGAATGAGTGGATGAATACATGAACATTACTGACATTCCATTAAGTAGGTATTGTAGCTAGTTAGCTCATTATAAATGTGTCGAATGTTATCTATTCTATCTAGTAGCGAAATAATCTCAGACACAAATAGCTAGCTAGCTAGCTGCTATGACATTGTGCAGTCATTTGTAATTTTGCTTGCTAGCTTTGCACTGTCTGGTCGCTATATTTATTTAGTTCAGAGGGATTTGTTTTGTATAAGATCAAACCACAGGGATTCACACATTGCTGCTAACTATAAGATTAGCTAGTTAGGCGAATGTTAAATTGTACAAGTTTCTTAGATGCAGTTAGACCAAATACTTAAATTTTCATGTAGTTCCCCTGTCATGCGTGCTCAGGACTTGACTTGACTAGATTTTAAATAAACTGATTTTGTGAGGAACTTGTACAGTAGCCTACCTTAGTTATCCTTCAGTTGCCACCAGAATGGTACTACCTATTACTACTAGGACAATTAGTTATTCTGAGTTAATGATGCTCCATCACCAAGAAGAGTTATTCAGTCCAGTCTATCGGCATAACCTCGGATCAGTGGGTGCTATAATGGTGGTAGAGGCGAGTTTCCCCCTCAGCATTGTAAATCGCATTGAGTCACCGGTTGGTGAGAAAGGCACTATATAAATGCAAGGCATTATTCGTATCGCCTAGCATTCACAGAGCTGTAGGTGCACCTTCTGGTGAAGTTGATGTTTTATTTTTGGAAAATTTGTGTGGTAGTATGCAAAATATAGCCTACAAGATAACGTCGGTTTTATTATATTTTTGCTACCTCATTCAAAACCTACAGGCAAGTATATGAAAGGAACATTGTGAATGATATTTCACACAATAAACCGTCCTCAAAATTTATATGTATAATATATATTTCAGTTGCTTCGGACAAAAAAAAACATTGAGCTGAATAGATGGATTGACAGACACTAATAACTGCTCACTCCAACTACTTTATGTGGTGTCATAATTACATTTCATTCAAGCTATGCATGATGGTCTTTGTAGGCTTGTCATCATCACATGTTCAATACGACAAATCAAAGTCGAGTGTTGATGAGTAAAACAACATGACAATAACTGTTATCAAACTTTCATCATAATAAATATTTAATAAATTTCATACCATATATAATTTTGATCATAATACTAATAATAACAGTCATTTTAATCATAATCATAATGTATTCTACTCCACTCATACCTTCACTATAATGTGAAACATCTGATTCAATTGAATGTCTTTACATGTGTGTTTGCGTTTTGTGGGTCTGCCCCACTGTCTATGTCTTTTTTACTGCTTGCAACTACAACTGAAGTTCCCTCACAGGAAAATAAAAGTTATTCTATTAAGTGAAATCATGCATTGATCATAGAGTTCAGTGCTTTTCCCACATACACACAGGTGTCTGCATGTCCCTGAGTGCCATTCCAGTTATAAATGGCCACCACTGACTGCCCACAGGAAAGTTCCTGAACCTGTGCCTTAAGGAAACCGAATGTTTTATGACACATGATAGAGTTTCACAAACTTTCTACTGAGGATATACGTAGGTAAAAAATTTTTTTACATTTGTTGGGGATGGTAAATAACTACATTCATATTATTGCCGTTACTGCTTATGCTAGTCCTGAGGCCACATGTATAAACAGTGCTGAGCAGAAAAATGCCCTCAGAAAGCTACATAAGGGAGTTTCCAGATGTATGAAATAATGCATGCTGTGTGAATTTGTGTTTCTCTCCACACGCTGGACACCATATGTACGCAATGTTTGTAGTCAGAGTGATATGGCGACACTGTGATCGAAAGGCAGAGGGTGAAAATGCTAAACTTTGCGTAAGCAGATTTCCGACTTTCTCCCTGAGCATTCTTTTACGCATTCTTTTACTCTGAGTTTTATACATGTGACCCCAGGACGGCTGCAGTGTCTGAAGATTTTCAGGGTGTTTCGGCATTTAACATTAATTTAAGTCATTTACTGGCTAAAGAGCCTGTGCAACTTGTTTTCATGGCTTAATTTGGCCACTGATTGAAAGAAAGCCAGCATAATCTGCAGACACTGTTGGCCTCCAGGATTAGCGTTTGACACCACGGCTTTAAATGAAAAAGAGTGGAAATCGTCTAAGACCATGAATATATGGATCGGAAATTTACACTCAAACAGCATAGAGTCACCTGAAAGCCTCTGGAGCGTGACTTAGCTATTCTATCACTGTGTCAGAGGCTCTGTTTCAGTCAGACAACGCTTGCATGAGAACACAGAAGCTCTGTTTCAGTCAGACAACGCTTGCATGAGAACACAGAAGCTCACATACACACTGTAAAAAATTGTAGATGATTTCAACATAAACAAATAAGTCGACATTCTGCAAACTAAATTTTGAGTAAACTAAACTTCTGCACACACAGTTGATTAAGTCAAAATATCAATTTAGTCAAATGTATTAATGTGTGCTAGAAGTGATGTTTTAAGTACTTTCTACTCGAAAACTTAAGTTGATATAACTTAAGTTGTATCAACTTAAGTTTTCAAGTGCAAAGGACTTAAAACATCAGTTCTAACACATTAATACGCTTGACAAAATTGATATTTTGAGTTAATCAACTTTGTGTCCAGAAGTTCAGTTTAGTCAAAATTTTGTTTGCAGAATTTTTTTATGTTGAAGTCACCTACAATTCTTTACATTGCAGATGCATGGCAGGAAAATTCCAAATGGAGATTACTAGTGTTAAAAGAAATCGTCTGGCTTCTGTCCACAATACAAGCAGCTGAGAACCAATGACAAATAAGCAAGGTCTTCAGTGCCATATCCATGTTAAAATTAACAGTATCACAATCTCAGATTTTGTTAAAATGTGTTGATTTATACTGCAAACTCTTTATTGATCTTGCATTGGATTCCGGGACTTGCATCTGTGCTGGATTTATGAATTCAGTGGTCTTGGTAATTAAATTAGGTTTATGCTTTCCAATGAGCATGTCCTGCCGATTCATCATGTCAAACTTGGTTAGGCAGGGGAAGCTTATGTGTGGTTGTTTGTTCTTTTTGATATTTGTACTTTAATCAGCGACTGGTAATAAAAAAAGACTGGGGCCTTCACCATGAGCTACAGAAGGAAGAGAAAACAAGGGTGACAATTCTGGTTATAAAAATGTATGATATTCTGAAAATGTGTTCCTTGTCATATTGCAGTGTGACAAATTGTGCAATAAAAGCCATTCTCCTCAGGAAATGGACTCTCCTGTTCCTGAACTCTCCTTGTTAGCCGCTGAGGACACATTTGTAGTTGTCTTGGCCCACGTCGCTTCAATTTGCATGCCTGCTATTTATTGCCTATACACAGAGTGCACATATCCAGATGCATGCAAATATGAAATTGCTCAAAATGGAACAATGGGAGACCTGTGCAAGTAAACGCGATGTGTATGAAAATTTAAATTAAGAAGATTGAAGTGATTTTGAGTTTAATTGCTGCATTCACAGCAGCTGGTCCTGCTACAGTAATGTTTATATTCACTTTATGGGGCTATAGAACTGAGTGTGTTCAGTTGTTATGGGGCTGAATAAATGGGTGTGTTCAGTTCTGATGGGGCTGTAGAAATGAGTGTGTTCAGTTCCTTTTTAGCTGTTGCAATACATGTGGCCATTTATATTACAGTTGTAGTACTTTTGCAATTGTATAAATGGGTGTGTTCAGTGCAGAAATGGGGTTTTCCTTGTTCTTTAGCAGTTGTATAAATGGGTGTGTTCAGTTGTTGTGGGGCTGTAGACATGGATGTGTTCAGTTATGATGGGGATGTAGAAATGGGTGTGTTCAGTTGTTATGGGGCTGTAGAAATGGATGTGTTCCGTTCTGATGGGGCTGTAGAAATGGGTGTGTTCAGATCCTTTTTAGCTGTTTCAATACATGTGGCCATTTATATTACAGTTGTAGTACTTTTGCAATTGTATAAATGGGTGTGTTCAGGGCAGAAATTGTTTTTTTTCCCCAATATTTTGCAGTTATATAAATGGGTGTGTTCAGCTCTTTGGTATCTGCAGAGATGGGTTTTTCCCGTTCTTTTGCCTTTGTATAAATGGGTGTGTTCAGGTTTTTGGTATCTGCAGAAATGGGTTTTTCCTGTTATTTTGCTGTTGTACGTTGTATAAATTAGTGTGTTCAGAAAAGTTTTTTGAACCCTTTTGATTTTGTTGAAATTGGTGTATTCAGCTCTCTCGCAGGTTTCAGGTTTCTCAGAGTTGAGTGTCTGTGTCAAGTATATACTTTTAAGATCGATACAAAGCAAAACTGTCCCACGCCAGATGAGAAGAGCAGGTCACCTTTGAAATGGAGTGGATACGAAGTGGATGAGACTGTAAAAAGGGAAGTAGGCCATTCTACACCTTGTCATTTTCTTAGAGTGAACCTATTAGCGTGTTGAGTTTCGTGTCAAAGGATCTCAAAAAAGTATGACTACAAATTCTGACAAGTTATTTCATGCATTTCTAACTGCAAAAATCCAGGATTCACTTTATAATGTCAATGTGAAATTTAATTTAAAATGTCTTCCTTATTTCCACCCAAAGCTAAGGAATGAGACTCAAAATAGTGGAGAGGGGAGTTTTTCCAATTTACGTGTATTTTATGTTAGAAACTAATGGAACCCACCCTGGAAACTGTTCCCCCGCTATCACTTGTCTATTACTGCCCCCCTCCCCCCAAAATCTTTTTTATTTTAAAATTATTTTAAAATAAATATCAAACTATAACTGACTGACTGGCTAAGCTCCCTGAAAAACAATCTTGTATTACCACTGTATGCCAAAAATGTCAGCAGAGTAAATGGGGCCTTCTCAGTGTATAAGTGTTTTGGTGTGAACAAAATTGACAAGGCTGTGGTAAGGAAATCATGATATCCTGTAAAACCGAATGCCCTGTACAATGGAATGTCATTGACTGTTAGGTGTTTTACCTCTCTCTCTCTCTCTCTCTCTCTCTCTCTCTCTCTCTCTCTCTCTCTCTCTCTCTCTCTCTCTCTCTCTCTCTCTCTCTCTCTCGAACATTCTATGAACAGACCACGCCTCCTGACCTCTGTACCTGTCAGAAGCCAATTAAAATAATGGAGGAAGGGGCAACAAACCCAAGGATAATCATCTGATGACGACACAAGGTAAAAAAAAACAACAATGAAATTACTTGAGAAGGTGTTTTCTTCAGAGACAGAGCAACTGAGACAAAGCCACACTGTTCTCTCGCATTGTGCCACAGTTACCCTGTGCGGTCATCTTCCTTTCCAATGACCCCAGCCAGCTGTTGAGCCTGATTAATTATGTGTGTGTGTGTGTGTGTGTGTGTGTGTGTGTGTGTGTGTGCCTGCATGTGTGCATGTTTGTTTGTGTGTGTGTTTGTGTTTGTGTGTGAAGGTCCAGAAGGTCCAGATAATCCGAGTGCACCCTGAGACACATGATGTCAAATAAATCATCTCACCCTTCAAATATACACAGGGGCTCAAGGCAGAAAGCACCACTCAGAGTGTGAATGCATCAGCAGAACCAGGGAGGCAACATGAAAGTGTTTTAGCCTCCCAAATCAGGGGAGGGGTGAACTCGGTACACATAGGTGTCAGTTCTCCCTGTTTTCTAACACCTTGTGAATTTGTAATGACAGGACCTTGTACAGATCTTGGGTGTTTCTCAATGTCTGTACGTGCGGACTTGTGAACTTGTGTGACGTAATATTTAACAGCCAAGTTCTGTTCCAAGAACGCGAGGGAGCATCGGATGCACCCTCTCCCAACACAGAGTTGCCAGACTGAGGGATTAACCCGTAAATGTAGGGGATTTAAAGAAAAACGGTATCATTTAAAAGGAGTCAATGGTGGATTTTAAAAGGCAGAATGGGGGATGAATTGTGAGAAAATTGTATGGGAGTCAATTGAAGATGGGGGGTTTTCAGAATTATTTTGGGAAGGGGAATTAATTCAGGCTTCTGGCAACATTAAAAAGAATGGACTTGGATATCCCATTTCATGATGAGACGGCACCATAGGGACATAACTAAAATTGTAGCCTAGTCTAGTTGTAAGCTATCTCTAAATGAGTGCAATCTTTCTACGAATGAAAAAGAAGCGAGAAATATGT
Organism: Synaphobranchus kaupii; assembly: GCA_029718625.1. Taxonomy (NCBI): domain Eukaryota; kingdom Metazoa; phylum Chordata; class Actinopteri; order Anguilliformes; family Synaphobranchidae; genus Synaphobranchus; species Synaphobranchus kaupii. The sequence continues at coordinate 6,581,586 of CM056383.1, read as the reverse complement.
CTTACAATAGCTGGATTTTTACCTCATTTTAAACATGTTTCTATAACTAAGCAGCGTTCTGTCCTTCAGAGCAGGGGTGCACAAAGTGTTTTTTTAGCGATGGCCCGGGGATATCGATCCATACTTTTCACGACCAAATGAATTAACAACTCATTGTTCAACTGCTGACAATAGCCATGTTTTAATTGGCTACCTAAAAGCTAAATGAAGGCGGAAAAGTTGCTGAAATTAGCAGGCAATTCATCACAAAAAGCATAGTGACATTAACAGAATTTAAGGCTTTCAATGAAGCATAATGTGGGAAAGTGCACAAAGCTGCAAGACAGAAAAACGTAGGATGAAACCAAACATTTTTTATTAATGTTACACTCATTATCCGTGCATCTCTTTTTGCTGGGATGTAGCTAGCATACTTTATGCATTTCCCAGTGGAAAACTTGGAGAACACAGTTCATATTTTAATATAGATTGTATGTCAAACGCACAAAAGGACTGGATCGCGATGATTAGCTAAAACCGTTAATATTATGTTCTTGTAAGAGCAATATACAAGTAATAACCTAGCTATCTTTGTAACACAGACGGCTGCTACTCTTATCAGCTTTTTGGTGAATCTGTGCCATCTCCTGGAGTGCAGTAGGAATGACGCGCCAAAACAACATTAAATAAAGTAGGCTTTTACGCGATTATATGTAAGTCAAATGTGAACAGTAAAAAAATGTGTTAAATAATTATTTATTTTTTTGTATTTATTTTAACAAACACCGTATAGCATTAACATTGCCGACTACCACTCTATATATGATTGCATTGTAATGTAGCCTTTGTGTACAAGAGAGGCAACTTTGGGTCGCATATCAGTTTGTGCACCGTTGCTTCAGAGCTCTGTGTAGCCTGTTTGAGATGCAATGTGTGCTTCTGACGTTTGGACTGTGGTTTCGCTATACAGAAAATAGCTACAAACCGATCTATACTACAAACCAGGCAGCAACCTTTCCAGACCAGTGTATAAGCTTTCCCCGTGTCGTATGTCATCGCTTCACGCAATAAATGATGGGATATCCAAGTTCGCAAACTTGTTTCGCAAGTTTGCATCCGATGCATCCTCGACATTTGGGGCGGATCAAGCACATTTCCAGGATTTTTGAGTGTCCTCGCTTCTTTGCGTTCTTGGCTTTGGAACAGAACTTGGCCCATTATATGACGTCACCCTATTCACAAGAACGTGTTTCTGCAAGTGCCCTTTTGTCGGGACACTTGACACTATGTGTGTCACAAGTCCGTATTGAGAAACACCCCTTGTTTGGAGCCCCCAGGATGGGCAGGGGGCACAAAACCTGAGCGCATTATCTCCTCCTCCACATGGGGTCAGTAACATATTAAATGTCTCCAATGGGTGGAAGATAACAACAAATATAAATATTTAATGAGAAAATAAACAATTCTAGATGCTAATATAGTATATGCAAAGGTATGTTCAAGTTTCAGAAGCCCGCAAGCTGCTCATTGAGCAAAAAGTATATCTGGAGACAAATACCTGAATTGTACTATATATATATATATATATATATATGAAAGTGCAAAAATGGTCCACAACTCCCAAAAAAGAGATCTACTTCTCAAGTAATTTTGACATAAATTTATTGTACAGAGTAATATACACAATGCTGACGCGTTCCGACAGTGTCTTCCTCAGAGCATTGTGATCTAATTGTTACTAACCCGGAACGAGACGAACCCAAGTGCAACGACCAGGAGACAGATTCACAAAAAGGGGGGTTTATTAAATTAAGTGTTGGGGTAGTCCCAACACTGTACAGAAAAGGCAATACACAATATTACGCTGGAACAGCAAGGAAGCCCGGGACGGGCTGCTCCAAGCCGGAGCTGGGCTGGCAGGTCTGGAACGTTCGTTCCAAGCCGGAACTGGACTGGACTGGAACTGGACCGGGAGGTCCACTTTGGGAATCAGGATCTGGAACGGAATGTTCCAAACCGGAACTGGACTGGACTGGAACTGGACCGGGAGGTCCACACTGGAATCAGGATCTGGAACGGGTGTGTTCCAAACCGGAACTGGACTGGACTGGAACTGGACCGGGAGGTCCACACTGGAATCAGGGTCTGGAACGGATTTGTTCCAAACCGGAACTGGACAGGACTGGAACTGGACCGGGAGGTCACACTGGAATCAGGGTCTGGAACGGATTTGTTCCAAACCGGAACTGGACTGGACTGGAACTGGACCGGGAGGGCCACACGGGAAGTAGGGTCTGGAACGGATTGTTCCAAACCGGAACTGGACTGGACAGGTAGGTGCACGGCTCACACCTGGACTGGACTGGACTAGCTGGGGAGCGGCTCACTACGGCAGGACAGGAACTGGACCGGAATGACTGCACCGGTACAGAACAAAACAAAGCAGGTGGGGTTAGTGCAAGGGAAGGCACGGAAATGACCGGGAGGTTCTCACGGAGGTGCAGGGCTTGAGAGGTAGGTGGTTGGTGAAGCACGGCAGGGCTGGGTAGTGTGGCGTAGCTGCGGTAGGTCCGGAAGGAGCTGACTGGCCTCCAGAGCTCCCGGAACCGGAACCGAAGAACTAGTTGGCTTCTTTGGCCGGACAGGAACAACTGGAGGGTAGCCAGGTAACACGCCAACCCGGAGCCTACACGAGCTGGAGGTGGAGGTACCGCAACACACACAACGAAAACGGGGGGAAACGAACACTGCCACGGGAGAATGGGAGCTGGGTTAGATGGAGGAGAGGGGAAACAGGTTAGCTGCATGCACCACAAGAAATGACTTGGAGGATAACTACCAGACTGTAGTTAGGAGCGGAACTCTAGCTGCAAGGGGATAATATCCCACAACCAAGAGAGTAGTTCTTTGAACGCGACCAGGCAAACAACGAGCATTAACACCGCGTGACGATAGTTAACGAACTGGCGCCGACTGGCAGCCAGCCGAAGGAATAAATAGTGAGGTTAATGACAGAACTAAACAAGGAACAGGTGTGGAAAATAAACGGGAGTGATTAAGAAACACCAGGTGAGGAAATGCATGCAACGAGGGGGGACGGAGTGAAAAGGCGGAAGTAAGACAACCAGACGAACAAGACAGAGAAGGAAACGCCCAGACCACAGCAGCGGGGAAAACACGGACAAAAGGATCCAACATGACACGGAGGGAAAACAGGAATATACAGAAAACGAACAGGAAGGGAGCGGAACATTACAGTACCCCCCCCTCAACGTACGCCCCCTGGCGTACCTGGCGGCCTGGTCTTGAGGGAAGCGACTGTGGAAATCCTGGATCAATGATTGATCCAGGATGAGGCTCCTGTGGAGCCACGACCGCTCCTCAGGACCATACCCCTCCCAGTCCACGAGGTATTGAAAACCCCGACCCTTACGGCGGATGTCGATAATGCGGTCCACCGTGTAGGCCGGGGCGTTGTCGATGACCCGGACGGGTGGAGGAGGGAGGGTAGGGGCACTGAGGGGGCTGGAGGCGACAGGCTTGATCTGTGACACATGAAAAACGGGGTAGACCTTGAGGGAGGAAGGGAGGGAGAGTTTAACGGAAACCGGGTTAATGAGACAAACAACAGGGAAGGGACCAATAAACCGGGGCCGAAGTTTCTTAGAGGAGGAGGGAAGGGAAATGTTGGATGTGGAAAGCCAGACCTGCTGCCCGGCTCTGTATTTAGGGGCTGCGGTCCTGTGCAGGTCCGCCAGACGTTGAGAACGGGAATTAGAACGCAGGAGTGCGGTGCGTGCAAGTCTCCACATGCGTTTGCATTTGAGGATGTGGGACTTAACAGAGGGGACTGCTACCTCGGCCTCCTGGGCCGACAGGAGAGGGGGTTGGTAACCTAATGAGCACTCGAACGGGGACAGCCCTGTAGACGCACTCTTAAGGGAGTTATGGGCGTACTCTACCCAGGGAAGAAAACGGCTCCAGGAGGCGGGATTGCGTGCAGTGACGCACCACAGGGCGGCCCCCAGGTCCTGGTTCGCCCTCTCTGCCTGGCCGTTAGACTGGGGATGAAAACCAGACGACAGACTGGCCGAGGCCCCCAGGGCTACACAGAACGCCTTCCACACCTGGGAGGAGAATTGGGGCCCACGGTCCGACACAATGTCGGATGGGATCCCGTGCAGCCTGACCACCTGTGACACCAGGAGCTCCGCCGTTTCGAGGGCGGACGGGAGCTTAGGGAGGGGAACAAAGTGAACCGCCTTGGAGAACCGATCCACAATTGTCAGAATGACGGAGTTGCCCTCTGACAATGGCAGACCGGTGACGAAGTCAACGCCAATGTGGCTCCAAGGACGGCCCGGGACAGGGAGGGGAAGGAGAAGACCAGAGGGAGGCTGGTGGGAAGCCTTGCTCCTGGCGCACACCGCGCAGGCCAGGACAAAAGCACGGGTATCCTCCTTGAGCGTGGGCCACCAAAAACTCCTCCTGACGAGGGTGGTCGTTCTGGCAACACCTGGGTGACACGCCAGACAGGAGGCGTGAACCCACTCAAGGACCTGGGAGCGGACGGAGTTGGGAACAAACAGGGAGGAGTTAGGGTTACTACGGGGGTCAGGGTGGGAAGTCTGGGCGGACCTCACAACCTCCTCAATCGTCCAGGAGACCGCAGCCACCATACAGGAAGCCGGTAGAATAGGCTCGGGGTCAGCAGGACTGGAGGGAAGGGAAAAAACACGGGATAATGCATCCGCTTTGATATTGCGGGAACCGGGGCGGAAGGACACAGAAAAATTAAATCGGGCAAAGAATAATGACCACCTAGCCTGTCTGGCATTAAGCCTCTTAGCAGACTTTAGATAAATAAGGTTTTGGTGGTCAGTTAAAACAATAAAGGGGCTACCTGCCCCCTCCAGCCAGTGGCGCCACTCCTCAAGAGCCAGCTTGATGGCCAGAAGCTCCCGATCCCCGACATCATAGTTCCGCTCGGCGGAGGACAGCCTCCGGGAGAAGAAAGCACAGGGATGGAGCTTGTTGTCCAAGGCGGCTCGTTGGGACAGAATGGCCCCCACGCCGGTGTCGGAGGCATCCACCTCAATCGTAAATTGGCGAGTGGGGTCAGGGTGACAAAGAATAGGGGCCGAGGAAAACCGAGCCTTAAGGCGTTCAAACGCGAGCTGGGCCTCGGAGTTCCAACAAAAAGAAAAAGCAGTGGAGGTGAGTTTGGTTAGGGGAGCAGCAATGACACTGTAATTACGGATGAACCTACGATAAAAATTGGCAAAACCAAGAAACTGTTGCAGGTGCTTACGAGAGGTGGGTTGGGGCCATTCTGTCACCGCCTTGATCTTGGCGGGATCCGCCCGGATGCTGCCCTCCTCGATGATGAAGCCGAGGAACGGGACTGAGGAGACGTGGAAGGAGCACTTCTCTGCCTTAACGAAGAGCTGGTTTTCAAGCAGGCGCTGGAGAACCTCCCGGACATGGAGAATGTGCTCCTGGGGGGACTTAGAAAAAATCAAAATATCATCGATATACACGAAAACAGTCTTCCCCAACAGGTCTCGCAGGACGTCATTCACCATGCCCTGGAAGACTGCCGGGGCGTTAGTAAGGCCGAAGGGGACCACCAGGTACTCGTAGTGGCCCAACGGGGTATTGAAGGCAGTCTTCCATTCATCCCCCTCCCGTATACGCACCAAGTGGTACGCATTACGGAGGTCGAGCTTGGTGAAAATGACGGCCTGCGAGAGGGGTTCAAAGGCAGTGTTAATAAGGGGAAGAGGATATTTGTTGCGGATGGTAATTTGATTGAGCCCCCGGTAGTCGATGCAGGGCCGTAGTGAGCCGTCCTTTTTCCCCACAAAAAAGAACCCAGCACCAACAGGAGAGGAGGAAGGGCGGATGATGCCCGAGGCGAGGGACTCATGAATATACTCCTCCATGGAGAGTTTCTCCGGACCCGACAGACTGTAGGGACGACCAGACGGAAGCTTGGCTCCCGCCAGCAGGTCAATGCAACAATCGTAGGGTCGTGAGGAGGTAGGGACAGAGCGCGTGATTTTGAAAAGGTAAGGCAGAGGTCGTGATATTGCTTGGGAACGTTGGACAGATCGGGTTCGGGTAGGTTGGTGCTGGAATTCTTGGATCCCGGAGGGGGGAGAGCGGAACGAAGACAGCTAGCCAGACAGTGACCACTCCACGCCAGGATACGACCGGCTTGCCAGTCGATGTGAGGGTTGTGAAGGCGGAGCCAGGTCTGACCCAAAACTATGGAGGATTGTTTAGAGTTGATGAGCAGAAGTTGAATACTCTCCCGATGATTGCCGGATAAAACGAGCTGTACTGGAACGGTGGAGTGGGTGACTAACCCCAGACTCCTACCGTCTAAGGCAAAAGCAGTAATGGGAGAGGGTAGCAGTTCCGTGGGGATGCCGGCCCTCCTGGCGAAGGTGATGTCCATGAAGTTAGCGTCGGCACCAGAGTCGATAAGGGCCGACGAGACTTCGGACTTGTCCCTCCAAAGGAGAGTGGCCTTGAAGACAAGGCGATTCTGAGCTGCATGGCAAGGTATGATTGGGCTCGTCAGTACGCCCAGTTTAACTGGCGAGCCTACTCTTTTGGGCGAATGGGGCATGAGGCGATCTGGTGGCCTGGTTTGCCACAGTAAAAACAGGATCTAGATCGCAGGCGACGTTGGCGCTCCTCGGCGTTGACCGCAACTCTGCCCAGTTGCATGGGCTCTTCCTCAGAGACCCCAGACGCCGCTCTGGATCCAGAGGCAGAAGGGTGTGAGCGTATGTGTTGCTGATGCTGATGACCGGAGTTCCCCCCTCGCTCACGGGCCCGGATACGGAGACGGTTGTCAATAGCGATGGCCAGGCTAATAAGGCAATTGAGTGACGTGGATTCTTCGCGGGTGGCAAGTTGGTCCTTTAACTCTTCGCTCAGCGCCTGGCGGAAAGCCCCCTGAAGGGCGGTGTCATTCCATCCGGACTCCGCTGCGAGGGTACGGAATTGGATTGCCATTTCAGCAACGCTACGGCTTCCTTGACGGACCTGAAGTAGGCGTTGAGTTGCGTCTCGCCCACAGGTAGGGTGATCGAATACACGCCGCATCTCAGCGGTGAAGGCGGCGAAGTTGTTGCAGAGCGCGACTTGGCTGTCCCAAATGGATGTAGCCCACTCCAGGGCACCTCCTCCCAAACTGCTCATTATGAAGGCGATCTTACATGGGTCGGAGGCGAAGGAGGAGGGCTGCATCCGGAATACTATGTCGCATTTCATCAGGAATTCGCGACACTTTCCCAATCCCCCGCGGTATAACTCTGGATGTTGAACGCGGGGCTCTCGGAGAGAAGTGGGAACAGAAGGATCCACCGGCGGATCCGGCGCGGGCGGTGTAGGGCCCATAGGAATACGCGGAAGCGGCTGGTGAAGAGCTAGCTGCGCCACTTGCTCCGTGATGCCCCTCAGCACCTCCAACACGTCATCCAAACGTCGGCCCTGTTGGTCGCTGACCGCAGTTTGGCAGGAGAAGGCGTGACGAATTTGCTCCAGGTCGGCTGGGTCCATGATTTTTGGCCAGTTCGTTCTGTTACGAACCCGGAACGAGACGAACCCAAGTGCAACGACCAGGAGACAGATTCACAAAAAGGGGGGTTTATTAAATTAAGTGTTGGGGTAGTCCCAACACTGTACAGAAAAGGCAATACACAATATTACGCTGGAACAGCAAGGAAGCCCGGGACGGGCTGCTCCAAGCCGGAGCTGGGCTGGCAGGTCTGGAACGTTCGTTCCAAGCCGGAACTGGACTGGACTGGAACTGGACCGGGAGGTCCACTTTGGGAATCAGGATCTGGAACGGAATGTTCCAAACCGGAACTGGACTGGACTGGAACTGGACCGGGAGGTCCACACTGGAATCAGGATCTGGAACGGGTGTGTTCCAAACCGGAACTGGACTGGACTGGAACTGGACCGGGAGGTCCACACTGGAATCAGGGTCTGGAACGGATTTGTTCCAAACCGGAACTGGACAGGACTGGAACTGGACCGAGAGGTCACACTGGAATCAGGGTCTGGAACGGATTTGTTCCAAACCGGAACTGGACTGGACTGGAACTGGACCGGGAGGTCCACACGGGAAGTAGGGTCTGGAACGGATTGTTCCAAACCGGAACTGGACTGGACAGGTAGGTGCACGGCTCACACCTGGACTGGACTGGACTAGCTGGGGAGCGGCTCACTACGGCAGGACAGGAACTGGACCGGAATGACTGCACCGGTACAGAACAAAACAAAGCAGGTGGGGTTAGTGCAAGGGAAGGCACGGAAATGACCGGGAGGTTCTCACGGAGGTGCAGGGCTTGAGAGGTAGGTGGTTGGTGAAGCACGGCAGGGCTGGGTAGTGTGGCGTAGCTGCGGTAGGTCCGGAAGGAGCTGACTGGCCTCCAGAGCTCCCGGAACCGGAACCGAAGAACTAGTTGGCTTCTTCGGCCGGACAGGAACAACTGGAGGGTAGCCAGGTAACACGCCAACCCGGAGCCTACACGAGCTGGAGGTGGAGGTACCGCAACACACACAACGAAAACGGGGGGAAACGAACACTGCCACGGGAGAATGGGAGCTGGGTTAGATGGAGGAGAGGGGAAACAGGTTAGCTGCATGCACCACAAGAAATGACTTGGAGGATAACTACCAGACTGTAGTTAGGAGCGGAACTCTAGCTGCAAGGGGATAATATCCCACAACCAAGAGAGTAGTTCTTTGAACGCGACCAGGCAAACAACGAGCATTAACACCGCGTGACGATAGTTAACGAACTGGCGCCGACTGGCAGCCAGCCGAAGGAATAAATAGTGAGGTTAATGACAGAACTAAACAAGGAACAGGTGTGGAAAATAAACGGGAGTGATTAAGAAACACCAGGTGAGGAAATGCATGCAACGAGGGGGGACGGAGTGAAAAGGCGGAAGTAAGACAACCAGACGAACAAGACAGAGAAGGAAACGCCCAGACCACAGCAGCGGGGAAAACACGGACAAAAGGATCCAACATGACACGGAGGGAAAACAGGAATATACAGAAAACGAACAGGAAGGGAGCGGAACATTACAGTACCCCCCCCCTCAACGTACGCCCCCTGGCGTACCTGGCGGCCTGGTCTTGAGGGAAGCGACTGTGGAAATCCTGGATCAATGATTGATCCAGGATGAGGCTCCTGTGGAGCCACGACCGCTCCTCAGGACCATACCCCTCCCAGTCCACGAGGTATTGAAAACCCCGACCCTTACGGCGGATGTCGATAATGCGGTCCACCGTGTAGGCCGGGGCGTTGTCGATGACCCGGACGGGTGGAGGAGGGAGGGTAGGGGCACTGAGGGGGCTGGAGGCGACAGGCTTGATCTGTGACACATGAAAAACGGGGTAGACCTTGAGGGAGGAAGGGAGGGAGAGTTTAACGGAAACCGGGTTAATGAGACAAACAACAGGGAAGGGACCAATAAACCGGGGCCGAAGTTTCTTAGAGGAGGAGGGAAGGGAAATGTTGGATGTGGAAAGCCAGACCTGCTGCCCGGCTCTGTATTTAGGGGCTGCGGTCCTGTGCAGGTCCGCCAGACGTTGAGAACGGGAATTAGAACGCAGGAGTGCGGTGCGTGCAAGTCTCCACATGCGTTTGCATTTGAGGATGTGGGACTTAACAGAGGGGACTGCTACCTCGGCCTCCTGGGCCGACAGGAGAGGGGGTTGGTAACCTAATGAGCACTCGAACGGGGACAGCCCTGTAGACGCACTCTTAAGGGAGTTATGGGCGTACTCTACCCAGGGAAGAAAACGGCTCCAGGAGGCGGGATTGCGTGCAGTGACGCACCACAGGGCGGCCCCCAGGTCCTGGTTCGCCCTCTCTGCCTGGCCGTTAGACTGGGGATGAAAACCAGACGACAGACTGGCCGAGGCCCCCAGGGCTACACAGAACGCCTTCCACACCTGGGAGGAGAATTGGGGCCCACGGTCCGACACAATGTCGGATGGGATCCCGTGCAGCCTGACCACCTGTGACACCAGGAGCTCCGCCGTTTCGAGGGCGGACGGGAGCTTAGGGAGGGGAACAAAGTGAACCGCCTTGGAGAACCGATCCACAATTGTCAGAATGACGGAGTTGCCCTCTGACAATGGCAGACCGGTGACGAAGTCAACGCCAATGTGGCTCCAAGGACGGCCCGGGACAGGGAGGGGAAGGAGAAGACCAGAGGGAGGCTGGTGGGAAGCCTTGCTCCTGGCGCACACCGCGCAGGCCAGGACAAAAGCACGGGTATCCTCCTTGAGCGTGGGCCACCAAAAACTCCTCCTGACGAGGGTGGTCGTTCTGGCAACACCTGGGTGACACGCCAGACAGGAGGCGTGAACCCACTCAAGGACCTGGGAGCGGACGGAGTTGGGAACAAACAGGGAGGAGTTAGGGTTACTACGGGGGTCAGGGTGGGAAGTCTGGGCGGACCTCACAACCTCCTCAATCGTCCAGGAGACCGCAGCCACCATACAGGAAGCCGGTAGAATAGGCTCGGGGTCAGCAGGACTGGAGGGAAGGGAAAAAACACGGGATAATGCATCCGCTTTGATATTGCGGGAACCGGGGCGGAAGGACACAGAAAAATTAAATCGGGCAAAGAATAATGACCACCTAGCCTGTCTGGCATTAAGCCTCTTAGCAGACTTTAGATAAATAAGGTTTTGGTGGTCAGTTAAAACAATAAAGGGGCTACCTGCCCCCTCCAGCCAGTGGCGCCACTCCTCAAGAGCCAGCTTGATGGCCAGAAGCTCCCGATCCCCGACATCATAGTTCCGCTCGGCGGAGGACAGCCTCCGGGAGAAGAAAGCACAGGGATGGAGCTTGTTGTCCAAGGCGGCTCGTTGGGACAGAATGGCCCCCACGCCGGTGTCGGAGGCATCCACCTCAATCGTAAATTGGCGAGTGGGGTCAGGGTGACAAAGAATAGGGGCCGAGGAAAACCGAGCCTTAAGGCGTTCAAACGCGAGCTGGGCCTCGGAGTTCCAACAAAAAGAAAAAGCAGTGGAGGTGAGTTTGGTTAGGGGAGCAGCAATGACACTGTAATTACGGATGAACCTACGATAAAAATTGGCAAAACCAAGAAACTGTTGCAGGTGCTTACGAGAGGTGGGTTGGGGCCATTCTGTCACCGCCTTGATCTTGGCGGGATCCGCCCGGATGCTGCCCTCCTCGATGATGAAGCCGAGGAACGGGACTGAGGAGACGTGGAAGGAGCACTTCTCTGCCTTAACGAAGAGCTGGTTTTCAAGCAGGCGCTGGAGAACCTCCCGGACATGGAGAATGTGCTCCTGGGGGGACTTAGAAAAAATCAAAATATCATCGATATACACGAAAACAGTCTTCCCCAACAGGTCTCGCAGGACGTCATTCACCATGCCCTGGAAGACTGCCGGGGCGTTAGTAAGGCCGAAGGGGACCACCAGGTACTCGTAGTGGCCCAACGGGGTATTGAAGGCAGTCTTCCATTCATCCCCCTCCCGTATACGCACCAAGTGGTACGCATTACGGAGGTCGAGCTTGGTGAAAATGACGGCCTGCGAGAGGGGTTCAAAGGCAGTGTTAATAAGGGGAAGAGGATATTTGTTGCGGATGGTAATTTGATTGAGCCCCCGGTAGTCGATGCAGGGCCGTAGTGAGCCGTCCTTTTTCCCCACAAAAAAGAACCCAGCACCAACAGGAGAGGAGGAAGGGCGGATGATGCCCGAGGCGAGGGACTCATGAATATACTCCTCCATGGAGAGTTTCTCCGGACCCGACAGACTGTAGGGACGACCAGACGGAAGCTTGGCTCCCGCCAGCAGGTCAATGCAACAATCGTAGGGTCGTGAGGAGGTAGGGACAGAGCGCGTGATTTTGAAAAGGTAAGGCAGAGGTCGTGATATTGCTTGGGAACGTTGGACAGATCGGGTTCGGGTAGGTTGGTGCTGGAATTCTTGGATCCCGGAGGGGGGAGAGCGGAACGAAGACAGCTAGCCAGACAGTGACCACTCCACGCCAGGATACGACCGGCTTGCCAGTCGATGTGAGGGTTGTGAAGGCGGAGCCAGGTCTGACCCAAAACTATGGAGGATTGTTTAGAGTTGATGAGCAGAAGTTGAATACTCTCCCGATGATTGCCGGATAAAACGAGCTGTACTGGAACGGTGGAGTGGGTGACTAACCCCAGACTCCTACCGTCTAAGGCAAAAGCAGTAATGGGAGAGGGTAGCAGTTCCGTGGGGATGCCGGCCCTCCTGGCGAAGGTGATGTCCATGAAGTTAGCGTCGGCACCAGAGTCGATAAGGGCCGACGAGACTTCGGACTTGTCCCTCCAAAGGAGAGTGGCCTTGAAGACAAGGCGATTCTGAGCTGCATGGCAAGGTATGATTGGGCTCGTCAGTACGCCCAGTTTAACTGGCGAGCCTACTCTTTTGGGCGAATGGGGCATGAGGCGATCTGGTGGCCTGGTTTGCCACAGTAAAAACAGGATCTAGATCGCAGGCGACGTTGGCGCTCCTCGGCGTTGACCGCAACTCTGCCCAGTTGCATGGGCTCTTCCTCAGAGACCCCAGACGCCGCTCTGGATCCAGAGGCAGAAGGGTGTGAGCGTATGTGTTGCTGATGCTGATGACCGGAGTTCCCCCCTCGCTCACGGGCCCGGATACGGAGACGGTTGTCAATAGCGATGGCCAGGCTAATAAGGCAATTGAGTGACGTGGATTCTTCGCGGGTGGCAAGTTGGTCCTTTAACTCTTCGCTCAGCGCCTGGCGGAAAGCCCCCTGAAGGGCGGTGTCATTCCATCCGGACTCCGCTGCGAGGGTACGGAATTGGATTGCCATTTCAGCAACGCTACGGCTTCCTTGACGGACCTGAAGTAGGCGTTGAGTTGCGTCTCGCCCACAGGTAGGGTGATCGAATACACGCCGCATCTCAGCGGTGAAGGCGGCGAAGTTGTTGCAGAGCGCGACTTGGCTGTCCCAAATGGATGTAGCCCACTCCAGGGCACCTCCTCCCAAACTGCTCATTATGAAGGCGATCTTACATGGGTCGGAGGCGAAGGAGGAGGGCTGCATCCGGAATACTATGTCGCATTTCATCAGGAATTCGCGACACTTTCCCAATCCCCCGCGGTATAACTCTGGATGTTGAACGCGGGGCTCTCGGAGAGAAGTGGGAACAGAAGGATCCACCGGCGGATCCGGCGCGGGCGGTGTAGGGCCCATAGGAATACGCGGAAGCGGCTGGTGAAGAGCTAGCTGCGCCACTTGCTCCGTGATGCCCCTCAGCACCTCCAACACGTCATCCAAACGTCGGCCCTGTTGGTCGCTGACCGCAGTTTGGCAGGAGAAGGCGTGACGAATTTGCTCCAGGTCGGCTGGGTCCATGATTTTTGGCCAGTTCGTTCTGTTACGAACCCGGAACGAGACGAACCCAAGTGCAACGACCAGGAGACAGATTCACAAAAAGGGGGGTTTATTAAATTAAGTGTTGGGGTAGTCCCAACACTGTACAGAAAAGGCAATACACAATATTACGCTGGAACAGCAAGGAAGCCCGGGACGGGCTGCTCCAAGCCGGAGCTGGGCTGGCAGGTCTGGAACGTTCGTTCCAAGCCGGAACTGGACTGGACTGGAACTGGACCGGGAGGTCCACTTTGGGAATCAGGATCTGGAACGGAATGTTCCAAACCGGAACTGGACTGGACTGGAACTGGACCGGGAGGTCCACACTGGAATCAGGATCTGGAACGGGTGTGTTCCAAACCGGAACTGGACTGGACTGGAACTGGACCGGGAGGTCCACACTGGAATCAGGGTCTGGAACGGATTTGTTCCAAACCGGAACTGGACAGGACTGGAACTGGACCGGGAGGTCACACTGGAATCAGGGTCTGGAACGGATTTGTTCCAAACCGGAACTGGACTGGACTGGAACTGGACCGGGAGGTCCACACGGGAAGTAGGGTCTGGAACGGATTGTTCCAAACCGGAACTGGACTGGACAGGTAGGTGCACGGCTCACACCTGGACTGGACTGGACTAGCTGGGGAGCGGCTCACTACGGCAGGACAGGAACTGGACCGGAATGACTGCACCGGTACAGAACAAAACAAAGCAGGTGGGGTTAGTGCAAGGGAAGGCACGGAAATGACCGGGAGGTTCTCACGGAGGTGCAGGGCTTGAGAGGTAGGTGGTTGGTGAAGCACGGCAGGGCTGGGTAGTGTGGCGTAGCTGCGGTAGGTCCGGAAGGAGCTGACTGGCCTCCAGAGCTCCCGGAACCGGAACCGAAGAACTAGTTGGCTTCTTCGGCCGGACAGGAACAACTGGAGGGTAGCCAGGTAACACGCCAACCCGGAGCCTACACGAGCTGGAGGTGGAGGTACCGCAACACACACAACGAAAACGGGGGGAAACGAACACTGCCACGGGAGAATGGGAGCTGGGTTAGATGGAGGAGAGGGGAAACAGGTTAGCTGCATGCACCACAAGAAATGACTTGGAGGATAACTACCAGACTGTAGTTAGGAGCGGAACTCTAGCTGCAAGGGGATAATATCCCACAACCAAGAGAGTAGTTCTTTGAACGCGACCAGGCAAACAACGAGCATTAACACCGCGTGACGATAGTTAACGAACTGGCGCCGACTGGCAGCCAGCCGAAGGAATAAATAGTGAGGTTAATGACAGAACTAAACAAGGAACAGGTGTGGAAAATAAACGGGAGTGATTAAGAAACACCAGGTGAGGAAATGCATGCAACGAGGGGGGACGGAGTGAAAAGGCGGAAGTAAGACAACCAGACGAACAAGACAGAGAAGGAAACGCCCAGACCACAGCAGCGGGGAAAACACGGACAAAAGGATCCAACATGACATGGAGGGAAAACAGGAATATACAGAAAACGAATAGGAAGGGAGCGGAACATTACACTAATGGGCTGAAAGTAGTTTTCTAAGACTTGCAAAGGCAAGATTGATTGCAGGTGTTATGGTTCCGCCCAGGTGATTCAATTATATTTGTGGCATGTGACAAAAGAATTTCAATTAGTCAATCACAGTTAATCACATACAGTAATTAAGAAACAGACACTGATATGGCAGGGGTAGGGAACCCTGGTCCGGGAGAGCCGCAGGGTCTGCTGGTTTTTGTTTTCACCTTAAATACAGCAACTACTTAGACCAAAGAAAACAGGTGAGGTGAGTTAACTGTGTAATCAACTGCTTTAATTGATCAATTAAGTTGCGAGTAACAACAAAAACCAGCAGACCCTGCAGCTCTCCAGGACCAGGGTTCCCTACCCCTGCTATAAGGAAAGTCAAAGACACTGTGATTTAAAGATCCCAGTTACATAAAAAGAAGAAAAATAATAATAATTATAATATGTGTAAATAAATATATACTAAAGAGGCTAATCTTAACTGAATATGCATTGCTAAAATTAAATACATTATGATCAAGTACATTACATTATAGGCATTTAGCAGACGCTCTTATCCAGAGCGACTTACACATCTTTTTAGCATATTATCCATTTATACAGCTGGATATATACTGAAGCGATTCAGGTTAAGTACCTTGCTCAAGGGTACAACGGCAGTGTCCTACCTGGGAATCGAACCTGCAACCTTTCGGTTAACAGTTCCTTAACCATTATACTACACTGCCGCCCATAGTACATGGGGCTCAGGAATACATATTGGATAATGCATGCATCACATTCTTATATGACAATTAAGTGTTAATAGTGCACTCCGTCTTGGCCCATTTCCATATTGGCATGTTCACATGCATATACAAATAGTTTGAAATTGAACATTCTGGATATCGACCCTTTTCTGTCAACTACGAATAAAGCCTATTCCTATTATTTTGGTGTCTGCGAGTGGTTCCGATATGTTCACATAACAGTCTTCATGGTCCAGGCACAGTATGATTGACAGTTTGGGGTGGAGAAGCCGTTGACCTGACCAAACCCCCATTTTGCAAAACAAACTCGTGGTAAACTTCCTTAAGTTGCTAATGTTTATAATATAACATTTAATTTCCATCCTAGATTTTTCTGTGTCATTTATTCGCATTGAATGTGTGGTATTCGTCACATAATTAATGTTCATTCAGTTATCTTCAATTTATGTTCAGCTAACATCAGCTAATTTGATTAGCTAGATAGCATACCAGCTGAGCTCAGTAGCCAAGCTTGATTTATGTCCTGGGCTGAGCCCCGGGTCTTTACAATGTCTTGACACGCCCCTGGGGCTAACTCTCTTAGCTAACTCACTTAGCCAGCTACAAGGAATATGGCTAACTCACTTAGCTAACTCACCTAGCCAGCTCTAAGGAATAGGTCTAACTCACTTAGCTAACTCACTTAGCCAGCTACAAGGAATAGGGCTAACTCATAGCTAACTCACTTAGCCAGCTACAAGGAATATGGCTAACTCACTTAGCTGACTCACTTAGCCAGCTACAAGGAATAGGGCTAACTCATAGCTAACTCACTTAGCCAGCTCCAATGAATAGGGCTAACTCACTTAGCTAACTCACTTAGCCAGCTACAAGGAATAGGGCTAACTCACTTAGCTAACACACGTAGCCAGCTACAAGGAATATGGCTAACTCACTTAGCTAACTCACTTAACCAGCTACAAGGAATAGGGCTAACACACATAGCTGCACATAGCTAACTCACTTAGCCAGAAACAAGGAATAGGGCCCAGTTGTCCTTCGCCCACTTGTGTGCAAACTTGCTGTTTTCTTCTTCATTGTCTTCTTCTTTTAATTACGATAAGTCCAATCATCTGGTTTATCTGCAAATAGAATGATGTTCTGGGTTTTTTTATCATTTGACAGATACACGCTGAGGGCTCTCTTTGAAAACAATGTTTTCACAAAATGTTTTTGTGGAGACATTTCAACATTTAAATTGGTAATGCAGATTATTTTCCAGATAATTAAGAGGGAGCTGTTGTTATGTATTGTTATAGGGCCTAGACTGGCAAAATTTTTATCATTAAAATACATAAGCACAGGAAGAACCTGAGCCAATGATATGGGGCAAGTGATGCAGAGAGAGAGAGAGAGAGCTAGAGAGAGAGGGACTACCTCTAGCTCAGTACACTGAAGCTTGTCATAGCCTGAGTGGTGAAATTTAGTTGACAATGGAAACGGTTGACAAACCGTGTTACTCTTTACCTGGTGAGGAACATTTTTAATGATCGTATTTACAACATATTTACAACGTTGTCTCACCAGTCAGATTTTAATTACTGAATGTTACTCTTCATGTGGGTATTCATCTATTGTTACTTTGTCATTATTTTACAAGCCGTTATTCAAACAAATGATCTATTTTGACAACATGAAACAATATAAGATATGGGATGCAATATAAACCAGAAACCCCAAAGATGAACACAGGCAATTGTAAGACAATGAAGACTTTGTTGTGGAGTTGTATACCTTGTGCAATCTTTCTTAAGTATCACTGAGCACAGTCTTATGATTCATGTTAATATGAGCAGTGTGAAGTCAGTTAGCCCTCTGGTTCAGCACCGGACAGCTCCCAATGCATGTATTTGAAATAGGTACTTACTTACATGTATGTGTTTCATATTTAATATGATTTCCTCACCTTTTTAGTGTTGCTTATAACTCTGAGCGACCTTGAAAATGTCCACTATTTTGATAGATGTTTATTGGCATTATATTTTGTAAAAAAAGAAAAACTAAGTACAACCACCTCCTGACTGATGGAGTGGAGAGCTGCCAACTCTTTACAGACCCTCTTTTTTTATCAGTGTAAATACATCTTTCAATGGCACATTTCTGTCACAGAGAACTCCAGAGCAGATATCTTTCAAGTGGTTTCAAAGATGACTATCGAATTAGCAGCTTGACCAAACCTAATGAATTAAGGGCTGGCAGACGGGAGTTTCGGCTGTTCCTGGATTGGGAAACAGGGGCAGAGACTGAATCATGCTTGCTAATGAACAGGAAACCCAAAACAAACCAACTGATTCGGGAAATAAATATAGGCCACACGATCAAATTATTTTCCAGAATATAATGAGAATCTTTGCACAGCAGTTAAAAGAGAGGCAGAGGCCTTTTAGTATCAAATAAGTAAAACTTTTCAGTACTAACAACACCAATGTACAGTATTTAGCCCCAGCGTTTCTAAGCATGTAGTTTCTCCTAGACCTGGGATGTGGATTGTAATTGCTAAAATAAATAAATAAACTATATGAAACAATCAGAACACTCATAGATTATCTTTTTTTATTATTATTATTATTTATTTTCTATCTACCAGATGTAGCCCTGACAATGCACTTACGGATCACTGGCCACTTACAGGCAGTGAGCAAAAAAAGGGAAACACCAATGTTGTCACTTAGGGTGCTGGCCAGTAGAGCTGTCATGGTAATTGGCAGCCTCTGTTGTTTCTGCGGTCGTTATTCGATTTGGCGTCGTCGGGATGCTCTATCTGATTTTTTCGGCCTCTATTCCACTTTTTGGATCTCGCCCGGCTATTATTCCTAACACCTGTTTTGGGTTTCCTGCCGGTTATAAATAGCCCAGGACTTCCGCCTTCTGGCACTTCGATATTGTCTTTACTATTTTGACAACGAAGTCGGTAAGGTATAGGAATTTGGTTACAGCATTTCTGGTTTGTACAAATAAGAAACGCAGCAAGTCCGGCTATTATTAGGATTAGATTGGTTTATTCTTTTCTTTCCAATCTTTCCCTTTATCCTTTAATCTTTCGACCTGTTGCCTTTTGTGTTCAGCTCTTTTGCTACAAGAGCTTAGGTAACATGTTTGATTTTCAATTTCTTTCCTTCACCCATTTACTCGGGTTTTACTTTTGGTTTTCCAGCCTCTTGTGTGCGCTCTTTGATTTAGAGCGTGAGGTTCTTTTGTTATTTATATTCGCTATTTTCGAGTCTCGCCTCCTTTTGAGGTAGTTTTCATTTGGCTTCTGCCAGGAAGTTTTTCTCCCATTCTTTTGTTTTATTCCTTCCCTGTGCGGTTATATCCGCTTTTGTGGTGTATCTTCTAGACACGCTTTAAGATTCCTTATCGGTCGCTTTGGTTCTCCGAACCTCACACCAACCCCTTACAAGAGCATGTGCTGTGGCATAGATTCTGCCAGCATTTGAAATTCTCCAGCAGGAATATGACACTACTCTTCCTAGAAAAAGTCAATCAACTCACGCTTAGTTGATGTAAGTGGAAAACGCTGTCTCAGTCGCCATTTCAGAATATGCCATAAATGCTTGATTAGATTCAGATCTTGTGACAGATAAAGTCATGACAGTCAGTGTCAGTGCCACGCTCCTCAAATCACTGAGCAAGTACTCATGGTCTGTGGACCAGGGCTGTTGTCCTCATGAAAGACATGTAGAAATAGCGTGTATCAAATAACCAGTATGGACTAAAGGTGATCATTCAGTACCATTAATGACTGATGAGGTACCCCCACACCATTGTAGAACCACCAGAAACATTCACTGTTGGAACACTGTTGTGTTTCCAATTTTGTGTCTGCTGCCAACATTATTTTAGTATTTTGCACCTATAAAGCACAGAGCTTACCAGCAAGGTATGCTCTGTGCTTTATAATGGCATAGGTAGAAGAAGAGCACCATTTTTTGATGTGGAAGCAGGTTAAGCAAGCTTCTTATCCCTATGGAATTTTCAAACAGCGTATAATTCCAGATGAATGAACTGGCTAAATCCCATACAACTTTAATTGGTTCTGATGGAACTCTCCCCAGATCAACAGATTGCGTAGGAAGCACATACTTTATTATTTTTTCCTTTCTTTTAAAAAAAAAATATATAAAAAATACAGAAAGTCAAAGGGAACTCTGGATATTTTAATTGATTTATAAGCTGGAAGTTGGGGAATTAAAAAAAAAAATCCTGAATTTTAGAAGCTATTTCAAATTGATGAAGTGGAGGGTAAAGCTCTTGAGAAGGTCAGTTATTCAGGAACCAGCAGCTGAAGTTTTCCAACTTTAGAATCCCTTATGCCTCTTTAACTTTTCCTTTTGTCCAGCACTCATTATGCACAATTCTTTGTGTATTTTCCAGGATATCATAACTGAACATCATTTTTATTTGGACACAGTATTCTTTTTGTATTTTCAGTACAGTATAAAAACATTTTATGGTATTTAATTACATATATAGTAATAACAATACGTAAACCTACATTTACTGTATGCGGTTTATGCAATATAGTGTGCATCCTTGTGTGTGTGTGCTGCATATTTATAATAAAAGCAAATAAATAAATAAAATGTATACTATATAGTGTTTACAAGATTACTTCCACCCAAGCTGAGGTGGGAAGCACATTACAGAACTGTCAAATATATATTTTTTTTATTTGTGCCCTTGAGGTTTTTTTTGAGCAACACTTCCTGAAAAGATCTTGCCCCCCATTTTCAAAGTGAGCATATTGATATAAAATGGGCATTCACACATTACAATCTAAAATTAATGACTGATTTCACAGACAGTGAGACCTTTGTTCTCAAGGTCCAATTGTGCCATTTATGCATTGTATTTGAATGCTAAAAAAGCAGGGAACAGCCTTCCATTCAAAACACCTCATCAGATGTGCCTTTCTGCAGTCACGCCAAAACAGGCTCCTGCATTGCTCATGGAATGTATTACATATATTGAAACGAAGGACAGAGCATATGCCTGCACACACATGGCAAGTGGCCACAGATTCCATAGGCTAACCAGATGGCCAGCTACTGCATTTATTCCGCTCTGTGTACTCCCTAATGATAGAAGGATCCGGTTGGTAACAGGAGTATCTGGTCTTACATTAAACGCAAAACTGCCATTGCCCATAGTGCTGTACTTGGTCACACACTCCTTCATGAATATTCATGAGATGAATTGGGAGGTTTCACCTTCAACTGTAGGGAGACAAATGTGCCAATGCTAAGAATGCGGAGCCAAGTGTATATGGAATTGTGCAGAAGGCTCCACGACCGGGAACTCTCCAGAGAGCAACAAACACTAATTGCAAGCAGTGTTTATTCCAATAGCCCACTAGATCCATCAAGGGATGATTGGTTATAATTATGTGACTTTGCCTTCTTTAAATATTTACCCCCAACCCCCCCCCCCTACACAATGCAAGACATTTCCCAGGAAGTTTAATAAAACATGACTGCAGCACATTAAGGGAAGCAGGTCCATAAGAGACTCATCTCTCAGCCTTCCTAGCCTCTGCTGAGAGGGAGCGAGAGAAAAAAAATGTTATAATTGGAACCAGGTTGGCTCCGAAGGTATTAATTAGTTATGCGCCAAGGGATTCTTCAAAGCAGAAACTGGAATTCAAATTAATTTCAGTAAGTTCAATGTGGTGGTGAGGTGGTGTTGAGGACTTGTGCATATGCAGTAATTATTTATTTAATTTTGCACTACCAGGGAATCATCTTAAGTCATCAGAAAAGGAAGAGAGTGAAGCTGAATGGCATATGCAATTAACCAGAGTGATTTTACATTTTAATTATTGCAACCATAGAAAAGAAAAATGTTTCCATTTCTGAAAACCGTGTATGTAAGAGCTCGTATCCGGGGCCTTCATGTGCTCAGCATTTCCCTAACCATGCACCCATAAATATTCTCCGTCCGAACACAAACTAATGCAATTTGGGTCACCAAAAAACAGTGATCCCATCTTAACAAGCTAATGAAAATAAGTGCTCCAAAAATATTATTGCCTGTTTGTTCTGGAGATGCCTTTATCCAAAGAGGCTGTGGTGAACACATTTAACTGGCAACAGGTTCACATGTGTTAAGAAGGCAGAGGAAGGAAACAGCATGCGTCCGTATGTACTCACTTACTATGGTGACGGATGTATGTATGCATTGGTATATGGAAATTTGTCCATTTTATGATTTTACTGATGTCAGAGGCCAGAATATCACAGTGGAAGGTAAATTTGATATCTGAAATATGGAAGTGTTATTAACTGGAATTTCCTGTGAAGCAGCCAGGTTGTTTTGAAGCATGTCCACATTCTCACACCTTGATTCCCTGTCTTCCTCCTCTTGTTCTGCCTCGTGTGCTTGTGATGTGCTCAGAAATAATCAAATAAAGGAAA
This sequence comes from Synaphobranchus kaupii, assembly GCA_029718625.1. NCBI lineage: Eukaryota > Metazoa > Chordata > Actinopteri > Anguilliformes > Synaphobranchidae > Synaphobranchus > Synaphobranchus kaupii. Next base: position 6,559,416 of record CM056383.1, on the reverse strand, counting down.
CAAGGTAACAAAAGGAACATTTATCAGGATTTCACACAAAGCCCAGTTCCCTTGCCGCTAACGCCAGACCGCCACCAAGACGCGCTGCCATGTCCCGCCCCTGATAGCCAGGCAAAAATGACATAACCAATGTTCTCCTTTATTGGTCTCATTAATGTGCAATTAACATGCTCTAATGTGGTTTTCATTGATTTTGTAAATATTGTGATTTCTCAGCAGTGGCGGCCGTTTGCCACTGTCAGAGTCTATTTGCGACGCAGTGTGTCACTGGTGGCTCTGGGACACCGCACACAAACCGGAGATATGACATTAATCATAAACAGCAGAGCGGTACACTCTCCCTCGGTGAAATTAGTCAGCACATGCGGGGTCCTGTCATCTGGTATCCAGACTAGGCAGTATTTGGTAACTGCCACTGTCACCAGTTTAGTTAAGTGGGGAGGCAAAGAGCCCGCAGATTATAAATGATATTCAAAATTTTCAGACCCAATGCATTAGCAAATGTTCACTATACAATGCAGAATGTGCCTACAGGTTATGAATATTGTGCAAATAACTTCAATATGACACATGCATGATAGAGATAGTTGATGGAAGTGGAAAAATGTACGAGATAGTTTTAACGGTTTCCTTGTGGAGGTTTTATTATATGTTTTCAATTTGCCCAGATTGTTTTTCTGTACAATGAAGGACATTTCCAGGTGTACGGTAGTAGAGGTAACACTAAGCCACTTAAGCGCAAACCACAACCTCAAAGATAAACCCAGCCAAGCGCAAAGTGATTTAAAAGACGAAATGTTTAATAACACAGACAAATATGGTAGAAACTAACTTAGCTATTCTCTAAACATTTAACAGTTCGACAATACTTACAGTTTGGCTACACAGGCTGCGTGCTCTCACCAAGCAGCAAGTGTCCAAAGTCCGACCCACGTCCTGGCAGAAGGGGTCTTCTCTCCCTGGTCTAGCGAGATTGCAGCTTAGATATCATTCAGCTACAATCGATCCAGTCGCGGGTAAACTACTCACAGTCTGTTAACCAAAGTAAGCGCATGGTAATCGCTAGCATCAGGTACTCAAAGTGCCGTGATGCAGACGGAGACAGGGTATTCATCCTCCTGCGTCTTTTAACCCCGCTGCTCTTTCACACACTGCGACGTCGCCGTCTCCACGTAGCTCCCGGACATGGTTGCCAGGCAACAGCCTGCGTGGGCCCTCCAGCGCAGCTCTCGGGATCTCCATATGGGACCGTGACGTCAGTCGCCTATCTCCACCTGTATGGGAGACACAAAGAAACGCAGCAGCCCAAAAGCCAAAACGAAACGCAAAGCAGGGGAAACGGAAAGCAGAGGGACGTAACTGTTATGACCTGGAAACCCTGCGGAGTTGCATTGACAAAGAGGGCGGAGTTGGTCGTAACATCGAACCACCACAACCACAACACAAAAACTCCATCGGGCACACAGAGGTTTAAAAAGAGAAAATGATGGTTTAATAACACAACAGTTGGGAAGGGTTTCCTAAACTAGCAGTGTCAATCTCTAATTAAATAGTCGGTGACACGCATTTCGCAGAGCCTCGCGGGGCAGCCAGTGCAGCAGGGTCCGAGTCCTCCCTTAGGCCAGTCCTCTCCACCAAGTCCAACGGCAGGGGCGATGTTGTAGCGCCCCCGAGCTGCTAGCTACCGAACTGCTGGCTACAGCGTGCGTCTAATCTAATTTAACAGCTAACCTTAGACGGTTCTAAGAGGGTAGTGGGAATCTTCGAAGAAGAGTGAAAGGGCGTGGCTTCCAGCGGCAGGTGGATTGACGGTCTCCGCCACTATGACGGCGTCCAGCTGTTTTATAGGCCAGCGTCATTTCCAAGTGCGTTGCTCCGCAACGGTCGTCGGTGCATCCTTCCCCTACAGTATCCTCCAAGTCAGGTCGCCCAGCAACAGGATGCATGCCCACCTCCACCTGTATAGGGGAACACAAACAAACACAGCAGCCCAAAAGCCAAAACGAAACGCAATGCAGGGGAAACAGAAAGCAGAGGAACGTAACAATGTACTTCAAGGAACTCCAAAGCAGTTTGTACAGTGATGCTATGCCTCCAGAGTTTAAACGTGTTATATTACCTCATTAGTATATATGCCAAATCCTGACAGTTTATGTTACAGAGTTCAAACCTGCTATAAACAGACTATAGGGCCCGACTTGTACTCATGGCAAACACCTATACAGACTTATACAGAGGCATTCAGGAACCTTTGAATTTATAAGATGTTCTGTCACTATATTAGCAGTGTAGGCATATTTATGGATGCTGACATAAAGCAGTGATCATAATAGAGTCATTTAGTTATGATAAAAGTGTTATGTAGTCCTTAGGTAAGAAGCTTCATAGAAAGCACTGCCAATTATTGCAGCATACTCCATGCTCCCCTTTGGGAAAATAGCCACAAGAAGCCTCCAGGAGGGAGCACCACACATTAGCCTGAAATCTTAATTCCACCTGTGGGAGAGGATCTTCATTAGGTCTCCCAGGACACACTGCATTAAACCAGCTCTGTGTCAGGAGGAAATGAGACTGGTGCCTAGCAACAACTTTCTACATTTAGCTTTTCAAAAAGTACTTTTTTCCCTGTGCGCCTGTGGGAGAACAGATGGCAGAATAAATATCAGGACTATTCAAAATATTAAATTTCTATTCAAAAATTTGTCTCAGGTGCCTGACCCTGACCTATATATTATTAATATTATCAGAATACCATATGCCACTCAAACATTCAGTCTACTGCTTCACAATATGTAGTAGGCTTTATTCACTTTTTTAATCTAGAATGGAATATTTTTACTTCTTTTTGTCACACTTTGAAAGCTCAGGCAAGCTGGTTAAGACAAGACCAAACACTTTTAGTATTCATCTGTAGGGGATTGAAAGTGCTTTTTCTGGATGATGGCTTTTTACAGAGGCAGAATGTAACAGCTAGAACCACAGCATTTCATAAATCAGCCGTACTGTATTTTTAAAAAGCTGGCTTATTTTATGTCAAACAGATTCCACAGGAGCAAAATAATGGAAAAAGGCAAGAACAAGAAAGAGAACAGACCCAGAAATGCATAAAATACTGCATTTTGTTGACAAGGAAAGCTCTTTTGTCATAGCCCTACTGAAGCTCTCGCGATTTGCAGGCTTAGCAACAAGCAAACTCGTTCCACATGAGGAAGAGAAGCGAGCATCAAGCATCCGCTTACAGGAATATACCACTGCAGTCAGGGATACCTAATATGGCTAATATGAATATGAAATATAATATGAAATATGGCTCTGATTCCCCATTCTCTAACCTCATAACTCCTAAACTCTGGTAGTGGGGTAAACTTGTCTAAGCAGGCAGTGATCAGTGCATTATTTAAACACGAGCCAGCGGACAGAAAGACAGACACAAAATCACATTGAAACGTCATCATGAAACAAGCACCTACAAAACTGCATCTCTGAAAATAGTAAATGAGTCTGAAATAACTCATATATATTTATTAAGTTTGTTATTTACTTCACACACACACACACACACACACTCATCCAGTTACCAGTTTCTAACGTTCTCATCAGTGCATTAAGATCAGGATTAGTTCTAGAGCAAATGTTTTCACTCACAGCTGGATTACACATTTCCAACAGCCTCATTAACAGTAGGCATATTTTTATAGGAGAGCTGCATGACTCTCCATACATCAAAATGGTATGCACCCGTGATCCTGCTTGGGTTAGAATAGTTATCTGTCTTGTCCCATTGCAGTTTGTTATGTCATTTGAGGACCCCTCACCCCCAGTACGTTCAATTTCCTGGTGTAATTATTGCTGTACATGTGTCATTGGACAAAATGGATTCCAGTCCCTAAATTAACTCCAGAATTATGATAATTATGGGTCCACTTATTATGATAATTGTGGGCACATTATACTGCATCTAAGTGGAATTGACCCCAACATTGTTAGAGCAGAGGCATCTGAACAATGTTTAATTTGAACAGCTTTCACTGTGATTTAAAAAACAACAACAACAACAACAACAAAAAAAACATCACGAACCACACAGCTCCTAATCTTAACTGTTTTAAAATATAAAGTCTGTGTCAAAACACAATCACTTTGTTTCTTTACACAGGACAGACAGCATTAGTTTGGATCTCCTTGTTTGTGTAGCAGCTTTAGTTTAATTTAAGATTTACAAATTACAATTCAGTCATTTGGAAGACACTTTTTTGCCAGCTACGAAAAATGCATTTTACATGGTAAACGAACCCCAATAGAGCTAGAGAGAGGGAAGGTAGTCATTCTTGTTAAGGTGCTTGCCTCAAGAATGAGGAAATAAATGGAGTGATGGATTCTTCTGTTTTAATAGACATGAGGTGTAGCCAGGAAATGAATACGCCTTCTTGATTGGAGGAGGTCGTTCCACCATCGGGGAAGGAGGCCAGAGAAGAGCGGGGTCCATGTGGAGCAGCTGCCGGGAGCCCAAGGAGATGGGCCAGCCAGCTGGCATGAGGATACTGCACAGAGAGGTCTGGATGGAGCGTATGTGTTTATTGTCTGACGATATGAGCGGTACCATTCACAGCTTAGTATGTCAGTGTGAGAGATTTGAATTGAATGCAGGCAGCCAGTGAAGGGTGTTCAAAAGCGAGGCATTTGTGAATCGAGGCAGGTTGAAGACCAGGTGGGCAGCAGTGTTGTGGACCGGCTACAGTGGCGCAGGCTGGGAAGCTGGCCAGTAAGGTGTTACAATAGTCCAGACAAGAAATGACATGGGCTTGAACAAGTTACTGCACAGCCTACTGGGTGAGGAAATGGTGGATTCTCCTGAAGGGAAACCTGCAGGACCGATGTGTCTGAAGACATCCAGGGTCACAATAAGGGGTCGATTTACTAAAGGTTTGCGTGTACAAAAACACGTGTAAAACTGTTACCACCCGCAAAAAAATTGTCAGAGGTGGTCAACTAACAAGGCGTAAGGAGGATTGTGTATGCTAAAATGGAAAGATATGTTAATTTCTCATTTTTGCGGGTTAGCCTGAATTAATATGCAAAAATGGGAGTCCCTACATTATTTTGCGAAATGGTCATGCAAATAGATTACATTAGCATGTGTAAAGTGATTTACTAAACCCAAAAGGAAGTTTGAGACAGTTATTTGTGGGTGCATTTTAGTACAAATGGAAAGCAGGTATTAAAAGACACAGAATCGATTAAATGACGGCTGTCATTGTAGCAAGAGAGTACAGGTGTGTTTGGAAAATCCATAACTGAACGTTCTGAATGATTGCGTAACAATGGGGGCTAATTAACTGACCCATTCTAGCTAAAGCTCAAAATACACAAGAGAATTTGTGGATAGCCTACATAGGCTAGATCATGAACATTAAGAATTTTTTTTTTAATCATGAAGCAAATCTTGTTACAAAATACAAGAGTAACTAGTATTTGAATCAAACAAACAAAACAACATCTATTATGACAAACAGTGAATAGCAAGCAAATCAGACTGAAGAGGCTGAGCTCCGTTTCAGACTAGACAGAGACTGTACATGTATGGAAAAAAAAGTCGCGGAGTCGGAGTTTGTACTATATGTCAAGACAGCTTGGAGTAAAACAGCTGTGATCCTAGAGACGCATTGCTTGCAGTTTTTTTGGAGTTTTTTTCATCATAACGCTTGGCTGTATTCCACTCAACTCATACCTTCACTGTAATTCACTTAATTAATTGAATTAATTCAATGATTCTATTGGATGTCTTTATTTACGAGTTTGTTTGTGTGTTATGGGTCTGTCCCACTGTCTATGTTTTTTTTTTATTGCTGATAACTACAACTGAAGTTCCCTCACAGGAAAATAAACGTTAATCTAGTCTATTATAAAACTTTATAAAAATAAAACCTATGATCAAATGGAAATATTTTATGTGACACTTACGGCGTGAGTAGGCTTAGTGCTAGTAAGCATAGTTATGATCATTTCAGTCCTGACAAATATCTGTAATTCCCGGCAGAAACTGAGACATCCAGTGAAACAGTTTGTAATAAACCACCAGCTCATTCAGTGTAACAAAAGCCTATACCTACCCTATAAAAGAAATACCATAAAAGCAGGAACATTGCTGCCAGTCATTTAACACTTTTCTTACAGTAGAACCATTCCAAACATGCAAAATCTCTCATTTAAATATGGCTGTTTGTGGCTGGAGTAATTTACATAATGACTCTTAGTTTATCCAGCTCAAAGTGATAGCACGTGCAAATACTTTGGCTGAGCCCACAAAATAACACCCCTTATTTGGGATCTTAGTAAATCAACCCATAAGGGTCTTAGCTGAGTGGGAGGGAGACACCATGGAGCTGTCAACAGTGATTAAAGCATTAATATGCAAAGACGTAAGTTTATTACCTGCTGGTTATGTGAAGGTACTGCACGTTTGATGGCTGCGCGCAAATCCACAAAGTACGCGCTTTAACCCTCACATTATGTTATGGGTCAATTTGACCCGGTTCAAAGTTTGACGTCTCTTAAAAAATGGTTTTAAGAGACCTCTAACCCTAACCCTAATTTTTCATCTTTACACTATATCAATTTTCTTAATTGGTTGGTATTAAATAGTAAACATGCGATAAACACAATGCTATGTTTTCAAAAGTACTGTATACAATGAAAGAAAATATACAACCTTTTTTTTGTTTTTATTCTTTTTTTTTTTGTGGGTAATTCTGGTGGCACTTTCCCATACAGGTTTTAAACTTCACAAACTGACCTAACTCAGGCTCTAAATTGAAATGTTTCACTGATTTTTTTATATTTATGGATAAAAGTGTCGTCAATTCGGAGACACACAAAAGGTGACACAGAAAGTGTCAACATTTTTCTATTACAGAAGTCCTGTATCAGTTTAAACTTCTGGGGTCAATTTGACCCCAAACATAAAAGCCATCATAAAATGAGGGTTAAGAATAACATTTCATTTATAATCAATTTTAGTCACGAGGAGTGCAAGAATCATGATGAATCCCAGATGTGTTTTTTATTTCAGATATAATAAGATATCATAAATAGTGATATTTCATGCGAAAACTATTATTCAATCATGGTTGCATTTGCATTATTGGAGTTAAATTTAAGTTCATTTGAGATTTATATATCACAGATTCATAAGACGCAGATATGCCACTTTAAACCAACGTAAGCAACCTTTTCGGTCTTTGTAATTTTCATAAATCAAGCCTAAGTGCAAATTATCTTACAATTGGGATGGCAGGTATGCCATCCGCCAAGTTACGGCTTGGTGGGACATGCCCCATACCTATACAGCACCGAGAGTTTGGCACTTTTCAGGGTTTCCTACAGAAGTAACCACAATGACCATAGACTCTCAGCCCTTAAAAACATTAACTTCTGTATGTTCTGACCTCATGTAACCACACAGCATTCAGATACAACTTGCCATTTTTCTCCTTCCTCTTCCGCTTCTTCTTCTTCTTCCCATTTTTCCTGCGAAACTACCTGCCTCCGTCATGATGTTATCCAATGGGGAGAATTATTCTTTGAGGGTATGGTCCGTATACCTGTTCATCAAGCTTATCGCCCAATAAAAATGCTTCATAGTAATGTTTTTTTAATGTTAATACAGCTAATGGCTTCATGCTTTCCAAGAAGCTACTGTGGCTTAATGGCTAGAGTTGTGGTCGCTCACACAGAGGATTGTGGGTTCGAGCCCAGCAGGGGACATGCTTATTTTCCACAAAAACAATGTGCTACTGTTAAGTACTTTTCATTTCTTAGACTGTTATTATTTTCACATTAACACATTAATGTATTTTTATTGCAAAGGCAAAACGCTCGCTCTTGTCTGGTTTGGGGAGGGTGTTACGCTCTGCTCTGGCGGTCATGACTGACTGACTGTGGAAACCGAACCTCAACGTACCCTTGCCTCGGCCAACATTTCTTTATTCGTTAATTTCTTCACTTCAGCTCTGTTCACTTTATCCTTTTCACACATAACACAATGTCACCATAAAATTAACTACTAGGAAAATTAAGAATTTACGATAATAGCCTACATTAAGAATTGATGATAGCCTCCTTTAAGCTGCAAGCCTTTAAGGGATCGGATTTATAAACCGCCAATTCCCCAAACATATCTGATTCATGGTTAGTCACTTAAAAAAAAAAAAACAATAGCCTCCGAATGTGGTAGTCTATGCTACTCTGCAGATAATGTAGCTTACTGCAAACACTTTTAATTATAATAATAACAATAATAAGAAGAATAATCTCTGGTATGTACTTTCTTAGTAGTATCTATGTTTTCTTTCTGGCTAAGATTCCTGGGAAATATGCATTGTCCAATTAGACTGGTTAGCCAACGTTACTGTTGCCACAGAAACGTCAGTCTTCTTCTAGTCAGGAAGCAGATACAAGCTAGGCTACTACGAAGTGAATCAACATGCCTTATAGCCTACATTCATTGCACTACAGAAAAGTAAACTAAACCTAGCTGTCCGGTACCAAAACATTTCCCGCAGGTAATGTTCTACACTACCGGAAAAAAAAACTGCTGTGCTTATGAACTCAGTAGCTCACTCGCTAGCTCGTAGCCCACACATGGAAGGTTGGAGTTACGCATCCGGCAATCCAGTGTTGAATAGCCTAACTCTGCTGTGCTTATGAACTTACTAGCTCGCTCGCTAGCTCGTAGCCCACACATGGAAGGTTGGAGTTACGCATCCGGCAATCCAGTGTTGAATAGCCTAACGTTAAATGTATTTCATAGAATACTAATAGCCCTATTTTAAAACTGTATTTCCATATTTTACTGATGAAAACTATTTAGGCTGTACTAGCTATTTAGGCTGTATTTTCAGCTAGAAACAACGCGTCTAGCCCATTGCGCATGCATGTCTCCATATAGACTTGGTTCATTAATTTACATGCTTCTTCATGATCCATAGCTCAGGTGGTGCTGTTCATTGTATTTCATTACACATTAAATACTGCTCATCTACAAACTCTTTTAATGTAATTGTGTGCTGTCTGTAATAGGATAACTGTTCTCATTCTTGGCGTTATGGTTACGCGAATGTCTGCATACATTTCTTTGGAACGCATGTCTCTCCGTGTTTGTCTTCATGCATTATTCATCATTAGTTAGCTATAAAAAATAAGTGACATCAGATAAAAAAACGTCTACGACGTAAAAATATCCAAGATACTCACGCATAGCCTACATAGCGCTGTCTATAACATCTTAATTCCAACTTGCAAAAACTAGGCCTGCCTTTAAAAGTCTTGATATCAAAATGTGGCCAAGTTACAACTAACAATATTGCCTGTCGTAGCTCACACTAAATAAACTAGCTCTATTCCAAAGCAATGCTATCCAAACTTTCCTAAATTATTTAATGCAACTTGGCCCTGTGTTTCTTCATCTTACCATCTCAAGAGAATGTGGTCAATTAAACTATGTGCCACATCAAACTGCAAAATGAAAATAATTTATAGTGGAAATACTCTGATTCAGAAGTGTTGCACTTAAAAATTAAACAGAAAAATTACTACACTATAGGGCATGTATGGACAATTGTCTGCATCCACTGATTTGGGTCTATGAAAGGCACAGAATGAATAAAATAATAATATTTATTATTATTATTAGGGGTCCAAGCACATAGTCATGTTGCAGTTGTTTACATGTTATTTTAGCGGCGCATATAAGTGCATCTACATAGGCGTATGCACAACGCGTGTACTGTTACACACAGGGGCGCGTACAAGCATGACTAAAATATCTAGATCACAATGTGAAATATTATTATTGTGTAGGCTATATCAAAAATGCATAATAATAAAAGGTTCCATAGGTCCACATACCTTTCCCTCAGCGAAGGGAAACGATGCCACATTACATTGCTCTCAGCCCACTCCATCAACATCCAGGCGATGTGCGATGGTACGGGACAATGGCTATCCATTAAAAAGGAGCAGATAACACCTATATCAAGCCTAATGCGCGAATTGTCATTTACACCTAATGCGTGAATTGTCATTCAATGGAAAACTCGCGCACTGCAATAGACGGACATTTCAGTTTTGAAAATGCGCTTCAGATGTCATTACAATACAGCTCTGTTTATCTAGGAATACAGCCTGTAAGTAAATAGAATGGTTTGTGACTGAAAAAAGTTCAAACCTCAAAGTCCAGTGAATATTGCTTTTATTGTTTTTCAAATAGCCTAGGCTACAGCGGATTCGCTGTGCATAAGGTTTTTTTGACAGCCTATGGTTAACAAATGGAGATAAATGTCACCATGTTAACTGAATTGTAACCTTAGCTATTCTTCGTCCTTCATATTTTTTAAATTACAGTGACAAGGTTTCCATACCCTCAGCTTATTAAAACCCCGGTGATTTCACCTGTTATTCCATAACTGAACAAAAGATTTTAAAGAGAACTAAGCATCTAATTAGAAACGAAAACAAATTTGCAGCACGTTACAATTAATTCACAATGAATTTTAATACCATTATCTGCATGTGCACTTGTACAGGAGCAGGTCTGTTTCCCCTGCTGTAAATCGCACTTTTGACGGTCTTCCTGGGAAAGTGGATTGTTTTAAATCATTACGCAACTAGTAAAATAGGTTGGTCACATTTCCATAAGCAGGACATTATAAAACAAGGGAAAATATGCATGAACCTATCGGTTGCCAACCTGACAGCTTTATTGTATTTATTGTCATCATTAAGGCAAAATAACGTTATTTATTTTATTAATCAAAATTTGAATGCAGGTAATGAACTTTGGATGAAGCTTGAATATGAGTTCATTGCCTCATTGCATAATCAAACGAAATTCATTAAACAAGCAGGCTAATTTGGCATTTTCTAAGGTGAGACGGAAGCCATTGGTAGCTTATTCTCAGCTGATGCATGTGCCTTTAATGAAATTGAACCGCATATATTTTGTAAAATAACAGCACTGTCGAGAATTACCTGGAACTCATAATGGTTTGTCAGAATAATATTTATCATAGGCTACTATTGATCCATATAGCCTATTCCTTGATCGGACGAAACACGCACGAGCATGTCTGTTTCGCCATCATATAAGCAATCCGCCAAGCTGGAAAAGCAGGCTTTTAAAGGGAATGGGATATGACATTTTGTTGGTTTATTGCATGTCACGCCCAAGACACACCTATAATTAATGAAGAGGCTAGGTTCAGCCCTTTTGCACGCTGCGCCGTGCTTAGCGCCCAAAAAACACACCGTTAAAATAGCAAAAGTGGACTTGGACACGCCCTAAATGGACTTTACGCCATGCGCTTAGACCAAGCGCCAAGATCGCCAAGATAGAGCCCTTGGTCTTTTGGAGTGCTTATGAAATGACTCTGGATTGGAACTGGAATTGTTTGAACCTGTGCTGCAACCTGCCTTTAACCACCATTAAAGCATTTGGATTTGGATTTGTTGAATATCTGCAGAATTGTGAGCAAACACTTTATTTGAATTCACTATTGGAGTGTATTTTCTGTGTTGCTGTGTATTTATTCAACTTGAAAGCATTGCTTGCACTGGTGGGAATTGATTGTAGGCCTATCTGTTTCAAGTAAAATTGTGACAAACATGTCACAAACAATGGAAAGCACTGATTCTCCCACTGAGGCTGTCAATACAGCCACCATGATGGAGGAGAAATTGAGTCAACTCATTGCAACCCGCAGAGGGAAATTGAGTGTTTGCACACAAAGACTAAATTAATTAAAATAACTTAGAACAGTACTGTACAATTGGCCCTGGCCACCTTTGCCCCTATTGCCCTCTCTACCAATGGAACTGGCCCTCTCTGCCCCAAATGCCCTCTCTACTATTGGTACTGCCCCACTCTACCCCTAATGCTCTCTCTCCCATTGGCCATGTCCCCCTCTGCTCCTAATGCCTTCTCTATCTCTAATGCCCTCTCTACTATTGGCCCTGGCTCCCTCTGTCCCAATGCCCTCTCTACCCTTAATGCCCTCTTCCCCTAATGCCCTCTCTACCATTGGCCCTGGCCCCCACTGCCCTCTATACTATTGGTACTGCCCCCTCTACCCCTAATGCCCTCTCTACCATTAGCCATGTCCCCCTCTGCTCCTAATGCCTTCTCTATCTCTAATGCCCTCTCTACTATTGGCCCCGTCTCCCTCTGCCCCTAATGCCTTCTCTACCATTGACCATGTCCCCCTCTGCTCCTAATGCCTTCTCTATCTCTAATGCCCTCTCTACTATTGGCCCTGGCTCCCTCTGTCCCAATTCCCTCTCTGCCCTTAATGCCCTCTGCCCCTAATGCCCTCTCTACCATTGACCCTGGCCCTCTCTGCCCCAAATGCCCTGTCTACCATTGACCCTGACCCCCTCTGCCCCTAATGCCCTCTCTACCATTAGCCATGTCCCCCTTTGCTCCTAATGCCTTATCTATCTCTAATGCCATCTCTACTATTGGCCCAGGCTCCCTCTGTCCCAATGCCCTCTCTACCATTAATGCCCTCTCTACCATTGGCTCTTGCCCCCATTGCCCCTAATGCCTTTTATACTATTGCCACTAGCCCCCTCTGCCCCTAATTCCATCTCTACCATTGGCCCTGGCCCTCTCTGCCCAGAATACCCTCTCTACCATTGGCCCTGGCCCTCTCTGCCCCCAATGCCCTCTCTACCAAGTCCCCCTCTGCTCCTAATGCCTTCTCTATCTCTAATGCCCTCTCTACTATTGGCCCTGGCTCCCTCTGTCCCAATGTCCTCTCTGCTCCTAATGCCGTCTGTACAATTGACCCTAGCCCCCTTTGCCCCTAATGCCCTCTCTACCATTGGCTTTGGCCCCCTCTGCCCCTAATGCCCTCTCTACCATTGTCCCTGGCCCTCTCTGCCCCGAATGCCCTCTCTACTATTGGCCCTGGCTCCCTCTGCCCCTCATGCCCTCTCTACCATTGGCCCTGGCCCTCTCTGCCCCGAATGCCCTCTCTACTATTGGCCCTGGCTCCCTCTGCCCCAAATGCCCTCTCTACCATTGGCTATGTCCCCCTCGGCTCCTAATACGTTCTCTATCTCTAATGCCCTCTCTACTATTGGCCCTGTCTCCCTCTGCCCCTAATGCCCTCTCTACCCTTGGCCCTGGCCCTCTCTGCCACGAATGCCCTCTCTACTATTGGCCCTGGCTCCCTCTGCCCCTAATGCCCTCTCTACCATTGGCTATGTCCCCCTCGGCTCCTAATGCCTTCTCTATCTCTAATGCCCTCTCTACTATTGGCTCTGGCTCCCTCTGTCCCAATGCCCTCTCTACCCTTAATGCCCTCTTCCCCTAATGCCCTCTCTATCATTGGCCCTGACCCCTAATGCCCTCTATACTATTGGTACTGCCCCCTCTAACCCTAATGCCCTCTCTACCATTGGCTATGTCCCCCTCTGCTCCTAATGCCTTCTCTATCTCTAATGCCCTCTCTAGTATTGGCCCTGGCTCCTTCTGCCCCTAATGCCCTCTCTACCCCTAATGCCGTCTGTACAATAGGCCCAGGCCCCCTTTGCCCCTAATGCCCTTTCTACGATTGGAACTGGCCCCCTCTGCACCAAATGCCCTCTCTACTATTGGCCCCATCTCCCTCTGCCAATAATGCCCTCTCTAACATTGGCCATGTCCCCCTCTGCTCTTAATGCCTTCTCTATCTCTAATGCCCTCTCTACTATTGGCTCTGGCTCCCTCTGTCCCAATGCCCTCTCTACCATTGGCCATGTCCCCCTCTGCTCCTAATGCCTTCTCTATCTCAAATGCCCTCTCTACTATTGGCCCTGTCTCCTTCTGTCCCAATGTCCTCTCTACCCCTAATGTCATCTTTACAATTGGCCCTGGCCCCCTTTGCCCCTAATGCCCTCTCTACTATTGGTACTGCCCCCCTCTACCCCTAATGCCCTCTCTATCTCTAATGCCCTCTTCTATGGGCCCTGGCTCCCTCTGTCCCAATGACCTCTCTACCATTTATGCCCTCTGCCCCTAATGCCCTCTCTACCATTGGGCCTGGCCCCCTCTGCCCCTAATTCTCTCTGTACCATTGGCCCTGACCCCTTCTGCCCCTAATGCCCTGTCTACCATTGGCCCTGTCCCACTCTGGCCCTAATGTCCTTTCTCCCATTGGCCCTGGCCCCCTCTGCCCCTAATTCCCTCTCTACCATTATTGCTCTCATAGCACAATAAGCAATTAATGCGCTTTAAACTTCGCAAGCAAACTCACTCACATTTTCTTCCGAAAATGTAACCTTTTCTAGTTAAAACTTGTTGTAGTGATCAATTTCCTCATCTGGAACACATATGTGTACTAAATATATCGCCACCATCTTGGATCGGCCACCATTTTGGAAATCCTATTATCCATTTTCCTTTGTCCCCAGTTTAGGCCTACCGCTGTTGTTGTATTTAGTCTCATTGTTGCACTATGGAAACTTTTCAGTATCTTCTATCTCCAGGAAAGAACAAAGAAATTGCACATTTCATGAAGGTCTTCTCAAATTATTCAGTTTACCCAGAATTAACTGAAGGTGGTGGTCTGAAAACAATTTGACCTTTTATACATATTCATGTTTAGACACTCATGTCATGCAGCTACATGTGTCTCACATATACCTTCCGAGACTCAATTGTAAAAGGAAACCAATGTAACATGATTACAACAAAATTACAACCTTTTGCTTGGACCCCGTGTAGTCGCTGCTTGCAGCTATGTATATTTATAATTATTATTATTATTATTATGTATTTATTGATTTATTGATTTATTTATTTGGATTTCTATCAAAACCTGTGTGGTCCTACAGAGCATAGATATCCTTGTGTTCACAAAATTCTGTTTGCAAATATCATAAACACTATTATGTTAAGAAAATTGGTACTATTCCTTATTTGCCACCATCTGACCCACAAACATGTGTGGATACATTTGTAAAAATGCTATATGTATGCTATTTTCTAGGTCAAAATATTACTCATTTTTATCTACATTTATTTATTCATCACCCCTTTATTGTACATGATGTTTCTTGATATAAATGTCTGTTTGTGAATTGCAAAGAATTCTGTAGCAGCAGTTAACATTGTAAAACCTGTACATTTTCTAAAGTAAACTTGCCAACAAAGTACAACCATATCCTTTCTGGAGTGTAATTATTCATCAACTGTTAAAAACATTCATTGAAATCATATGTTGTTCCATGAGGCACAATCTCTTCACATGCAAAGATGAAGAAACACAGGGCCAAGTTGCATTAAATAATTTAGGAAAGTTTGGATAGCATTGCTTTGGAATAGAGCTAGTTTATTTAGTGTGAGCTACAATAGGCAATATTGTTATTTGTAACTTGGCCACATTTTGATATCAAGACTTTTAAAGGCAGGCCTAGTTTTTGCAAGTTGGAATTAAGAACTTATAGACAGCGCTATGTAGGCTATGCGTGAGCAACTTGGCTTTTTTTACGTCGTAGACATTTTTTATCTGATTACATTTACATCAAAGAACATTTTTATAAATGAGGCCCCAGGCCATGACAAATGAATAGCATCAATGTCATGTTCTTAAAAAAACCATCAGGCAACTGCTACTGTTCTGCCTCCACATGGACTGGTGCCTTAGTGTATGACACACCTCCCTTCAGGATATACATAAGTGCTTTAAAATGGGGTGAATGACACAACCCTGTGCAGGATATAAGTGCTTTAAAATTGGGTGAAAATGGTCAATCAGTATGTTTACGTGATGATTGACATCGCTCTTGCTTTGGAAAAGTATGTATGCAACTGTAAAACAGGTCAGGAAAATGCACCTCACACCTTAGCCTTAGCCAGAAGCCTTCACCCTTGATACAAACATTTTGTTTCAGTTTTAAACCCGTATGCTAAGTTTAGGCCATTGTGATGATTTGCATAGACAGAATGAATGAATTTGCCCATTTATCTCAGTCATTTCAGGGGAGAAGTCAGATGTCCACAGGCTTATGGTCTATCTCATCTTGCAGTTAATCAGGATTAATTGAGCTTTTAATTGAGCTAAATAACTATTTTGCTCCCTAACTTGACATTGAAAGAAACTCTTTTATATGTGTTTGTTCTGGTAAACAGATAGTGTGTTTGTTCCAAATATTTTTGTTCATATCTGCCCCTCGAACAAATACAGTGCCACTGTCTCAAGATAAGCTTAATCCATTGTTCAGATGATTGTCCTAGACGACATTGAATAACAAATTGCTTCATAATCAATAAGATTGAAGGTCTCTCTGTTTTACTGCTTTGCTCAAGGAGATCAAATGAATATTATTAGGCTATAGAAGCAACTTTTCATTTGTCTTTCTGAACTTTTTTCTTAGAACTTGCTAACTTCTGAGAAATGAAAGATTCAGAGAGACAGTCTACCAGAGAGAGAGAGAGAGAGAGAGAGAGAGAGAGAGAGAGAGAGAGAGAGAGAGAGAGAGAGAGAGAGAGAGAGAGAGAGAGAGAGAGAGAGAGAGAGAGAGAGAGTGTGAGTGTTAAATACCCTGAAGAGGCTAAGAACCCTGAAAAAGCACACAAAAGATATTGCTCAGGATTAAACAGAATGAAGTCATACTTTCATTGATTAAAAAAATCCCCCCTCTGCACCTGCACGTTGGGCTCAATCTAAAATCAATGAGTTTTGAGGGGAGCAAGTTTGGAACAGAGCAGCGTAATGAAATAAACCCAACTGTATCTACTCGAAATACAAGGTGATTTCATGTGTTGTTTGACGCATTGACGGATGCATTTGTTCTTTAGCAGTGCTGGAAGCAGTTTAAGTTCAGCTTGGTAGTCAGAAGCTGCTGGCTCATTGGCAGTCCGATGCTCCCTATTAGATGTTTCTTTTTTTTTGTTTTGTTTTTTGCATTGCTTTTTTTACTCGCAGCTCAACCTTGTATCTGTATAGGGCTTTTCTTGGTCAATAGCTTTGGATTTCTCAGTAACTGACATAAACACGTTTTGTTTTGACATTTGACATTTCAACTTAGTTTGTAACTTTTGTTCATGAGAGTGCACCATGGATAGTTTTTCACAGAATAGGCAACCGTTTTAGTAAAGAATTCAAATTCTATTGACTATGATATATATAGGATAATAGCATAGCAAAGCATAGCAGACCTTGTGATACACCAGACTGCATTGTCTGAAAACTAGTTCAAACTACTGGAACATTTAAGGAGACTAATCAACTCATATTTCTCTTTTACAATCCAGAAAAAAGATATACAGTATCACTCAATATTAAAATGATGGTAAATACAGATCTGTACTCATACAACTCAATCAAACCTGATTAACTGCAAGCTTTAGATGACATGAAGGGCTGTATGCAGGGTGATCCCCTGGGACCACGGCTAAGAAACAGTGCTTCTCTGGATGAGAGGATTAGTGTAAATGGATAGAGTAATCCCTCCCATAACGTCAGGACCAGGCAAAGGTTTGCTACAAAGAAAGTTGTACAACTGATCATTGGTAACCGAGCAAATACAAAATGTTTCCAGAACATTAGAGAAGATTCAGGGTAGATTTCCATTTGGTTATGAGATAACATAAGAACATACAGGAACCTTCCCCCAAGAGTCTTGGATCATTGCCTTGTTCCAAGCAAGTTCTGTCAGTAAATTCTAACGGGCATCGTACAGGATATGTGTCAGGAAAAAATTATTACAATTATTCAGATGGTAGGTTTGTTTAACATTGGTTACACTTCTGGTTAACACAAATGACCAGCCACTTTGTTGATTTGTTGGGAGGTGGGACTAGATTTAGTTGTAAATTACACTGGAACAGTATGGAACACAGGGTTGGCTAAATGGCTAAAAGTCATCAAGGGTCTGAAGTATGAAACAAGCCTTAAAGCATCACTCTGCTGTCACAAATAAAGTAGATATGGTTGGTTTCTTCTCCTGACTTATTTTTCCATAGAGTTCAATAGGAAAATTTGTCAGGAGAAACAAGGGTTAAAGTGATCCATCCATATCTACTGCATATCTGGCAGCAGAGTGATTGTTTGAGGCTCGTTTGTTACCTCAGACCCTTGATGACTTACAACCATTTTACCAGCCATGTATTCCATACTGTTATACGTTATAGTATCGCTTGTAAGAGTACCAGAAAATAAGCTATCAAGAGTCTTTTGATGTTGTTGGGTCACAGACATCAGGAAGTCATGGCATGCAAAGGATATGCGACCAAATATTAAAAATGATTACTTTATTCTATATATAAATGCAGGGGTGCCAATAATTGTGGCACAAATGGTTTTGTTAAAAATAATTATTTCTTGATGAGGGATTATTTTTTCTCATAATACATTTACTTCAATTAGAGGTTGGATTTTTCTCATTTTTTCAGTGTGAGATTAAGCTAATTCACCAAACGGTGAATTTTTTTTATAACCCTTTTTACTCATCTTTACCAGGGGTGCCAATAATAGTGGAGGTCACTGTATATCTTCTTAACCCCTGTCAGTCCCTATATTTCAAGATATTTCATTCAATGAAAGGAAAAATGTTCTACATTTAATGCATCTTGTTGAAGTTCCATAGGAAGAGACAATTGAGAGATATTTGAGCTGGGCAAGTATGTGAAAGATAGCTGTACTTGTATTTTATAGCCTTACAAAAGCCAAACCATCTAGTATCACAAAACCTCCCCCACACACTAATGTACGGATTAATTTTACAGTGCAGTGGGGCAGTCTATACATATGTTTGATTTTATATTCGGAATTCTGCATAAAGTTACAAAAAAATGCAATATTGAATGGATGGGTAACATCCATTACCTACTAGACCCCCACCAGTCCGGCTTCAGACCTGGCCACTCAACGGAGACCGCACTCCTCTCCGTCAGCGAGATGCTTCACGCAGCTCAGACAGCCTCCCTCTCCTCTGTGCTAATACTCCTAGACCTCTCTGCCGCCTTCGACACTGTAGATCACTCCATCCTCCTGTCGTCCCTGTCTGCAGCGGGGATCGGCGGCTCGGCCCTGGCCTGGATTGAGTCCTACCTCTCGGAGCGCTCCTCCCAGGTTGCCTGGGCTGGTAAAGTATCGGCACCCCGTCCACTTACCACAGGAGTCCCCCAGGGCTCAGTCCCTTGGTCCCTCCTTTTCTCCACCTACACCAATCCCTTGGCCCTGTTATCACTGCTCATGGTCTTTCTTACCACTGCTACGCTGACGATACTCAACTCTTTCTCTCCTTCTCACCCTCTGACACTCAGGTGTCAGCCCGCATCTCCGCTTGCCTGAGAGACATCCAGACCTGGGATGGACAACCACCATCTGAAGCTCAATCCAGATAAGACTGAGCTCATCTACATTCCTGCTCTAACTCTCCCCCCTCTCAATCTCTCCATTTCCCTAGGGGACATTCCACTGACCCCAACGCCCTGTGCTAGGAACCTCGGAGTGGTGATGGACAACAGGCTGTCCCTCTCCGAGAACATCGCAGGTGGTAACCCGGGCGTGCAAGTTCTTCCTGTACAACATCAGGAGAATCCGCCCTTTCCTCACCACCCACTCAACCCAGCTCCTGGTCCAAGCGATGGTGCTGTCCCGCCTAGACTACTGCAACTCTCTCCTGGCTGGCCTGCCAGCATCGGCCATCAGACCCCTTCAGCTCATCCAGAACGCAGCAGCCCGCCTGGTCTTCAACCTCCCCCGACACTCCCATGTCACCCCCCTGCTCATTGACCTCCACTGGCTACCTGTGATGGCTCGCATCAAATTCAAAACATTGGTGCTCGCCTTCCAGGCAGTCCGAGGATCAGCCCCTCCATACCTCCAAAAGCTCATCAGACCCTACACACCTACCAGATCCCTGCGTTCCGCCTCCTCAGGACGACTGGTACCCCCCCCACTTCATACTAGCACCCGGTCTCGACGTCTGTCTGTCCTGGCCCCACGGTGGTGGAATGAGCTCCCCGTGGAGGTCAGAACAACAGAAAGTCTGACCGCCTTCAAGCGCAGATTGAAGACTCACCTCTTTAAGCTGCACCTCTCTCCACCCCTCCCTACCTCCTTGTGACCTCCCTTGATTGTGTTTTATAAATCCTTGTTTAAGTGTTTCAAGCTTCTAGTTTAGTACTTGTAAGGTTACTTATTGGCTTACTGTTGTGCATGCCAATGATTGATATCGTGTGGCCCCCCCCCCCAAAAAAAAAAAAAAAAAAAAAAAAAATCATACTGACTGCGCCTGTGCTTGAATTCGTATTTACCTTTTAGGGTGGTTTTAACGCACTTGTTTCAGGTTGGAAAATGCACTAATGTACGTCGCTCTGGATAAGAGCGTCTGCCAAATGTCTAAAATGTAAATGTAATCCATGTGAGGGAGGGGAAGGGGTCAGAGAACCAGACGCAACCGTAAGGGGATCTACAAGCTACCCACAAACGTGGGATAACCACAAGTTGGGGGAAAGAATAAGGATACAATGATAGAACAGGAAAAATAAACAAAGGGGAAATAACCCCCGGCGTATGAGCCAACAGAAAACAACCCAGAAAAAAGGGAGAAACAGACTCGAAGACTCGAGTGGAAATAGACAGAAGAAAAAGAAAAACCTCCAGCTCAATAAAAATACAAATGAGCTCAAACAAGGAGGAAAAAGAGAAAAGAGTAACAAAGGTTACAGCCTCAAAAAGTCCCTATAAACCTATAACTCTAAGCTAAAGAAGTTCCTGCGTATCTTTAAATACAGAAAAGATATGCAGTCTTCTAGTTCTATGCTGAAGTTAGCGTGAGCCTAAACAAAGCTTACACAAAAGCCTAGAACAAAAGAAGACGCTGAGCTTATGTAGCCGGCAAAACAACTGAAACCAATAACCATAATGAGTCGTGGATGGCGGAAAAAAAACAACAGGAGCGCCTCTCGCCCTCCCCGAGAAGCAGCATCCGCAGAAACGAAAAAGCGGGCTGCAAAAACCATGACAATCCAGTAGGAATTGTGACCTTTAGTCTTTGATCTGCAGATGAGCCATGGTTTGATTGAATTTTACTTATGCTTAGATGTTTCACTGCTCTTGGTCAGCCTGCCTGCCTCTCTTTTTTTGTTTTTTACATCTTATTCATATCACATCACACAGATTGGCACCAAAATTAAGACCATTTAAATGTCTCCTTGTTAAAATCCTAAAAAAAAAAATGGGTCATGAGTCATTCTTTTTAAACCCTTAAGCACATTCTTCAGTCATCAAAAGTAAAAGCTCTCCAGTTTCTGACATAGCAGGTACAGTGTTTTTAATTAAAAGTTTAATTAATTGGTTCTGCTTTCTAACTGTGTCTTATCTGATCTCATTGTCTAATTGGCTCTTTAGGTGTTTCTGTCTCTGGAATCAACATGATATTTGCACCAGGTGTGCGGAGAGAGAAAGATTTAATTTTAGATTTAGAATAACAAATAAATCTAAATCTGAATCTAAATGCCTCATCTGCAGTGTTTTTTTGTTGTCGTTTGTTTAATTTTTAAAATTGTATTAATTTAAATTGTATTTATTTATTCTTTGCAGTGGGGACAGTGAGAGAGC
Source organism: Synaphobranchus kaupii (assembly GCA_029718625.1). Lineage (NCBI taxonomy): Eukaryota > Metazoa > Chordata > Actinopteri > Anguilliformes > Synaphobranchidae > Synaphobranchus > Synaphobranchus kaupii. The sequence continues at coordinate 6,537,805 of CM056383.1, read as the reverse complement.
ACTGAACAGATACAAATTCAATCATGAAGGAGTTTGAAGCCATTCACTGGAGTCCTCAGTTACAGAGGGTTACAGTTCCCCGGCAACCTGGGATCACTTTGTTTCTGCCTTTCTTTTGACTGAATCCCACACCTGCTACCATCTGTGTCACACATACATAACTAAGGGTTAACATGTTTACCCCTCCCCCTATTGTCCATTTACATATCATTATTCTTCTCACCACAAGGACTTGAGACCAATTTAATATGCTACATACTTTATCGATAGGCTCTGTGATACGGTTCAACAAAGAAAACAGATAGATGACCGCTGAAAGATTTATCACCTCAAGATTTATTTGGCCCATCCTTGATACAGTCCAAAGAAAGCCGCCCTACATTCTGAATAACTTCTACCTCAGCAGCACAAATGCAAACGTTCTAAAAATAATCTCCAAGGCATTGAAGGTCAAATCTCATTTTGACAGCAAAGGGGATGGGAACAGAGAAAATTGGGGCCTGGAATCATCTTTAGACACTCAGTTTTCAATTGTTCATTTTTCACTTTCTAAAAGTCGTATGAAATTAATCAAATTACGCATTGAATAATCTGTGAAAAGGCCTTGCTCAAACCTCAGGAGTACAATTCACTATTTTTCACTAGTTTCACAGTTATAGTGATCTATACATTATATGGTCTAGTATTCAAGATCTGTACTTTTAAATTGCAGATCCTATCAATACTATTACAGTCAACCTTGCTCATTATCAAATAACAGATGCACAGAACTCAAGTGTATATTGTCAGCGAGTCATTGCATGTGAATTCCAGAAAGCATCGTTGGTAAGAGTAACTGCTATGCAGTTTGCAAGGTCCACAGCAGCTCTAATGGACTGTAGGTGGTTGGGTGGAAAATTACCTGGCTTTCCGCCCGTAGCCATGGATCATGTCCTTTCCGATGGGATCATATTTTGTTCTGGCTTCATGTTTGCATTGTCTGCAGACAAAAAATATGAGAAAAGTGTCACAGATAAAGATGAATGGCTCAATCCGAATATAACTTCGGTGCTCCCACTGACCATCTCCGTATATTTAAAACTGTTGAAGTTTAATTCAAAATGGCCAGAATATCTACCCTCAACGGGACATTTCAGCCAGATAATGAAGTTACCTAAATAGCACTAACATAAGGGACTAATATTGCTATGTCCGTATTACTAATATTACTCCTCAAAAAAAAGTGTACTTTTTTACACTCCAATGTCGTCCGGAAAGAACAGTCTTGACCTGTGAGATAATCCATCAATTCTCCTCAGCATGCAATGAAGTCCCATTCCCAGACTAAACAATGCCATTTTGATTGCATGCGCCTATTATGACTGTTGGGATGCGATTAATTCTCAGATCTAGATGAGTTTTAGTTACCACATGGGGCCAGAGAAGGAACATCCTCCCTGCTTGGATCTTTTAGACTAACAGGCACTTTTATTTCTGTTTCTGCTTTTGTTTTCCAGCCATCTCTAAAGCAAAGGTGATTTGTTCTGTCATTTCATTACTGTTGTTGTTCAATTGCCTTTCACATTGTATCTGTTACAGTTCTGCGCCACTCCACTGGAACGCACACTAGTGTTCTGTGGAGCAATCCCACCAGTGAGAATGCTATCAAGTACAATAGCATTGGGTGTGCTTTTGTATACTGAGTTGTAGAAGTGAGTAGAAATTAGTAGAGCAGAGTAGACATTGTATGAGTATAATGACTGACAAAAACATGACATTTTTTTATATGCATAAAATATTGTCAGCATACGATCATAAATTAAAAACTCTTATTTTGCAACATCAAGCAGATGAGACACTGGAACATTATTAGGTGGCCAGGTTGGAAGCCTTGTCTTATTTATTTTTTGTACAAGGGAATATTCTTGAGTGGTTGACTACTTCACACCAGAATTGCCATATGCCTTACTATATAACATTTATGGCCTGCCAAAAAAGATAAAAAGATCTCAGTGTAGTGAACTTGATATATCTAATAAAGTTATATCTTATATATCTAAAGCATTGTTTGTGCTTGGATAAAAAGGGAAGCGAGTCTGACAGCATCCCAGATACCTGTCTATTCTCAGCTTTGGACATCTGTTGTACTTACATAAGAGAAAAACACTGCTTGAAGTCTAGAATTGTGTGGGGGGAATCATTGTTTTCATTGACAATGAGTAGTCTTCACCACAGATCATTTATATCAACGGCACCCGAAAAGAAAAGTTACAATTGTGTTCTGAAGTCTTATTGGTTTCTAGCAGGTTTTAGCAGGATTATGTTACAAGTTAACACTTTAAACAAAGTCTCCATTTAAAGGCTTTATATAGCATATATAAAGCCTTCATAAATGTGACATAATGGCTTCATAAATCAAATGTCATGCTTTATAAAGGGTGACATACCACCGTCTTATGCAACATGTTATGCCAAATGTGACATAACTGACAATGTAACCTGGCTAATGGCTAAACATTATATAGGGTGACATAAAACATGCTTATGTATGATGCTAGGCTAACTGTGATGCATTTGGCATAACATGTTTTATAAGAAAGTGTTATGTCACCCTTTATGAAGCATGACATTTGCTTATGTATGATTTATGAAGCCATTATGCCATGTTTATGAAGGCTTTATATATGCTATATAAAACCTTTATATGACGACTTTGTTTAAAGTATGACCCAAGGTAATTTTTAACAGTTTGTTTTTAACTGTTGCTGGGGTAGCTTGAATGGAACCTGGGTTGAGTAAGTATCTAAATTAACCTCTTCAGATGACAGATTCCTAGGAATTGTCAATGAAACCTGTTGCTAACAAAAAGCATACAATGATTGTATTTGTTCAAATAGTGATTTATAAATATCTGAATAATTATTTAATATCTGAAATGTGACTTTGTTTTAAATAGTCTATCGTTGATGTCTATAGTTTATATAGTAGACAATATAGACAACTTAAAATCTTAAATAAAGTCATCACATTTAGTATTTGTTTGCAAATCCTTTGCGGTCAATGACTCCCTGAAGTCTGTGATCCATAGACATCACCAGATGCTGAGTATTCCCTGGTGATGCTCTACTACAGCCATCTTCAGTTCCAGTTTGTTTCTGGGGCGTTTTTCCTTCAGTCTTGTCTTCAGCAAGTGGAACGCATGTTCAGTTGGATTTCCGTCAGGTGATTGATTGACAGTCAAGAACATTCCACTTTTTGGCACTGAAAAACCTCTTGGTTGCTTTAAGAGTGTGTTTCGGGTCATTGTCCTGCTCCAAGCTGAAGCGCTGTCCAAAGAGTTTTGAGGCAATTCTGTGCACTTCAGAATTCATCCTCCTGCTGCCGTCAGCAGCCACATCATCAATAAAGACAAGGGTGCCAGTTCCAGTGGCAGCCATACATGCCCAAGCTATAACACTACCCCCACCATGTTGCAGATGTTATTTGGATCATGAGCAGTTCCTTTCTTTCTCCACCATTTTCTCTTTCCATCACCTTAGTACATATTAATACTCATCTCGTCTGTTCATAAGAGTTTGTTCCAGAACTCCACAGTTTTTCAATGTACTTGGCAGTGGTTTGCATCTTGAAGTGAACCCTCTGAGGTTATGCAGGTGTAGTCTTCTCTTTATTTTAGTCTTTCACATATCTATGCCTGCATCCTGGAGAGTGTTCTTGATCTATTTGACAGTTGAAAAGGGACTTTCTCTTCGCAACTGAAAGTATTCTTTGATCATCCACTACAGTGGTCTTCTGTGGTCTACCTGGTTGTTTGCTATTGCTGAGCTCACCAGTGCTTTCTTGTGATTTTGACACACCCGATGTTTTGGCTATGTAGTGAGGTTTGGTCACTTTTATTCAGAATTAATTAAGTTCAACACTCAATTAGAATTCTATACATCAATAGAGCCCAACTTAGTGAAATAACGTAGACACGACAATGGGTTGTAAAAATGACATACGTTTTATTGGCTACAACTATGAATATCTGAATAATAGAAACAATAATTGATACAACATGAGGAATATATTCTATGACTTAATCTTAATCAGAGGAAATAATAATTATGTGACGGCTAAATATAGAAGCTAACAGTCCTACCATTAACAAAGGTTAGTTTGTGTTATGGGTTAATGACACGCTAAACTATATTTTTTGGTTAGCTCGTTTTATCAGTCTCATACATATACAGTTTTAACGGTATAAAACTATAAGATCAGGGAAATTGTTTATTCCCGACCGAAATGGGCATAGCAAAACAAAATACAAACAACAGTAGGAACAAGCAGTAAAATGACCTCAACAGGGTATTACATGTTTTTGCCTATCAATTGATGTCAGTGCTAAATAAAATGCGTTTCAATACTTAACGGTAACAAAGGGAAGGCCACGCCCGATTCCGTAAGTGATGTCAGCTCGTCAGCTGATCCAAGGTCCCGGCAGGTGCGTAGACTCCTGGAGACTTCTTCTCCGAAGTTGGGTCGCTACAGGTTTCCAGACAGGTTGACGTGGACGTGCACAGGTCTCCACTTGGGTCCGGCCTCAAGGGAGACAGTAGAGGAACAGTTTGAAGAAACGTGTCCTCAAAACAGATGTTTAAAATAAACCAGCTTGGTTTATTCTGTGGACGGTGGCAGACCAACTCTGTCTCGGTGATCAGGCGAGACGCGGGTTTGGAAACACGTCTGGTAGGCGTAAGACAGGGTTTTACCATCAGAGGCGTCCGGGTTCAGTGGTGCATCTGGTATGGGTCATCAGACCCGTCAGAGCAAAGTTGGTAAAGTTCCATGGGTTTTTATGGTCAAAATCTCTTTGATCCCAAATGGTAGATGGCTTTAGGGCACCCGTACAATAGATTGGCTCATTCCCTTGAAACCAACAATGAAACATAGATGGACCAGCTATTTGTAATCACCTCAGGGTGTGTGTGTGTGTGTGTGTGTGTGTGTGTGTGTGTTAAATTGGGATCTCCCCTCTCCTTCTCTAAAGAGGGGGGTGTTCCTGCCCAACCCGCTGCCTGATTGATAAAGCAGTTTGTGTTCATCTCAGAGTCACATGAAGAAGTGTACAGACACTCCATTGTGCCTCAGTCTGATCAGGAGTGTTAATTGTGAACGACTCCGCAGGGGGCCCAGTCTCATGATCAGAAAGCCAGAGTCCCAAAATGTCCCTGTGTAACCATTACAGCTATGTCTCTGATTGATGTATTCAGATTTGTATCTCGTTATGGCCTGCTATACTGGCATTGTTGCTCCTTTAGTCCTCATGTTGAGACAATAGCAGTGCAGATTGCAAATGCAAATTGCACACCTAGAATCAACTCTAGAACTTTTGTTAGCTTTTTTTTGCATGAACTAATGATGCAATACACAGCTGGCCAAGAAACAGCTGAGCAGCCAATCATCCAAAAAAAAGGCTGCAATTCCTACTTGGTTCACCCGATATGGATGTAAATACCTGCTAATTAAAGCTGACAGTCTGCACTTTAAATTCATATTCATTATTTAAATTCAAATCCAATGTGCTGGAGTACAGAGCCGAAACAACAGGAATTGTGTAACTGTCCAAATACTTACAGGCTGCACTGTGTGTGTGTGTGTGTGTGTGTGTGTGTGTGTGTGTGTGTGTGTGTGTGTGTGTGTGTGTGTGTGTGTGTGTGTGTGTGTGTGTGTGTGAGAGAGAGAGAGAGAGAGAGATATATATACAAAGAGAATGTGTGTGTCTGTGTGTGTGTGTGCACTCACACGTCTCAGACCAACACAGCTTGTTTAGCTTTCAATAAACCTGCTAATATTTTCAAAGGCATCTTTTTTCTACACTCTGAGCTTCCAGCAAGGAATCAAAAAAATACATTTAAAGAAATATATAAAGAAGAACATTCCAATCAACCAAGCATTTCTAAGCTCTGCTTCACCAGTTTATCGCATGTCCTGCAGAATGGAACAGAAAACATCTATTTAATGTGCTTTCAGTACCTGCTACAACTGCAAAGTAATGCATTTTTATACAACCTAAATTCAATTTTGAATATTTTACAAATTTTGAATATGTGATGATGTCCCTGATTAGGTGTACAGACATAGCAGCAGTTTAACACAAGTAGAGATTTAACTGAATACAGTTTTAGTTTTGCCAACCAGGAAAATATACAGTGAATACATTTACTTATCTCTCTCTCTCTCTCTCTCTCTCTCTCTCTCTCTCTCTCTCTCTCTCTCTATTTATCTTTAGTAACCAGGTAGGTCAACAAAAAGGCATGTCTGTTTTGCATCCTTTCACCAGCTAGCTGTCCTATCTCTTCAAGTACCCAGCAGCTGCTTCTTACGGCCTGGCTCCTCTCTGCCCTCATCCCCCCGATGGTAGAATGACCTTCCCCAATCAGTCAGGAAGGCAGTTTCACTGGCTGTTTTCCACAAACATATAAAATCCCATATTCTCAGACGAACACTCCTTGCTCATTATATTGCTGGTCCTGAGGCATTCACCGTGAAGGTGCAACTAGCTCTAGTGGTGTTTCCTTACCAGGTCAAATCCATAAATAAATGGAAAAAAAATAAATAAAAGTAAATTCTAAAAACTAATTTTCATATGTGAAATATTGTGGAGCCATAGCAGACAAGTCAATGACAGGACTTTATAAATACCAAATTAACCTGAGCTGCTTCAGTGAATGTGTTATGTGGCAATACGATTTCAAATGCTTAGATTGTTTCTTAAATGTTTCTACTTTGAAAGCAACAAAGAATGCGATTCCACTTTTAAGGAAATTACCGCAGGCAGGGATTTTCACTACTTATCCTCTTCACAACCATTTATTTATATTAAAGGCATTAGTCGCATTAAATTATTTAATATACATATACAGTGACAACTAAAAATGCAGCTTTTCTAAAATTCAGACACTGCAAGAGATGCACTAAACAATACACAACAAGTTTTGTCCAGCAGCATTTACAGGTTGTGTACCATGATTTGCGGTGGACATTTTCCAGAAGGATTTTTTGGGAGTCCCAACAATTTGCAAAATCTTACTATTTTCAAAACTTGAGAAGTCTGCATACACTTACAAATGTACAAATGCAAATAAATTATTTAAATTTCCAAGCTAGCCTGTTCCAGTGGTGATAGAGTATTTAATTAAATCAGAAGTATAATTTTGTTGCAATACTTGTATATTTGAACATATTTCTTTTTTAAAAACATGGTATTACAAGTTTCCCTATCAGTAATAAATAGAGCCAGGATGACAGTAACTCAAACAAGCAGAATTCAAATTAAATCAGCACAGTAGACCTGGTGACCTAGAGGCTGCATTTAGCATGTGAAAAATGTTTCAGATTTTTAACTGTTTATAAACTGAATTGGTGGTGTACGGAATATCTGTTTGCTTAACGTTGTTACTATGGCTGATTCTTAAATAGGTCACTTGCTCTTTCTGCTTTCAGCAGTGGGTGTATTATGATCTGTTGCGCAAACCTATTCTAACAAAGACTACTGTAGAACATTGCAAGAAGTTTAGAGTGGAGAATGTTTTCAAAGCCATCTGTAGCTAAATGCAAAAAGCCTTTGAATGTGCTTTGGCATGGACACTGGCTTGAGGAAGCACAGCAACATGGATTCACAAGAGGGACTGCAAGTCTGCCAGCAACCAGCAGGAATACAACTGCAGTGTTAAACAATGCTACGCAATGCTAAAACTGGACCCTGAGGCCACCTGGATGTCTCATCCTGTGAAGACGCTGTTCTAGCATGTTGCTGGGCCCCCATGACCAAATGTGTACCATGCTAGTGCCAACTATTCACTGGCCTCGCCAAAGACTCCCTCTGGTCAATGGGGTGTCCAAAGTCAGCTTGCACAAGCTGCACATGAAACATGAGTCAGTGTCTGTGTGAGCTTACCTGCGGACTGTAAAGAATATCACAAGAGTATATTTCCAATAGAGAGAAGCTTGGGATGCCAAATACTATAGATGTGATATCTGTTATAATCATTTTTTTCATGTCCATCCTTATGGTCGAGCATTAGTTGTGTGGCTGGCTCGCAATGCTCGTATAGTAATTGAAACTTAACTGCCAGGACACGTCAGGCCTACTTCATTTACTCAACACACTCCCACCCCCCTCCCCCAAACACATTCTGGTAGTGGTGATGCATAATTACACTGACAATGAGGCTCTGCATCAAGCAAGACCGCACCTTTGGAAAAGTACACTGAAATATATCAATTATCCAATCTGTTAACCATCTGCAATGTGCAACACAATCCTTACTCAGCTGCATCACACGACGACAGGCGGATAATTGATCACAACAAACAACAGGCCCAAAACCACACCAGCTCACTCCTGCATTTAGTCTGTGACAAATTAGGCAGCTCCACAAAGAAGAAGCCAATTCCCAGTCCCCACCTAATTATAATATTTATCACTCAGACTTGAGCTTGGTGTGCCTTTATTTCTCGAGGACCCTAATTAAATATGTTATCGAGCCGAGATTTGGGATAAACACAACAGTCTGGAGTGCGTAGAAAAGGTCACGTCAGTTAATCTCCTGAAGCTTTTAAACATTGACCAGCACGGCTTCTAAATGAGGTGAAGGTCATTTAGCTAGCCAGGTGTAAAACGATTTTGTTGAATATTGACTATTTTCTTTACAGTAATCTTACAGTTGATGTCCACAGCTCCATGGAATCTCGTGTGAAAATCTACATTTTCAGAAAATCCCTTATATACACAGTCAGGGTATAAACCTATTTTACTGTATTTAAATTAATACTGGGTTATGCATTTATTAAGATTACAGAGTGTGTGTGTGTGTGTGTGTGTGTGTGTGTGTGTGCGTGCGTGCGTGCGTGCGTGCGTGCGTGCGTGCGTGCGTGCGTGCGTGCGGGAAGGTTGGGGGGGGGGGGGGGGCTGGGGGGTTGAATACGTGTCCTCAGTTGGTAGAGAAAAACTGTTTTTCAAAAAAAAAAAAATACATGAATTAACAAATCTAGTCACCATTTTAAAATCCCACCAGCTAATTGAAAGTGCCAGAATGATGTTTATTGAACAGTCTGCAGTGTTGGACGATGGACTGATGTACTGCATAAGAAAGCAGTTTAGGGGATTGAAGGGTAAACACAAGGCAAAGTGGGGAGGTGCGGGGTGGCGAGGTGTAACGTTTGATTTCTGGAACAGACAGACACAAGGTCAGAGGGTCTGGCAGCAGCGAAATGCTCTGTCACAACCAGCTGTTTGCCCAGACTATCTAAAAGATTTGTCCGGATGTTCGAGTCGGAAAACATTTACGTATGTGCCAGGTGGTTTTGGGCCAGGATCATTCAGTGTATCGTATTTATCCCCAAGAGAAACGGCCATCAGATAAATCAGATTACACATGTATATACAGCTTCTTAATGTCAGGAGAGAATGGCAGCATCCAAAGGCTCGCAGTTAGCATGTATGGGCTAGAGCCAACACCAAAACTGAGCTATGTCAGCTCTTTCAAAATTGTCTGAACTGCTGAAAAAAATAAAATAAGAAAATAAGAATCAAATGAATCAGTCATTTCTGTACAAATAGGGCTTGATTTATTAAGATCTTTAGCATGTGCAAAACCTTTTTGCACACGAAAAACTAATAGCATGACCAGTGATAGGTCATGGTATTTGTTTTGCACCAATCATTGGTTGTGTTTTGTAGTTTTGCATGTAATAAAAGGTTTTGCACATGCTAAAGGTCTTAGTAAATCAGCCCCATTGTCATTATTTCAAGCCATTGTAATATGCCAGGTTTTATCAGTGTTAATGCGAGCACATGCGGTTGATGCGTCTCAGTTGGGAACAGGTTGTGTGCTCGGTCTTGCAGTTGCCTTTATCTCTCTCTTCAGTGAGGAATTAACAGGGAAGACTAGAAATTATACAGTATTTTCACAGGGACCAGTCAATGACGATAAACCAGTTTTGTCAATCTTCATTGCCTGGATTCTGATTTATCCGAGGATAAAATCGGCTCGACCGGCTGAGGAGTAATTTATGCTACAGATGTTTGGTGCAGAGCTCTGTCTATCCCCCAGGGAGACATGATTAATTTATTTGTGTTTGGATAAGTGCGTGTAAGTCAGGCCTATTAATATTGCTCTTTTGCGGAATAAGATCATATCTCGCCAAATTGAATATGCTCACCTTTATTAAGTGAGCAGTCCAACCTCTACACAACAAAGGAAAGTTGGGATTCATTAGATCTTTAGCCACAGGTTGTAAATCTTGATCATATAAGATACAATGTTTCATCTTTTCAGAGACAAGATTAAATGGCAGACTTTGCAGAAAAAAAAATCTAGCAAGTGGCAGTACAGAAGCTAATTTAGCACCAGTATTCTGGTATGGGCTTAAATCTTAATTCTCTTCCTACTGTACCTGAATATATTTACATATACATTGTAAGAAACTCTGGGTAAGACAGTCTGCTAAATGAATATAATGAACTTTGTCATATAATACAGTGCCCTCCACTATTATTGGCACCCCTGGTAAAGATGAGTAAAAAGGGTTATAAAAAATTCACTATAACGTCTCTGCATTTGAATGGATCTCTATGGGAATTGTGGGGTGGGACTAGATTTAGCTGTAAATTACACTGGAACAGTACGGAACACATGGTTGGCTAAATTGCTCTAAGTCATCAAGGGTCTGACGTATCAAACAAGCCTTAAACCATGCTGCCAGAAATACAGTAGATATGGATGGATAACTTGAAGGTTTTTTTTCTCCTGATTTATTTTTTTTCAATAGGAAAATTTGTCAGGAGAAACAACCCTGTGGTCCATCCATATCTACTGCATATCTGTCAGCAGAGTGATGGTTTGAGGCTCCTTTGATACCTTAGACCCTTAATGATTTACAGCCATTTTACCAACCATGTATTCCATACTGGCACACGTGGTTTTGTAAAAAATAATTATTTCTTGATGAAGGATTTTTTTTCTTCTCATAATAAATTTACTTCAATTGAAGGTTGGATTTTTCTCATTTTTTCAGTGTGACATTAAGCTAATTCACCAAACGGTGAATGTTTTCTTACCATTTTTACTCATCTTTACCAGGGGTGCCAATAACAGTGGAGGGCACTGTAAATTGTAGTTTTTGAATAATGTAGTTTGTCATTAATTTTTAGTTCAATCACTTTTTCAATCATGTTTAATTTTCTTCTACAGTAACATTATTTATAGCTTGCATCTCTGTCTTTACCACAGAGGGAACGGGAGCTGTTAGCCATGAAAAATATAAACAGAGGAGAATAAAAAAGTAGCAAATATAACTTTTTTAGTTTCTATAAGTTTAGTTTCTATATTAGTTTTCATATGTTTTCACATTTCAAATAATTAACTTGACTAAAATGAATGACTAAAATTTTTGACAGCCGTCAACACAGAAGAAGACACACATACTAAAATTTAGCAGTGGCAGGATATGAGTGAAATATTTAACTTTGATCCTATTCAAAAAGGTAAATCAGCAGAACAGATTTTTGAGAGGAACTATTATTTACTTTTGTCAATCAAATGATTACAGTCAAGTTTAAAGATTTTATTGTATATGAAAGCATGTAACAGAGCATGTGTTTAATTTGGCTGTTTGAATGTCACTGGCAGGGGTATATAATAATATGTGGGTTGCAAGATGAGAATGAATACAAAAAGAAATAATACAATAATAATAATAATAATAATAATAATAATAATAATAATAATAATAATAATAATAATAATAATATTGTTTTTTACATTCTCATCTTGCAACCCACATCAACCCATACATGACCCAACACTGGTTCCCAACCAGGACTAATTCATTATTACATCCACGCTGCTCTGTTTTCATTAGCTTTATGTAACACCATGTATTTTTCTGATTTATCACGAATCATCAGTTTGGTGACTCTTCCCTCCTCTCCTACTCCCCCCTGACCCCTCCCTCCACCCTCTAGTCAGTCACAAGCACAGCTGGGCTACATTAATCCTTGCCCTCTATGAATCTTTTAATTAGCTACCTGGGAAGATGCGGTGGGAGGCTGGTTGCAGAGAGGAGCGACCCTACGCTGTCTGAAAGCATCCTTTCATGTTGTGTAAATGTGTACTGTGAGCTCTTAAGAAAAACGACAAGAGGGCTGACGTTAAATGAAGCAGGGAGGGTATGGAGTTCGAGCGTGCTTCTCTCTGTCTTACAGGGAGGAAGAACACGGCGCACAAGGCCGGCCATAAACAACTTGCACAGAAACCGCAAAGCTATGCAAAGAGCGGACCCGGGTCAAATGCATATGTCAGATACTTTAAGCCTTAACATACCAGTAAAATTTTACATCGATCACTAATCTGTAGGGATCTTCCTGGCATCTATGGAGTTGAAATGTTCCGAGTAATGATCTGACCCGGTCTCATCCCACCCTTCGCAGCAGAGCAATGTGATAAAAGGCCAGCTAATGGCAGGCAGAATGAACATCGTGGAGATGGTGCTCTCAGACGGCCCTGTTGCTCAGGATAGCCCACAGCGATACCTCTAATACTGAGCCTCATCTCCTCAGTGCTGGATAACTCCTCCACACTGCAGCTCTTATAAACTGTAAATCCTAATCATGTCGCTCCCTCTCTCTCTCTCTCTCCCTCTCTCTTGAAATGCGCACCCATCTGTTTTTGGGAGAGAGAGAGAGAGGGAGGGAGAGAGATAAGGCTTTGGTTTATGACACTCTCCCTGCTTGGCTCTAAATTGTGTCCACTTTTGAACGAGGGGGTGGTGCGCTGGCGCAAGAGAAAAATGCATGCGCGCGATGCGGCCAACCTGAGCTTGTCGTGAGATGACCCATGCTGCCATGACCCGGACTTGTCTCTGTCAGGAGTCAGCAAGCGGGGAGCCATAGTAGCTCAGGCTGCGAAAGACACAGGGGAGAAAATAGGAAACAGGTGCATTTCTTTCATAAATTCTGTGAAGGCCATTTCCACCACATACAATACCCACAGAGGAATTTATAATATCCTCTCTAAATTCCTGCCATATTCATATTCATATCCATGCCTATGTGAAATAGTGCACTTGTCATAGAGGGGCTAAGTGTGGGATTGGTGACAACAGTGTTGCAGTGAGGTGCAGTGTGTGTATTGTGTGCTTGTCATCCTTGCCTTCAGTTGCAACTGTTTGCTTCAGCACAAGGTGAACAGTTATACAATCAGTAGCGGCAGGAACATTTAACTTTGAAAGGGAAAAAAAAGCAGCAGGATACTCTCAAGTAGTTCTTGTTCCTTCGCCTCAAATGGCTCTTGCTCAAACTGCTGTTTATCTCCTACCATTTTTACATCTTAAAACATTTTTTATTATACATTATATCTTTATTATACTGACCTCTTTATTTTCCAGAGAAGATTTCAATAGTCGATACAGTATTTTCCATAAATGTAACCAACTGTTTCATTGGTGTTCCCCTCAAACTACCTTGATAGGCCTTCCTCCCTGAACCCAGTATGCTCATATTTATTTATTCATTAATTTACATGTATTTACTGTTGTTTTTGTAACCTCCGAATATGATCACACAGCCTCCCCTACCCTAACACTGAACATCACGTATCTACGTATCTAAGTCATCTTGTTGAACATACAATATTAACTTTTTATACTTAAAATGTATCTCTGCCCCATATGAAGCAGTTATTTTTTCCAGATTTTAGAAATGGCATAAGAATATAGAAATTAAGTTGTATATGGAGGGGGGGGTGTATTTAAAATATATTTCTCCACTTCCCCCCAGTGGAGGATCTTTATATTCATCAACTTTATTTGTGAGCAGCTTAAACTTAACCTTTAAAACTACTTGGTTAATCAGCAGATGAGTGTATAGTAGCCTCCAGCCAAGTTTTTTTTTTGTATATACAGTACACATGGTTGGCTAAATGGCTCTAAGTCATCAAGGGTCTGACGTATCAAACAAGCCTTAAACCATCACTCTGCTGCCAGAAATACAGTAGATATGGATGGATAACTTGAAGGGTTTCTTCTCCTGACTTATTTTTCCATCGAGTTCAATAGGAAAATTTGTCAGGAGAAACAACCCTTAAAGTGATCCATCCATATCTACTGCATATCTGGCAGCAGAGTGATGGTTTGAGGCTCGTTTGATACCTCAGACCCTTGATGACTTACAGCCATTTAGCCATCCATGGTTACATACTATTCCCATGTAATTTACAGCTTAATCTAGTCCCACCCCCCAATTCCCATAGAGATCCATTCAAATGCAGAGGTTATAGTGTCGCTTCTAAGAGTACCTGGAAATAAGATATCAGGAGTCTTTTGATATCCTTTTATATAGAGTCATGATGGCATCACCTGTTTACCTGTGGAATACCTGTTTACCACAGAAGTTGTAAGAGAGAATGGCAAGAATGTGCAAGGCCGTTATCAAGGCAAAGGGTGGCTACTTTGAAGAATCTAAAATATATGACTTTTTTTTATTTGTTTAACACTTTTTTGGTCTTTGCATAATTTAATTTGTGTTATCTCATAGTTTTGATGTCTTTACTATTCCAAAATGTGGAAAACAGTAAACATAACAGAAAAAAACCTTCTATGAGTAGGTGTGTCCAAACTTTTGACTGGTACTGTAGATATATTCAAGAATATCTTACTTTGTTTTATTGGTGTCATAACTTTTCAAGTCAGAATTGATACTTTATAATGATGGAGAGCCTTTTTAGCTGTATCTCCTACCCTTTTGAATTTGTTGAGCAGAGACCATGGGCTTTGAGACAGAAAGATATAGAAGAAAAATATAGCCACAAGTGACAATTGGGGGGGTTAAGCCTGTACATGTGATGTTTTCACTCCCGTCCTATTGTTTCCCATGTTTTCCCTTTCCCCCTGTCTCGTGTTTCGTCTCTCCTTAGTCCGGTCTCCCCCTTGCTGCAGGTTGGGCGTGCTTTCCCCTTTGTGTCACTCTGTTTCACTTCACTTATCTCAGCCTATCCTATTTCCCCGTTTCGCATGCATTCCACACTCCCCGCTCTGTTAATCACTCTCACATACATTCGCACGCGGCACCTAATTGATACCAATTAATGTTTGCATTTAGTCACCCGGTGTTCTCTGTCCTGTGCCAGTTCGTTAATGCTCTTTGTCTGAAACCTCTGGTCTGTCTTGAGTCCTAGTATCCAGTCTAGTCAGTTAATCTAAGTCTTGTTCGGTACTGGCGTAATCCGCCTTATCTGTCTGTTTAAAGTCAAAGTCTGCTCCTGTCTGGAACGGCATTTCCCGCTGTTCAAATATTCCTGCCTCGCTATACTAACTTTGTCTGCTTCAGTCTGCCAGCCTGCAGTTGTTTGTTATCCCTGCCTGTGCTGCGGTTTCCCTGCCTTCCACCTGACGTGTGTGCATGCAGCCTGGGCTCCTGTTCCTCCACTCTGCGGCGGTGCCCGCCTACTGCCAGTGTTGCGGTTGCTGTTGATGTGCTGTCGCTTCTGCCTCTGCTGTCGCTGCTGCTGCCCTGCTGCTGCTGTGCCGCTACTGCCGCTGCCCTGCTGCAACGCCTGCGTCCTGCCCGGACTCCGCTCCACTGTCCTGCACCTCTTCTGCCACTCCGCTCCGCCCTGCTCCCGCTCCAGCTCATCCCCTGCTCCACCAAACTGGTTGTCCATCTCCATCTCCTTCCCTGGCCTCTCCTGCTCCCACTGCTCCCCCGCATGCCTCATACCTGGACTGTCTGTAATCTATGTTCTCCCTATGCTTCAGGAGTATTGGTCGAAGCATAATTTATTAAGAGCTACGCGCTCTGTCTGTCTGTCTTGTTAATCCAGTTCTGGCTTGGAACGTTAGCCACCTTTTGCCTTTCTCCCCTAGCTCAGGACTCAAGCAATAAAATATTGAGTTTTGGCATTCCTATGTTCGAGTCGTGCATTTGGGTCCAGTCCATTTCCGGGGTCGTAACAGTAAAGGCTTAAAGCATATCAAGCATATAAAGATAAGCAAGTCTTAGCGGAAAAAAAACGACTATTATGGAAATTAGCTAAAAATGAATTGTGTTGGGCTTTCATGCTCTTTTGCATCCATGTTCATTTCATTCCAAGGAATATGCTGACCAAATTTGTTGTGAATTGGACTCTTACAATTAATTGGTCTTACATGAGGAGCTACTGCGTAACTTTTGATTATAACACCACCGTGTGGCGGATTAAGGCAACGTTTGGTGTGGCTCTTTGTTACAGTGATTACCAACCACAAATGCTGTTAAACAATCAAAAACAATTAGTGTTCATAGGAAATGGGTTATTATGTGATAGATCATGTCTGCTTTCATAGATTCCAACCAAACTTGAAATTTAGACTCATAGAGCAGTGGTTCCCAACCCTGGTCCTGGAGTACCCCTGTGTATGCTGGTCTTCGTTCCAACCACAATTGCAATACCAGAATTTTAACAAGCTGTTATTTTTTCTTAATTAGGTTTTTTTATTGTATAGAGAGAACACTTTAAACTCTTTACTCTCTTAAGCCACGTTATGTTAGCAATAGCTATGCATGCCATGAAGAAAAAAAAACCCATGCAAACAATTACAAAGAAGAAGTAACAACTCAGGTGATTAGGCTCCTAATTAGGTAATTGAACGCAAGTTTAAGTTCCTTCATAATTTTTTCCTTAACACAATGCAGGTTTGGCTCGTTATCATTTGCTTTGTCTTTGAATTCTTCATTATTTACCAAACAGTTAGTTTTATTGGTCATGTGTCCACAATTTCACCAATTATGAGCCTATTGATTCACCTCAGTCTTTAATTTGATCAGTTAAAACATTTTTTACCTCCTTTTAATTGTTTACAATACAACACAATGTGAATCTTGGACTTTTAGTCTTTATGGCATGCATAGCTATTACTAACATAATGTGGCTTAAGAACATAAATAATCCCTCTAAACATTAAAAACACCTAATTAAGAAATATTAACAGCTTGTTAAAATTCTGGTATTGCAATTGTGGTTGGAACGAAAACCAGCATACACAGGGGTACTCCAGGACCAGGGTTGGGAACCACTGTCATAGAGGGCCGTGGACCCTGTGTGTACGTAATGTGTACTGAATCTAATTAAAGTTTATGGAGCCATTATTATTACCCATTTTTAAGGTTTATGGTGCCCCCTGTGGACGAATCTGGAAATACTTTGGTATGCATGCTCACTGGCCTGTCACAAATATCTATCGATGAACGGTCAATGACTTATGGCCATTTATATGACAATCCAGGCCCAATCTCAAATTAATTGGCTCACAGACCCCATAGTTATTGTTCAATATAGCTGGTTTATAGTTAACAAGTATGGTTAAATGCACTAACGCTATCTATCATGTTTGATACGAATCAGTCGAGAAACAAAAAAAGCCTTGCGAAAAAATTGTTTTGCGTATTATGCAAATTAGCGAAAAATCCAATACGGTGGACTTTCATGATATTTGGTAAGCAAGTACAGGTGCTTCCAGGGGATACTCACACCAAATTGGGTGTGAACTGGACAAAGGGTGTGGGACTTATGACCTTTAAAATGTGTATAGCAACTTAACTTTAATTATAGCGCCCCCCATGTGGCCAATCAAGGTGATATTTCATGCTGTCTTTATTTCACTTGTGATGAGTTTGCCAAGTTTCAAGTCTCTATGGTTTACTAACTCACAGGAAATTGAGCAAATGTATAGAGAACAAATAATAATAAAACCATAGGAAAACAATATGTGAGATTTAACCCTATCCTCTCACCGTTTGGCCCCTTAGGTATGAGGGTTCATGAAATGATTCATTCTGCATTCAGGCTTCACTTTGTGCCGTTGGTGT
Source organism: Synaphobranchus kaupii (assembly GCA_029718625.1). NCBI lineage: Eukaryota > Metazoa > Chordata > Actinopteri > Anguilliformes > Synaphobranchidae > Synaphobranchus > Synaphobranchus kaupii. The sequence goes on along the minus strand of CM056383.1, from coordinate 6,519,939 downwards.
GAAGAAATGCACTCGAACACAATGTGTGTTGTAATCGGACTAGGCAGCTTATTTATGATTGACAATTTGAAAGAAGAAATGGCTATTTACATGTGTCAGTTTTGATCGTTCACAAGCATTTTATTATCATGGAGCAAAACAAAAAAGAAAACATAATATTGGAGCCTCTTGGAAAACACACAGAAGGTACAATACTGTATTGGAGCTTACTACAATGACTGTAGGCCTATCATGTTTCTGAAGCATTTAATGTGCATTGCTTTCTGGGTATCTCTAATCACACACAGTAAAACAATACGACAATTGATAGGTTATATATTTCATACATACAGTACAAGGTATATCATCTAAAATGGCATTATAGAAATTATTATTCCAAGTCTTACTGCTGAACTCCAAATTGCTTCTTTTTTCCCTGTGGCTTTCATATTTTTTCCTTCATGATAAACTGCACAAATTAAGGACTTATAGGCTGCACACTATGAACTGCACCCAACCAAATATTCTGAGCAGCAGGACAGACCTTGTGTGACATTGTCATCAACCTTTACGAGATTAAAATAGCAAGGAAATAAGAACCAAACTTAACATGATTTTTAAATTAAAGGCAGCCTCTGCTCTGCCCCCTCGGGACTGTTTTCTAAGAAGTCAAGTCTGCCAATAAATTACATCTCTTGTAGACATTTAATTGAATTTGGTTGTCGCCTCCCAAAATGAGCAGCCCCAGGCCTGTAGCCACAACCCACGCAAGTAAACAGGAAAGCACAAAAACAACCCATTTCAAATAAAACAAAACAAAGAATTCTATGCGAACACGTAAGATTTTAAACTGCCGACAGTTTATGCAGAATGGACTAATGCTATTCAGAATGGAATGATACATTCCATGATCCCGCAATACAATTTGCTTGCCTATTCAGAATATGAATAGCGATTTCCACTTTTATGTATTTGAAATTCTGAAGTATTCAGCATGTGCCCTGCATGGAAAAATAGTGAGTGATGTACTGTAAAGCCACTCATCCCATCCGCCATGCACAAAGCGTTTATCCCCTGCCTGAGTGATGTACGGCAGACACTTTGTGCCAGAACGTTCACCACACATCAGCCGTAGAAGTCATTTATTTAGCCAATTAAACTAGGTGGCGATTAGCTGGCCAGATTGAGGGACTCAAACTGGGAATGGCGCCAGGACATCAGAGAACCCTCTCCCACACACACTCTCTCACCACACACACCACACACACACACACACAATTTGCTAGGAGTGTTGTGTGCGATCTTTAATGACCACAGTGAGTCAGAATCTCGATAGCATCTCTAACACCCGGCGAAAGACTGCCCCATTTTCAGCATTGCCAAGATTTCCCAGGGGGTCTGCCATCCTGGGGAGCTAAGCAGAGCCCTGCTTAGCTTCAGACATCGGGAGGAGAGGGCTGCAGTCTGGTAAGGTCATGGTCTAAATATGATGGCTGATATTTGTTAGCATTGGTGACCCCTGAGCACGGATGCTTGCGGCTCCTTTCATCCACAGACACAAGGCCTGCCTGTGATTTTTTTCATGGATGCTAATGCATTTGTATTTTGTGCTGATGTATATTTCTTATGTTCCCAGCTGCTTATTTGCGCCCTGTTATAAGAGTAGTGACTCGACACACTTCAGTGACCTCTCCATTTTGATTACGGATGGCCGCATTACTGAACTATACTTAAATTTGACCTGACCCTTCATTGTATCAATTTCGATATTTAGTGCTTCCTAACTGCATTGATTGTGAATTGAGAAATGGTTAAATGCACCTGTGACAGCAGGCACTTCACTGATGTAATTTGACACCGGTTTTTCCACGGCTCTAAATTGCGGTATCCTGCCAAAACGCAGAGCCACTTTCCGCACTGCCATCTGCTTTAAAAAATGCATTTCAAGGAAAAGTGGAATAAAAACCATGAAAATTATTTGTGGAGGGAGCTGTGTCCCCACATTGAAAAACTGATTGCAAAAAAGAAAAAGGCGACACTCACCTCAATTGGATCAATTCTGTCTTCTCTTTTTTTCTCCCATAATCCTCTTTATAATATATGACAAGCATTAAATACATTCAAAATGGCTTGGCCAGTGTTAATAGAGAAAAACCTCTTTAAAATCTAATTAAATTAAAAATGGAGGACATGCTCTCAGTCTAGATTAAGAACTTGTTTTTATTGAATCTTGTTTATTTCTCTTCTAGCAAGTAAACATGTTTTAACTACAAACCGACACATGAAGGGAAAGTGAAATGCGTTTCTATGCAGAGCAGCGAGCACGCTGTTCTGTATGAAAACTACAATGCTCCCCATACCACCTCCAGTGCGAGAGGATATCGAAATCTGTGAGCCTAAACGTGTTCAGGGAAAATTATGCCTCTGACTATTTTTAGGATGCAAAATCATCAGTTAAATTAAAATCTGCCTGCAGATTAAATTGCCTTGGCATCACACAGCCCTCATTTCTTTTTTTATGTTGCTAAAGCATATAACCCCACAGAACAATTAAAAATAGTCATAAATAATGGTCTCCAATTACCTTCATATGCCTACCTGCACGATATCTAATTTATACTAACATACCTCTACATTAAATCTGAAATAAATTGCTCAGTGATGTTGCCTGAGTCTGGCTCACAGCAGTGTGTAAGCCTTTATTTATGTACAACATTAGTTTCCATTTTTATTTTATTTTTTGGGTGGTGGTGGGGGGGGGGGGGGGGGGGGTGGGTGGTTATACAGAGACCCAAAAAAGTTCCAGGGAAAACAAAAATGTGGTCTGATCAGAGAGAGCCATCATCATTAGGATTGATGGCCCCAATTTATTATTAATGATTCGTAAAATGAGATCCAGGAGGCCCATTTTAAATACATTTTCCATTACAGAGGCTGACATCCAGCTCCACCCATGGGTCTCCAAGCCTCCACGTCTCCTCATAAAAGCGCATCACTGCTACCTCTTCATCCTTCACTATTTTACCTCCATGACATCCAGATCTCCCCAAAAATGAGGGCTGCACCCCTGCAGGCTTTACCTCTACAGTTATTGTGGTTTTCCCTGTTGGGGTATCAGAATTTTGCATGTACAGTGGCTTTGCTGAATTGAAAGCGTTCAATTGTTTACACACACAAGGCTTGCAATAAGTTCTTAACATCATATACTGCATACATTACATTACATTACAATCATTTGGCAGACGCTTTTATCCAAAGCGACGTACAATAAGTGCATATTGAAGGTCATTGATGCGACTACAAAGCAAATCCGACAAAGCACAACTTTCTCACAGCGTAGGAGCTATCCCTAGTAATGAACATGAGTAGTACACACAGTCAGCTATACATTCTGAACTAAAAATAACCAGAAACACAAGTTAAATAGAAAACAAGCAAAAAAAACGGTATATCCCTGTCCATACTGAAACAGCAGGACCTGTAATTCTCTAACCACATTTGGATTATGGAACTAGCTAATATGCTGATATTTTAGCCCTTCAGTACCAGAACAAAAGTGAACCATACTGTTCTATTATGTCTTCATATTCCAAAAATTCACTGTTGTCATTTTTCAGGCAGCAGATTCAAATGTAAATTGCTTATTTAATTCATCTCCTTGCCTCATTTACCACCCTTAAATAAATGGCAGCCATTAAAAAGCCACTGTGTTGTTTCCAGTGCATTCATAAAATGCAAACGGTATTAAAGTTCATTTTTTTCCGTGTCTCGCTATGGCTAAGAGATGAGTGACAGTCAAATAAAGCCGTGTTTGTGTGACACAAATTGTGTCCTTTCAGCTGAGGTTATACAAATATAAAGAGCAGTAAAGCGGATTGGCAGTTAGTCACATCGCTGTTGGCCGTGCACGTTTCTGTCTGTGTCACTGTGTTGCTGAGCTTGCTCGCTTTCCTCTGTAAGGGTAATTGATGACTGATCTCACATTTTATATGTCACAAGCCAAATGAATTAATAAATAAACTGCCTCTTTTGCTCTTATTTAATTGTATTTTTATTTTTTTTACTTTCTAAAGGGCGGGGTGGTTCTTAAGCCCCTCCCTCAGTACCACTGGAGCCGGCCGTGCCCAAAGAATGCTGACTCAGATGCTACAGAACTGGCCTCAAACGACACCTCTTTGGGTCTAAATGCAGAGACTGCAGATTCCTTCCAGACGTGCGCAAGACGGTGTGGAACCCAGGGGCCACAGGTATAAAACTTTGAGTAAAAAAATGTGTAAAAGAACGCTCAGGGTGAAAGTCGGAAATCTGCTTAAAAAAAGTTTTGCTTTTTCTACCTCTGCCTTTCGGTCACGGTGTCGCCATATCACACAGACCCCAAACATTGCGTATGTATGGTGTCCATTGTGTGCAGAGGTATGCAGATTCTCACAGCACGCGTTATATTATACATCTGAATTTATGTGTGGAAACTCGCTTACGCGGCTTTCTGAGGGAATTTTTCTGCTCAGCACTGTTTATACATGTGGCCCCAGGTATTCTCTTTCATCCTCAAATCTCTACAAGAGAACCCAGTGGCCCCCGCTACACTATTTTGAGTATAAATTGAGTTTCTGTAACATTTTAATCACTTGAGCGCTATGCTTCTTGCAGAACAAAAGCTCAGATTTGGGATTGGCAATGGCTACTGCAAGCTAAGCTTCCTGCTCCTGTGACACAGGAAAACCTCTGTTGAGCGGGAAATGGATTTCTTAATTTCACTGAAATTTCACTGTTCAGTGTAATCAGAAGCAACTTAACTAATTAAGGCCAGTTCCTCTCCCCCACAAACCCAGACGTGGCTCTACCTGCACACCCTAGCAATCATTGTGGGTTGGCATGTGTTATGAGAATCATCTCATAAGCCAGATCAGGATAATGGTATGTGGAGTCATACAATTTCAGAATAACATAAGAACATAAGAATGTTTTATTATGAGAATGGACCATTTGGCCTATACTTGCACCTCATTTCAATTTCTGTATAAAGAGCATCCAGCACTGTGTCAAGCCTGGTCTCTTAACTCCCTGAGTTGGCTCTGTTCACAAAGTATCCCATGCACTAATTTTCAGCTTGCTCGCTTGTTTGACTGGCATAATTGAACTCACATTTAAGTTGTATATCCCCTCTTAGTTGCTTATAATGGCAGTAAACATGGTAGTGTTGATGTCTTAATTGTACTGAATGCATATTTAAGGGTGTTCTTCACAAAAATAATTGGATCAAATTATTGTTATATCATCTAAGAAAATGGACACAGAACCACTTATAGAACACCTTACCATTAATTGTAATTATTTAATAAAATGTATAGAATCATATGAAATAAAATTTAAGAAACAAATCAACCTACATATTCTCAATAAATTCAAGCACAGGGGAGATGAGAACAAGCCATTCACAAGCCATCGGTTAAAAATGAATAAATAAATATCTGCACAAATATCTGCCCTCATGTAGCACTCCTGTTTTAGCCAATTAAACAATTAAACAATGGGATGATTATGTGGCCATGGTATCTGACCATCCCAGATACTATAGTTAACATGGTTACTCCCTGGGAAAAAGCCACGATATCTAACTCTGTCAGGATCAGGACCATCGCAGCAGGACCACTGCATAGCATCTCCACTGACGTGTGTGCCCAGAAGAGGCAGCATTCTTTACCCTGCCCACTTAGTTGTGCAATAAAACACAATTCAGGGAGATTTTATCACCTCATTATTCCCTTGTTTTCTGAGCAGAAATCCTTATTCTGGGTAATGTACATGGCTTAAATAGCATCCCTTTACACAGAGGGACATTAGCTGAGGTGATTCAGGTTAAATACATTGCTCAAGGGTACAACAGTGCCCCATTTGAGAATTGAACTTGCAACCTCTTCACTGCCGTGTCCAAGCCCTTAACTCCTCTATCACAATGCCATAATTGTAGTCACAAGCTAAAGCCTCTCGCCAGGACTGTTTTCCCTGACCTGCAGCTGGCTCTAAAACAAACAGCTTGAAGAAGATGAATTCTAACCAGAATCAGGCATGCAATTTAAAGGTAATGAGTCTCCATTTGGACTGGTGACCTCTCACTGCGCACATTCTGTTGTGAAACATGAAACCCTCCGACTAGCTTTCTGTTTGTTTGTTTGTTTATTGTCAGTTTCTGGCAATAGGAGACAAAACATGTTTAATGGTTAGTACACAGCATTTCTACAAGTGTACCAGTGTTAAGGTGTGATATTTTGCACCTTATATAAGGCAAATTACAGTCTTGGGTCTTCAATCCCTCCTCCTCCTTCAGCTGCTAAATCAGATATGAACAGCATAACTTCTCACTTACATTGGCCACCTAGCTGTTATGCTATCTAACGGATTTATAAAGTATATATACTTTATGTATGATATACTGTAAAGAAATTGGTTGTTTTTCCTCTGCACTAATCAAACTTGTATTTCCAATCAAACAACGACTATGAGGCAACATTCACAATGTCTATGTGCATTTATTTCATGTGTTTTTTTTATAAACAGGCATTAAACTATAGTGCAACTAGAATGGCACTCAGAGAGATGTGCACATGAGCGGGCAAAATCTGCAAGTGTTGCTCACCCCCATTAGTGCCCTCCTGCATTCATAAGGTTTAACGTCTACTCCTCCAGCATCTATTCAGCCACATTGATTTCATTAGACGTTGTGGAAATGAATACAATTTCAAATATTTGTCGTTGACTGGTTTGAAAAATATTTGAAATTTCAGGTCCTTGGCCGCATGTCAACCGACATCTGAAGTTTCATCCAAATCGGATCAGAACTGTAAGCGGTAAGGCTGTTACGGTTAGACAGACAGGCACATGGACTGGAGTGATTGCAATACCCCATTCGCAGTGCTATGCACACGTAGGTGTAACAATGGAATTCAATAAGTCAAGTCCCCCTATTTCAAGTCAGCATAAGTTTTGGGACAAAGTAAGTTTTGACAAGTTTAATGACATGCTTTTGTTGCATGCCCCTTACATTTGATGATTGCATCGAGTCTACGACTCATGGACATCACTATGTTCATGTGATAAGCTTTTACCGCTCTTTCAGTTGCTGTGTGTTTGCTGGGGTTTTGGATTCAGCTTCCTTTTGAGGAAGTGACAAGCATGTTCAATGGGGTTTAAATTTGGTGACTAGACCACGTCAAACATTTCCACCTTTTCTTCCTAATAACCTCCTTGGTTAAGTTTGATGTACAGGTATGTTTTGGGTCATTGTCATGCTGCATGAGTCCGGTGGTATTTCTCTGAATATTGGTGGACAATATGTTTATATACACTTCAGCTGTCATTCTGTTGCTGCCATCACTGGTGATATCATCAAGAAAGACCATTGAACTACTTCCAGATGCAGCCATACAGGCCCAACCTATCATACTGCCTCTACCATGCATGACAGAAGAAGTAATATCCCAAGGGTCCAAAGCAGTCCCTCTCATTCTCCACACTTTCACCTTTCCATCCCTCTGGTAAAGGTTATCTTTGTTTATCTTCATCTGTCCATAAGACTTGTTTCCAAAACTCATAGGCTCATTTTTGTATTTTGGCAAATTCCAATCTCACACTTCTGTTCTTGGTGCTGATGAGAGGTTTACATCTGGAAGTGTAGCCTTTGTAATTGGCCTCTCTCAGTCTTCTGTCCACAGTGTCCTGCAGTACTTTCACCCCAATGTATGGAGAACATTAGCATTTACATTAGCATTACAAATTCTGACAACCCATATGGTTGACTTTGGAATACAAAAAAAATTTGAAATAGCTCTAATTAATTATTCATTGTCATCCTCAAAATAGTTATATAATAGCCATACTTGCTTCTCTGGCCTCATCTGCAGGTTTTTCTTTTCTTGTTTCTTTTAGTTTATAAAGTATATTCTGCAAATGCGAAGGATATCACCCAAGCCCTGACACTCAGAGCCTTCCATTTATAACTAATTAGAGTGATATGGTAAATTTTGAAACAGCTGAGGGTAATTTGTCCCAATATTTCGGCTTATTTGGATTAGGGGGACTTGATATTATAACAATGCCATTGAAGTCAAGTCAAGTCCCCCTAATCCAAGTCAGCATAAATATTGGGACAAATTACCCTCATATTTTATTACGCCTTTTATGTTTGGGGTCAAATTGACCCAAAAGGTTAACTGACAGACACAAAACCATTGTAATAGAAAAATGGTGCCACTTTCTGCGTCACCTTTTGTGTGTCTCCCAATTGACTAGCCTATCCCTAAATATAAAAAATCTGTGATGAAAAATATAATTTTAGAGCCTGAGGTAAGTGAAGTTTAAAACCTGTATGGGAAAGTGCTACCAGAATTTAAAAAATATAAAAAAAATTAAAAAGGTACATTTACATTTTATACAGCTACCCGAAAAATGCTACCCCACAGAACACCTTTGTATATAAAATGAGATGTCAAACATTGAATTGGGTCAAATTGACCCGAAAATAGGGTTAAAAAAACACATGAAATGAATGCACATTGTGACTGAACCACTGGGTCACCATGCCATGTTATCCACTCTCAGGTAATGTGCAAACAGAAGGTGTGAGATTAAGGGTTAGTAGTGGGCACTGGGGGAGTAGGGGGGCGGTGGAGGATGTTGACCTGCAGCGGTGGGATGTTTTTTCCCATTATCTGCTGTGAAAAAGCACACAAAATGGCAACAGCAGTCACAGCCAAGTCCTCTCATATACTGGTTCCCTGTACCTCTCTCTTCTGATACTTCTTCTCTCTAAAATTACAAAAATAAAACAGCAGATGGTGAACTGCTGACAGTCTGCAGACTTCCTCATTTTAATCTGCAGTTTCAAAATACTTTATAAGAAAAAAGTGGTGGCCCCCCAGTCAGGAGCATGCTGTCTCTGGCAGTAAACAGCGGTAGAGAGCAGTGTGATGTGCATGAATGGCTTATAGAAGGAAAGGGCAGCGTTGGGGAGCAGTTTAAGGCTATAATGCTATTGTCGGTTTGTGCGCGTGTGCTCGGACTATGGCGGGGAGGTTCAGCTCTGATTCTGAAAAGCCACGGGCTGGCCGGTTTTCTGACTCTTTAAACCCCTGGCCCCTAGCGAGAATCCAAGAGAAGGCACGATAAGTTAATTCAAACAGGGATGAGCTCAATACATGAACCTTCAGGCACTGCAGCCTCAAGGCTCAGCTATTAGGTCGGAGTTGAGTAGCCTCGTAGGCACCGAGCTGAGCTAAGGTTGATCCACATGCAAAGCAATAGAGCAACAGATCAGTACTTCAATCTTAAAATGAGGAACATATAAAAAAAACTCAGAAACAAATGATTCAGTACTGCATCTATGTGAATTCAGGAGAATCAAAGCTTAGTATAATTTTCAATGAAAATGTCAACTGTAATATCTCGATCCTTCTGGTGTATCGGTACCTCATCAAAAATATTTTCATAGTTTCTGAACTACCTCAATCTAAACATGCCGTTTTAACATTAATTGTGCACACCGTGGATTAAAAACCTAGAAGGAGCTTTCCTTTTTTCCTGTGGAGTACAGGGATTTATCTCTGATTGATGTGGATCTGGGCACAATCCAATGTAATTAAAAAAAACACTTGATTCCAGTTACAACCAAAAAACGGCATTATGCAAGTTCACAGTGAACAACATGTGATTGACAGGTCAAAGGTATTTGTTTTTCTGTTTATTTTCCCCATAAAACAGCTATGTGCTGTAGAAAATGTGGTCTTATAAAGTAATAGGGCAGAGCAAATGATTCCAGGCTATTTTCAGCTGTGGCAGAGTACAAATTATGTCATTATTGAGTTTTCATTATTCGTTTCTCTACTCATAAGGATGTGGGTTTGCACAGGGAAACACTGTCTTTTTTACCCTTTATGATAGATCCTGCGGGAGATGGTGTTTGATGAGTTTTAATATTGAATATCTTTTACATTGTAAAATATACAATTCAAAAACCACATTTTATGATGAATTTATGATCACAATGTGACATTCTGCATGTGTTTATAATGAAACGTGATATGTAAACCACATCATACAAATTCTGTCTACGCAAGTATGACATACATTTTTTATATTTACCATTGCTTATATTAAATGAAAGTGATATTGTACTCTGTCAATCCAGGATTATTTGGGGGGGGGGGCTTCTTTTTCACTTCTGGTTTTTGGTACTAATACTAATACTATTCTTCCATTCCATTCCAGGCAGACTACAGATATAGTACATTTTCTTCTTCTTCATCTATTCTTTTTTTCTTCTTTTTTTTTATAATTCCAGTGCAAGGTGAACCCATCAGGTCATGGCCTAAATGCTGATTTAAGCTTCACCCCTAATTTGTGAACTATTACAGACCATATTTAAAGGGGTAAGCAGATTTTTGGATTCCATCAAAATACGGATGAAAGAATTATGTACAGAATATGAGAAAAGTGTATGAATATTTAATTCATTTTCCACCCATCGTTGATTATTCAAATTGCAAATAAATAATTTCAACAAGTCATAACTGAGTCAACACAGATCAAAACAAAAATGTTGATTAAAATTAAACACCAAAAACTGCCGAAGAGTTGCCAAAAAATATTTCAAACTGCACATAAGAAGAGAACAGATTTAGGATTAGTCAAAAGGTACAGTTTTGGGCTCCTTTTCCCATAATACTTTATTTGCTTAATGAATGTTGGCGAGCCCATACTGATCAGGCTATTGCACACAGCAGACAGATGGGATTCTGGTTATAAATGGACAAATTAGGGAAAATTCTAACTTTTCATGTTCGGATATGTGACCTCTACATTTTAGAATTTTTTTTGTAAGTCACTGGATTTGATGGTTAATGGTTTCAGTGCCTGGCAGGCAGTACCACCAGTATCTCAGTGAATCACAGATGGGATTAGGTATAACCCCTGTCTCTCCTGCTCTGATACACAGTATAATCACACAAAAAAACTCACTGAGCACATTTTCACCTCACCGCTCCTTCTGTCTGCCATGCTTCCGGGTCTGGGAGGTTCCAGGCTGTAACTGAAGATGCACGCGATTTAGGGTCTTTTAACAGTCACCTCCTGTAGGAAAACGTGATGTTTTATTGATGTTTTATTAAGCAGCTTTCTAGCTAATCATCAATTAGAAATCTAGTTTTGCTGTCTTAACAAAAATGCCTGTCATTGGCAAGTGAAATAGCTAGAAGTTAGAGCATTTGCAAGCAACTATATTTATAGCAAAATACCTATCCATCTGTACATACATACATCCCTGGGGTTGTGAGTACAGGTGGTGTTTGAGGTGAGTCACAACCTTTCCTCCTGCTGCAAAGTAGGCCTACTGGTATGAAAGACACAGATGAAATGGCAAGTTATTCAGTCACTCATTCTTACTGTCAATCATTTAATAAATTGTTTCATACAGACAGTCATTTACTCATTCTTACTGCAAATATTCATTCATTCACCGTCATTCAATCACGCAGTCATACTGTCAGAAATAGAAGGAAGTTAGTTATAACCTGTCTTGATTCCTGACCTTTTCACCTTGTCTTCTTTCCCCTCAAACACAAAATACTGGTGTATGCAGCTCACAGTGATGAAGTCATCACAGAGCAAAAGGCCGTGGAGGGCAGCAAAACTCTTTAAAGCTACGGAGAATAAATCAACAGCAGTGCGATGGCCTCTGTGGCCACTCCGAATGAATCATGGAGAAATAAAATCTAATTGCAGCGTTGCTAATTGACTGATCTGACCAGCCATGAAGGAGAGAGGTCCCTCAGTATCTGATGGTAACCCTGCGCCATGAATCCCGCCCTCGCAAACATGGGACAAACATAGAGAGCGCAGCTCCTTCACAGAGTGTCCCCCTCCTGAATTATTCACTTCATCATTGACTTTCAGTGTCAATAGTGACACCTGCAGATTTTTCCTCCTCATGGAAGAAGATTTTGAAGACCAGTCATTTGCAGGTCTTTATCAGATCCTCTAGGCAGGCAGCGTTCTATTGTGTGCCAGTGCAGAGCTCCACCTCACGCACCGTTGCACATGCTGCCGCTGCTTTTGAAGGAGAGACAGGGTCCGTGTTTGGCCACTTTCCATTGGCTCTGAAACGGAAAGGCTGAAAGCAGAACATGGGACATTGTTATTTCTGCATCTGGATGGTTTGTAGGCCGGATTCCTTAGGACCCACAGACAGGCGAAGCCGCTGCAATGCTGCGGGCTTCCTGGCATTCATTTCCCCCGCTCTCCAAACTGGGAAAACATAATGACGTTAGCGGAAAGAAAAGGAAACAATGGATCTCTATGGGTATTGAAGGGTGGGACTAGATTTAGCTGTAAATTGTGCTGGGACAGTATGGTATGGAATACATTGTTGGCAAAATGGATGTAAGTTGATGCTCGGGGTGGGGGGGGGGGGGGGGGGGGGTCCAGTGAATTAGGGTGCTCACTGTAGTTCCAGGTTCAGTGTATGGGATGTTGTGGAGCTGGCTCCAGGGTCCAGTGTATGGGATGTTGTGGAGCTGGCTCCAGGGCTCAGTGTATGGGATGTTGTGGAGCTGGCTCCAGGGTTCAGTGTATGGGATGTTGTGGAGCTGGCTCCAGGGTTCAGTGTATTGGATGTTGTGGAGCTGGCTCCAGGGCTCAGTGTATGGGATGTTGTGGAGCTGGCTCCAGGGTTCAGTGTATGGGATGTTGTGGAGTTGGCTCCAGGGTTCAGTGTATTGGATGTTGTGGAGCTGGTTCCAGGGCTCAGTGTATGGGATGTTGTGGAGCTGGCTCCAGGGTTCAGTGTATGGGATGTTGTGGAGCTGGCTCCAGGGTTCAGGGTATGGGATGTTGTGGAGCTGGCTCCAGGTTCAGTGTATGGGATGTTGGGGAGCTGGCTCCAGGGTTCAGTGTATTGGATGTTGTGGAGCTGGCTCCAGGGCTCAGTGTATTGGATGTTGTGGAGCTGGCTCCAGGGCTCAGTGTATGGGATGTTGTGGAGCTGGCTCCAGGGTTCAGTGTATGGGATGTTGTGGAGCTGGCTCCAGGGTTCAGTGTATTGGATGTTGTGGAGCTGGCTCCAGGGCTCAGTGTATGGGATGTTGTGGAGCTGGCTCCAGGGCTCAGTGTATGGGATGTTGTGGAGCTGGCTCCAGGGTTCAGTGTATGGGATGTTGTGGAGCTGGCTCCAGGGTTCAATGTATTGGATGTTGTGGAGCTGGCTCCAGGTTCAGTGTATGGGATGTTGGGGAGCTGGCTCCAGGGTTCAGTGTATTGGATGTTGTGGAGTTGGCTCCAGGTTCAGTGTATGGGATGTTGTGGAGCTGGCTCCAGGGCTCAGTGTATGGGATGTTGTGGAGCTGGCTCCAGGGTTCAGTGTATGGGATGTTGTGGAGCTGGCTCCAGGGTTCAGTGTATGGGATGTGGAGCTGGCTCCAGGGCTCAGTGTATGGGATGTTGTGGAGCTGGCTCCAGGGTTCAGTGTATGGGATGTGGAGCTGGCTCCAGGGCTCAGTGTATGGAATGTTGTGGAGCTGGCTCCAGGGCTCAGTGTATGGGATGTTGTGGAGCTGGCTCCAGGTTCAGTGTATGGAATGTTGTGGAGCTGGCTCCAGGGTTCAGTGTATGTGATGTTGTGGAGCTGGCTCCAGGGTTCAGTATATGGGATGTGGAGCTGGCTCCAGGGCTCAGTGTATGGGATGTTGTGGAGCTGGCTCCAGGGTTCAGTGTATGGGATGTGGAGCTGGCTCCAGGGCTCAGTGTATGGAATGTTGTGGAGCTGGCTCCAGGGCTCAGTGTATGGGATGTTGTGGAGCTGGCTCCAGGTTCAGTGTATGGGATGTTGTGGAGCTGGCTCCAGGGTTCAGTGTATGGGATGTTGTGGAGCTGGCTCCAGGGTTCAGTGTATGGGATGTTGTGGAGCTGGCTCCAGGGCTCAGTGTATGGGATGTTGTGGAGCTGGCTCCAGGGCTCAGTGTATGGGATGTTGTGGAGCTGGCTCCAGGATTCAGTGTATGGGATGTTGTGGAGCAGGCTCCAGGGTTCAGTGTATGGAATGTTGTGGAGCTGGCTCCAGGGTTCAGTGTATGTGATGTTGTGGAGCTGGCTCCAGGGTTCAGTGTATGGGATGTTGTGGAGCTGGCTCCCGGGCTCAGTGTATGGGATGTTGTGGAGCTGCGAGTGTGGTTGCGAGCTGCAGGCTCATAATGGTGAGGCTTTCACACCTTGGTGACTGCCGCGATGACCTTCTGTCCCAAAACTGAGCTAACAGCTCCATATCTGTGGTGTTGCATCAGCTCAGCTAAGATCGTAAAAAGAATCCACACACAAGCACACACATGAACGCACATACACACGTAAGCATGCACATGCGCACATATACACACACACACACACACACACACACCCACACATTTACACACACACACACAAACACACTCATACATACACACACAGACACTCATACATACTCACACACACACACTTGCACATGCACACCCACACACAAAATCAACACATTCAAGATGTGACTGCGCACTCTTAAAAATAAAAGTAAGGACATTAGCATTGCTTCCAGAAAACAAAGGCCTGATTTGTGTAAACATGAAAAATATTTCTTGAGCAGGCCTGGTGTAAACCAGTGGAAACTTTGACTATTTGTAATTTGCTTATTAGTATCCATCTGGCAATCTGCATTAGAGATGATTACACAATGATGAAATCCCAGGATTATTTTGATTTAATTGCAATCTGTGCTGATAACATTTTCAGTTGGGTGGGTGGGTGGGTGGAGGGCTTATCAAATGTCTAATATTTGCCTGCAAGCATTCAGGCCCTCATTGGAATCCCAGAGTAGCCCTTGCAATAATGTAAATCCAGATTTATTGAATCACATTTCTGCATTCACAATTTATTATACAGAGTATGTACCGCCAAACATAAATCTGTCATGGCCTTTTTACTTTGTAGATCATCTCAACAGCTTTCAGAGGAGTCGATGGCACAGAGGGCAGGTTAAAGTGCAGTGTAAAGTTTTAGATAGTTCTCAGTAAGCAGGGGCCTGGAGGATCTCCAGGACACAAGGGGAATCATGCCCGGGCAGTACGGCTTCCAGAGCAATTGCAACGTACAGAAGCACCACTGACATACACATCTCCAATGAACAGTCCATCAGAGCGGAGATTAGTCTGTTTTGACTGAACCTTGTCTGGTTACTTAGAGCACAACAGGTGGGAGGAGAGGCCTTCCCTTAATTTTCGTGGAGATGCAGCGCAGAGCTGGTGGGCGCGCCCTGCAGATTGTTAGCACTACAGCCGCAGCGTTTATCCTCCCTACTCCGCTTCTGTCCAGCTTTCTTCAATTGTGAAATGCGTCTGTTTTTTTTTTTTCGTTTTGTGAGGCGCAGTGGATATGGCAGAAAGAGATTCAGCGGCACGCTCATTTCTCTCTCCCGCAACAAGAGCGAATTGCTGTTTGGGAACAGCTATGAAAAAGGCGGGGGGATGCTTGATTAAATGGAAAGTGTTTTTTCTTTCTCGCTCGCTCTCTCTCCAAGACCTTGCGCTGGGCAATTTTTCCCCCCACATTTCCATTTGCTGTGTATTTCTCTGAAGCTGTAGCAAAGAAAAGTAGGAAAAAAATCAAACAGAGTGGTGCAGCCAGAAGGTTGCAGGGTCATAGAGTGTTTCTACAACAGTTCTGCTACGTGACTCATTTCTCTTCTGCGGTTCCTCTGCAAACGGTCTGAGACACTCTCAGGTTTGAAGGGTGTAACAGGTATGTTCAATAATATGTTTTTGTTTTTTCACACCTGCTCTTTGTTACTCATTTATTACACGTAGCTCCCGACCGGGGTCTTGTTTCATAAAAAAAAAAAAGTGTGAACTAATATGTGCAAGATGCGGCCACTTTCCACCTCAGTTTTCTTGGAGTGTTTCACGCACACACAAAAAAAAATAATAATCTGAGGATCGTGAAATCTGAGGAACACACCTGGAAAAACTTGTGCTTGAAACTTGCTAGAGAAATCAGTCGCTCACTGCCACAGCTTCACTGCCATTCCATAGCCTCCCATTCACCATCCCTCACACACGTGCTTGACGACTTCATGGAGAATAAGTCCTGATTGGTGAGCATATCTCATTCCCCTGCTATTAACAAAAACAGAAATTTGTGGAAAAACTGTTGACAAGCCCAATTCAAGATAATGTCTTAAGGTGCGCGTGCTGAATCCAACTTTAAACCAAATATTGAATCCAAAATATTGAACATTGAAGAGCACAGCACATTCTGCATAAATGCATAGCATTTATTAAGCCACTGCCCTATATGATGAACAGCATGCACACGGTTACAAATGACACATCTCTCCGGACATGCACATTCCCTGCATCATCTTCTCTTAGAATACACACATTTGGCCTGTTGCACATCACCATTTGTCCCATATTTCAATCAATGGAGGGCACGTGGTAACAGGGAATGTGTACCCTCATCCTTGGAGGTAATATTTAACGCTGGAATGCCCGTCGCCTCCATTAGTGAAAGGATTACATCTCCTGACTTCACGGCTGATTTGAGTCGTCTTGGTATTGCGTTGCCTCTTTTCCGTCCAGATAGACTGTCAGAGCAGAGGCAGAGATCATAGCTGCCCTCTTGGAGGTAAACATCCAGACCGCCGAGCTCTGGCTGAACGGGCAATTAATCCACCATATCGCAGGCCAATTACTTCCCCAGGGCTATATTATTCATCTGATGAATAGACATGCATTTAACGTAAATGTATGTCTTAATGATACGATTCCTCATCAAGGCATTAAGGCTTTTCATTATAAATGCTTTTCGATGCATTCTTTTTTCAGTGAATGTTTTTTTCCCGTCTCTCTCACTCTGTTATTGACGTGATGTTATTATTGATGTGGGGATGAGGGTAACTTCAGTAATGCTTGTTCCAATCGAGACTGAGGGGGGAAAAAATCCATCTGATTTTCCGGTAATTACATGGAACCATATTCCTGTATTGACTCTCCTGGTTGCCATGGTTGCTAAGTATACCTATGTTGTTCTCAACACTGTCTCATGCTTTGAGACCCAGGCTGAGCCTCTGCCTTTGTTCATAGCCCCTTTCACAGAATAACAACTGCACACATTAACGAGACGCTAGCCTCTGTGTAGAAGTACACATGAACACAATGCATCTCCCAGCTTCAGGTCCAACTGCACACATTAACGAGACGCTAGCCTCTGTGTAGAAGTACACATGAACACAATGCATCTCCTAGCTTCAGGTCCAACTGCTGTTTTTAGTCTAATTCATTTAATTAACGTCTTGAGTTATATACAGTGAGCACCATAATTCCATAATTAATTGGACAGTGACACATTTTTTTGTTATTTTAGTTATGTACTCTAGAACTTTGAGTTTGAAAGGATACAGACTGTCAGCTTTAATTTGAGGGTATTTTCATCCATATCGAATGAACCGTTTAGAATTTATAGAACCTTTTGTACATAGTGCCCCCCCCATTTTCGAGCATCAAAAAATATTGGACAGTTTAACATAATGTAGAATAAAGTAATCATTTTTTATATTTGGTCGCGCATCCTTTGCATGCCATGACTTCCTGATTAAAGCTGAGAGTCTGCACTTCAACCTCATTGTCATTGTATCTTTTCACACTCAAACTCAAATATTTATATATATATAGACAGAGAGAGAGAGATGAAACTGGCGTAAAAACAAATGTCAGATGAGGGGACACTTCTGTTGCCGCCCTTGGATGAGGTGCTTGATCTGAAATACCCTGAAGTATAAATTAGCCACATGCTAAAAATAATATCTGCCAGTGGCCCTGAATGGTCCATTAGGAAATGATTGAGGTAAAAGACTGCTTATTCCAGTGGCAGCACACACGGCAACGGTCACTGAAAAAATGCAACGCTTCCTTCTGCAGTACGTTATTTGTACACAAATTATACATATGTACCACAAGCAGACCCGTGCATTATCAAGACTTTTTTTTTCATTCATCTTGCTCATGAAAGCCCTTGCACCCTGGAATTGTTGTCGTGCTTTGAGCATGAGCAACCTCATCTCTCCCACTGGAACATGCTGTTCTGTAACTTAAAAAGGGTTCATCCAGAATATTCTCTGTTGAAACATGATGCACCATTTTGGATACAGCAATATTTAGATTACTGAGTTATTATGAACACACTTTATGAAGTGCCGATGTGGACAGATATTTTACATGCATGAAGAAACAAGTGAGGCTGTGCTGTTGTCTTGCAGCTTCGCTCAAAAGCTTGTTTTTCTATTGTTAATACAGGGAGGATGAATTATATGCTCTTTATTGTTAACATAGGAAAGATTATTTATACTTTTTCATTGTTACCAGACAGAAGGCGTTTTATATGTTTTGGTGAGCAGAGGGAAGTCAGCATTCACAGGAATAGGTTTTAGACTTAGACTTAAGACCGGTTTTAAAGAGTAACTACACCCACTGTCTCAGCCTGTCTCCGCCTACTACACAATTTTGAAAAATACTTCGTGGGGTGAGCGAGGGAGAGGGGTGGGGGCCGAGGAGATGTGTCCATCGTCATTTGCATAAATTTACATACATTGTACAAATGACATTGTACAACTTGGATCAAACTGTCAAACTAGACATTGCAAATCAAATATGAATCAAGATTCAGCAACTGCATGGCCTATTTCTCACCTCAAATATTTTCAGAAACATATTTTAGTGGACTATTTAGGTGGAATAAGAGAATTAAACAGCACGCCACGTTGTACTGGTTTAAAAACGTAGAGGTGAAACGAAAGTAACATAGCGGGCCTAACTAATCAGGTGCCGTCTATTTCCGTTGTGGGCGACAACAATTATCCATATGATGAGAAGGTACCTCCAAAGAGGTAGTCTGACATCATGATTGGGGCAGAGGCAGTGTGGGGAGCAGAAAGGAAATTTCAACCATTAGGGGCAGCACAAAGACGCTTTTCTACCAGTTTCTTATGATATACAATATTATTTCAGAATTGTTGCAATAACGGAATGCATGAATAAGTTCCATTATAAGGTAGGCATACAAACACGTTTACAGCGGGAAAAAAGTGATCTAGAGTGGAGTTACCCTTTAAAATCTGAACATGACTGACAGTGATTTAACAGCGGTAATTGTGGCTTCTTTATTTAGGAGTGTGAGTCAGAAAGTCTAGAGGCAATAACTTGTCTTATGACATCATGGTTCTGTAAAATCTCCCCAGTCCACAATCACAATACTGCTCAGAGCTGTAGTACTCACAGACCTACGGTGGACTGTGGGGTAGTGTCTCAGCTGGGCTGTGGGACAGTGACTCAGCCGGACTGTGGGACAGTGTCTCAGCTGGGCCGTGGGACAGTGACTCAGCTGCGCAGTGAGACAGTAACTCAGCTGCGCTGTGAGACAGTGACTCAGTTGGGCCGTGGGACACTGACTCAGCTGGGCTGTGAGACAGTGACTTAGCTGGGCTGTGGGACAGTGAGTCGGCTGGGCTGCGGGACAGTGACTCAGCTGGGCTGTGAGACAGTGACTTGGCTGGGCTGTGGGACAGTGACTCGGTTGGGCTGTGGGACAGTGACTCGGCTGGGCTGCGGGACAGTGACTCGGCTGGGCTGAGAGACAGTGATTCGGCTGGGCTGTGGGACAGTGACTCGGCTGGGCTGTGAGACAGTGACTCGGCTGGGCTGTGGGACAGTGACTCGGCTGGGCTGTGGGACAGTGACTCAGCTACAGTTGTTCCAAAGACGCCAATACTCAAATTATTTCACAAGGCCAGCCATAGGGGGCAACGCGGCAGTGATTAGCAGAGGCTCTGCAATCTTCTGCTCCTCACACAGATAGTCAGGTGGGATCAAAGCCATGCCAGAGTGTGCAATTCATACCTCCAGCAGGACTTTATCAAACATGCTCACCCATAATTAGGCCTTTCATTTTACTGCCTTGTCAGTCTCAATTAGCAGGGTTAGAGCAGCAGCAAGATGCGTCACTTCCAATTAGGGACATCGGCCTGCCCTGATTGTGACAAACACGGGTGTGATATAAGGCTAATTCCACCCCAGACAAAGGCCTTCCCTTAAATAAGGGAAATTCAGCATTTGGCTGCAGGAGTAATCCAATAAGGAATCTGTCATTGGGACCCAAGGGGACATACAATAGACACTAGTAAAGGGATATTGGAGCCCTTTAATCAGTAGGGGGAGGTGTGTGCCAGCAGTCATGCTGTATGCTAATACCTCCCACGCCAACTTGGAAAAACGTATGCAAATTGCACGGCAGGGCGTGGTGAGGGGCAGACCCTGATGGTCAGCCACGCCTCCCCGACCAGGCACCAAGCATTACTCCGCGTTAATCCCACCTGTGCTCAACGAGAAGCAGAAAGCGGTTGCCGCAGTTAATCACCACGGACCGCAGAGGTGCAGCTGTGAGCTCGGGGCCACCTCCTGGTCTCCATGGTTACGGGAAAGCGGTTCGCTGATCAGTGCTGGCATGGCGATGAAATTTCAGTGATTGCTATGGCTTTTCACCTTTTGTATCCCATAATTCGAGCATGCAGCGTAAGGCCTTTCCCCCCCCCCCCCCCCGGCGACTGGGGGCCCTCGCACTCCCTTGAGTTGAATGAGTTACGATAGTCAGCGTTTAGGGGAGATGACCTGTAACCGGAGGGCCGAGGGTGCATTATCCCTCCCTGAAGAAGGCGGCCGTACACTTTGTTCAGGGCGTTTGAATATCCCTCTGCAAGCAGCCAGCTGGAGTGCGCGATCGCATAGCGCACACGCGGACCGAAAAGGTCGCCCCAGATACAGGTCGGCTGCTGAGCGGATAAACACAGATAAATAAGTAATGCAGCAGGGTGCGCTGATGTTTAATGTATACCTGCATAAGCAGAGGAGCTGACTCCAATACGAGCGCTTCCATGTTTCTCCCACACAGAGAGGGGGATGCAAGGGCTCCCAGGTAGCAGGGAAGAGCCGGCGGGACAGCGGCTTCCTGCGGAGAGCGTCTGAGGTGTCACGTGATGTATGATCTCTGTACATTTACAGCATATTCAGAAAAAAAAAAAAAAACAGACTGAAATTACAGTCAATTAAATATGTCCATACTATAGAGCAATACATGGCCATACATGGAAATGCACTTATTGTGCATAGCTGCCTTGCTTAAAACATGTAAAAATATATAAATATGTGCAATACAGTAGAACAACTCTTTCTCTAAGAAGAAGCAAATACTTACTCATAGTAATACACACTGTAATGCACCAGTTATAGGAATGTAGAGAGCCCACCAAAGCTGATTAAAAACTATATTTTTATTTTTCCTTCATTAGAAATTAGAATGCAGGCGAAGTACTTAAAGGATATTAAGCTATTTTGGACCTTGGACCCTATTTGCGGTCTGTCTTCCATGAACCTGACACATTGAGTCCATATTTTCGCTGATCGGTCCAGTATAGAGCTAGCTACAGATTTCCTGTAGGCTCTCACTGGGCTACAATAGAAGTCAACGGGGCAATTAGAAATGTTATGGAAAAACAACAATAAAATGTTTTATAGCTCAGTGTGTATTCTTACGCTCTCAGTATGCTCTCCTGTGAAATGTAGGTTATCGCAAACGCAAACCGAACGTTGAAACAACAGTTCCATTTGAAACAGAACTATTTCTCCGACCGCACTACCTCGCACTGTAAACTTCCGGAGTCTAGCTACGTTGTAGAGAGGCCGCTTGAAAAGCAGTTGATGACAAATCCTGACCTCCCGTTGGAGTTTACTAGCTAGTAGCCTACAGCAGAACTATTTGTAACGCAGTGTTTGTAATCATCATTTGTAATAATTTACATTACCTGCGCAACTTCAGCCTCTCTCTCTTCTCTTGCTCTCTTATCATCCATCTCTTGTAGTTCCGTGTCCGTGTATTCTGGCTCAAATCTGTAGCCAGTAACGTCAAAGTCAAAATCGTATTCTTCGTCTTCGTAATCATTATAGTCATCCATCATCCAAGTTTTTTTGTGGAAATTGTAGCCTACGTTGCTGCAGGTAAACAAACGCAGACTGCTCACATAGATAGTTTCGTAAACGGCCGGCAGACCTTCCCGCTCCCCCACCCCCGACACATAGTACTCCGCGGGAGCAGCGAAAACAAGCAACAGAGAAATGCTTACTTCCAAGCCATGCCAAGCACGTAAAAATGTTCGGATTGAGATACATTTCACAGGAGAGCATACTGAGACCGGTAACAATACACCCTGAGCTTCCCGTCTCATTTATTGTACATGAAAGCACATTTATCGTTGTTTTTCCATAACATTTCTAATTGCCCCTTTGACTTCTATTGTAGCCCAGTGAGAGCCTACAGGAAATCTGTAGCTAGCTCAATACTGGACCGATCAGCGAAAATATGGACTCAATGTGTCAGGTTCATGGAAGACAGACCGCAAATAGGGTCCAAGGTCCAAAATAGCAAACTTATCCTTTAAATGTTGATATGGACACTAACAATAATAACATTATTTTCTTAATGCAATTAAAAATGAAAACATTATAGGAGAACTGTTTCCCTCTCAAACGCAGTAATTCAAACACATTTCCACACATTCAAATACATATTTTCACACATACATATAGATATTAGTGCTGGTTATTGCACAGTTCTTTTGATGTTTCCTTCCCATTTGGTTGTCAGATTATGTTTATTTTAGTGGTATTATGATGGAACATATATGTTCCAAAAAAAAGTGTCGTGAAGGTCACAGAGAAACATTGCATGTGTGGTATGCATATTTAGTTGTCATATTCCCTGTTGAACAGAGACTGCACGCCAATATCATTGACGTAAAAACATAATATTTAATGGAACATGCAGGAAACCGGACAAATGTGCTTTTTGCTGGCTGGGAACCAGGAGGACGTGTCTGTCATTATGTATGATTGATATGTTTTAAAGGTATATTGATTTATTAAAATGCACTGAGGCTTTGTGTCACCAAACTGTAATGTACATTTCAGAGAAAGTGATGTTGCCAATAAGCAATACTGAAGTGCCACAGAGGGGGCTGCACTGTGTGGCTAATGCAAACACCAGGGTAGACACTGAGGGGTTAATCAATGTGAGATGGGGAGCCGCTGTTCTGTTGTGAAGAAAAAAAAATAGCTTAATAGTCTTTATTAAGTGGAAATGTGTTTTTCACAGATACACATACTGTACGTTGTGTTTGAGAGAAAGAGAGAGAGGGGTAAGTTGAGAGAGAACTTTTAACTTTTAACCCCTGAACTAGCAGCGGACCGTACTCGGGCTGGAAGTGGTTTAGTTTATTTGCAATCATTGTTTTTTTTTACGGTTACATTTTTTAATAATCTGGTCACACAATATACCATTTGAAAATGTTAAATCTTACAATAAAAAAATAATCTTTTAGACAAGAAAAAAAAAAAACACTTCCACTGTGTTTGAGCTTCTGTTACTTTTTTCAGTAATTCAGTAATACTAATAATTATGACTCTTGGGACACCAAACTCCCAGGAGTTACCTTACAGAAGAGACCAGGATTATGCCTGTAGTCAAAGCATTTCAAGAACAGTAACAATTTTATTTTCAGGCATGTGTTCAAAAAAGGCGGCGCCAGAGAAGGGGTTAATGACATACCGTATATTTAGGAGATTAATGCTTAATAATAACACACTGTTAAGTGTTGTCTGTTGAAAGAATAGAACGTGCTTGTGTACGACTCTGATTACAATGATTACGTGTAGTTAGACTAATTCGATTAGATTAATTTAAAATGGCACTGGAAATGGAAAATCTTCACTGTTACATAACGGCTTTTCTATGTTCAACATTTTCATCTTGAGCCTGGACTAGTCATCTGTTCTATTGTTCTACCATTGATATTGCGCCTCTATGTTCCTCTCTTATTATATTGCTTATTATACTTACATATTTGCTCAGCCGAATTTTGACCTATTCAATTATTTTTTCACTCTCTCTCCCTTTCCTTCACTCTCTGCCCTACGGAGAACACACATTTACCCCTTTAGCCTCTCAATGCCATATGTGACATCTGTTGCCCTCTTAGTCTATCCATACTGTTAACCGTAGCCCTGAGCACCCTGGGAGATTAAAGGGGTTAAACCACTCTCCTCTGTTCAACCATCCCTGCATCGTATATCACGCACACCGAAAGCTTTCAACAACAATGAAATACTACATATTCCTATGGGTAGTGCACACCTCAGCTTTGAACTCTGACCTTTGGACTGGGCATAGATTCTACTGTGGTGAAGCCCGCATCCATTGTGTTCTCATAGAAACGGGCCCTGAGTCTTCATGAGTTTGTGGAAGACGTGGTGCAGTACACAAGGAGCACATTCTATGAAGATGTACGTACTATGGGCAAGTGTGCACTGGTAATTCTCTTGTCACTTACCCCATTGAGGCACCTTGAAGTTGTGACATGCTGTCAGGAGACCAGGGGGACCCATTTCATTGCAGTGCATCTGGTACATAACTTCCTGTGTGAGCCTGTCTTTCTGAAGCTCTTTACCAAACATCATTACCGTACATCTTTGTACGGAAAGCTTGCATTATGCAATCCCTACTCACCAAGAGGAAAAGACACAACTTTGATAGTACAGAGGGGAGGTCAAGAGAACAGTCACCCGTTAGCGCAGGAGTGCCTAGCCAAGTGTGCAGGACTGAGAGTTATTCATGTTCCTGGTCGTGAATGCTTTCCCACCCCCCTTTGCTTTTACAGCACGGAAAACAACATAATAACTTGGAAACATGAATTGCAAATCCCTGATGAGTGAAGTCTGAGTGAAATGTTTCAAACATTTACAGGGGAAAGTAGGCCTATTTGAGTACATTAGCTCATCTGATCACTTATTCGCTATGAGGACCCCAGCTTTGCCACAGAATTGTTTTTTTTACTTGCTTTTTCAATGAAGAGAGCTACATTTTTATATTCCAATATAAAAATTGTAGATAATTTCTCTATAAAATGCTGTGTAAATTCCCCATGCACACTGATTAAATGGCACTGGCTGGTAGGATGGTTCTTGTTAAAAATGGCAAATAAGCATGAATATGCATATGCTGTGGAAAACATCCCAAATGTCTATGAAAATCCTGACAAAATAAAAAGCTGCAATGTTTGCATAAGTACATTGAATATCACTTATTTCCCATCATTTACTTCCAGAACAAAAAAGAAAAAAAATATAAAGGATACAAGATTGTGCACTGGTAATTCACATTTGATTTATATGTTTATGACCAAAACATTCTACATTTACAGATTTTATATACAAGTATATTTTGAATATCTATACCGGACAGTAGCTATGGTCATTCTATACGTTTCTCTGCTTAGAGGGCAGTTGGATTGAGTGCATGCTTGTTTGTCAATTCTAATGGACCACAAAGCAACTGGCCTTGGTTCAATCTGTCAGTCAATTGCTTTTTTAATGTAAAGGTTATCCTGAATTTCTGTCACTATTAGCCTTACTATTATCTACTGTTATGGTTTCCCTGCCTCTTCTCATTTCTGCTGTTGTTTTTTCTCTTGTGGCGGCGAGAGGGCGCTCTTGCCTTACCTTTCGGTAGTCCGCTCCGGGTCTTCGTTTTGTTACAGCAATTTTTCCCACGCACCTGGTTTGAGTTTCCTGCGGACTATAAAGGCTCAGGATTTCCGTCTTATGGTGCTTCAGTGTTGTTTCTCGCATTCTGACACTAAGCCGGTAAGGTATAGGTTTAGGCACTCTAAGGAGACCTCTTTCCTCCATCGCCTTGCTTTGGAGTTACAAGGGACTTGCCTTTTTGTGCATTTAGATTTCCGTTTAGGATTCCTCTCTCTTTTGCACTTTCTGTCCCTCGCTCAAGTTCGCTTTCTCTAGTCTCTCGGAGACCCATTATTTTACAGTTTCTCTCTACCTCTCTTTATTTTTTATTCTCTCTTATTGAGAGTGAGAGGCATTTTTCTTTTCTGTTATTCTCAAACCTACAAATTGCTCACCCGGCTATTTTCAGGTCGCTATCATTTCTCCCTTTTATCCAGTCTCCTCCTTTTTGCTCTCCTGTATTGAGAGTAGGAGCTGTTTTCGTTTTCCAATTTTTCCCCTCTCTTCACGGAAACCGTTCCGTACCAGTGGTGTTCATTATTGGATCCTGGTCCTCCGAACCCTTCGCTCCCCCCTTTACATCTACAGTACATTCCATCTGAAAAAAAGGAACCACCAGAACCCATTTAGCTAAAAATATAAGGTAAGGTATTCTATACTCATGACTTATTTTTTAACAGGCAACTAACTGAACAGATAATTAATGGTAATGAATTTGAATTTCCATTGAATGAGGTGCAAGTGAATAACAATAAACGGAGAGGCAAAGTTTCAGTGGAAATATCAGATATGAGGGCTGATAAAAAACATTTTCTGAACTTTTTTTATTCTATCTTTTCACTATTTATTCTCTTCACAAAGCAACTAATTTTGCATGGAGTTCATTTAGAATAATGAATCAGCTCAATTAAACCCAGTTAACTGAGGCATGTTGGATAAAAGTAGCAGTAACAGTCATCCTAAAGAGTGAGTAACCTTCAAGTGTACAGTCCACAGAACTAAAGTGGTACAGATGCTGCACTGTACAGGTGCCCACCTGGGTTGCGAGGCTGAGTATGCCTTATGCAGCCAAAATTAAATCCAATCCCCTGAACATCGCTTATTTGGGCTGAATCCAAAACAAAGACCAGACCACTCAGTGGCTAGTTAATGAGAAACGGCTCACTATGGAAAAACTATTTTACTAAAGGATCTGAGCACAATCAATGAAGATATAGACAATTTAGCTGATAAAGCAAAAACAGACGGGATGGTGCCAGATACTGGTTCTCAATACACTGCAAATCTGAAATAGTTTAAAAATGCCCATGTTATTAACAATCAATGAGGAAAACTATGTGTGTGTGTGTTTGGTGGTGGTTCTGTCGAGTTATGTGTGTCTTTGAAGAACTGACAAGCCCTTGAAAAAGGAGAAGAAAGGAGAAGTGTGCCTTTCTGTACTCTGTGGCAAATTTAGTGACAACGGTAACAAAAACACACCTATCCCTTAGTGGAATTGCCCATTTCAATTGAAATTAATGTTACTAATATGCATTTCTTATATTACTACTATAACTAGAAACCTAAGCATGTTTTCCCTTACTCTATAAGTAGTAAAAATGGGTAGTTGTAGCCCCCCTGGCAAGGTTGTGGAAAAAAAAATTTGCCACATTTATTTTTCGCTGCAAAAGCAATGATTACCATTCATAAATATAGTCAATCGCGAAATGTCACAGTGTATCCCATAACGGTGTAATAAAATATTTAATGTAATTAGCGTCAACTGATGTACGAACAATTATTTTTCTCATAAAGAAGATGCAATGAAAGGCACTAGTGCATTGTTGACATTGTACACGTGAATTATGATGGCAGAAAACAACTGAATTGGAGCTCCTGGTTAAAATCCCCAGCCATCAAAGCTGCATGTTCACTGACAGCGAGAATATGTATTATTCAGTATATGCAACCCCAAACCTCCCATTTAACTAATCATGCAGGGACCTACAGTATCTCAGATTATAATATGTACAACATGTAGCCATCGCCATTGCCCTTGAAACCTATGCAATGAAAAGCAGTCAGAATTATCCCCTTCTCCTGATCTTCTGCGAATAGCACTGCTTCATGTGACTGCCGCCAAAAACCAAAAGCAGAAGAGACGTCCTTACTGCACGGTGCTTGGATGAAACGTACAAACCACACAGGCCTGGGTGGCCACAGCTCAGGCTCATGGGAAATACAGAGGTCAGGAAGTGGCTGCGAGGACAGGAAGCGGCTGAATCCCACGGCCGCGTGGGGAAAAACCGCCGCACCCTTGACGGAGAGCTTTCCGTCCCACCGCGACTCACCCGGGCAAATAAATGACGTACAAAATAAATACAAAAAGAGGTGATGCAAGGTCAGCGTGAGCCGTGACACCTTAAGACTGACTGTTAATCAGCACACTTTGTTCCAGACGGTACCCAGGGGAGCCCTTTGGAGGAACGCTCGGGCTGCAGCAGGGAGCTCAAACTTCTATACCGGAGCGCCGCAGTGTCTGCCGGTCCTGGCGTGTTTCAGCACGTACGTACGCGCTTCATTTAAGTCGCTGATTGACAAAGAGTCAACACTCCTCGTTTCAAAGACCTTAATTGGGGCTGCTGAAAATATCCAGAGGGGTGAATGAGTATAGTATAGCCAGCAGGGAAACGATGCAGCTCGACCTGAGTAACTACAGTGGATAAATAGGGTGGGGTTTGT
This sequence comes from Synaphobranchus kaupii, assembly GCA_029718625.1. NCBI lineage: Eukaryota > Metazoa > Chordata > Actinopteri > Anguilliformes > Synaphobranchidae > Synaphobranchus > Synaphobranchus kaupii. The sequence goes on along the minus strand of CM056383.1, from coordinate 6,491,551 downwards.
GTAGGCACACACCCTTCTGTTGAAATATAATAGCGGCACTTTCCAACATATGTTACACTATGTTCAGGCATTTAGAATACACCCTTAAATATGTACTGAAGCAATGCAGGTTGGTACCCAGCTCAAGGGTACAATAGCAATGACCTCCCTGGCAATCAAACCTGCAACCTCCTGGCTACAAGACCTGCTCGTTTTCCTTTATACTGCACTGCCACGCCATGAAGAGCCCATTCCCTTTGTTCATTTCCTTCCCGTTACACGCAGAAAGGCTTTAATTGTCTCTCAGCTACACACAGGCTGATAATCTGCATTGAGTCACACAGAGCCACTGGGCCAGTTAAAGGAGAAGCGCAATCTATAATGCGGCCTAAATGAATCCCTCTGTCTCCTGTTTGCATGCATCACAATTAAAGCTGTCAGCCAGTAATGCAGGTCTCTCATCCCCAGTGCTTTTTTACCATCAATCTTCATTTGGCCTACAAATTATTTATAAGCGGACCCCCCCGTCCAGAACAGGGTGAACCTAGAGATCCAGTCATCCTTTCCTTTAAAAATGTAGACGAGTGTGGAAATCAAAAGCGATGTCACTGTGCTTTTCCTCTCTCTGCTATTCCTTTTTAAACGCGACCATCGCGCAGGGGCAGTCACGTGCTTTTAATCCCTTTGTTTCTCAGCGCCTATTCCACACAAATGCAGTTGGCGGTTTGTGACTAATTGTTCAATGTGCCCAGTCATTGTCTGAATTTGCATCCACAAATGTAATGTAAACAATTATATAATACATTCCATATGTTTTTCTGTGAATCTGTGTGACATCTGCTGTCTTCAGTAACCGCCTCATAGTGAATTGATCCTTTGTCTTTCCCATCTCAGTTTCCTTCAGCTGAAAAGTTTTGAAGCTCTGCAGTTACTGTGAAAGTGTAAGGCAAGAAATCATAACTGACAATAAACACAGCGATAGATTCAGAAGTCACTGCAACACTTTCAGAAATGATAACCCGAGTATAAAATTCTGTAACGACTGCAATAGATTGAGAGATCATCAAGTCAGTATCAACACTGCAATGGTCTCAGAAATCATATCTGGGTATGAACTCGGTTTTAGAAATCATAACTTGGTATTAAAATCTCAGGTTTATAGCTGGATTTTATAAGAATCTTTTTCATCTCCTATAGTGTTTTTGCATAGTTACTTAACCGTCTGTAACCTCTCTAAGCATCCATGTTACAACTCTATGAATGTACACACACACACACACACACACACACACACACACACACACACACACACACACACACACATACACACACGTGTGCGCGTATGCACATACGCAAAGACTCCCTGTTATACATTTAAATCCCTGCCAGCACAATTTATACACTTGAAACCATTGCCTAATTACCTTCAATGGGTGAACAAAGCTGCAATTTCATATAGTGATTTGGTAAAAGTGGGGTTTGTCTGTGCTCATTTGCATATTTACTTTGCACTCATAGTGGTGTGAGTGGTTCCAAAGCTTTAAATAGCACATTATGGAAAAATGAGAAACTATAAATTAAACGTATGAACTAATGAGTGAAGTACCAAGTGAAATCTATCATTACATAACGTATTCCATGTGCCCTCTCAAGACATTAACTGCTCCCGCAGAGTATAAAGCCTTCCATAAATGGAGATTTGTAAATAGACCCATAACGGTTTAATCAAGCCTCTTTACAGCTTGTTCATTTATTCATCAGATAGCTTTCAGCAGGAATCTCAAACTCCAGTCATGGAGGGCCTCACTGTCTGTGGGTTCTTTGTGGTTTTCTTTCAATCAGCAGCCAATTTAGGCCTAGGAAAAAAAAGGTATGCAGACTGGTGTTTAGAGATCCCTGGTGTAGAGGCTTTCACAGAGGGGAAACCCACTGGAGTCCAGTAGAGAGATTAGATGACACAGGCCCTGTTTTTTGTAACTATGAACAGCTGGGAAGCATTGATTGGACAGAAACTCAAATCTTCTGTCGTTGTCAGCTGCTGGATCGGTATTTCACAGCCCAATCTGCACAATGATGTATGGAAATTCAATAAATACATTAATTGATCATTTGTGTGTATAAAAGTTAAACCCTTGTGCAATACAATACAATTATTAACCGAAAATTATTTATTTATATATGGCCCACGTGGTACATTCTGTTTGGGATATGCACTGGCCCATACTGTAATGTTCCGCTCCATTCCTGTTCGTTTTCCGTGTTTTCCTGTTTTCCCTCCGTGTCATGTTGGATCCCTTTGTCCGTGTTTTCCCCGCTGCTACGGACTAGGCGTTTCCTTCCCTGACTTGTTCGTCTGGTTTTCTTTATTTACTTCCGCCTTTCACTCCTCTCCCTCTCGTTGCATGCATTCCTCACCTGGTGTTTAATAATCACTCCCGTTTAATTTCCACACCTGCGCCTTATTTAGGTTTTCATTAACTTCACTATTTATACCCGCGGCTGGCTGCCAATCGGCGCCAGTTCGTTAACTATCCTCACTCTGTGTTTATGTTTGTCGTTCGTGGTCTTCTACGGTTCTGCTCGCTTGGTTGTGGGATTCTATCCCCTTACAGCGTGTAGTTCGTTCGAAACTTCAAGTTGGTAGTTTACCTCCCGTGAAATTCCTGTGTTGCATGCAGCTAACCTGTTTTCCCTCTAAACCTCCAGTTACCCAGTCATCCGTGGCAGTGTTCGTTCTCCCTGTGTTTGTTTTGTGTGTTGCGGTACCTCCACCTTCAGCTCACGTAGGATTCCGTGTGGCACTCCTATCCTGGCTACCCTCCAGTTGTTCCTGTCCGGCCGAAGCCGCCTACAACGTCTTCGGTTACGGTTCCGGGAGCTCTGGAGACCAGCCAGATCCTACCGGACCTACCTAAGCTACGCCGCACTACCCAGCTCTGCCATCCTTCACCACCTACCTACCCGTCCCGCTCTGCAACCCAGTGAGAACCTCCCGGTCCTTCCCGTGCCTACTCCCAAACTAATCCCCCTCTGTTTTGTTTTGACCAGTACCGGTGTAGTCATCCCGGTCCAGTTCCAGTCCTGCCGTAGTGAGTCGCCCTCCTACCTGTCCAGTCCAGGCGTGAGTCACGCATCTACCCGTACAGTCCAGTTCCGGTTTGGAACAAACCTGTTCCTGAACCCAATGTCCAGAGTGGACCCCCCCCGGTCCAGTTCCAGTCCAGTCCAGGTGTGAGTTGTGCACCTACCGATCCAGTCCAGTTCCGGTTTGGAACAATCCGTTCCTGAACCCATTGTCCAGAGTGGACCTCCCGGTCCAGTTCCAGTCCAGTCCAGGTGTGAGTTGTGCACCTACCGATCCAGTCCAGTTCCAGCTTGGAACAATCCGTTCCTGACCGCGTTTCCTGAGTGGACCTCCCGGTCCAGTTCCAGTCCAGTCCAGGTGTTTGCCTACACCTAGAGTCCAGTCCAGTTCCGGCTTGGAACCCGTTCCGGATCTTCCGTTCCAGCTCCGGCTTGGAGCAGTCCGTTCCGGGCTTCCTGGCATTACCCTGTGTGATAACGTGTTTGCCTTTCCTGTACAGTTTTGGGACTACCCCAACACTTAATTTATTAAAAACCCCTTCTCTGTGAATCTGTCTCCTGGTCGTTGCACTTGGGTTCGTCTCGTATCTGGTTCGTAACACATACTGTCCAAAGGGTTGAGAACAGCTTTGTTGAATGAGGCCCATCAGCTGCGTGTCCGGTGAAAGCAGGGGAGGAGAGAATGCAGGGCTCTGTCATTACCACGGCAGGCTGGAGTAGGGAGAGGTCACGGCGTATTGCCCTGTGAAGTGAGCAGTACCAGTTAGCCTCTTTTATTTGGCAGTAATGAAAGACTCCTGCACCTGGATATGGCCGCCGTATCTCCCAGTGACATCTGAGTGGTGACGGAATCTTGTGTAAAGTATAGTCTGAAACCATGGAAAAGATGAAGGAGACAGTCACTCCATGAGAACCCTCAAAACGAAGCCCTCGTCAATTAGCCTTGACCCCAGCGTCTCTCACTATAGCACTTGGAAAGGGAAATTAGACTTTGTGATATTGTGGCATATCCTGCAATCTGCCAGCCAGTGCTGACTTTACTGAAGCACCAGCAGAGGATTTTCCGGATTCAAACGTGACCGCCAAATGAAGTGACACCCACACAATTCATCAGAGGAAGTAACTGGCCAATGGTTTATTGACACAGCACATCCCTGGAAGTTTAGCAGACTTATCTCACGTCAACTCTCTCTCTCTCACAGGCATACACGCTCACACACTCTCTCTCTGTCTCTCTCTCGTGAACATGTTTAGAAGTTTTTATATTAAAGAAAACAGCTCTAATTAGCCATATTTGATTGAAACAAGATATGTGTTTTGAATATCAAGGGTAATATAATGAGGCCTCAGCTCATCATCTGTGGAGGATGGATGGAGCTTGGGAAAAAAAAAACTTCACTATGAAACAGATCATACCTGAAATTCAGCAGAATATACATGTATATATATATATATATATATATATATATATACAGTATATATAGTGCTTCGCAAAACATGAACATGGAAACATGAAGACGGTACAAACGTGTCACAGACAGGGACCCTAGAACATAATACGCTGCTATATTTCTAATGATTTACAGTATAGCCAATCGTGTCATTAGAAGCAATGGTCCTCATATGACGAAAGCATTGATTTATATGACCATAACTCAAAGACAATAAATTGGCCATTATTTATTATGCCATTGATGAAAATGGAACTGGATTATTGCCGTACCGGATGACAGAGACAGTGATATGTTATTTAAATATTTTGATCTCAAATTAATGGGAAAAATATTGATTTCATCTATAAAAACAAGCACTCAGAGGGAAAAAGAACAATTTTATGGCATGAGAAAAATAAATCATTTTTCTTTGTGAAAAACAGAGAGGGAGCTTATCATTTCAATAGCCTACATTGCATTATATTACATTACATTGCAATCACTTAACACACACTCTTATTCAGAGTAACAAACAAAAGTGGAGAACATCGGTATTAGTCTCAGGAATGCAAAAGTGTAATATCACCAAGAAGGCCCATTTATAATCAACAAGCGTGAACTTAGCCCAACAAACCAACAATAGGAAAATATTATATTAATATTATTAAATGTCTATGTCTTTTTTACTGCTGGTAACTACAACTGAAGTTCCCGAACGGGAAAATAAAAGTTATTCTATTCTATTCTATGCTATAGTAAATACCACTACACAGCACACCGACTTACACAGTTATATATTTAACATTACTGGCCAATAGAAAATCCAAAAAGAAAGAAATTGATCCCAACCCTGCGCTGCACCTTTAAGATGGATTGTGTACCTATTCCCTGATGTTTACAGCCCAATATCCCTGATCAGAACAGATAACAGATGAATTATACATCAGAATGCATAATTCATAGGGGTACTCATCTATGGTCAGTTTTGCCTTTAGGTCACAATAGATAAGGTTCAATATGGACAAGAGAACCCTGATCCCAGATCAGCATGCCTGCTCTGAGTCACTTTATGAATATCAGCTCTGAAGTTTAGCTGGATTCACCAATATAACATGGTTGTCAATAAGAGCTGTGGTTTGTAAGGCACACAGTATTGATATATTTTGTTATATATCTAGCCATTCAATACCAAGAGGTGTAGTGTTCCAGGAGTATAATCTACTGTAAGTTGCCAATACTCAGAAACCGTAACTGATGCAGTGAAGGGGAAGATAAAATATTGTTAAAGTCTGGCTGAGGTATACCTTATGATAATACTTGCAAAGCCTTCCAGTCTAGTGATGACACCAACATTCATTTAAATATTCAATGCAAACATCTACATTTTAATCAGCTGTGGTATGGAAATCAAGTAATAGTCGGTGACAGGTGCATGTAGTCTTAACACAAAAATGAATGTTACTGCATAAAAAGTATCTCTAGACAGTAATTCACAGCTGATTTAAAACTGTGTGACACAGGCATTTTATCCAGTTCATAGTTTTTTTAATTTTTTAATTTATTTCATTTTTCAGTGGATTTATGCTTTGTAATGAGCTTTGAATGCAAGACACCCGACAGAAAGCGAAGGTGATGTTGCTCAGGTGTGAAAGTGGGTGATGTCATTTTCATAGAGGAAGATTAGAGATTACACCTCTACCGTGGTGATGGCAGGGAGAGCAGGTCCACCTTTGGCTGTGAATTCACCACCCCCACCCCCAGCCCAGCATGTGGCGCGTAGGCCTATATAGAACGTTCTTCGCAAAGGTTGCCATGTCACAGCGTGTATGTCATGGCCAGCCCTCCTACCAGTGGATGACGTCTCTGTCCGCAGGAGCCAGGTGGCTTCCATTGGTTTCTACCCCCTGTTGCAGACACCAGTTGGAAAGGAGGAGGGGGAAAGATGGAACAGTTTGTGCCGATAATAAGCGCCACAGGAAGTGGGACTCTATCGCGTGGGCCCGGCAAAGTCAGTGGCGGCAGCGAACACGTTCTTGGGAAACCGGACTCAGAATAGGGGGGAGGTGGGGTAAATGTAAACGGCGACAGAATGTGACAGGATCGCTCATCAAATTACAGCTTGTAAGATCAACGTTTTTTTCCCCATTTAGAAATAGGCCAAGTCAATGCATGGTGAAGGAAGGGGGGTGTCCTTCATGGCTGAATGACAAACTAGTTAGAGATTATATTATTTTTTTAACGGATATTATACTTTTAAATGCATATCCTTTTATTAAACTACATAGTAATGATTGTATTTCTTATTGACCATTACAGCCTAACTATTCCCATCCATCTATTATCTAACCCGCTTATTCCTGGTCAGGGTCTCGGGGGGTGAGGGGGCGGGGGGTATGGCTGAAGCCTATCCCAGCATGCATCATGCAAGAGGACAGTTCCCCAATCCATCTCAGGGTACAGCTTCACTATTGAAATCCATTGAAATTTTCTATTACAGGCCTGAATGACAGGAAGCAATATTTTCTCAAATACAATTTCCAAGCCTTTTCACATTACTGTTACCTGAAAAGACCTCTGTGCTTCTAATGGGCAGAATATCCAAATGTCAACGGCAACAAGAGTCACAGCTGGGAAACCCTGGCATCCAAGTACATAAACTCTGGGGGAGTGCAGATAGGAATAGTCTTCTTTTTCAGTATTTCTTTGCTCCCTTTCGTGTGTCTGCATATCAGAATAGAATAACTTTTATTTTCCCACTAGGGAACTTCAGTTGTAGCCCCAGCAACAACAAAAAAGACATAGACAGTGGGGCAGACCCACAACACACAAACATATCAAACAAAGACATTCAATATAATCATTGCATTAATCAAACTAATTAAGTGAATTAAAGTGTAATACAGCCATGATTAGAAATAGCCCCCGCTGTCCCGAGATGACCAGTGTTATGAGTACACAGCCTGATACTCACTGTTTTTCTTTCAGTCGGCAGAAACGAGGGTCAGGAGTGAGACTGAGACTGAGGATGGGGGGAAAGGTGTGTGTGTGTGCACGTGCATGTATCTGTATGTGTATGTCAGTGTGTGTGTGTGTGTGTGTGTGTGTGGGAGGCTGGGGGGTTGGTGGCTGAAAGGGGTGCCGTGTTGGTTTGTGACGATGAAGCCAGGGCCACTGACCAGTGTCTTAGGTGAATCTGTGAGCTATACCGAAACAAAGTAATATGCATAAGATCTATGTGTCAGCAGAGGAGGTAGGGGTGGGCAAAATGCATTAAAATGTATCAGCAACATTATCACAATCAAAACGGCGGAGTTAAGTGGCTTTACCAGTGGCACAGATGTCTCATTCATTCATAAAACTAGGTGAGTAACCTGTATTACATAAGAAATGCACACATGCAAATCAGCATTTAAAATTGAGAGAAGTTATGAGAGAAGTTATGTAATTTTAATATGTGAGAAAGTACAAAACAAAAAAATATATTTAATGTATGGAGACTATTTTTACTTTTCAATTGGTGCCTGTTGATGATACAAAAATGGAAAATGTCAAATGCTAAATGTATTGTAATTGTATTGTATTATATTAGGAGGTCTATGTATGTCACAAATAATTTGCATTCATTCATATTTAAAAATATTTTACTTTCAATAATAAATTGCGATACTTTTATTGATTTTTTAAATAAGTATATAAGTAAATTATAGACACAAATTATATGCACAATGCAATTATGGTATTTTCTATCTGTAGATCTCGCTGTTCCACACAATGCCACTCCACACTTCTGCTTCTTTATGAATAAAACAGACAGCACACCATTCATGTCACAAGCTGCGTGTTCAGGGAACTGGAGATCAGTGATCTATTGAAAATATTGGTTTTAAATAGATGAAATAACACAAGTGCACACAACAGATCCAAATGGATGTCCATTTTTTTTTATCCTGTGACAACTTTAAAGGTAAACAACTCACATTGTTTGAACCAAGATATCTCTGAATCATTATAACACACAAGCCTGGGTGCCCTGCAGCTTCCATGAAAGGTATTGAAGAAGCATTTCATCAGACTTTAAGTAAATAGCGGACAGGCAACTGCGAAAAAATTTTCGGTCTATCTTGCTAGTTCAGCCTTATTGTGTAACGCAGTGTGACTAACTAGATTACAAGACAACCCGAAAGCAAGTCACTGCTGTAGATTGCATTGGAGGGCTGACTGAACATGCAGTCACAGTGAGACGTGTCTTTATTCAGTTACCCTATGTGAATAAATTCAGTACTGCATCAGGAGAGGTGGGGTCCCATAACAGTCAGAACAGTCGAACTGAATCACGTGAATCAGAAACAGAATCGCGCATGACCAGAAGAGCGCTGCCACATACTGGAGAGAATGGTCAAGTGAATTCAGCTACTGTTGATTCAAATGTATCAAACGCAGAGCTATAAATCTGCTTATACTCAAAACAAAAGCAAATGTGCCTTGTCTTTTCACTGAAAATTTCAGTCAAATGCGCCACGTGTGTTCAAATGCAACTACTGAGCCATGACAACCAAGCGTCACTCAAACGCAAACCCAAGAGTTGAGCAATTTAACTTGAGTGACATTCTTCAAGAGAAAGCAGGCCACCCAGCCTATTTCTATAAATTCTTCCTTCCCCTGATGAGTGACACCCACAGGCGCTGGCTCAATCAGGGGTGCAGAATCAATGGCCTCGCACCGTGGGCAGGAATAATTGTTAAAGCATAATTTACCCATTCAGGTTCCAAAACACATGATCTCATTGCCACTGGGCGTCACTGATTAGACAGAGGGATGTGATTGAGTTGTTTGCATCCTTGTTAAAATGGCATCATTTCTCCATGGAAATAATTGCCTTTGCTCAGTTATTAATAGAAAAGGCAATATTACCTGGCTATAACAATTACTGAATGCCACTAAGAGAATGGAAAAGTGCAGAAAAGTGGTTTTCTCTTCTTCAGTCAATTGCTGGTCAGATATATGGCTACATTACTCCCCAGCTCTATATTTCTAAGTGGAAACAACACATCGGCCACAAAATAGGCATCTGACAACCAAATAACATTCTAACAAATGTCATCACTACTTCCCAGTAGTAAAAACATTGATACCCACATACTCACGGTTTAAAAACTTTTTTGTTGGTGCTTGTTTATTTATTGTCCTATTTTCCCACATGAAAGGAAAAAAAAGTAGAACACGGATGAAGAAAGTCCCATCTAGGACTTAATCCATTCCCATCGCCGGAGGCTTCCGTCGCCAGGGGAACGCTAGCGAGCGGCAGGCACTCCCAAGAGACGTGGGACTGCGCGTCAGAAAGGAAGTCCCAACTGACAATCAGCCCAGATTGGCACTGGAGGCGTTTACAGTACATTGGAGACGATGCACAGCCAAGCATCCTTAATGCCAGAGCTAGGCAAGAACAATGGATGGGCAACAAGGAAAATAAGTCTTGGTCCTAAAACTGGAAATGTCTTTAAACCGGTCTGCCTTTGTTTTTGTTACTTGTTTTTTTCTCTTTCTTTTATAAATGAAGATACAGGCTCTAAAGTTGTGTGGTTCTGAAGAGTGATAGGAGGAGGGGGGATTGAGGGGTTGAGGCACAGACGTTTTTTTGGGGAAATTACCCAGCAGCCCATGGGAGCATCCTACAGGAAGAACGAGTATATTACTTTGGTAAAAATAAATGAGGCCCATAGCGGTGCCTTCTGCAAAGCAATTACAGATGACCATCATGACCATAGCTCCACTTGCGCCACCACGTGGCCAGTTTCTGCGTGGCTCACTCCAAGCAGCATCCTCACAACACCACGATGTACCTTCCCCATGGTGCCCAGGTGCACAGGCATCCATCTACACCTGCGACATCCCCACAGTTGCCCTGGTGATGGAAGAAAAGGCCAAACAGTTTATCTGCACGGGGTTTCTCTAAGTGCCATTTATGTTGTGTGACATGGGTAGGTTGCTGGTTGGTTTAAAAAAAAAAAAAGATTGAAAAAATGCAAAACATCCATTTGATATAAACATTTGCATTTACAGGTTTCTGAATGTATGGCAAATACATGATAGTGTGATGACACGGATGGTGATAATGATGATGATTATTATTATTATTATTATTGGTAGTTTTGGGACAGTATAGTAGTAGTAGCAGTAGCAATATTTGAGCATGGATATGCACTATAAAAAAGGGAAAACATTCTCTGTGAGTATTCACATTCTCAGAAATAAGGGTACAGTGGAGGTACATCTTTCTTCTTTAACCCTTGTGTGGTGTTCGGGTCTGTGGGACCCGTATTCAATGTTTACTAAAAGAAAAATGATACAATTCATAATTTTTTCAACCTGAGACTCATTGGCCTTGGCTCATTTTCTGTGATGAACATGTAAAGGAACACAAAAATCACATTTTATCACAAAAAACAAATATCACTTTTATTGATAAATGTGATCTAGCAGAGGTAAATGGTCAATATTAACCATATACTATGCTGTCTATATTGCTTGTAATTGAGATAAAGTCAATATCTGTGAAGTATTTCTACGTAAATTGTTATGGCTTTATTGTTTTAAAAACCCAATAATGTTGTGGGTCCACCAGACCCGCGAACACTGGGTGAGTAACAAAAACACAAACACCACACAAGGGTTAAGGAACAAATTTCCCAAATGTACCCTGAAAATACAATTCTATTTGGGTACTAATAAGTACCTTTTCAAGCAAAAAAGTACAAATTAATTATGTATTGCTGGCTACCGGTAAGATTTTATGTATCTATGAGGTACTACCCCAGTGACAAGCATTTTCACCCTTTTAGGTACTTTTCATACCTTTTTTTTTCTGAGAGGGTTGAGTGAAATTACAGTGTGTGCTATTATGTTGAACTGTGCTTTTCATCCTATAAGAAGTAGACATCCAACATTCCTGCTTTGATTGGCAAAGATCATGAGGATGGTTAGGCACATGGTTAGCACACACAGTCGCCAATCCAGCAAGTGTCCACCTTGCCACAGGAATTTGAGAACACTAAACTGAACTCTCCAGGTGTCACCTGGGAAGACATTCATGAAAGCACTCTACACACTCTCAGGGCCTGATTTGCTAAGACCTTTAGCATGTGCAAAACCTTTTAGCACACATAAAATGTCATGGGTTTTGGCAGCCTCCGTTTGTGTTTCTGTGGTTCGTTCTTTCTTTTAGCGACGTCGGGGCACTCTATCAGATTTTTTCCGCCTCCGTTTGGGTCTTTTTATCTCGCCCAGTAATTATTCCCTGCACCTGTGTTGTGTTCCTGCCAGCTATAAATGCCTCGGTACTTCCGCATTTCCTCACTTCGGTATTGTCTTTGCTATGTTGACAACGAAGTCGGTAAGGTATAGGAAATTCGATCACTGCATTTCTGGTTCGTACAAATAAGCAAGTTAGAGTTAGGATAAAGATTTATTTTTAGTCTTTTTCTTTCCTTTCTCTCTTTATCCTTTATACTCCTCTACCAGTTACTTTTTTGTTCAGTTCGTTCTCACATAGAGCTGTAGGTAACAGATTCTAGTTTCATTTTCATTCTCTCACCCGTTTATACAGGGTGTTTCTTTTGTTTTCCTCTGACCTCCTGTTATCGCTCCTCGTTTGAGAGCGTGAGGTTCTTTTGTTATTTATTCTTGCTGTTTATTGAGATACGCCTCCGTTTTTGAGGTTGCTTTGTTTTGCCTTGTGCTAGGTAAGTTTTGCTCCCGATCCTGTGTTATCTCCGTCCTGGTGCGGCTACTTCCGCTTTTGTGGCGTATCTTTCTAGATACGCTTTTAGAAATCATTATCGGTAGCGTTTGATTCTCCGATCCTTACACTCCCCACTACATAAAACTAATAACACAATCAATGATTGATCCAAAACAAATACCATGACCAATCATTGGTGTTACGTGTGCTAAAGGTTTTTGCACATGCTAAAGGTCTTAGTAAATAAGGCCTAAGTGCACTCTCTGGCTGTATCTTAGCCTCAGGGAAGCTGCTGATTTCCTAATTTGTGGAATGTAAATAACTTAAATAACTACATTCTTTTTGCACTCTGTGTTAGAAAAAGAAGAGTATCACCAGTAGCTATCTGTAATAGGTATTTCATTAGACTGAGTGTAAGCCCTTGACAGTTTTTGAAGGTGCTCTTCACTTTTGATTACGTGAGTATTCTGTGGCAAACAAAACTTGTTCCCAGCGTCTTCTCTTGTGACTCCCGTTAATTAATTCTGAGACAGCAGGTTTGAACTGAGACAAACATTAAAACTGAACTCAAAACTGAATGTCCTGGTGAAATGAAGACTGATTGTAACAATTAAAAAGCATGCACTGTGGGAAATCACTTTCAATATGGAATCATACAGTACGACATTACAATAATTTGCTATATTTGTATATACACTGCCTGGCCAAAAAAAAAGTTGCACACTCTAATATTTCGTTGGACCGCCTTTAGCTTTGTTTACGGCGCGCATTCGTCGTGGAATTGTTTCGACAACCTTCAGCAACATCACCACATTTAATTCCGTCCAGAGTTGCATTCATTTTTGGCCGAGATCTTGTATTGACGACAGGAGAGTCAAACCACTCCGTAAAGTCTTCTCCAGCACATCCCAAAGACTTTCAATGGGGTTAAGGTCAGGACTCTCAATATATGAATGTATTAGGCAGAGTACTGTACACCTGCACAGTGCTCAACGCCTTTTTGGACTGCCTGTAAGGAGGTGTAGAGCACCTTCATGTCACCTTGTGGCTGATCCAGGAGCTCTGCGATGCTCAGCCCGTTGGTTTCAGGCACAACTGGCCAGAAGTCCCTGAGGTACCACCTGCTTACATCTCTTTCTCTTTCTCTTTCTCACTCTCTTTCTCTCTCAACCAGGTTTCACCTCATTTGTTGTGGGTGGGAGTGTGTGTGCGTGCATGCGTGCGTGCGTGCGTGTATACGTGCGTATGTGTGCGCATGTGTCTCTCTGAACATGAGCATCCATGGACATACATGTTTGCGTGTGTGTGCACGCGTGCTTGTACGTGTATGTGTGTGTGTGTGTGTGGTGTGGTGGGGTTAATGCTTGCTAAGTGCTCTGCTGCTGCAAATGAACAGAAAATATATCTTCAGCAAAAAGACCACCTACACATTTGCGCTCACTCGCCTGATCGATTGCGTTGCCGCATGCCTAGCTGGCATTATTAGGGCGCTGGAGCACTGCCGTCTCCTTGTTATTTGCGGTTGAATCTGACAGATGTACCGGCTTCTCCTCTCCTAGAGGGGACTTCCCACTCGGACAGACGGTGTAATTTCACCAATTCGTTACGCCTGGCGAAAAAAAAAAAAAAACTCTCAGTTTCGCTGAACCGTTGATATGTTATGCTGCAATGTAGGAGTAAGCATGAATATTAAAAACACACCCCGCTCCACCAAACCGCGTATCCTGGCATTTTTAATCCGTTTTCATCTCCCTCATTTGAATTTGGTTTTAAGGTGTTTTACATGACTGGAAATGTAGCTGTCAAACTGGGCTTCTCTTCCACTCCTCCTTGCATTTTTACATTTTTAAATGCGTCCTCAAGACGTGCCCCGAGAAACCCTCATTTTTGAGCAAAGTGTGCCAAATACTGACAGTTTGAGTTCCAGAAACCGCTATTCCAGACAAGGAGGTGGCATGCCTCCGACTGAATTCAGCATTCACTAAGAGGTGGCCTCCTCAGATCGATGTCGCCTTTCTCTTTTTTTTTGCAGGAGGACTCATTAATTAGATCAAATTTTGATCACTCTGAACTCACATGCATGACAGTGTGGTGAAATGGCTTGCTAAGACATTCCCCCCCCCCCCCCCCCCCCTCTCTCTCTCTCATCTTAAGTTGGAAGCCGAGCAGACGAGAACCAATTAAATAGCAGCGGGACGACCCAAAAGGTTGGCTCTCCCATTTCTCCTCTTTCTCCTCTGTCTGGGTTCTGCTACAAGTCCCTTGATGCCAGGAATAAAGATGAAATCTACTCCGCCAACATGACATCCCTCCCTCCAATCAGGGCTTCTCAGCCTTTAATAATGGCAGCGATTTTGACCCAAAGAGGCCAAGACGAAGCAGCCATATATGCAGAACTCCCTCTGCCCAACTCCCCGGTGGCATACACAGATGACAAGATATTCTGTGAAAGAAGACTATCTCAAAGCCCACTCAAAGTCCACTCATTTTGATTTGCTGTTCCAGAGGATAATTGGAGGGGCATAAAGCTTAGAGCTTTTTTATTCTAGGCATTTTTTTTGAGTGCATGAGCAACAACAAATTAGTTTTCTGTTGTTAGCAAAAAATAAAATAATCATATTAATCAAGAACCACAGCAAGTAGGCCTTGCTATTTGGCTATGTTGGACTGCTTTGAATGGATTGTGAAGGAGAGTCAGGATTCTTTGCCCATCTTACAGACATGCCTCCGCTTGCCAGCCCTAGACGGTGAAGGAGCCAGTTGAATGTGAACCAGCTGGCACATGAATGGGCCAAGCACTCCAACAACATGCATGTAGGCCTCTGCGGTATGGATAGGCTGTGCCGTAGAAACCTCACCTGAGTAGGCTAATGGGCAGGCTCCGGTGAAGATCCACAACATTTAAATTAATTTAAACATAAATCTGGCTGAAAGTACAGCAGATTGTAACCATGTCGGCATTTTAATACTCCTATTATGTTCTTGGTCAATTTGACCCCATTCAAGTGTTTGATGTATCTTAAGAACCAGTTAACCTTATTTTTTCATCTTGACTTTTCCTAATTTGGTGGGATTAAATAGTAACCATGCAATAAACATAATTCTCTTTTCAAAAGTGCTGTACCAACTTTGTTTGTTTCGATTTTTCTGTGGGTGATTCTGGGTACTTTCCCATACATGTTTTAAACTTTTAAGCATTAATTTACCTCTGTCTCTAAATTGAGAAGTTTATCACAGATTTTTAACATTTAGGAATAAAAGGCTGGTCAATTGGGAGACATTAAGAAGGCGACGCACAAAGTGTCAAAAGTTTTCTATTATAATAATTTTGCGTCGGTTAACTGTTTGACCCCAAACATAAAAGGTGTCATAAAATGTCAACATAGTGGGAGGGATAATGTTCTAAGTCTTAATATATTTTTTCTTTCATATTGTTGTCCCTGATATGTATTTCCCATCTATAGGAAAACAGTAGAAACATATTAGTAGAATGTTAGTAATGGTGCAATTTGACTGTGGAAAGTATCTATGTTTGAATTGTATCAGTACATTCTCAAATAACATAAATAAATAAATACCAAGACACCAGGTTTAACACCCCTGCTATTTTGAAAAGTTCCCTGGGATCCCTAATGACCTCAGCTTAACATCCCATCTGAAGGACAGCACCTGCTACAGCAGTGTCCCCATCACTGTGCTGGGCCATTGGATTCTTGCCTATTTCCTCCCTACTGGCCCACTAGGTGGCAACTTACTTTTCCCAGGTGGTCTCCCATCCTGGGAAAACCAAGGGATTTAGTATGCTCTGGAATCATTGCAAAGCCTTCTTAAGTAACTTCTAAGCCCCTCCGCAGGACTCAGATCAGCCTCTTTGATATAGAGAAAATATCCGGCAGGTGGCATTGAAATGATTTTACGGTCACATAGAGTAAAATACCATGTCACCTCAAAGCTACCAGAATCTGACAATATTAATCATATGGTTAGTTCAAAGATAAGAATGCACTTAACAATATCTCTGATGAGCGTTTTTTTCTGGGAGTTGAATGCAACAACAAATTGGTATAGTTGATTAGGAAGTTTTGATTTGATAGCATGAGTGAGGGCAAACAAGAATACACATTGTTGATATCTGGTATAATTTAGCAATGTTTGGACTCAAACAAATCCATTATAGTTCAAATTGAGATATATCATATATCATATTTTATTCAGAATGCCAGCTGTTGAGAAACCACTTACAAATATCTAAGTGCGAACTGTAAAATATTTCCCACAGAAATGAAGACATGAAACATAATACATGAAAATGAGATCTCAAGCACAGCTCCTCTGATACCCTAAAATCTAATTTTAGTCATATGCTTTTTGTGATATTACCTATTTAAAATGGAGAGCTAGTCCTTCCATAGCAAATTCAAGTGTTCCAGTTAAATGACACAAGACTGTATTGTGCATCAGTTATGATTATTTATACTTCAGTTACCTCTGGAAAACATATTTTACTGTCTCTTTTACTGTAATGCAGTCGAAAACAAATGATTTAGTTTCTGACAGCAATTCATTTATTGGTAAATTACAAACTTGAGAGTCAATGGAACTGCATACAAATGTATACATTTAAAAAAAAAAAAACTGTATAAATAAGTGATAAATAATGATGAAAAACGACAAAGGCCATAAATACTGATGAAAAACAAAAGAAAGCAATAGAAAACAAAGGAAAAGCATAATAACCTGTTGCAGAAATGATAATTATGATAATTATGATCATTAAAAAGATCAAGCCTAAACTACTTGTACATGCCTGCCTTCATACACAACATATTTATACTGTAGTAAACAGCTTCATTCAACACACACACACGCACGCACGCACGCACGCACGCACACACACACACACACACACTTTATCACTGAGTGACAACACAGATTTTAAGGCCCCTCTGAGGCCAGGTTGAGTGTACTGGCCTGCTCCAGTGATGTAGGGCTCTGCTCACAATGACAGAGTGTTGACGACCTTGGTCTGTGTAGTCATTCACAATGAAGGAGCCAGTTGTCACCCGATATTCGCCAAGCTCTCTACAACAAATGCTTTTTTCATACTATCCTTTAAACAGCTAGATATTTACCAAAGCAACTCAAGTTACATACCTTGCTCATACACATGACTCACTATTTTTAACTGCTATGTGTGCATATACACATAACCTGAAGTTTTCAACAGAGTTGAGAGTTCTATTAATGAAACTGCCAGCTTATGCCCTATATTGACATTATATTACAGGTAAGCAGTGAGTAAAGGCAGCATACCTTTGATGCAGTTTTCCACTCATGTAATGGTATAGAATGAGGCATGAACATTATAATGAGAGCTGCCAATCGCTAACCCGTATCAATCAGTCAAAGTTCTCTTGGTTTCTTTCTTTAGGAAAATGCTCTGATTGGCTTCCATGAATGAGCCGTTTAATGCAGTGCAAATACGTGATAGCACTCCCCCAAATTAGGGTTCCCATTTAGGCGGCCCATGAAGCCACCGCTACACTTATGCCCTCCAAAGGGCTAAGGAGAGGTAAATGGGGGTACTGTAAATATCTAAATGTTTAATGAGAAGCTGAAGGTGATGGATGGTGTTGCTTAGCGATGCATTAAAGCACACACCGGGCAGCTTTCCAGTCCCCTTGGGCACCAACCATCAAAAATAATAACACCGGCAAATAGACCCATATTCCACAATACAGGGGCATTATTGGATGTTCTGCCAAAAAAGGACATCGCCGCGGATATACCGTTAAAATTAGAGAACAGAGCCTGTCTGTCATTCTGTAGACAGAGTGTAAGGAATAATTGAAAATCTGGAGGTGGTGTAAATAAGACTCCATATTTTCCCAATTGTAGACTCTTTATATCCCTGTAGAAAAAGATAATACCTCAAGAGAAATAATACCAAAATAAATCACACACTCTACTAACTCAATGCCACAATGAGCAATTACAAATGTTTCAGTTGGTAGGCCATACTTTTACTTCTATTGAAATGACACATCATGAAAATCCTATATTACACACGCAAAGTAAAATTTTCACGCTAAAATTATCATCAGTTGTACAATACAGTATGGTTACTGGAGCAGGGCTGGAAGCACATAGTACCACCTTACCACAAAGTGGAGTAAGCTGGGCGTGTCCATCAGTCTGACTTCATCCAAAGCCCACCTTTTTATTTACATGTGTATTCCTATTGGTCTTTAGTGATGTTCCAATGATTTTTACAGTATTCCAGAGATGGCAGTGCGTTACCATTGGTAGTAATACAGTGGTAATACAGACGAATCGTTTTATGTATATATTGTAGCTCAATTAGGAATTTATTTGATAGACATGGAAAATGGAGTTTGATAACATTGATTTTTTTTTTTTGTGGTCAGTTGTTTAAACACATTAAAAGGGGACATTTGAATTGACCATTGAGGAAATCAAATAACCCACGTAATGTATTTATCTTCCAATAGTCTCCTTTTCCAAGACCCCTCTTGCACTAATACAATAAGGCCAGGCACGTAGCTTACTCCTCTAAGGCAGAAACGCTCGCAATGAAAGCGACTATGTAAATACACTCTCTGTAGGATGGTCATTTTGACTGCAATATGAATTATTGCTTGCAGCTACTCTGCAATTGTGCAGATAACTCAACTCTCACCTTGTTTGTAAAAAAAGAACGAACTGGAGAACAGTAGAGATAACTCCCAGCCTATTTAGTAATTTAACTCAAAAGAAGTAGCAGTCTGTGTTTTGCCAGAATACGGTTGCCATGGTGGAGGCTAATGAGAGAGTCCACACATGAGGATGTGAGTCAGTGCTATCAATATAAAAGCACAAGATAGTGAATGGGGATGTATTAAGAGGATGTGAAATAAGCATTGTTTGTGCAGCTGTGGCTCCTGTTGAGTAGGTGAAAGAGCATTTCAATTTTATCCCCATTTCATGCCTGCTGAAAAAGAAAGCAAAAATGAAATTACATTTTTTTAAAAGCTAAGCCAACTTTCACATGACCTACAGACAAAGGTTTGAAACATCTACCAGGAATCAATCAAAATTGGGGGGGGCTGGAGCATATCCCAGCATGCATTGGGCAAAGGCAGGAATACAACCAGGACAGTTTGCCAATCTATCCCAGGGCACACACAACATTCACTCACACACACCTATGGCCAATTTAGAGTCTCCAATTAGCCTAGCCTGCATGTCTGTGGGCCGTGGGGGGAAGCCAGGGTACCCGGAGGAAGCCCACGTGGACATGGGGAGGGCATGCAGGCTCCACAGGCACTCGGCCAGGATTCGAGCTTGGTACCTTCTTGCTGTGCGGCGACAGTGCTAACCACTGCACCACGGTGCCACCCTGGTTTTAACTTTTGACTCCCAATTAAAGTGTTCTCTTCACTTTCATTTGTTCTCTTTTTTCCTTTACAGATACTGTTGGGTGAGCTCAGAAAAAAATGGGGGAAAAGATAGCAACAAGTGATTGAATCCAGGGGAAAAGATAGCAACAAGTGATTGAATCCAGGGGAAAATATAGCAACAAGTGATTGAATCCAGGGGAAAAGATAGCAACAAGTGATTGAATACAGGGGAAAAGATAGCAACAAGTGATTGAATCCAGGGGAAAAGATAGCAACAAGTGATTGAATCCAGGGGAAAAGATAGCAACAAGTGATTGAATCCAGGGGAAAAGATAGCAACAAGTGATTGAATCCAGGGGAAAAGATAGCAACAAGTGATTGAATACAGGGGAAAAGATAGCAACAAGTGATTGAATCCAGGGGAAAAGATAGTAACAAGTGATTGTATCCAGGGGAAAAGATAGCAACAAGTGATTGAATCCAGGGGAAAAGATAGCAACAAGTGATTGAATCCAGGGGAAAAGATAGCAACAAGTGATTGAATCCAGGGGAAAAGATAGCAACAAGTGATTGAATACAGGGGAAAAGATAGCAACAAGTGATTGAATCCAGGGGAAAAGATAGTAACAAGTGATTGTATCCAGGGGAAAAGATAGCAACAAGTGATTGAATACAGGGGAAAAGATAGCAACAAGTGATTGAATCCAGGGGAAAAATAGCAACAAGTGATTGAATCCAGGGGAAAAAATAGCAACAAGTGATTGAATCCAGGGGAAAAGATAGCAACAAGTGATTGAATACAAAGGTTTGCTTAAGGCAAACTCTCCTGTCAGTGAGCTATTGCATGTGGGATGGGCAAACATACAGAACTGAAATTCAGAGAGGCACTGAAATGTGGAAAAATAGGGAACAGGCAACAGGATCAATAGCAACAACACCAAACTAAGCTAACAAAAATAGGCCCAAAAATTCTAATCGTAGGCATTTGGAATGTATTAAGCGATCAAGGATGGGCACTGCCCATATAGGTTTTAAACTTCACAAAGTTTCACTTAGCTCAGGCTCTAAAATTAGATGTTTCATCACAGATTTTTAATAGTTAGGCATAAAAAGGCTAGTCAATTGGGAGACACACAAAAGTTGACACAGAAAGTGTAAAAATGTTTTTATTATATTAGTTTTGTGTCAGTTTAAATCATTGGGGTCAATATGACCCCAAACATAAAAATCATCATAAAATATCAACATAATATGAGGGTTTACCAATAGTTTTTAAAAAATAAGCCCCAAATAACGCAGCAAATGTGAGATTCTGAGTTTGGTGTATGATGGTTTGCAGGAATTTTGTTTCAAAACCACAAAAGTATTTAAAAACTGCTTGGGAAACTAATTATAAAAATGTATGAAAACATTTTAAATATGACACAGTACCTGCACCAAATACAGGTAAGGAGCAACTTATCATTTAATATATTTTGGAGGAAATTATATTTAATTTCTGTTAATTTTGAATTAAGATGACAAATTGCCATCACTTGCAAGGGGGCATTCCTCCCTCTGGAGAACTAGAACAAATGGTGCTGAAATATAATAAACATTTTTTGGGTGGTTTAGTTTGTGTATGACATTCATCACGAGCACAGGCTGGGCCAAAGCCATGAATATGCCAGTAGACTGTATTTTTAGAGCTGTGGGTGCAGTGCTTCTTGTTTGGCCTGTGAGATTGTAACAGTGGTTGGAATTCAATCAAAACGTGTAGAGTAATTGGTATTTCCAAATTAGAGAGATAAGGGGGGTGATGATGTGATTATTGCAAACATGTAAAACATATATATATATATATATATATATATATATATATATATATATATATATATATATATATATATATAAAAACGTTATGAGGAAAAAACATGATGGGAAATGCATGATGGGACTTGTAGGCATTTTTTACCCTCCCCACCAAATCCTCCATGATGCTTCTTCTCTTCATTCACAGCAGGATGAAGAAGCAGCGGCTGCGAATTTGGCCTCGTTGCAGCGAATGATTAATTTGGTATGGTCCAGAAGCTTCTGCTCTATTATGCATAATGTGACCCGTACAGCTGAGCCCTGATCTGGAGACCAGCTTGTGTTAGCACTCAGCTTTCTGCTCATTACGAGAAGGCCACTGGTCCCACACTGTATTCACGCTGGTGCAGCGCTGGGCGCGGGTAAACCCTAATTAATTGAATCAGGTGAATTGATTCCTCTTCCGCAAAGTTTGTTAACAAGCATGTGGGCTAATTCTGTAATGGACATTCTGTGCTCAACGAAGGGGATAATTGTCTCCAGAACTGTGCTTAAGCCTAATATAAACACAGACAGGCATATTGACCTTTAGCTATTAGCCCAATGTTACAGTTCCATTCACAGAGCTGCATGCTATGCCCTTTTGGAACATTATAGTTAAGGCCAAACGACTTGTTTTTTTGCTTAGTCTTTTTCTGCCAGTCAAAAATTTGGCTATTTTTCTTCCCTCTCCTCTTCCCTGTGCAATGAGTTTCTCATCCTTTAAGCCTTTGTTGATTTATGTCTTTATTTTATGTATACATATCTCCATTTTACATGTTCTTACTTTAGTTGTTTTATTTAAAGAAATATACAGTACCCTCCACTATTATTGGCACCCCTGGTAAAGATGAGTAAAAATAATTACCGTTTGGTAAATTAGCTTAATCTCACACTGAAAAAATGAGAAAAATCCAACCTTCAATTGAAGTAAATTTATTATGAAAAAAAATCCCTCATCAAGAAATAATTATTTTTAACAAAACCACGTGCAACAATTATTGGCACCCCTGCATTTATATATACTGTAGAATAAAGTAATGATTTTTAATATTTGGTCACATATCCTTTGCATGCCATGACTTCCTGATGTCTGTGACCCAACAACATCAAAAGACTCTTGATATCTTATTTTCTGATACTCTTACAAGCGATACTATAACGTCTCTGCATTTGAATGGATCTCTATGGGAATTGGGGGGTGGGACTAGATTTAGCTGTAAATTATGCTGGAACAGTATGGAATACATGGTTGGTAAAATGGCTGTAAGTCATCAAGGGTCTGAGGTATCAAACGAGCCTCAAACCATCACTTTGCTTCCAGATATGCAGATATGGATGGATCACTCTATGGATGGATGCATAACACTTCTCACAATCTCAAGCCAAAATCTAAATTTGGTTCAGCTCAATTTTTTTCTACAACCAAATTTGGCCACCAATATCACGGGATATATTATAGTATCAGTGTTCAAACTGCACCAGTGTAATGTCTGTGGCCTAGACGAATACAAGCAGGCATTGGTAGCATGTACATATCTGTTTTCTGAGAATTTGTCATAGAAATCTCGAAAAATAAATTTTTGTAATTTTTTTTTGAAGGTATCATATTTCATGTGGCTAGGCCCTTTAGTTATGAAGCTATGAGGGCTCAAAAAAGACTGAAAAAAGCTACTGTAAATAAAAAGTGCCAGAATTTGAGCTACCCCTAGGTACTTCAAGGGGCCATAACTCTCAAGATATTCATAGTATAAAGTTAAAATTTTGCATAGCTTCATTAAATATACTATAGTTAATGTACAAAGAAATCAGGTGATTCTGAGGGGATCATGTGGGAAGCATTGATTTATTTTACAAGGAATGACCCGTATATTTATTATGATTTTTTTTGGTTTTTGTTTAGTTTTTACTTTGTCTTGGGGTGACCTGCTATTACGTCCCTGCACTTTCACAATTCAAAATTCCTCTTTTTACTGGCCCCCCAGTGGTGGAATGAACTTCCCACAGTGAACAGAAAAGCAGAGTCACTGGCCAAGCTCTTACACAGACTGAAGATACACCTCTTCAGACTGCATCTTCATTCCCTCCTATTCCCATCTGTAACACTTTACCCGACCATTTCATTTTTTTTTCATTTATATATAATTTATAGAATAATTCATTCAGATTTTATTTTTTAAAGGTATTTGATGAATCTGTGTATGAATCTATGATTTGTGCTGTGGTGTGAGGTTGCCGTAGTTAACTTTTAGTGGCCTGGGAATGCTTTTAGCCAGGTCTACCACTGTTGTTCACATAATTCATTTATATACTTGCGTTCTTCTGCTTTATAGGTCACTCTGGATAATAGTATCTGCTAAATTAATGCAATAGAATGTAATGTCTTTTTTTTCAGCCACTGCCCACTGATTCTGAGTGCGGGCATACCCTGGCCTACGCATCAGACTAGCCAAAATTAACGATGCTTTAAAATGCATTTTCATTGTCAGTCTTGCATCAGTAATATCATGGTAGTTAAATGTAAATCACCTCAAAATGTTACAGATAGACAATGCCAATAATCCCCATGCTTCAATCTGTTGATGGACTAAGGACTTTGGAAATGAAGTGCTGATATATAATACTTTAAATGCTGCCAGTTTAATTTCCCTTGAAGGTTATGCAAAATGCTTACTTCCAAAGCAATATAATGACTGAAGCCATTAAAAAAATAAATCTGATAGAATTAAATATCCTGCTCTTCCGAAAACAAAACAGGACATTATGAGCTCAGTAATACAGTCCTGCTCATCAAGTGTCCACAGTATGCATTGTATCGCCGCATAAAGCTTTCTTCCTTTTTTCTGAAAGACCCTGGTATTTTAATTCTCATCAATAACAAATAATTGCAGTGTCAGTAAAATTGGCCTGACATTCTCCTCGCAGCAACTCCAGTGATTAGCTCTGCAGGGCACAGGGCTTTGTGGGAAAAAGAGATGAGTGTGATTATTCCTTCTCTGACAGACTTCCTTTTATTTTTAGGCCATTTCAATGTGACGAACCACTCTTCCCCGGTGCAGATTTGCAAAGCGATTAACATTTGTATCTTTTCATTATCAAGGAAGACACCTGTGTTCACTCACCGCCCACTGCCACCCGCACGGCTGTTCAGGTGTTCAGACAGACCTGAATTTAGCTGTCTGTCAGCGCTATTTTCACAGTAAGACCTGAAGGTAATGGTGAATTGCGTGACTCGTGGCCTTTTCCCACCTCCCACACAGGCAACCTGCTGTTTTCCTTTTCCAGTTTTTCCCTTCCTGTAACGTGACCAATTTGCATCTGGCCCTCCTTCTAGTTTCTCTTCCTGTCACGTGACATGCTTTCCTCCTTCCTTCCCCTCAACCATAGATGTTTGTCATACCGACCAGATGGTCAGCTCTGAATTTTTAACAATGAAAGTTATGTCTCTGCCGTTGTTAAACGAGAGTTCAATGTGTTCTTATTTTCTGGCTCATTATGAAGAGTCATAAAAATGACTTGATTAAATGCACAGTATCTACAGCTAACAGCATGCAGAGCCAAAGAGGAGCAAGCCGAGCTGAATATTTAGCCAGTAAAAGAAAGTCTGTGCCTCACCAAATTTTGTTCTGTTCCATTCACATGTCAATTATAAACACATATGGCATCCCTAAGGGCTATAGTCAGATGTGAGGTTGGTGTAGTCAACTTTCACTGCACTGTACCCAGCCAAATGAAAGGAAAAAGAGACTAAATTCCTCCAATGATGAATCCTCAGAGCAGGGGTTTGCATACGTACAGTTAAGGTTATCCCACTGTTGCTGGTCCCTCAGACCTCGGCGAGTTTAAGGATCGGTGGTGCAGTGAGACGGAACTTAATTAGGTTGAGGTGTCAGATTTGACTGGCCACCGCCGGGTATCAGAGGGGTGCATGTGGTCCACGTACAATGCTGCAGGACAGAGACAAAGCCGTATACCCTCCTGCCATTGTCTCAGGGCCTTCATCTTCAATGTTATGCATAATTTGCCACAACTGAATTGATTCACGTCTTCCAAAAATAGCCCTTGTACCTTCTAATATATTAACCTAGTCCTTTTAACATTAGACAGATAAGCCATTCTCAGAGCACAGTGAACTTGAATTATTAAGAAAAAGTAGTAACCACATTGTTCATGGAGATATCACACAGCCGCCATATTCTGGCATTGCTAATTGTCTGAAATCTCAGTCTCGCTTTAGGATTCTTTGAACAGGAAAATCAGTATTTGTCTTGAATAGCTGCCTGCATGTAATTACAACCTATCATTACTCCTCATATGCTTCCAAGGGTCTAAATATTTGCATGTCCTTTGATAAATAATTAGCATAGAAAATGGACCTCCTTGGTCACGATTTGAGAGCTTAGTAAAAAGATCTCGAGGGTTCAACCTCTCGCCAAACAGTCTCTCTGCATGCCAAAGCAACAAGGATAGGAACGGAAACCTTATCAGACTGTGAGCTATCACTCTTCTTTTAATTTTCCAGCTTTAATTAGCATATTTGTTGCTTTTGCTAGTTGTTGATGCTGATGGTGAGCTTGCAGCTAATGTAAAATGGCAGATCTTAAGTGGACCGTTAATTTCTCCTCTACAGCTTTTTAAAAAATTATTTCTTTGGGGGCATCATTGAACGACTGCCTCCCTGTCTCCGAGCATCACCGAGGCGTGAGACCAGGTGGTGTGCTGCCATCTTTATTAATCCACTCAGCGATAAATAAATAAACAAATAAATAATAAAATATCAACACTTCTCCTGAGCTTTGTGCCCACGGGGCAAAGTTATTTCGGTCTGACAGTATGTTCTTCTCTTGAAGCCTGTCTTCACATGTACACCACCCACACAATGAGAAACACAAAGCCTTTATTAAGTACTGCTCTGCACTTGTGCTTAAGCTGAAAGAAGCCAGGAGTTTGAGGAGTTCAGCAAGCCACACGTTACCAAGCCTGCAATCCTAAAGCACATCTGCGGCAGCAGGGCTGTGACATCACGCTCATTGTCCTTCGCAGCTGACACTATTCAGGCACAGCACTGAGTGTATACACTGAAACAGCGGCCTTAAATCCTGGTGCCGGAGGGCTGCAGGGACTGCTGGTTTTCCCTGTTACCCAGCACTCAATTTATCAATTAAAGCGGTTTGATTAGCCAGTTAACTCGCATTGCCTGGTTTCTTGGGTCTGAAGCCAAGCTCTCCGGGGCCAGGGTTGGGGAACACTGTTTAAAGGGTAACCAAGCCCCGAGTTTTAGCTAGACCACGCATCTTTCGCTATTTCAAAAAATGCATCGCCAGAAGAAAAAGGGGCTGGACTATGGCTGGCTACCATGCCCCTTTCCATACGCTGCCCTCGCTCAGTCACGAAAAAGAGTATCCCCCTCCCTTCCCAAGGCATTTTTGGATGATGATGCGAGGCCGGCAACCAGGCGAAGTGACCAGAAAAGATGCGGAACGTGGCGTGATAACCAATCAGATTAAATATTTGACGTATAAATTGTCCTCCTTTTCCAATTTTATTTCCCCATTCCTAGTTCTGTCATGGAGGACCCGTTAATTATTGCTGTTTTGGGATTTCCCAAATAATACGATTGGTATAATTAATTTGTATTTTCATTTGTATTTTTCATTGGTACATTTCATTTGTAGACTGCATTATATAAACTCAGACAATAGTGTGTGCGAGTGGGTGACTCTGCATCCACATACACAACCTTGGGTCATGGTCTGCAGGCTTATTTTCCTCCTTGGCTTTCTCGTCCCCTTTAAGCGCCTTCAAGACGTCTTTTTTCTGTTTCCTTGTCCGTTTCGGGTTTTCCTTTCATCTCGCTACTCAGTGATTTCACCTGTTCGGCTCTTCCGCCACCTATTTAAACTCTGCGTCTTCCTGTTCCGGCGCTTCCATGTTATCTCGCATTTCTGGTAGCCAGTAAGGTATAGGACTTGGGATACTGTTTTGGCTTGTTGTTTGAAATAAGCGAAAGCAGGAAGTCCCCTTTAGAGATTAGAAATTTAGGGTAGATCTTTAGATCTTTAGATCTACGAGTTCCTCGTCGTTTTGTCGGCGAGGCATTTTACGTTTTACTATTTCTCAGTCTCTTGCCTTATATCTCTCTGTGGGGAGGACTGTCTTCTGTTCTCTTCCTTTTTCCTCCCTTCCCTCTACGGATTATATTCCGTCCGTGTGGTGTCACGCGTGGACACTTAGAGAACCCCCGTCTGTCTGTCCCTGGTCCTCCATAATATCCTCCCTGTCTCAGGGCATGGAAAAGCCCTCATACCTTGATCCCTTGCTTACAAACACACATACACTCACATTAATTTGCACTCACATTCAGACTCACTCACATTAATTTGCACCTTTCTCACATACATGCAAGCATGTTCGCTCACTTGCTCAGTCACTAACTCACTCACTTGTTCACTCACTGATTCACTAACTCTCTCTCTCTCTCTCTCTCTCTCTCTCTCACACACACACACACACACACACACACACACCCTCTTTGCTGTTTTCAGGCTCACAGGCTCAGGTAAAGTGCATGTCGTTCAGACCTGTAGGCAGGAGAATACACAGTCACACCACTTCAATGTCAAATTAAATTCAGATCAAGAAAAGTTTATTATAAAACAGCATCTACATAGCTCTACAATAGATAATGCAATTACAAAAAACAAATGCCTTGCTCTATGAATTATTATTATTATTATTATTATTATTATTATTAGTGTTTTTGTTGATGTTGTTGTTGTTGTAATAAATACCATATGAAAAAGCAGCTCAATAGAAAAACACCTGAGTACTTATCTTTGCATTGTTGTGCTTAAAGGAAGTGCATAGCAGCAACAGACTATTAGCCGAAAGCTTAATCTGGTGCTTAGTGCGTACCACAGTGAGTCATAGCGCGGCCTAATGAAGGCAAACAAGATATTCCATTCACCTGTAATGCAATTGCATGCTTCTTGTTGCAAACTATTACTGCCAAGTCCCCTACACCGCATAAAACACCGTTGCACAAAGTTCAATACAGTCAGTCATTTCAGCTGCTCAAAGATCTGAGAAAGAAAGAACTATAAAGAAAGTAGGAGGTTACTCACTCGTTTATTTGTGACCTTGTTTTCTGACCTAGAAAGTTAACTGAGTAATTGACCATGCAATGCAAAAGGAAGCCCTCTGGTCACAAAGTACTGGTCAATTAGCCAATCGACCAGCCCCGGGCTACCAGTGCTGAGCCAATTATGAATCCAAGGGCGGGGGCTGCCGGTTCTTGTGTCAGAGAGGCTGAGCTCAATTCAAGCGGGCAAGCCATCAGCATCCACTGAGTACGGCTGTGCACAATGTAGGCCCTGACCTCGTGCGATGGAACAATTTGGCAGCGCCTTGCATCCCTCCAGGGTCAGAATCCGTCCCAGCCAGTCCAGACCAATTACCACACGCAGGAACGCAGCAGTACCTGTGCATGACACTCAATTTGTGAGTGCTTCCAAGGTTTTCTGAATGACTGGCTATACTTGATAAGTATAGCAGCTGACGCCTGGTAGCATTGTTATGTTTAGCAGTGATTTTAATGTATATCAGACCTTGGTCACATAGGTATTTTGAAATATTTTAAACCTTTAGATACCAGTGAAATCCTTGCAGATAGTTGGGGTAAAAGACACTTTGCAACTAAACCATAATGTACGTTGATTGTATATTTATTCGTTTTTTGTTGTTCCTGGGAATCCTGTCATTACAGATAGTTTTTTGAGTAACCAATGATAGAATGACTGATTAATGCACATAAGGGGTGTTTTTATAAAGAGCACATTTCTCAATGACACTCCAAAGGACAAAGGGTTCGGACAAGACTACATATACCGATTCACCCAGTCATCACAAAAAGCCCTACCAAAGCTCATTCTAATTTAATTTCTTATCAGGACTGTACAACCACGGCACTGTACAATTGTATCTATATTGAAATAAAAAAAATGTTTTACTTGGTACATACAGTATAATGACATTTACAATAATTTGCATAGCCCTTCAAGAAATACCTTTTCCAGAAGGAATTTCAACAGAGAAATAGAAAACCAAACAGATTTTTTATCCAACATGGCACAAAAAACATATATAAATCATTTACAGACCTTCCCTTGTGTAGACAAATATGGTGTTGACAAAAAATGTCTACAATTTTAAATAGAATCCAGATAATATAAAAACACAAAATAATAAATCTTAAATAATAGCAATTTTGGTGTAATTCAGGCACAACTCAGTTGCAGATACGGAAGCTAATTATCGTGCTCACAATCACTGGTTTTGCTAGTTTTAATGCCTTTGACCAAACATCTCCTAAAGAGCTGTCTGTTTTTCTCCCCTCACACACAGCCAATGTTTTCAATTGTCTTAAATAAACCCTGTTATCTCTAAAACAACATACAGTACAAACATGGTTCAAAACTTGAAATAAAGTCCCAAAGTGACTAAATCCTCAGATCTTATGGGAATCTCAGTCAGTAAACATACAGGAGTCAGGATGTTTGGAGTGGACTGAACAAAGCAGTAAAATCTGACATACATCTTCCCAAAGATGAGCCCAATTGTCCCCAAAACCTCTTTGAATGGCACCAAATCTCTCAAAATAGGAACATGATTAATAGTAACATACGTAAAGAGCAATTATAAAGAGTTTAGACTCATAAGTCCTGACAAGGATCCAAGCTATCTTCGTAAGCTGCTTCCTCGACTTAGTGGCATCTCTCCTGTCCCAAGAGACAGTTTACTTTTGCTGCCACGACTTTTGCTCTTCAACAGTTCCTTCAATACTTCGTCCAAAGTGAAGGTTTTTACGTCGCCGTTCATGTGCCTTACATGTGTACTTACTTACTACTTTCTTGCCATGATTTGTTTTAGGCAGGCATTTGCTGATAAGCAATTGATAGAGCGCGTGATAAGCTGCCACTCGTGCGCTCTGCAAAGACGACTAGTTAGTCATAGTTAGTCATAGAGATTTTTTCAGGCATGATCTTGCTTTCAGGTGATTTACTCTGCACTAGAATGTCTGATCAAGATAATTGTCTCACTGTTTGTAAGGCAAGAAGTTGCTTTTTTAGAACAAAATGCCACTTTTCACGTTTGAAATTGTATTTTATGTACACAAAAATGTTCACAACCACTTTCATGTGCTCCTGAAAACATGCAGCTCAATGAAATCGACGTTTCCTAGCCTCTATAGAAAGAGTGGATTGATTTCTAATGGCTTAGGGGGAATCTGATTATGTCAATGCCAGTACAGTAGGATTTGCGGTTGTTTGTCTTGTTACAGACAGTTTTTGGATTATAAAATAAAAAGCTGTCAATTTCGGCCCTGCTTCTGAGAGTACTGTCTTGTTATTGCTTTTCTTATCTCTATAGTGGTTTTACCAATCAGACAGGTTTTTCTGCATCAAAGTGAGAAGAGTTTAAGCTTTACAACAGTATACAGATTATATCGCTGCACCTTGAATCAAT
Organism: Synaphobranchus kaupii; assembly: GCA_029718625.1. Taxonomy (NCBI): domain Eukaryota; kingdom Metazoa; phylum Chordata; class Actinopteri; order Anguilliformes; family Synaphobranchidae; genus Synaphobranchus; species Synaphobranchus kaupii. The sequence goes on along the minus strand of CM056383.1, from coordinate 6,460,562 downwards.
AACAGATAAAAGCAACCATTTAAGATTAATGTTATTGTTAGATGCCGGCATCTAATTAGCATGGCCACTGGGGGCACAAGGGCCTACAGAGCCATCTTTGGGGATTTGAATTGTGCATTTCATATAAAAAAGTCTACAATTTCACAATACTTTGAGGCTTGGAATAAAACTGTTTTTTTTTAAGAATAAATAATTCATAATAATTATTAGTAATATAATAATACTAATAATGTCTGAGCTGTACCAAGAAGAAAATGTCTGACTGCAGTCTTCCAGGTAATTCCATAAAATATTTGCCCTCCATCTGCTAATGCAGTATGGCCTTGCCAGCCAGGGTCATCACTGTGTTTTACAAATTGTGTTTTTTCAGCCATTAGCCTTCATTATTGTGGGTAATGTGTAATGGGGAAAAATTGCTCAAAAAGGAAATGAATAGTCTTGACCATCTATTTGGAGGCAAGAGCAAGGGCTGCATGGTGTTAGTGCTGTGCTATTTAATATTATGACTCTGCAGCGCGGCAACCAGCTCTTCGAGTGTACTTTTTTTTTTGCATCTTCTCTGGCCACGCTGTGTACATGAACACAGTATGTATGTGTGGTGTGTGTGTGTGTGTGTGTGTGTGTGTGTGTGTGTGTGTGTGTGTGTGTGTGTGGGAGGGGTGGGGGGGGGGGGGGGGGGTTGGAGGGCCTTAAATGGCTCTGCCACACAGTCCCCCATAGTCCCACATGCCTTCCATTCCGTCTCGGACCAGGGTGGAAGGGCCCCATACTATTGGGCTAGCATCGCTGCTCTCTGTGTCCTTCACAAAATCCACATTTGCCACTCACACTCATCTAATTCAAATCTACACAATCAAGGACATTGAAAATAAATAAATAAATGCATTCAGAACTAATCTCTGAAATGTGCTGAAGGAGGGGAATTCTGGAAAGGTGCTTCTTTTTCGAGTGCACATGATTGAAGCTGCCTCCTGACAAAAAATAAAGTGGCTCTTTGAAAAAGGAGGGGGTAGAGTTCAGGGCCCCAGCAGGTGGAGAAAATTATTTAACATCACTTTTAATTAAGCCGGCACAGTGTGGCTGGGATGAGGGCGGGGCTGATTAAGTCAGCATATTTCCCCATTCGCTCCGTTCTGGCGTATCTGCCTCTCTTTCCATGTCCTGCCCATATCCTTTGTGCTGCACGGATCAGCCTGGGACACCTCAGACTATGAGTGCTGATCTAGATTATGTTACCCCTGTCCATATCCAACCGTTATCCATGTGAGCTCAAAGGTTAAACTGATCCTAGACCCGCAGTCCAACTCTGAGACTCTGTGAATACGGGCCCAAATGTGTGTGTTCTCAAGGTTAGAGCTAGGTTAGAATGTTTACTGAAAGTGACTGGTCAGTGACTAAGACTGAGAGTGACTGTTGAAGAGCGAGAGTCTGAGAATTAGACGAGACTGATCTAGGATCAGGGATCCATATCCTAAACGATGAGCAATTATAAGCGTTTTGCGAACAAAGTGCGTCTCATACTCAACCAACCACGCGTCTCATACTTATTGGGAATATTCATTTAATTAATACACGAGGCACCAAAATGTAGCGACCAGGTACGAGTCTGATAGCAGTGAGCAAGATGATCAGTAACATGGTCTCTCAATCATCAGAGTCCGTAGCTACGCGGGGCACCAAAAATGTAGGGGACATACCTCTATTTATACACGGGGCGTCACTTATGTACTGCGATACGCCACTACCATCCTTATGCAACTGGTGGCATGGTTTTGTATAATAAATCAGTCTCATAAAATTTATATTATTCTCAAAAGAGAATATACTAACTAAAAATGGGTAACTTGAATTAATAATTAAATTAATTACCAATAAAATTACACATTAATAATTGTCTTAGCAAAATCACAATATCATACATACTCAACCAATCGCATGCATACACCTCTAATGGAGCGCCATTTTAAAACCAAGAATCATACCTCCTGTGTTGCTCACTGCAGTGCAGCCCTTTGTTTACTTTGCTGTTTCTGGTCATCTCCTGTTTAGCGGGGGGATGCCCGTGCGCCAGAGTAGTACCTAAAGCAGATAAATTCAGTGCCAAATCAAAATAATTGTACAACACATTCATTAAAACATTTCATTTAAATATGTGAGTTGTCCTGAAAGAAATGAGCAAAAAGGCAAAACTAGTCTAGAACCATAGATATAGAACCATAGATGTGACATGTCATAGTTAGTGGCACAATTTTTGAGACCATACCCAGAGGTGCGTTCAAATTCAGCGAACAAGACGAATGTTTGCGAACGTTTGTAAACTATTTTCAAACTTTTTTCCGTTAGCCTTTGTGTTCGCCGCAAACGTTTGCAAACATAAGCGAACGGTCTGAAAAGGTTGTTTGCGGCGAACAAAAATGGACGCTGGACTGAGGGAAATGTGTTCCCCCATCGCTGTGGACACTGTGTCCATTGCTCTAACTCCAATGACATCAAAGTCTTTTGTCATCCACGTTCGGGCAAGAATTCAAAATAACCACTTTTATTAACTGCAACACTACCCATGTAATCTACATGTTGAAATGTATATGCTCCAAAATCTATATCGGACAGACCAAGAGAGCCCTCAAACTTAGAATTGCTGAACATAAGACCGCGATCCGGTCCAAGAATATGGACTATGCAATTGCGCGACATTACGCTGAAGCCAATCATGGTTCTGTCTCTTCTTTAAAATTTTGGGGTATTGAGAGAGTCACTTTATCATCCAGAGGCGGAGATATTATTAAGTAACTGCTCCGCAGAGAGGCATACTGGATACATACACTCAATAGTGTGGAACCCAATGGGTTAAATGAGTCGTTGAATCTTTCATTGTTTTTTGTAACTTGTGTACAGGCTTTTTGATTTTCTTTGTATATTGTTTTATGCCATGTTCACATAGACAATTATTCAGTTTATTTACCTATGACATTTGTCGGTCTTCTCTTTACCCTGTTAAAGAAGATAACATTATGTATGTGGTATTGATGACGAGATATATTAGTCCTACACATGCGCACCTTACTTTGTGTAATTGATGGGAGGTTATTTATATACAGTACCTCCCGGTGCATTATCTGTATTTCCATTTGACTCTGAAGAAGACGTCGTTGACGTCGAAACGTCAGTCGCATTAAAATAATTTTGTTTTGCTCTGAGCTCTGTGTGCTCCAGTCCTCCTTATCGCGGGTTAGTCCTCGTGATGTAGTCCGGGGTTTGGTATTCTTTCTCTTGTGTTCCCATGGAGATTTCAATTGAAGATACCGGCAATGCAAACAATTTGGAACGTTCTTCAAAAGCCGTTCAAATTTAACCGTTCAAAGAAAACATGTTTGCCACGCACGTTCGACTCTGTTCGCTGAATTTGAACGCACCTCAGGTAAGATGGTGGCCAGTAACCATGGTTTTATATCTATAAGCCAATCATCAGCTATCTGGCTTTTGAGACCCGATTATGACATCACAGTGGGTAAGAAAGTACGTGACACTTTGCCATAGGCTCCCATTAATAGCTGTACCCAGGTAAGATGGCTGCCAAATCGTTCCATTTCAGAATTCCAAATTACTATTACATTACATGAAATGTCATATTTATGGTTCTATATCTAATGCCTAGAACTGGGTAAATATTCATAATGCTTCTCAGAGTAGGTGTGCTGATCAAGGATCAGTTTTCCTTTGTCCACACCATCTATTTTAAGCTAAAAGCCTACATCTATCCAAGATCAGCATAAGAGGTGAGAGTCTCTGTGGAGGACAAGCATTTCTTCTTCTCTGTACAGTATGTGTTAAAGATGAAATAAAAGAGGAAATAGGAATTACCCCGATCAACAGAAGTGAAGAATAAAGCTATTTAAGACTTTATGAAGTCCCATGTCGAAAAATTAAGCTGAAAAACGAATGGTGCTTTCTAAGGAATGTATGAGCTAAAAGGCTAAACAAAGCCAACAAGTACAAGGCCAAGGAGAGTCAATATATCCAGAGAGGTTAAACTCAAAAAGATGGCAAAAAATCAAAGCCTTTTACAACAGCTGCAGCCTTTTATTGTGATAGGGAGTAAGAGTATGAGAGAGAGAGAGAGAGAGAGAGAGAGAGAGAGAGAGAGAGAGAGAGAGAGAGAGACAGAGATGCACTTTCTCCTTAAATGTGAAAAATTAAAAAAAAATCAGAGAATATTATTTTGAGAAATTTCATAATGAAATCCCAAATTTCTCCCAGCTACCCCCCATGGATAAAATTCCAATCGTGTTGGGAGAGGGACATACAGCAACAATTGCAGCAAAATATGTGACAGTCTGCCATAGCCTGAGAGAAAGTGAGAACACATAGAGACCCTAATCTACCCCAGCCCAGTATTTGTATATTATTTTATTAATTATAGTTCAATGATATGTTCTTTGTTGCACTAACTCACACGATACAGCACACACTCATAAAAGCATGTTACACATAAACAGGTTTACACACACACACACACACACACTTTACTCTATTTATGATTATTGTATCTGTTGTACTCTTTCATGCTTTGGCAATATGTATATGTACATACGTCATGCCAATAAAGCAAATTTGAATTGAATTGAATTGAGAGAGAGAGAGAGAGAGAGAGAGAGAGAGAGAAAGGTAGAAGGGGGGGAGAGAGAGAGAGAGAGAGAGAGAGAGAGAAAGGGAGAAGGGGAGAGAGAAGAGAGAGAGAAGGTAGAGAGAGAGAGAGAAAGGTAGAAGGGGGGGGAGAGAGAGAGAGAGAGAGTGAGAGAGAGAGAGAGAGAGAGAGAGAGAGGGAGAAGGGGAGAGGGGGAGAGAGAGAGAGAGAGAGAGAGAGAGAGAAAGGTAGAAGGGGGGAGAGAGAGAGAGAGAGAGAGTGAGAGAGAGAGAGAGAGGAGAGAGAGAGAGAGAGAGAGAGAGAGGGAGAAGGGGAGAGAGAGAGAGAGAAAGGTAGAGAGAGAGAGAGAAAGGTAGAAGGGGGGGGGGAGAGAGAGAGTGAGAGAGTGAGAGAGAGAGAGAGGAGAGAGAGAGAGAGAGAGAGAGAGAGAGGAGAGAGAGGAGAGAGAGAGAGGAGAGAGAGAAGAGGAGAGAGAGAGAGAGACGAGAGAGAGAGAGAGAGAGGACATAAATCACCTTCACCAGAATCCCAAATAAAATTGGTGTGGGGTCCGGGTTGCAGGGAAGGGCAGTTGTACTTCATTGTGCTAATTTCATTTCTCCCTTCCAGGCTCCAAGCTCATTAAAAAATGAAATACACTCATCGTGTAAATCCGGGCCCTGCTTGCCCCAACCGGACACCCCCACTCCTCCTAATGAAAAGACTGTGGAAAACGACTGCAGGCAGATCTCCCAGACCAATAACATTTTACATCTGCTTATTTATACTGCCCTGTTCTAAGACCAGAGGCCTGATGTACAGTATTACTGTACAGCATGTTACTTCCTGCCATATAGTAGCACTGCACTCTTTTCCACAAATGAAGGTTAATGTACATTTTTCTGGGCTTCTTTTATATCTTTTACTTTTTTACAGTAGCGAATCCTCTCCGCAGGGTTATGGTGTACTTAACGTTTTTGGGGACTGGCTTTTTCTTTGTTTTTTGAGCAATTTTTGTGGTGAATTAAGTATCGGCCAATCTGTGCCTCTTGGGTTACGGGTGTGCCACTCCAATTAAAGGCCCAGCCAGCACTCATAATGAGAGCTTTCACTGACTGATCCACTCTATAGGGCCCAGCCTAAGCCTGGTAACAAGACCCTTAACTGACTGATCCACTCTGTAAGGCCCCAGCGTAAGCTTATAGTGAGAGCCCTCACTGACTGATCCACTCTATAGGGCCCAGCCTAAGTTGGTAACAAGACCCTTAACTGACTGTTCCACTCTGTAAGGCCCAGCGTAAGCTTATAGTGAGAGCCCTCACTGACTGATCCACTCTATAGGGCCCAGCCTAAGCTTGTAATGGAGAGCCTTCACTGACTGATCCACTCTATAGGACCCAGCCTAAGCTTGTAATGAAAGCCGTCACTGACTGATCCACTCTATAGGGCCCAGCCTAAGCTTGTAATGAAAGCCGTCACTGACTGATCCACTCTATAGGACCCAGCCTAAGCTTGTAATGAAAGCCGTCACTGACTGATCCACTCTATAGGGCCCAGTCTAAGCTTGTAATGAAAGCCGTCACTGACTGATCCACTCTATAGGACCCAGCCTAAGCTTGTAATGAAAGCCGTCACTGACTGATCCACTCTATAGGGCCCAGACTAAGCTTGTAATGAAAGCCGTCACTGACTGATCCACTCTATAGGACCCAGCCTAATCTTGTAATGAGAGCCTTTACTGACTGATCCACTCTATAGGACCCAGCCTAAACTTGTAGTGAGGGCCTTCACTGACTTATCTACTCTATAGGGCCCAGCCATAAGCTTATAATGAGAGCCTTCACTGACTGACCCACTCTATAGGACCCAGCCTAAGCTTGTAATGAGAGCCTTTACTGACTGATCCACTCTATAGGACCCAGCCTAAACTTGTAGTGAGGGCCTTCACTGACTGATCTACTCTATAGGGCCCAGCATAAGCTTATAATGAGAGCCTTCACTGACTGACCCACTCTATAGGACCCAGCCTAAGCTTGGTAGTGAGGTCCTTCACTGACTGATCCACTCTATAGGGGCCCAGCCTAAGCTTGTAGTGAGAGCCATCCCTGACTGAGTCACTCACATACCAACAATAATGAACCTCCAACCACCACAACAAATTCTAGATTGTGAACACATTTTAAAGTGTTTTTTCTGATGGAACAGCTTAAGAAATAGAATATTTATTCAGCTGAGAAGAAAATATACAATGTACTTCTCAAATATAGTGTGTTCACAGTATATTTGAGAAGTAAACAGAAGTTGTTCTTAGGGTAAGAAGCAGGGTCTGTAGTCTGCCAACCGCCTTACAACTTAACATTTTCAAACACATTATCAAAACGTTATCAAACACGTTATCTCGCATCGTGATCCATATTTAATATATTCTGATGCAAACTGCTCACTGCAGTATGCAGTTAAAAAGCCCAGTATGTACGCGAACAAATTATTTACACGGTTTAATATTCATGTGTTGTACATTAAACAGAAGGCCATTTCTTGTGGGAAAATAAAATTATTATTTAATTCCGCTTTCATAGCACTGAAGCCATCATGAAAACTGCTGTTGAAGTGGCGATGAGCGGATGTCACTTTGGGGTGTGTCCTGGTTTTTTACATGACACACTGCAGAGCATAATATAAAAATGTAATTCAGCCCATCAAAGCTCCTCCTTCTCCATTAATCCTGAGCAGTTACAGTGAGCCCATGACCCACTTAAATGAAAAGGATGTGCATCGTTAGCTAACAGGAGAAGAACCCGGAACCCGTGCACACATGTATGACTATGATCAGCACAAAGTACGAAATGTGTTTTCATCCACTGAAAAATAAAATGATATTGTAATTGTACAAAATACAAAGCAATTACAATGAAATGTCAATAATGAATCATATTTTGTTTGAGAGCATGGGCAGTGGATTTTGCCAAACTATCGGCTTGGGAACAAATCAGTGCTCGTGCCAGCAGGGCTCCCTTAGTGTCAGGCCAAGGGAGAAGTGTTCTGATATTTAGCAGAATATAAAAAAAATTTAAAAAAGGATCAGTACGAATAGAAAGTGAGATACTACCAGGTATGGGCCAAGTATTTTAATTGTAATGCTCCTTTAGACACCTGTACAATTTCTGCAGATTGCCAATCGATTTAAAAGCCAACTCTTTTCATCAATATTCACAACAACATTCTTCTTCCATATGGTTGTACATTTTGATTAGTAATATGTTTTGTTGTAAATTATCAAGGATCTGCAGATTTCTTTCACATTTTACCTGCATTTGAAATATTTTCAGGTCAGTAATATTTAAGTGAAATATTACATACCGGCAGAGATTTCACTGGGATCTAAAGGCTTTTAAAGTATTTCAAATTAAGTACTGGACTCAGTTCTGCATACTATTAGGGGACAACAGAGTAATATTTAAGTGAAATACACTGCCCGGCCAAAAAAAAAGTCGCACACTGTAATATTTTGTTGGACCGCCTTTAGCTTTGATTATGGCGCGCATTCGTCGTGGCATTGTTTCGACAACCTTATGCAATATCACAACATTTATTTCCGTCCAGACTTGCATTCATTTTTGGCCGAGATCTTGTATTGACGACAAGAGAATCAAACCATTCCGTGAAGTCTTCTCTAGCACATCCCAAAGACTCTGGTGGCCAATTCATGTGTGAAAATGATTCCTCATGCTCCCTGAACCACTCTTTCATAATTTGAGCCCGATGAATCTTGGCATTGTCGTCCTGGAATATGCCCATTGATGGGATAACCTGGTCATTCAGTACATTCAGGTACTCAGCTGACTTCATTTTATTGCTGCATAACGTTGCTGAGCCTAGACCTGACCAATTGAAGCAACGCAAGATCATAACACTGCCTCCAGAGGCTTGTACAGTGGGCACTATGCATGACTGGTGCAACTGCAACTTTTCTTTTGGCCAGGCAGTGTATTACTTATCGGCAGAGATTTCACTGGGATCTAAAGGGTTTAAAAGTATTTCAAATTAAGTACTTGGCTCAGTTCTGAACACTATTAGGGGACGACAGAGCGTTTCAGAGCTCTCTGTGTAGGAATTGTTACAGGTATCGTCAGCGTTTCGTGCTGCCATTGGAGTGGCTATGTTAGACCTACTGTATAATGTCCTATCATAGAGGTTTGATACGCAATTCCTTAACGATTCATTTTCCATGATTCTGAGGCCAATTTCCTTCTCAGCAGATTATTACACACATCTGGTTTTGAAATATTTACTTAATGCATGTTTAATCTGTGATTAGCATGTGGTTAGAAATTAATGAGAATATAATGAATGATTTTTGTTGATTTACTCAGTGGACTTCCAATTACAAGCAGGCAATATGGATGATGAAATGTTGATATTAACATGTTTCAAAGACTTTCTGTGCCTTGATTAGGTTTGGTTAATCGCCAGAGAAGTATCCGCATTAAGGATCAAACCAAAATAATGTTTTAAAATCTGCTGTATTTTTCTGATCAACACACCAAACAAGACTTTCTCGCACAAGCTGTGTGACTGTTAGATATTTATTGAAGTTTCTGACAACCTACTGGCTTTACAATGGCTGCTAAAGAGGTATTTGGTGGTTTGTGGTCCAAAGCCAGAAAACACACTTCAAGTAACACCAAAGCAGCTTGTTCCATCATGTTATGCCTCCAGAGGATGCCACTATTTTCTATGGTGCATGCAAACTGCAGTCAAAGAAATTGCGGCACGGCTATATGAACATTACTACAAGAATCCATAAGAGCTTAGAGCTTGCGCTGCTTTGGAACTGTGAAAGAAAGAAAGAAATACCAGCACAATATAAACTGTAACATAAAATGTATTATTACAAGTGGAATAAAAGCTATGGAATTCATCTGTTCATACGTGAATTCTCTGGAAACATAACATCACTGTACAATTGGAGACGGAGTTACTTAAATTGTAATTTCTTGATTTAGATACCTCCTTTAGCACAACCTTCTGAATGCCTCTTTACCAGCCACTGTAAAGCCGGCTGATCACTTGCACTAAAGAATGTCCTCTGAATCTCCTGTTTAAGACCTGGGACTAATAACATTGTTTTTCTGTACCGTTTCTAAAGCTTCTACACAATAATGCCAGGACTAAAAGTGATCATTGTAAATGTGGTCTATAATATCATATGGTAATGCATTTAATTTTTTCATTATAAAATTGCATTAGGATATCAATGCGTGGCTAGAATGATTTCCCCACATCAAACGTGGTTCATACAGCAGTTACAGAGATGTATCACAATAATATCCATTTTTGAGTTCTGTAATCTTCCCTCGCTCAGCAATTACTGCATACGGAATTTCAAATAAACCAGTACGACATTGCAAAGTTTAGAAACAATTCCAGTTAATTCATTTAATACATATTCTCTTTTGTATTCACTTAACATTATTGTAATGAGTGAAATTAACGAGAGAACAAATGTATAGATAATTGGTATGAGATTAACTAGTGGCAATAATGGTACAAAGAGGAACAGAACACAAACAGAGAAATTATATGCACACCGTCTTTGTGTAACTGCTAATGGTGCATATATTGGTACGTAACCCTTTAATCCTTAATGACATGATATGCTTCCCCCTGCCAGTACGGTTTGGCAAATGAATAGAGCTCTACAGCAGAGTCACACAGCCAGAGATGCACCAGATGGAAACCCGTGGCGTATAGGGTCATCATTTTATAACTGGTATACTTATTAGTGCGGGTAGTCATCATTAGTCTGTATACTCTATGTTTAAAATATTGCTCAATTGCATTAATCAAGAACACATGGTTCAGCACTGACCTACTATAATGAAGATCACATGATGCAGTGGAATATATTAAGTGCCCTATTAGGCGCTGTATTGGGCCAATGAAAGAAGTGAAAGCCAAGCGCGTTTTGAGGTTTTTGTGTGCATGTGGGTGGGGTGGTACTGGGGGTTTGTGGCGCATGGGTGGAGGGGTACGTATTGTATCTGTATCGTGTGTGGGTGGGTGGCAGCTGTGTTCATTTCTGCACCCCGCCCCCCCCCCGCATCATAAATGTCAGGCGAAATCCACAATCGGTTAATGCATTGCACGCTCTCTCTCTCCCACTCTCCACAGAAGCCTTGTGCAGGCCTCACTCAGAGAGCTGCTTGCTTTTTATTGGTGTTCTTTATAGGGCCGGCAGATGAGAGTTCCTCCCGTGCACTCGGAGAAGTTTAATTAGGCCGTGAGTGGCACCACAGGCCCCAAGCACTCTGCGTTCAGCCTTGGACCCCGGTACATGAAGAGGTTTGAGTCAGAATTTTATGGAACACAGGTTAAGGAGGACAGAAAAACAATCATGTTCTAAGAATGCATGAAATGATGACCCTTGTAGCGTTCTTGGGATACATGCAATATTGCATTGAAGTGATGTGCTTTGCACAAACGATTCATCTGGCCAAGACCTGGGTGGACAAGAAAAATAACCGTGAAATATTATGGATATATTCAATAAATATTATGTGAAAAAATATTATATACATTAAATATTATATTACATACATAATATTAAATATTATTTATGTATTAGAATACAGGTATTCTAGAATAGCCATGAAAGGTTTGACAGGTGAGGGGAGGACGGAAGAGGTAGCACTCTTGATTAATGTTATAACTGCAATGTAGAATTTAAGGTAAAACAATTTTTAATACTTGGAGTTCATGGGGGGGGGGGGGGGGGGGTGGTGCATATGTAGATGGGCAATGGCAACATCCCAATGTGCCCAATGATTTAATTCACCTCATATAATGTGGCTATACCGTGACAGCCTACATTCTATTGCCAGTTCATTGAATTTCACATAGGCTAATTCAGAAACAATTTTGTAGATTAGTGAAGCATATTTGTCTTTTCATATTATTTGAGTTATTGTTTCCCAATGTTCACATTATGGCAGTGTGTTCACACTGAGAAACAATTATTTCCCACCATAACATCGGAAATGAAATTTGTTAGTAATAAATGCGTCCTTTGGAACCGGTCGGTTGAATAAATTAATTCATGCATATTCACATACTGAAATAATGGTAGCTGCCATGCTTATTTATGTTGAGAGTCATTTATGTTTAGAGTCATGTTTGTTTAAGCAACATTCATGCACAAGCAAATAAATAAACCTGCTTCCCTGTCTTAAATGGCCATATTTGTCTGTAGGATATGAGCCACAAAAACAAACTGACATTTTGTTATCCATCGTAGGCAAAGTTTAAATAGTATCAGATTCTGTGGGGTGGCTGTTCAATTTCTGTGGCCCAGAAATGTGAAAAGACTTCCTTGGTAGGATACATCGATGTATCCTTCACCGGGAGGAGATGAGGAGCTGAATTTGAAGCGGCTTCGCTCGTCTCCTCCAATATTGGGACATTATTGACCATTGACTTGCATTGACAAATGGGCCAGAAAGACCTATACTGGAGCCAACCACACTGGCACTAGTGAGCAACGTCACTCAGCTACTCTCAGAAAAACCAGGAAGCGAGCTTCACAAACGAAGCCCTGGGTGCGTCCCAATATTCTTCTCCCCTCACGTCCTTTCCTCTCCTCCTACCCGGAAGTATGCAAAACTGGCTGTAAGTTTCGAGTACAAGTAATTGCATGCACAGTATACCTAACATTGTGGTTTGCGTCGAGACATTAATTAATATGTAACCATTTATATCTCATTAATATGTAATCAGCAACATTAGATTAGGACACAAATATTGGTTTCCGGGGCACAGAGGAGAAAAGGTGGTAGTGGAGGATAGGAGGATACAATTTTCGAGTATTGGGAGGCACGCCCAGTTTTGGCCCCTTGATTGGGACGTACCCCGAGGCACCATGGAAAGGAGGCACTGTGCTGCTCAATGGCATCCCCTGTGTCCTGGGAGGTGTAACAGCTATCACCCATTGCACCTACTCCTGGTTCCAACTGGTTGCTGTAACAAAAACATAAAATGACAGCAGAGCTGGGATACATTTTCTTAAAATGCTCTGCAAGTTTTACTTAATAAATATCTGTCAGCCACATTCAATCACAGGGAACATTAGAAATGTGTGCCCAGACTGGCTTTGGTACAGGGGCAGATGGATCCCAGACACCCAAACCTGATGAAACTCTGCTACATCCAGACGCTTGGAGCAAGGAATAAGAGACAGCTTTTTTCCCTTGGAGATAATTGGATTTCAAAATATTCTCATTCAAGTTACTGGTCACACATTATGACAGAGTTTTAATCGGAGGGCTGGCGTCGTATCCAAATGACACAGAATGAGAACACAGGGTCATACCATGAGTCGTCATATTTCACATATACTTCTCATATCTGCACACTGTGACACTTTTAAGATGGTTTCTGTCTCTTAGTCTTTTCTCTCCCAACTCTTTCACACAATCCTTAAGGGCTCTATTGCATCAAGCTGACCAGCGCCAAATTCTACTGCCAGTTCGTAAGGACAAATTAGCATTTTAGCATCATTCAAGCCCGGAATATTTATATCTACCAGTGGAGTAGACGTGTCAGTAAGAGATGAAAAAATTAACACACTGTTTGCAAAAGGACACAAAGGCAAATGTAATTGCCACCTGATTCCGAGACATTGGTCGGGATTCAATAAATATTTGTCCTTACCTTAGACTAATAATTAAAAGTAGTTACTGAAACAAACTTGCCAGACTGAGTTTGTGAAGAAAAAATATAACGCATGCGTTTACTTGCAAATCAAAGTTGAGGATTCCTGTTTTGTGTTATGTTCTTTAAGTTATTGAAATCCTGTTCCTGATTTATGCATACGTTATTGAATGTCAAAAATACATTTAATAAAAGAATGCACTTGTCTCCATTCTCTATGTTTTTAATACTATAGATATCTTTCATAAAACACTGCTGTTCAGGTCCGCATTTTATTTGGTTCTCCATTATTTTTCTCTATTTTGGAAGGGCCAGTCCCAGGGCAGATATGTTGGCTAATGGGCCCGAGGCACTGCTTGGTGTAGTGGTACATTTTCCTCAGTAGGGGGAACAAAGACAGACAGACTGGTACTGTAACCACTTAGTGTCAGTTCACTGTCTCTCTCTCTCACTCCTCCACTCAATCGTCCAAGATGAATTTTCACAATTCAATTTCCCCGACCTGTGAGTTCCACGCGAAACCGTGCAAGGCAAGAAAAAAAGCATTTTCCCTCCCCGCTGCGCGCTCACGTCCGCTGTTACCACAGCTCTGTTTTTATCAGCCAGCCTCTTGTTTCTCTCATTTCCTCTGGTAAATACACAGCACTTATTTTCTTCTGCTCTTTTTTCGCCCTGGGGAAAAATAGCGCTAATATCCACACAGGCCAAGCTATGTATGCCAGAATACTGTAGATAATGCGTCTTTTGGACACTGCTCATCGGGAAGGGAGGAGGGGGTGGGGGTCGGGCAGTTATGTGAAAAAAAAAGTTGGAACATTTGTCTTTCTGTTCCATTACGTTAAATTAGCCACAAGAGAAGCACAGCCTGTCTTCTCGCTTGTAAAAAAAATTATAAAATTAAACAGAGAAATATTCTGGCTGTGTATTCCTCTGCTAGGCCTTTTGTTCCTATGGCATTCCTCTCATTGAGTCTCTGCCATGCGGGTGCCAGGGGCCTGCAGGGAAATGTGGCTTCATTTCGACACTAAGGACAAAGGGTGAATTGTCCCGTTTCATGACAGCATACTCTGAGATTAAGCAACTGTACAAGTGAAGGAACATGGAATTAAAGGTCAGTGGAAAGGCAAACACCAGTGCAGACAGGACGGCACGCCGGGAGAGTGGGAGACTGCAGCACAGAACTCAATATTAACTCCGCGACCCGTGTGGATCGATACGCCAATGGAGATTATGATGCAGATTTAATCCCCCGCACCTCGCTTCCCAATGCCTGGTTACTGTAGAACAGCAACGTTCTCACCTGTTAACCTGAAGACAGTACGACGGTTTCTCCTCTAATGCAGGTTCAAAACTATCCCGACAGAAAATAAGCCATTTTAATTTCTGTCCATTGGATTTTCATTTGTATTAGTTTCAATTGACGGGGATTGAACTGTAACATGTCAACGTACTGTACAGAGAAGGTTAAAACCCTGTCATTATTAAGCTCAGTCATTTAAACTGTATACGCACTGTGAAAACCCATTAGATTCTCAATTGTAGTAAACTGCCTTTTCTCCCTTAAGTGCAGTTTGCTGATGCAAACATCAGCCCATCACCACACCGCAGCAATAAAAAAAAAGGAATGCAGAAGTTTTTATTAAGGTATAAAACTGGAGATTAACCGTAATGAACTGTCCAATTCAGCACAACTGATTACAATCACCACAGACCACATCAGGGCAGTGGCCTTCGGCCAAATTACCAACATGGTCACCCTGGTAAATATCCAGCTCAGGGACATTCGAACGCTGAACTCAAATCAGTACCCTGCCCTGCCGAGCGGGAAGCTGACGCTGGAAACCACACAGACACCGAGGACGCTGTAGACCAAGCGGGCCGCACACCTTGAGCCACTAATGCAGAGAGGAGGTCTGGGCACTCGCTCAACCTGCCAGGTTGGCTGTGCGGTCCTACAACACAGTCTGAACCAACACTTCAGCAGCAAATCCTGCAATAAGGAAACTACAAATCCCATAGGGGGAAACTACAGATCTGAGCAGCACAAGGTATGGTTGTAGTCACTAATTCATCCATCGCGCCTCATCTGCACGCCCCATGAGAACACGGGCTTAATTGGCCTTATAGGCAGGACTATCAGCCTTGATGCTAAGGGGTCCTGGTAATCAAGGGATCAGCTCCTTGGTAGCAGATGGCTCACCATGGCAACATCATGTGTTAGGTTACTGTAACTGAAGGGCGAACATGAGGCAATTGCTGGGGGGAGGCAACACCACGGGACAGACCTCATAAAGACGGACACGCTCGATTGGTGTGCATAGCAGCCAATATGGTTGCTGTGGAGTTGCTTTCCAATTCACACTAATCAAAGTTGGGGGGAGAGAATCCTTATCCTTGCACTCCACCGTACACACGGAACGCGGTGTGAATTCAGGAATGCAACAAAAAGACCCGCTTATTTTCTAGGAATTTTGTTTTCCAGAGACAATGCTCAGGGAACACAAACAGATCCAGAAACACAAGCAATCAGGCCGCATGATGGGAGGGGAAAAAAAAAAGTTAAATATATACACAGATTCAAATACAGCACTGAAATCATGCATGATCAATACAATTATCAGGCTGAATTACACACGCATATGCACAGATGCACAAACAAAAAGCAACCAAACGTATATACCGCATGCGTATATTGTTTCAGTGATCAGGAATTGTTCATTTCCCCAGGGTGCAAGTGGAATCTGCTTGATTGCCATGTTGTGCGGTTGCCAGGGGCGCGCTAGGTACGCCGTTTCGCATTAGGTGATTGGCTGCAGGAATCCACTGTGACGATAAGGCATCGGTTCGCTGGCCCGTGTACGTTGGACCGAGTAGGGGTAGGGTGTGGATTAAAGGGGGGGGTTTAGCTTTATGAGATAAACAGGGAAGATTGAAAGCTCAATACCACATTACTAATTACAGTTCCACGAAAAAGGGGGAGGGGGGGGGGGGGGTCAAGTTCTCCCAAGGGAAAATGCTGCCATTAAACATGATATGTGGGTTACTGTGCTACTATAAAGCTGACACAGTAAGCACAATATACAATTCGGTAACTTACAACCCCTCCACTTCTCCGACCGATGGCCTTCGGGGTAGTTAAAGCGGAGCCCCCAGGGAACGGGGTCCCCGTGCACAGGTCCGCAATAAAAGTCACCGCTTCACGGCCGCCCAATATAGATAAGTGTCATTACAGCCTGCGTTCAGGTGCACTGCCCATCACCGCCCGACACACCGGATCAGCTCTCTTTAAAAACCGCCAGTGCCTCAGCCAGCTCTACCGTTTTTTTTACGTTTGCCCCCTCCCCTCACTGTACACAACTGAAGTTTGTTTGGGTTGGTGGGGTGGAAAGAGGGTGAGATTTAACAACGAGAGAGAGAGGTGAAAATGGCTGAAAAAAACTGTGCCGCCTTCAGATACATCAGCGTGAGAATGACGGGAAGCGACAGCTGGCAATGAAATAAAAAAATCTCCCTGCTGCGGAGAGACTACAGAGAGTAGCTACCTGTCATTGTTTAGCCACTGCCGGCCCCCAGCCTCAAACTTATTCAGAAACTTCATGTCGCTCGCGTCGGAGTGAAGAGTGTTCAAGTTTACTGCACAAAATGTTGCAGTAAAGCTTTTTGTAAAACTTTTTTTGAATCCACTCGGACCAGGAACGAAGGAACATACCATAATTTCTAGCCATGAAGCTCAAAGACCCTGAGTCTCTTTAATCAGTAAGTGCTGATTGGCTCTTTGGGAACAGGAAGTCCATCCCACATTCAGGGCTAATGCTTTATGGGCCTGCCCTGGGCCCCACTACCACTCCTCTCCTACCCGTGAGTATGCAAAACTGTCGTTCGAGTTTCGAGTACAAGTATTTGCATGTACAGTATACAATGTACCTGACATTGCGGTTTGCGTCGAGACATTAATTAATATGTAACCATTAATACGTAATTAAGATGTAATCAGCGACATTAGATTAAAACAAAAATATCAGTTTCCGGGGCACGGAGTAGAAGAGGTGGTAGTGGAGGAAGGGAGGGTGCATTTTTTGAATATTGGGACGCAACCCTGGTGGCTGAAGGCTGGTTCCCCTTCTTTTCTGTCGTTTTGAAGAGATGGAATCTGCTAATGACACTAAAACATCGCCCTCTTCCCTCTGCAGAGGATGAGGAAGTCAGACAGCCATATTCTTTTAAAGGATTTTGAACATTTTGTTAAACAGT
The DNA here is from genome assembly GCA_029718625.1 of Synaphobranchus kaupii. Classification (NCBI taxonomy): domain Eukaryota; kingdom Metazoa; phylum Chordata; class Actinopteri; order Anguilliformes; family Synaphobranchidae; genus Synaphobranchus; species Synaphobranchus kaupii. The sequence goes on along the minus strand of CM056383.1, from coordinate 6,442,978 downwards.
AAATGTAGCAATCGCATGCAACAAATACTTCTACAGTGCAACAAAGTTGTTTTCAGTGAGTGGTAAACCATGAAGCAGATAAATACAATACATGGAGTGCAAGGATGTGAGCATTTATAAATAACTGGTTTGCAGTAAGCATGCTGAACCTACGCAGGGCTACAGTCAGTGGTGTATTGGTGCCTGGAGAACTGGGTGTACTCTAATTGAACAAATTGATGTCAACCAATTGATACGTGCACCAGTGGGGATTAAGAAGTGAGTATCCTCTATGCCCACTAAGAAAGAAGTGGGTATACTGCGTATTCCCGCATATACCCTCCACTACAGTACTGGCTACAGTACATATGAGGCTTGTTAAAGGCATAGTAAACTTTATTAGAACCTTAAAGCATATAAACCTTAAAGCATTTAAATCTAAACTAATGTTTGACTAAATGCATGTTACCAGATCACATCACAGACACTGTAGAGTAGTTGGCAGCGTTTGGGGTCCCTTCAGTTGAGATCAGACGGTTCCCATTTCCTCATCCCTGCACACCCCAATTAAGCTGTTCTAAGTGGACACTGAGCCAAGATTACAAAGCATTTCATTGGTAAGTGGAAGTGAGCCTCGCAGGGGATTGGACAATGCCTTCGGTGAGAGAAGAGGCTTGAACTTGTAGCACAAACTAGGCAGGGTGAAGATGAAACCATTGAGAAAATTCTCCACAAAACAGCTTTTCCATTTCAGTCTGAGATCAGTCAGCCCTTGAGATCACAGCAAAGCCTTTGAGTTCTCATCCTATGGTGAGAAATTTATTTTGGTGAAAAATGAATGAGGCTCTAACCTGCAGTCTAGAAAAAAATGTTAATGAATTGTGGAAATTTAGGATGTATTTCAGTTTCGCATCAGGAGGTTAAAATGAAATAAAGAAATATTTTATTGGAATATAAAAGACTTTATTTTCTTAATTTTTTACTTCAATTTAAGGATGTAGAACTATAGTTCTGAATGCTTACCTCTATGCTTCACATACCCATTACAAAACAAAACAAACTAACATTCAAACCTCACACCACTGCTGCAAGTCCAGCATGATTTCAGCCAGATTGGAGACAGATGATTGACAAAGAGAATATGTAAATAAAATTACATTACATTACAGGCATTTAGCAGACGCTCTTATCCAGAGCGACTTACACAAGTTTTTAGAATTTTTTTTACATATTATCCATTTATACAGCTGGATATATACTGAAGCGATGCAGGTTAAGTACCTTGCTCAAGGGTACAACGGCAGTGTCCTCCCTGGGAATCGAACCTGCAACCTTTCGGTTACAAGGCCAGTTCCTTAACCATTATACTACACTGCCGCCCCTAAAAATGGTGTGTTTCGAGACCACTGCAAAATTATGAGTTGTCTCGTTATTTTGGTTCTGTACTCTAGCACGGAGTTTGAAAGAATACGATGACAATGTTGTTGAAGTGCACTGTCAGCTTTAATTTGAGGGTATTCCATATTGGATGAACCATTTAGAAACTATAGAACCTTTTGTACATAGTCCTCCCCATTTTTGGGCATCAAAAAATATTGGAGTTTAACAATGTAGAATATAGTAATCATATTTAATATTTGGTGACATATCCTTTGCATGCCATGACTTCCTGATGTCTGTGACCCAACAACATCAAAATACTTTTGATATCTTATTTCCTGGTACTCTTACAAGCGATACTATAAACTCTCTGCATTTTAATGGATCTCTATGGGAATTGGGGGGTGAGACTAGATTCAGCTGTAAATTACGCTGTTACAGTATGGAACACGACTGGCTAAATGGCTGCAAGTCATCAAGGGTCTAAGGTATCAAACGAGCCCCAAACCATCACTTTGCGGCCAGATATGGAGTAGATGTGGATGGATCACTAAGGGTTTCTTCCCCATAGTGTTCTATAAGAAAATGAGTCAGGAGAAACAAGGAAGTCATGGCATGCAACCACATATTATGTGATGACTATTTAAGTTTGTGAAATTGTCCAAGGACTTTTCGTCCCCTTAAAATGTGAGGGGTGGGCGGGGTTGTGTATAAAAAGGGTTACAATTGCTACATGGTTCACGATGTGGATGTAAAAACCCTCTAATTAAAGCTGAAAGTCTGCACTTTAACTTCATAGTCACGGGTCCATTCCAAATCCAATGTTCTGGAGTACAAATCCAAAACAATAAAAATTGCGTCACTGCCTGAATACTTTCCGTTCCCACTGTATGTGTGTGTGCGTGTGTGTTCATACACACTGTATATTCTTCAACATGCTCAGTTGTCATACTGAAGTGACAATAAAAATGTACCTATGCAATTAAAGGAAAGTTAAACACTAATTATGTTCTACGATGTCAGTTATTACACTGACAATAATACACCTTTAGGAAATGCTTCTTTGCACTGCAGAAGTAATTGTGCAATATGGGACTTGATATTCTTTCTTTTCGATGCTACAAAGAAATGAAGTTCATTACAAACCCACTGAAGTTCATTACATAATGGGTTCTTCGCAAAGCACTGGTATGTGTGCGTGTGTGAGGCGGCGTTTGCGCGAGTACATAATGGGCTCTTCACAAAGCACTGGTGTGTGTGTGTGTGTGTGTGTGTGTGTCTGTGTGAGGCGGCCTTTGCGCAAGGGATCAAAAGAACAACAAGCAGCTGTGGGCATTAATGCCAGGAGAACATGGAAACATTGATGTTGACTGACAGAGCCGGGGTAAAAGAACATCTGGGTAGGAGCTGTGGTGCCCTTGCCTTGGAAAGCACTGAACACACTGCTACTTAATATAAATACGGCTCTACTGGGGAAACACAGTCAGCATAAACTGAACAGTGTTCCCGACAACAGCATACACACAACAGTGTTCCCGACAACAGCACTAGACATCTGTCAAGTTTAGATGGCCTGATCCTTGTTCTTATTTTCTTATATAAACTAATATTTACAAATGGGGAGAGCTGAATGTTACGATCACTCTGAACTCACTGATTTTAATGCACATGGCATATCTGATAAAGGGCTCCTTTCTCCATGGAAAGGACTTACTGTGTAGGAAAATGTGCTGGAGGGCAGGCATCCCCACGGTTATATCACCGAGCTAGCAGGCATGTTAAAAACCATCATTTTCTTAAGCGGGGGAATAATATGGCCTTCAAGATCATTCTCTTGAGACTTGGTGTCCAACTGTGTATACGCCAATGTGGGATAAAAAAAAAAAAAAACTTAATGTTGCCTATTTGGATGAGGTTGATTTTAATGTTAAGTAGGCCATATAATCACACCATAGCGACTTGAGCAGTTTCAGTGCCAGCCAGGCTTGTGTAAGAGCAATGTAGATAAGTATGGTTACATAACTCGCATAATTGGAAAACAGTTCAGGATACGCTTACAGGCAGGACTCTGATTATTAAAACACGCACTACACTTAAGAGGAACAAAGCATGCACATATGGTCATTACATGGTAATTACAGTGTAACTGCGTAATAATGAGTAACATTAAACGACTAAAAATCCTAAAATTTAAGTGGGATTTATGTTGGGTCTGGTTCAATTTTTGTTCACAACTCATTTGATTATTTCTACACTTGTATTATGCAGCTATATACACTACTCACAAAAAGTTAGGGATATTCGGCTTTCGGGTGAAATTTCAGGATGAACCTAAAATGCACTATAACCTTTACAGGTGAAATTAATTTGACCTTCTCTAAACTTTTGAATGCACATGTCCAACTATTCAATGTTTCAGTACTTTTTGCACAACTTGCTGTTCTCTAACAAGGAGCTGAACGGCAAAATTCACAACAGGTGTTTGATCCATGAATCGACCAATAAATTTCCTGGTTCAATTAGAATTGGTATTTAAACAGTCCTCTTCATCATGCTGTTCACATTTTGACATCATGAGACCAAGACGACACCTAACAATTGATCAACAGTACCTCGCCATTGCGAGGCTTCAAACAGGATGTTCTCAGAGGGAAGTGGCCACTGAGCTTAGAGTGTCACAGAGTGTCAATGGTACAGTGACAAGCCCATACTACCTGAATAACATCATTAATCCAGTCATTGTGCCCCTGCATGAACAACACAGGCCTAATTTCATCTTCATGGACGACAATGCTCCAGCTCATCGAGGTCGCATCATTAGGGAAAGGCTGCTGGAGACTGGGGTACCTCAAATGGAGTGGCCTGCACTTTCGCCAGACCTGAATCCCATAGAAAACCTATGGGATCAGCTGACTCACCGTGTAGAGGCTCGTAACTCTGTACCCCAGAACCTCAATGACCTGAGGGCCGCCCTTCAAGAAGAGTGGGATGCCATGCCTCAGCAGACAATAAGTCGACTTGTGAACAGCATGAGACGTCGTTGTCAAGCTGTAATTGATGCTCAAGGGCACATGACAAGTTATTGAGACATTGACATTTTTGTTGTGGTATACCCACCACTGTTGTTGGCTTTTGTTTCAATAAATTGTTTGAGATGAGGAAATCACCATTGCATGCTTCTACTTAAATGCCCTACTTTCATGATACGTATAATATCACTGTAGCGTGAACTTACATTTTCCATAAATTTCACCCGAAAGCCAAATATCCCTAACTTTTTGTGAGTAGTGTATATATATTTTTTTTTTTTTTACAATAAATACCCTTTTGGCACTTGCCTTGCAGTTCTACCAAGGTACATGAAAAAAGAAACTGCTGTATATAAGAAATGGAACTAATCTTGAAGAGCAATAGAAGTTAAAAAAAAAAAATATCACAAAAAAGTAGCCAGCCACTTTTTCATCAGAGCAATTCTGAGAAAGACGGGTTTGTCGGGTCTCTTAAAAGTAGACTATTTTTCTTCCATTTCTCTCAAAGACTGGCTGAAATTTCTATGTTCAGTAGATTTATATAAAAAAAAGTGACAGATGTAAGTTTATTCATTTTGATTTATTCACTTAATACATAAAATGGAGGCATACGACTGTGCAGTGGAGAAAAGTATTTAACCAGCGTCTCACAAACGTTCAGTACAAAGTTGCACATGTAGTTCCAGATTTCGCTTAAAGGGGGAGACATTTCAAAAAATGAGGTACACAACCCACTTCCATAACACACTATAATATGCAGGAACACATCAACTTAAATCTAAATCAAGAGGGAAATTCTGTCAGGTCTTCCACAACTGCCCACAGTACCAGGGTTTACGGTTGTAAAACAAGCCACTGTACTTCCGATAGGGCTAGAGGTGGCACTGCTTCCCTCTATTACACTTACATACACATGGGCACATCTTGATGACATGGTCCACTGAACTTAAGCTAGCATTAATGTCCCTCTATTACACTTACATACACATGGGCACATCTTGATGACATGGTCCACTGAACTTCCAGTTCACTCGACTCTTAGAAAACATCAAAGGGCCACCTTACGTCCACAAAAATGAAATGTTGTTCCTGCACAACGTAACGTTCTCTTTCCAGGGAGAAAACACTGAAAAACCCCACTGCATTTCAATCACCCAAGCATCCCCCTACCCCCACCATAAGCCCAAGACAATGTGAGTACTTCTCTAATGCTGAGATTTCAATTAATAAAGAATAAATACAAAAAGCACTTAGAGAATGCACAAAAATGGCCCAAAGGCATGCTAGATGTGATTTAAAAAAAATAAAAACATACAAAAGTCACTGAGTTGGATTGTCACCGTCAAACTGTGAGTCATGACAGTGCCCAGGAATGTTGATGGTATAATTGGCTCTGCTCACCAGAGTTGAAACCTGTGGGGATCATATTATCTGTGGGTGCAGAGTTAACATTACAGGATCCTCTCTTTGGAAGTGACCTTGTTGGGTCATTTTAAGGACCGCCTACAACAGGTCAGAGCTCAATCATTTTAAGGATCCTCTCCTATGGGAATAGTGATCATAGTGGAGAATTTACGGTTCCTCTCCTATGGCAATAGTGATCAGTGGATCATGTTAAGAATCCTCTCGTATGGGAATAGTGATCAGAGTGGATCATGTTAAGAATCCTCTCGTATGGGAATAGTGATCAGAGTGGATCATGTTAAGAATCCTCTCGTATGGGAATAGTGATCAGAGTGGATCATGTTAAGAATCCTCTCGTATGGAAATAGTGATCAGAGTGGATCATGTTAAGAATCCTCTCGTATGGGAATAGTGATCAGTGGATCATGTTAAGAATCCTCTCGTATGGGAATAGTGATCAGAGTGGATCATGTTAAGATTCCTCTCGTATGGGAATAGTGATCAGAGTGGATCATGTTAAGAATCCTCTCGTATGGGAATAGTGATCAGAGTGGATCATGTTAAGAATCCTCTCGTATGGGAATAGTGATCAGAGTGGATCATGTTAAGGATCCTCTCCTATGGTAATAGTGATCAGAGTGGATCATTTTAAGGCATTCTCAACTCTGTATCTGGTTTGATCCCTCAGGCTATAAAAAGTGACACTTAACAGGCGTTTGTTTGGGCTATTGAGCGGTGTAAAGCCTGAAAGTCAGCCATGGTATATTAATTACTGTAAAATGGTCTGACTGAAGAAAATTCTGAGCATAGAATCAATTTACTCAACACAACCAAACAACTGCAAACTATGAAAATTACTTAAAAGTATTCAATGTTAAAGGCCTGGAAGGAAAGGAACTGACAGAAATTATATGAATAATAAAAATCACTAAAACATTTGAGTCTTCCAGAAAAGCAATGCAGCGTTACTGGTACACCATTTGCTAATCCAAGAAAAATAACTACCAGCTAAAAAGTTTGTTATAGTTACAAAATATACTTTTAGAAATATGGGCTTTGGGCTACAAAAGTTCTACATAACCATTCTTGAAAAGGGATTAGAATTATTATGTGAAAGTAAATAAGGCAGTTTAGAGCTTGCATACGTTCGGAATTCACTGTTGTGCAAATTACAACAGACAACGGCCTATTACCTCTTCAGAAAAAAATCCTCCCATGTTAAAATGTGAAATGCACAAGAAAACCCACAGTAAATAAATGTGAAAGTTAGCCACTGAAAAGCCAAACTAATAACGTGCTCTTAATTTAATCATTTAGAAAATGAGCCTCTCCCCAGGGAATGGGAATTTTAAAAAAAGATTAGATCTCAATGCACTTCTATTTTTATTCCACACCTCTCTATATAGGATGGTACTCCAAACAAGAGTGGTTTTTGAAGATTGTGCGGATTGGGTTACCATTTGGAGAAAGGGAAAGGGAAGGGGGGATAGTTGCACTGAACTGTAAATCAAACAGACATAATTCCTACAGGGAGGGGATTTTTTGAAATGCTTTCTGACAGACAGAAAGGCCTCATTTAAATTTCGAAACAAAAATCATTTTCCATGCATATTTAATTCCAGTTAGCGGTTTCTCAACGGATAGCATTTGGTAGGGTGGAGGCTCACTCAGAAAATAGTAAGGGGGGGGGACTCAGATGCTGTCCATGGCTTTGAACTCGCTCAGGGCCTGCACAGGGTTGATGTGCTTCTTTTGGGATGACCTCTTGACCTTGTTGGTCTGACCGTCATCATGCTTCTCGCGCTTCACAAGTGGCTTCTTCTCAGGGGCCTTCATCTTCCAAGAGATGGCGGGCATGTTGAGCGACTGCATGCCCAGGGACTTCTGGTACTTGGTGGAGGCCACGTACGATGCCTTCACAGTGGACACCACCGTGTTCATCAGGTTCTTGGCAGCTTGAATCAAGGACATGGCACTGTCCACCTGGGGAGAGGGGAGAGAGGGATGGGCTTAAACTTTAAATTAAACCCCTGTGCTCTGGATGGTAGAAAATCCATGAGTCTGATATGAACCCTATTATGGATGGTGCTAGGTTGTTCTGTTGTCATTTGTGAACATGCAAAAAAAAAAAAAATCAATGAGGGAGTGACAGTGACGAACTGGCGCTTTAGTTCAATCTTGATAACATGACTTTAATAACTGCTGTCACTTGGACTCCTGGTGGTTACATTTACAGCTCTGAATATGGGATTGGGCCTACGAGGTGGAATTCATAATTTCCTTTGACGTGTGAGAAACTACATTCATACAGAAAGACTGCAAAGCGGTCCATGCCTCTACATAAGCCCCACGCTTTAAAATACAAAAGAGCTCACGGAAATGACTTGGGGGCACAATCAGATTAGAGAGAGCAAATCGGCTAATGACACATTTGCACAGAGAACAAAACAGAACCGTTTCAGAGAGAACTGCTTATGTGAACTGCTGAAAGGCTGAGAACTGAGAGATGCTTTGAGTTAATAGAGTTACAGCAAATCCCTGAAGATTAGTCTTTTAAATAAACAAACATAACTGCATCAACTCCCAGGGTGGCAAAGAGGACACCACAGGGAACAATAAGACAGAGTATAAGGGAGAAAATAAGACAGGACCCAAAACAAAGCCTTGGGGAACTCCAAGAGGTTTAACAGCAGAGAATAGTACAATTAAGCATTGTGAGACAGCCATGTCTGTCTGTTGCTTATAGGGCTCCAGTACAGGGAGATGTTGCGCATCTTATGAAGTTACACAGATCATTTACATTGTGACATTTAACCGCTGTACTGCAAATACATATTCACATGGCTTTTAAAATAACCAATGTATTGTAAAAGCAGTAAATAAAACAAATTCCCTACACAGAGAATAAAAGGGAAATAAAACGCACCATCATGTTATTACAGAGCCTCGCCCTTCTTACAGAAGTTGGCCATTTTTGTTATAAAAAAAACAAACAAAAAAAACATTCAATACAACCAAGTTCATTTTCAATTTCTTTTCTCTCGATATACACCAACGGAGCAAACTTTCAAGGAGGAAAAGATAGTGTCAAATTACTAAGGAAAAGAAGTCCCGAGGTAGTGTGAGCGCAGACTATTGCAAAGTTGAGCCAGAGTTTAAAAATGTTCTGTATTTCACATTGAATGCTGCCATGGGTTTCACATTAAAAAAAAAGAAAAAAAAAATCAACCCGTTTCTTGGAGCCATGAATCCAGTTATCTCAGTCATCGGTTTAGTGAAAAAGTTTGAAACAAATTACGCCACTTCCACGCCTGACATGAGCTGTGAAGCACTTGCATTACCAGCGAAGAGTTAGGACGCTGGGGAGGGAGAGTGTACCCTGTGCTGACTACAGCAGCAGTCTGAAACACAGAACAAGGCCTACGCTGCCTGTGGACGTCAAACTCCAGCCCTGTCTGCAGGTTCTTTTATTGTTCCTTTCATTCAGCAACCAATTAAGGCAGCGGTGGGGAATCTTATACGAAAAGGGCCGGAGTGGGTGCAGGTTTTTGATTTAGGCCACCACTAAGACACCCGATTCAACAAATTAACTAATCATGGTCCTCAATCAAGACCTTGATAAGTAGAATTGGGTGTCTTAGTGCTGGACTAAAACAAAAACCCGCACCCACACCGGCCCTTTACGGAGATTCCCCAACCCTGAATTAAGAGATGAGTCTGTAGCCATTCATCAACTTAAATTTAGCACAATCTAAACACAACAGACACAAGAGCCTCAGTGAGACTAGAGTTACAGGTTCCTGGCCTAGAACCAGAGCCAATACAGAACCATCTTGACAGGAACTTTGTGTGTGAACCTCCTAGGTAGGTGAACTTCATTTTACTATTTTGTAATTGCTCACCATATCGCATATCACATTACAACAAATTGAGTGAGGATAGACCGCTTACTCAATGCTAAAAGCTTGCAGGTGTGTTCTCAAGGTCTCCGTGGTTTCACCTCTACCTTTCCGTGTTTAATTTGTTGGGCCTAGGTGTAGACAACAGCTTATTTGTTTTAACTTCACGTCAAAGGTAACAAATGGAGACATGGCTGTTTTATTTATCGTCAGCTCCAATGTGGCCTGGATTACCACCGTTAGGGCCGATGTGACCATGGAAACGGGCTCCATACTGAATCGGAAACGTTTCTTGAGAAAGCGGCTGGACACGATGCAGCAAACCGTACAGCTCATGGCAATGAGGCTAGGATACCACCTGAACCACTCAAACGACAACATGTGCACGATTGCTACTCGCTCTCGGAAGGGGAAGGGGGAGGGAGAGAGGGAGCATGAGAGAGCATAAGAGGTATAGAAACTGCACCCTCGACTCCAAATCAAGGACTTGGGCCTTTTTGTTGGGGGGGTGGAGGGGAGGGGGGTTCGAGGGCCGAGGACAGAGAACAGAAGGTGGAGAGGAAGGGGTGGAGACGCAGTGTGATTGACGACGGGCGGAACACTCACCCCAGACACCACCAGCTCCCCTCCCAGGTTCTGGACCTCGGCCTTCACCTTGCTGCAGATGTTGAGCTGATGACAGTACAGGGCGATGCGCTGAAGGTAGGCCAACAGGTCCTGTTTGCAGGCCGAGTCCGGGCACTGCAGGGGGAGAGAGGCGCGGCGCAACAAGTTTACACGACAAGAATGCATCAGTGAAACAACTTTGTTAGATTTAATGTACTGTACTCAACCTCATTTTTCAGCTTCACTTTTCTCTAGTCCAAGTCTGAGGAGAAACACTCTCAGTACGGCCGATTGACTCGAGGCAATTCGCTTTTGAAGGAGTCTTTTTGTCACACTTCTCGCTCATTTTTAACCTTGCCACATGCTTTGGCACACAGCAACAAACAAAACACTTTTTCATCATCAACCCAACGCCAAAAGCAGAGCACATTCAGAGAAGGGGAGGGGGTATAAACCAGCGAGAGACACTCTTATATCCTAAATTCAAACAGATGGGAAATGAATCATTCAAAGTCAATATTTTGACTTTTTTTTGTAAACTGGAGTGGTCATGGATGAAGTACTTCAGCAGATGTTACATGTGTTTATACATACACACACACGCGCACACACACAGAGCATCATGTTCATTTGAATGCTTGGAAGATGCATCAAAAAAGGCCGTTGATCACATCACTTCAGTATCAAAAACCAGGCAGGATTCACTTGTGTTAACAGATCACAGAAAAACAGCAAAAACAAACAATAAAAATAAAATATTTTATATCCCCTGATAAGCTGAAGGTTTTGGTTTGCAGAGCTACTGTGATGCAGTTATCTCCTCCACAGTTGAAGCACTGCCTTCTGGAAGAGAGGTTGCTGGAGCCCACATCCTACGAGAGCTTTTATTTCTTCTGCCAAGAAACATCCCTATTCTTAACTTAATTTATCTGCACATAACCAGCTAAACAAGCGAAGAACCTAACTGATTTTTATTTCTTCTAAAAGGAGACATTTTCTTAACTCCATTTAGTCAAACCACCAGCAGAATTACCATTATGATGTTACATTAGATTTATACTAATTTATTTCCTCTGTTCTTTATTTTATTAATAGCTTGTGACTAAAGTGATTATTATTTATATTATTATTGTACAAATCATAAATATTACCTGTTTATTTTACTAATAAAGCTCTTCAGAAAGTCACTTTATTGTTATATTACTGCAAAACAAGGAGCAAACTGAACTATTCTTCTTGCTTGAGATGTGTCCACTCCAGCTTTAATACCATAAGTATGTAAAGTAAAAATTTATAAAAAGGTTGAAATTGACACATAGTGATGTGCTACTCAGCCTGATAACCCCAAAGTCTCTAAATTAATCTTCTCCTTTCTCATTTGGCCCAAACGGGTTTCTGGCCCGTGCGTGATTGGCTCGTCATTACTGGGGCAAGGCAGCTGATTGGACGTGGCTGCTCTTCTGTGACAGGCTGTAATGGGTGTGTGATGGGGCTATCTAGAATGCCCTTTGTTTACACGCTGATGTCCACAGAAGGAGCTCCTCGCACCTCTCAGCTTTTATTCCACAGGTAACATCAGTGACACCAGATATCAATGCTTTTGTATTCATTTATTAGGGGACCGAGCAGCGTAGCTGCTGGTACCCTATTGTTTTTGTTCGGATTCTTTATTATTTATTTATTTTTTCTCCCATTTCACCTAAAATTCCCATGAGCTGGTTTGGCCTAGAATCACCAAACTTGGCAGGCTTATTGGGATTGCCAAACTCTTGGATCCTCTATATTAAGATGCAGATTGAACACCTGGTGGCGCTGTAGTGCACTTGACAATACTGTGACACTGACACGCCCACTGCCGACACCCCGTTTCACCTATACAGGTATACAGGTCCCCCTGCTCATACCCAACAAATTTGCCTCAAGGAACCATGAAGTCTGCCATCTTCGATTTTCCACTAATTAGCATTTTTTGTAAAACACTTAAAATGCTACTCCTCTTACAGAATTTGACCAACTTGCACGGAACCCGTTTGAGGGACTCAGCCCACATCCCTTCATACATGCATTATTTTTCAAAAAATTATTGAATGAGAAGCCAATGAATTTTGCATTGGGCAGAGCTTATCACAAAATGCTAGTAATTCTAAAACCATTTGACAAAGTTCTGAAACTTGGTGGGTTGATTGTTAGATCAAGACTTGAGCCCTGCAGTTTTAATCCAATCAATCCATGTGGTGGCGCTACAGAAATACAAATATTGGGATGGCAGGTATGCCATCCGCTAAGTACACTACCCATGCTTAACAAGCAGTCTACCTACCATACCAACTGTGAAAGTTCCTGTAGCTTAGTGGTTAAGGCATTGTACTACCGTGTAGTAGGTTGGTGGTTCGATCCACACCTGTACCTAGCATATTTTTTTTGAGGCACACAATGTGCACATTATGCAAAGAATGTTCTTTTACCATAAAACAAGTTATTTTTATTGCAAAGGCTAAAACATTTCACAATATTAACTGTCAACTGTTTGAATTATGAAGTCAGAAAGCCAACACAATCTGATACCGCAACACAAAAGTCTTATTTGGCCTGCATATTTCGGTTAATCTGATAACCGGCCTAGTGGTTACAATCTTAGCTTTCCATGCGTGAGGTCAGTGGTTCGATTCCTGCTTGGTACCAATGGCTAAGTTAATGTTTGGCAAAATTTTTGTGCAAATGATATGCTTATTTTAATGTTCTTTTCACAGTAACGAATGCCGTTTTATTAAGGTTAATACTCAACTCTTCCTCTCTTTCCCTCCCTCTACCCCACAGGTTAAGGAGAGGATATCTGCTTGTCTGACTGACATCTCTGAGTGGATGGCTACCCATCACCTGAAGCTCAACCTTGACAAGAGAGAGCTCCTCTTCATGCCGTACAGGACCTCCCCACTACATGACCTCTCCATCACCGTTGACGGGACCGTGGTGGCTGCCTCCCGCTCTGCAAGGAACCTGGGGGTGGTCCTGGATGACCGGCTGGACTTCAAAGAGCACATCAGGGCGACGGCACAGTCCTGCAGATTCCTCCTGTACAGCATCAGGAGGATTCGACCGTACCTGACCACCTACTCCACCCAGCTTCTTGTCCAGACCATGGTCACCTCACGCCTGGACTACTGCAACTCCCTGCTCGCAAGCCTACCGGCCTGCGCCATTCTGCCTCTTCAACTGATCCAGAATGCAGCTGCCCGGCTTGTGTTCAACCTCCTGAAATTTCCCCATGTAACCCCCCTGCTGAGGTCACTCCACTGGCTGCCAGTTGCAGCCAGGATCAGGTTCAAAGTTCTGACCCTGGCCTACACTGCAGCCAATAGGACAGGCCCCGCCTACCTGCAGGACTTAATCCAGAACTATGTTCCTGCTCGACCACTTCGCTCTTCTACAGCAGAGCGACTCGCACTTCCCCCCCCTCCGTGTCAACGGCTCTCGCTCGTCCCGACTGCGGAGCTTTTCCACCTTAGCTCCTCAGTGGTGGAATAAACTTCCCATTTCCCTACGTTCTACTCGAAACCTGCCTGCGTTCCGTCGAGGCCTGAAGACACACCTCTTCAGACTCCACCTTGACTGATATTCCAACCTAGGACCTCATGGTAGTAGTTCCCTGTGTTTTCCTGTCTGTTTGTTATAGTTTATAATAGTATTTAGAATAGAAGTGTAGTATAGCTGATTTACTGTGAACTACAGTCAACGTTCATTACTAGGGATAGCTGCTACATTATGGGAAGGATGTGCTTTGTCTTGTCGATTCTGTAGTGATCTTGATGACGTCTCTGTATGCACTTATTGTACGTCGCTTTGGATAAAAGCGTCTGCTAAATGAATGTAATGTAAAAAAATTTAACAGTATTAACTGTTCAGTTTCACTTGTACTTGACGTAAAAGGCCAACATGGTCAAGTAGCTTATGATACTACCGACCAACGAAAGATTTACTTTAGTCACTAGTGTCAATCTTACACAAAAGCCGGCAAACATCTGTATGTGTCGGCCTACCTAAGCTGTCCTGTTGCGGTTAGCGGGCAAGATTTCTTGATTAATTTTCAAGAAAAAGAATGTGAACTTCAGCTCTGTTCGGGTTATGGTTTTCACACATAACACAATGTTACCATAAAAATTAAGTAGGCTACTAGGAAAATGAAGAATTTACAATAATACGCAAGCCCTTATGGGATCAGGTTAGGATACCATCAACAATGGCAAAAGCCCTGATTAGAAACAAATATTTGCTTTTTGGGTCAACCCTGTCTAGAGTTGTCGACCATTTTGCAGTCTCTGTTTGACAAATGCTGCTCATGCCACTCGGTCCCCGGGAATAGCTGCTTGCAGCTATATTTCTTTTTACATTTTGTGACACCCTCCCAGGTTTATAAAAATCAATTTACCCAGCTGGGCATTCCTTTCATTGCAGTAACGGAGACTCCCTCTAGGGATTTATACTCGCAACCCCTTCACAGATCCACAGCTGCCTGCTGAGAGTGGGAGTTCCTGAAATGCACCACCACCGGCTGTGGTGAAAGCAGGTCTTATGAAGCAGTCCATGGGTGTACAGGTGTTACTGACTGGCTTTATGTACAACAGGGACAGCGGCTGCAGAAGTCTTTCACGACCAGTACATTCTAAAAAGCTTCACTGTCTCCTAACAGCCTGTGTGTGTGGGAGGGGTCAGACACTCGCATACTGTACGCCCCCTTGCGCTACCTTCCTCTTTCTCTCTCACTCACACACATACATACACACAAACACACACACAGCACCTGCTTCTTCCATTCTCATTCACGTTTCACTGCTCATTCACTGCTGATTGAGACCACGCACAGGGTAGGGACATCACATGAAGGGGGGGAGGACGAGTGAGAGAGCGAAAAAACAAGAGCATGTGAGAGAGAGCACAAGAGAGTGAGAGCATAGAGAGAGCGAGAAAGCGAGAGCAGAGGAAGCATGTGAGAGAGAGGGAGAGGGAGAGGAGGGGAGAGAAACAGAGAGAGAGAAAGGCAGGCTGGTTATTGGCGTGCTGCAGAGACTGAAATAACACAGTAAGAATACTAATGACGCCTCTGTACTTATCTGTGCGCTTTTTTTATTTTTTAGACAGTTTAAAATTAAACGTTCTGAAAGTCCTCCGGTGCGATTTCATCAGCTGGCCTCTACACAGCTCTCCTCCTCCAAACGTCCACGTGCAAGGAGAGAGAGAGGCCACTACACAGCTCTCCTCCTCCAAACGTCCATGTGCAAGGAGAGAGGCCTCTACACAGCTCTCCTCCTCCAAACGTCCACACGCAAGGAGAGAGGCCTCTACACAGCTCTCCTCCTCCAAACGTCCACACGCAAGGAGAGAGGCCTCTACACAGCTCTCCTCCTCCAAACGTCCACGAGCAAGGAGAGAGGCCTTTACACATCTCACCCCCTCCGAAGGTCCACGCGCAAGGAGAGAGGCCTCTACACAGCTCTCCTCCTCCGAATGCCCACGCGCAAGGAGAAAGAGGCCTCTATACAGCTCTCCTCTGAATGTCCACACGCAAGGAGAGAGGCCTCTATACAGCTCTCCTCTGAATGTCCACACGCAAGGAGAGAGGCCTCTATACAGCTCTCCTCTGAATGTCCACATGCAAGGAGAGAGGGGCCTCGACACAGCTCTCCTCCCCCGAACATCCACGTGCAAAGAGAGAGGCCTCTATACAGCTCTCCTCCTCTGAATGTCCACGCGCAGTCTGTTCATCCTTCTCTCATTGCTGATAAAATGGACAGTGTGTGTAGTCCTCCATCAGAGTGGAGGAAAGAGTGTGCAAAGCCGCAAACAGCTCGGACAAAGCGAGCTGGCAGAGACGGCGGGTGTGTGAGGAGAAACGGCAGCTGCGGGAGTCGGGCCCGCGCGCTAACAAGTGGGAGAACGCGCTACTGCAGCGAGCGAGCATGCAGGAAGTGTGCGTGGGCTGGCATGTTAAAAATGTTCTGCTATAAAATAAGTAAGGTCAGGCCACATCACCGAAAATGTCACCTCTCCCCCCAGCCCCTGAATTCCTCGAACTGGAGAGGGAGGGGGAGGGAGGGAGAGGGAGGGGGAGGGTGGGAGAGAGAGAGGGAGGGGGAGGGAGGGAGAGAGAGAGGCAGGGAGGGAGAGAGAGAGGGAGGGGGAGGGAGGGAGGGAGAGAGAGAGGCAGAGAGGGAGGGAGAGAGAGAGGGAGGGAGAGAGAGAGGGAGGGACAGAGAGACAGAGAGAAAGACCATCACTACGACAGTCAGGCCTGACCTTTCGGGACACATTATGGGATGGAAATGCTAATTTACAATACTTACTGACAATGTAGTCTCACAGCTTCCCCTATCTCCATCTCTTTTATATCAAAAACAACATTGACTGAAAATTATTTCATGGCTGCTGTCTGGGAACGGGGGAAATATATCCTGTACTGTTCAGCCTAATGCTTTAACAGCACATATATGAAACAGCACATGCCTGATTCAACGTGCATCTACTATATGTGCAAGTATATGAATATGCAGACGTGCTCAACATTTATTTGATGAAGGGAAAGACATTTCCAAGCAGGGTACACAGATATGCTGGATGAGCTATTAGTGTGAGAGACTGCACCTGAACTGCAAATTCAAGGTAATAAACCTTCTACTTGGATTTGCACTGGAAGCTTCTGTGATCCTGGGGTTTGGCCATTTAATATGACGACAATTATGACTAGCCATATTGTATAGATATGCCACACTGTCCAGTTTAGTGTCAAGAAATCAGGGGGGGGGGGGGGATACACCAGTGGACTTTGCAACCTTGACCTTTGGCCTTGATCTGAAAGCCAGTGTTCTGAAATAAATGATTCACAAGCATCTCCATGGCATTTAAGAGACCGGACACCAGCTGTGATGGAATCATGAAATAATGAACACTGTTCCCATTCCCACTTAATCACTATCCCATATCCCACGGGGACTTCCCTGTCCAGCAAGCAAGACTACACAAGGACTGTAAGCCCTATGATGCAGTTTCTTAAAGAAACTGTACCCTTTTTCTAGCCTATGTCTCTAAGGAGCCTCCTCCAGTGTCTTTTTGAATACCTGAACATTCGCACGGCCACCGTCTGTACAATGAGAGGTATGGAATTCTCTGCTCATTTTCAGAGCCAAGGAGGGGTTCTGGGCAGGGAGAGAGATAACCACGCCCCCCTCTTGGCGTTCGGCAGTGTGATCACATTGTCCGATTTCCGGTCTGTGGCCAAGTCGCAATAATCCATTAAAGAGAGCCAGAAATGCAGGCTGAACACTAGAATAAAGCAGTCTTCTATACCTGCGTGAATGACATGCGTCAGAAATTATACAGCTTCCCTCACGTGTGCGATACAATGGCGGAAGATGGCAGGATGGGGCAATAGCCACTGCCATGTGATCGGTGTAGCGCATGTCCCTTGGAAATCAACTCGCATTTATGTGACCCTGGACCGCCTTTCCAAAAGACTACATATACCAGCATGCGACAGTCATGTGATCCCGGGCAGTCGTGTGATCCTTGACCAATCAGGACTGAGTCCCCGGTTCTATAAAACCTTGAGCAAGCTTCTAGTTCTTCCTGTTCCCACTTCTTGCCATTTTCACTTGTCTGAACAATCGTCTCCTGTCCCTCTTCCCGGCTGGGAAGGAACACGTGGAGAGAACCCTCTCTCCCTTGGGTTATGCGGTCACATAGACCGCTCTTTCACCCAGCTCTCAGTTAGCGTGTTTGCGAAAGCCACTAAAACAAGTTACCGTCCTAAGACGTAGCCGTAAAGCAACAGCCAGAGAAACGCAAGCCGCAAAGGAACCCAAGGAAACCACTTGTTGAACTGACAGAAGGACTCCAACGGCAAGTTTCCAGCAACGGCAAGTTTCCAGCAACGACTCGCTTGGAAGCAAGCAAGCTGCTCTACCCACAAGGAAACCAAGAGAAAGTCCAGTCCAGACGCTGCCAAAGGAAAGAACTTTCCGGACAGCAAGCCATGGACTCGCCTGTAGCAACTTCAGTACAGTAAGACTGACATGAACATCTGGGCAATAGTTAGGAAAACTTTTGTGTAATGTTTATTGTCAATGTAATTGCATATTTGATTGTATTCATTGTGTGTATTTAGAGTAACATTAGCTTATAGCTCAACACATGGCTTGCAGGCTATCGACAGCCAATTAGCCTCGCATAAGCTAAAGTTACAGAGCCTACTCTAACTTACTCTAAAACTAATTTACAATCCGCCTCCTTTAAATCGAGATCGGTGCATGCAATCTTTCTTCTAATACCTAACCCAGTAGAAACGGATAGAGGCCTGGGATTTAGCCAGACGTAGCTAAATTTCTATAGCTTAGGCCACGTTAGCTTCATGCTAAAGCTATGTTCGTATTTCCCCCTCGAGATTGTCTTGTGATCTCTGAACACGTGTCTGGCGCACGTACAGAAATAGAACTGAATTCTATTTGCCTCATTCTTTGCCTACACTTTGTTTTCCTTTCCATATCATTCACTGTTTTTAGGATGTTAGTTTTAGACATGTTTGTTATTTAATAAATTGTATTTTGTCAAACTTGGTCATCGGTCTGATTGTTGTTTGGATAAACATTTGAGCCTATCCTCCAAAATAACTTACGCCTTCAGATTAAGTTATTGATTATTTTAATAGTTAACATTGAAATTCATAATCATGATTTAATAATTAATTTTATGAGACTGATTAATTATACTTTCGCACCTAGTGTGAAGCAATATATAAATAAATATATATATATATACTGCACATTCATTGGTGCTTCCATGTGATGACAAGACGTTTTAACTGTCTGTCTTCACTGCCAAATTATTAATGTACCTAACGACACTACATCGGGTATGTTTTAAACCATCAAACTGAGAAGTTGAGACAAGCAGATGGACAGCACTGGGTGTAATTCTGGGCTAGGCGGGCAGCATTGAGCACAGGCAGTTTATTTCGTTCTGAGTAATAACACTGTGGGCTTGCCAAAGTGATTGTGGCCCAACTGTGGGCTCTGAAGTGTTCCGATGTCCCGACCTACAGTGGCTTACAGAACTCATGCATCAAATATACAGCCAGTCACCGCACACTACCCTACTAACAGCAATAATTTTCCAGCTCTATTTTTCTAAATCTTTAATTCATTTTATTATTATTTTTTTGTTATTTTTTTTTTACAATGGCGCCTTTGGTCGAAACCTGATAAGAACGCAATAAAAACTAGAAAGGAAATTTGAGAGAAAACTTAGTTAGCTTGAAAAAGCCAACGTTGAAATATGCACGATAGCTCGCAATAATTATGACTAACAGAAAACTAATATTAGTTTGGGCTGAACTCACATTCATGCTAACTTCACTCACCTTGCCAGAGATTTTGTCCGTTAGAAGTTTGTAAGAGACGGTCTGTGGCAGTTCCAGTGGCCGATTGTGACGGCAGCTGCAAATGTGTTGTTCAGATTCTGAATGTTCAAACAATGTTAATCAATTGGAAATTTTTTCAATGTAGAATCAGAAATCTCAAAATATATGCGCTATTGACGCAAAAAGCTAAATAAACGGAATACCATATTAGGTGAAGCCAGTGGCCAAATTAGGCTGTAATGGGGCTGAAAAGCTGTAAGAGAAGGGTAAATAAAATTGATGTGGAATAAGAAGCAGTGGAATAAATAAGAGCCAAGCCAAAAGAAGGTCAAATTAACAAATTAAACGATACAAACTGATTGAATCCAAACGAGCATGGAAGCGGAGACATTTCAAACCTTCCTTGTTAAAAACAGCCAGTTGTGTTAAGCGCTTGTATGAGAGAAATGCTAATCCAGCAGGTCCCCCTGGTTACAGTGCAGAAAGCCATATTTCCCTGCCCCAAATAACACACCTCCTTCCCAGGATCGCTGACTCCCTGCAGAAGGAGTCCTTCACTCGAGACCAGCGTCTGACGCCACGAATCATCAAACTCTTAAAACTGATTAAAAGCACTACTGGCTTCACTGGGCAGGACATGCTGGAAATTTACGATAGGAAAATTGGGCAAACTTCAGATTCATTAAACACAAGATGTGTCCTCTAATCTGTCAGTGAGTGAATTACGGAGTCCTGCAAGGTTCTATTCTTCGACCTCATTTCGATAGCGGGCTACGTGGGATAATGCCACCGTTAGCCATGAGCGACTCTCTCCCTATCCCAACGAGGGCCGAGGAGATTAGAGAGGCCGGAAGTGCAGGCTTAAACGCAGAGGGGTCGATGCCCTGAGGGAGTCGGGAAAACCAACAAGTGTGACTGTGAAAATCAGGCTAATGAATGCCAAGGGCCACCTTGGAGGACAAAAGACCCAGCCTCATCTTCACGGTGTGGACCATCTCAGCAGCTTCAAATCTCATCCCCGTGTCACCCTGAAGGGTAATAAAGGTGAGGAACCGTGATGAGTCTTCTACAGTCAAAAGGCGACGAGGGAGGGTAAAAATAAATAAATAAATCAAAAGCTTCATGTTATAAAAAGTGAGAGGGGGACCCCTGCACTCTAATCACAGCTCATTTCTCCACCCTAAACTCGTACCCTGTCGTCCTTCAGTGCCATGATCAATTTGGTCTCCTTGCAAAGGCTCCGCATATAAATTCATGAATATGGGCCGAGCTGTTCCATTATTGAAATCATGTATTGACTCAAGACGTGGGCAAACGTGGGGGGGGGGGGGGGGGGAATCAGTGTGTGATACAAAACCTGCTGCTGGCACTTGGTAAGGTTTAACAACCCCCCCCCCCCCCCCCCCACTACATTACCTTAATGCCTCAAATGTTTAAGTACCAACATTCAAACACAATCATAAATAATGCAAAAATAATAATAAAAAAAAACATTTATATAAACTTACTTAAAAGCCACAGGCACAGCCTTGGCAAAGAGCTCCCGTCAGTAGTCTAAGCTCCCGAAATTAATTGGTCTATCCCTTAAAAACGACAAAGCAGGCTGCCAGCCCAACTGGCACACAATCAACTTAAGAGGCGGGGGCAACTCAGACTGAAAGCAACATCCAAACAGTCCCGGCTACCCGAGCACGCGCACCTTAATTAACCCCAGGGAATCGGAAGAGTGAAATGATGAGTTTCCTGTTGGGGGGTGGGGTAGGGGTGTGAATGTTTAATTGCATGATGGGAATGTGCTCATATACTCTTACGCAGGTTGAGCTGCACGCCACTTTCTTCACACCAGTAAATAATTGATACGAGTCAAGTCCAGGCACAGGTTCTGGCCTGAGAAACTGCACCGCCAGCATTTAAGAGGTACGACACGCCAAACCAATGTGTTATAAGGTCTGAACACTTAGGCTAGTCTTAAACACTATTCGGAAGCAACAAACTAAGAAAAATCAGAGTATGACTTTGTAACAAAAAATAATTGTGAATACAAGTAAAAGCCATCTTATTATTTTTCCGCACGGCAGTTTTCAATTGGCAAGCAGTAACATACGATATTGAACTGTGTTAAGGCATTAAGAGGTGTTAATGTGTTAAGGCATTAACAGGCGTTCGTTAAAAGAGGCGAGAACCCATTTCACCCTAAAGCAAATAGCAGCACAATCACGGTCTGCTGCTGCAGAATCTACAAAAGAAAAGACGGCATAATAATAATAATAATGACAATAATGTTCATTATTGAAGAGTGTAGAAACAAATGGGTTTGCAAGCTTCCCTGTGTCAGATGCATCCTTTGTACAGGGCCCATTTGTGCAAGAGAGGCACCAGTGCTGTTGGATAATTAGGGTCACTAGGTCCTTTTACTGCCCAAAATAATATGAGGAATAAACGTAAAAATAAGCTGAGAAATTTGGCTCATTTTGTCAATCTTTAAAGTGCATTAAAGGGAAAAAAAATGTCAATGCTTAAACCAAATCCTCGATGTCAGGGCAGGAGAAGTCCTTCCAATAATTTACACAAGAGTTCGACAGAAAGCACAGCGGCTAGTAGACTGAAGGTTGCGGGATCAAATCCCGGACTAGGCACAGCTGTGATCAAATACACTAGGCCTACTTGTGGAAAAAACATACAACAGGATTCAAGAGTAAGGCAACTAAAAAGCAGGCAGCGGACGTGGGCCGGGATTAATAAACAGTGCGATGCGGGAATCTGAACAGAGCGTACCTGCTCGGGCGTTAGCTAGCGGCGCGGCGCTTTAGCTTTGGAGATGGTGAGAAAGCGCTCCGCTGGGTTTTTGCGGGCAGGCTGCCCGGTGGAAGGCGCAAGGCAGCTGTCAGGGAAGACCATGGTGGGGGGGGGGGGGGGGGTCAGTCATAGGTGGTTGGGGGGATGGGGGATTGCCCCATAAGAAAATAACGGTAATGGCCTGTGTGGATTTGTGTACAGTGCAGCTCTTCTGCAGAGTCATCCTGCTCCACGCCCCATTCCCAAGAATGGGAGGCCTGGCCCGTCAACCAAAAATATCACCACAGATGCCCGCTTGTCACATGGCACAATTAGTCCGCACTTACAAGCTGTCCATCAACGCCTACAACATGAATATCAATTAAGAACCGAGGTTTCGCTCGTCAACCTCCTCTTCTAGTGTGGCCAAATGTCCCTGTCAATATCCTGTTGTTAATACACCTGTTAATACCTGTTAATACATCACCCACGTGTTTTATAATGCGAATACCCCATAGAAATAACGGAGCTGAGGATTATCTGTACGGCTATGTTCTCCACAGAACCCGCGGCAGGTTAGACGCATGGAGAGGGCTTTCGCACAGACGAGGCGGGGTGACCGGGCGGGGAAGCTCACGCCGAGTTTGGCTTCGCCGTGATGGCGGCGAGAATCGACGGGGGGCGGAGAGGAACGTTTTTGTGTGTGTGTGTGTGTGTGTGTGTGTATGTGCAGATGACGGTACTCCCCGCAGGAGTTTCAGGCGGTAGATAAACCAGTGAAAAACGATCAATTACAGGAAACAGACGAGCCCATAAATGCATTTGCAATAAGATGCCTGGATTTATAAGCGCTCACAAATCTAATTGGATACCTAGCCCATCTCAGGAAACATGCAATTTCCAGGCTCATGTAATTGATCACACGAAACCGTTAGCACACATGTGCTCGGACACACAAATACGCTGGCAGCCATGCGGTCGCGGTTACACACACACACACACACACACACACACACACACACACACACACACACACACACACACACACACACACCACACACACACACACACACACACACACACACACACACACACACACACACACACACACACACACACACACAAAAGGACACGCACACAGATGCGCTCACAGACCCACACAAGCATGTGCTGTTGGAGCAGCGGGTTTGGGAGGATTACTCACTGGCTGCCGTTGGTGGTGCAGCTGTGAGCTCTAATTGAAATTAAAGCATGGCCAAATGGAGTTCACATTAGATTGTCTTATTTTATGCAGGGTTAGGACAGGAGTGAATAATGAATGATAAAACTTTATATAAGTGGATGATTAGCATTTAAAAAATTTTTAAATAAATAAATAAAATCGCACCGAGCGGATTCTGTCGGCTTCAAACGTGAAGTCGTGAGCTACAGGAATTTGGGCCGAGGACAAACCCGCTGCTCACCGCCAACTGCATTCCTACTTAAAGCTTCGCTTCACAACGGCCGTAGCGCGCAGCAGCAGCAGCGGCAGGCGATACCGCTAAACGCCATTAGCAAGCGAGTGCGTCAGAGGGCACGTATATTTACATGTGTCATCATGCAAATGGGAGCGCAGGGCAACAGCAGAGGACAAAGCTGATCGGGGTCCAGAGCAATCCGAGTGTAATCAGCGGGGCCGGCCAAATGGGCAAGCACAATTGGTCCCTTTAGTCTGAGAAAGCGGTCGGATGGGCCAGATCAAGGTTTAATCTGCCGATGGGGCGGGCTCCGCGATCGGCCGGGGGAGTCGGTGGGATTTGAGGCCGACGGCCTCCCGGCTCTTTCCCGGGGAGCGGGGCGGTACGGCGTCGTGGGGGGGGGATTTATGGCCGTCCCCGGCGCGGAGCGGACAGGTCTGAGGGCCGGGATTAGACCCAGACCACCGGCGGGAATCGCCCATAAATCCCCGCTGATCGAATGCAAATTGGAAAAGTACACTCTCTGCATGTCGGCGTACATCACGGGGGGCTGGAGCGCGTCGCCGGCCACCAGGCCCCAACACCCCCGCCTGCCGATCTCTCTGCAGACGTGCGAGCAGGGTTTTTTCCCCCCTTCTTACCGCTTCTGTTTTAGTGCGTGCGCGGGGAGATTTATGTGACTCCGCGTGGGCCCGCGCATTTACATTATAAATCTCAATTACACGCCATTATTTGTATAGGGCCAGGCTGGAATGGAGCTTGTTCGGCGCCCGGCAGGGGGAGGCTGTAAATTCTTAATAAACTGCAGACCTTTTGTATGGCGCTGACCTACATGCACCCTCACGTCCTGCTCGGAGCAGTACAGCCGCGAGGCCTTAAACTTTAATGGGGTTCTGTTACAAGTGTTCAATGAATTTTAAACTCCGCCCACCGACAATAACAAACACCCCGTACCCCTCTAACCCGGAGAACAACGGACTCGGCGGATCGGGCAAGCCGTGGGACAGCGCCGCGGTTTGCAGGTTTGAATCGGGGGACGATATAAGCCTGGAGAATCCCTCTGCTGGCAGCGCGGGGCTCCTGCAGCAGGTGACAGCGCTCTAAAAATAAACGTGCGTAAATACATGAAAAACTTGCCATCTGGTAATTAAACAGCTAATTAAGGAAGAATTGCTCTTTGGAATAGTTTCAGCTCCCATGAATCTTCACGCCCCCACCCCCCTCCCCAATACTGAGAGTACAGAGTGGGGCTTGGATGAGCTCAGAGGACACACGCACACACGCGCGCAATAACATACAGCAGAAACATGCACACACAAATGTACACTCCCTACCGTAAGCTCAAAGTACAGGCATACACACATTCACACAGACAAGCAACATACACACAATTCCCCTGCTGCACTCCAGGAGGCGGCACTGAGTTGAGCACACACGCACACACGCGCACACATAATCATGTCATTTTAACACTCCTCGTGGTGCACAGAACAGGCACTCATGCTCCTCATTTGAATGCTTATAGCAGATACGGTCTAATGGTAATGGTGTACTCTGTTAAATTGCACCATTTGCTTAACAGGAGTTATTTAATCATGCACGCACGCACGCCCGCCCGTACGCACACACACACACACACACACACACACAGGGCACTGGTTTCAAACAGCAGGCAGGTACGGCTCCCTGTGCAAAACACGGCCTCCCAGCCCGTCCGAGCCAGAGAAAGTAGGTACAGTTCTATACAGCGGGGGTAACAGAGGTAAATTAATCTGATTCGAGGGCGATCAAAGAGCACATAAATAAAATATCAAAAGAGCAACATTGGAACTTATCAAGCAGGAATATACTCCAGTGTTTCCCCAAACGCACGTGCCGCCCGGCTTGGACAAGAGGGAAAATAAGTAATTTTAATTAAAAAAAAAAAATTATATTATTCTTTTTTTTTTTTTAAATATAATCTTTTTTTTTTTAAATTTTATGTAGCTGCAATATTTCCCTTACCGCAGAATGCTAGAATGATCAAAATAGCATATGGAAAAACCCTTGCCAAAACAGCTTCGGTTTCCCGTTAGGCCTAATTAAAATTTTCAATGGCAGCGCTGATATTGAGGGTGTAATTATAGTTTCCGCCTCTACGCAAAATGGCGCACTTTCGTCCGTTTCGCTATCTGACCAGAACTCTTACATTTTAGTGTAGAGTAAAAGCTAATACTGCACAGTCGCGGATCTATGGGTGGGCCTGGGTGGGCCCAGGCCCGTCCAGATTGACAGCTTGCCCACCCATTCAGATTCATAATTACCTTAAATGTGAATTGTTTTGTCTTGGGGAATCATTATGTATTAATAATCTCTAAAAAGTGTGGAGATGCCATAGAAACCAACTGGAGAAAACGCTGGATGTGATTGTCTCCATCTGCCCGTTGCTATGTTCGTTACTATGTGATGACAGGGCACTTTCATAGCAGAAGTTCTCTTACGTTTGTTTAGGCTACATTATGAACTCGCGCGCCAATTCTGAGTTGCATGTACAGTAGCAGCCTAGTATGAGCCAACTATGGCTAAACAGCTATCATTGACCCATTTTCTTAAAAAACCACATCTGGAATTGGAAGATGAAAAAAGTTTGGACCAGGACTTGTCCAACGAAGAGGAATCGCACTCGCAGGATCGTTGCGGGCCCTGGCAATGAAGGAGAAACGGCCACAGCAACGACATCCCGTGAGTGTCATGCTAGCCTGCATGCTAACGTGGACATGCAGGCTCCACAGCCCCCTCCACTCCTGAAGGGACCTTTAAGCAGTGGCGACTGGTCATTAGGGGCAAGTGGGGCACAGCCCCACCTGCTGTCAGCTGAAAGAATTGTGCAAACAAATTATATTATTATTCATTCTCAAATATTATCATCTCTGCTTTAATTTATTAAATATGTATACAACATCTTCCTAAATCGCATATAATTTTTTATATTTTATCATGTTTTTTATCATGTTCATTGGTCCCTGCCTTGCTGCTTTAGACTGCGTTCTCCAGATTCGTGTCCACAGTAACGTTAGACCGTGAGTGGGGCTAGCCCCTCGCTCACAGCGCAATGTGTGTGTACCGTTGGAAAATGCAAATACACATGCTCAGAGAGTTACTGTATTCAATGTAGATCACATGATTTTGATGACAAGTGGGGCCAACAGCCCGTAGCCCCACTAAAACGTCATATCATATTTCAGAGTTGATTGGCTATTTCTGTCTGGCACAACCACGGGTTTAATGTGGAGTGGTTTAAAAAAATAAAAAAAAGGCTAACAGCTAGCATAGACAAGAAGGCACTCTTCTGTTTTCCGTGTATGTTATTTGGGGGAGACGGTCCTTGGTCGAGGACGGGTTTCAAGGATTTGATTTATTTTTTTGCCGCAGCATGAAACCCTGTTCTGAAAACTCTTCCAGATAAAGTGGGGATTAAGGTTAGTGGGTTCACACGCTAGCTAAAGTAAAAGCACAGTAGCTACATTGTAGCTGGCATTAACTTTCATCTGCATTTCATCTGTAACCTAATCACAAACATTTACAAACGCAGACTCCGTATTCTTTCTAAATAATTGGTTTTATTTTAAACATCCCCGTATTTAGTCAGTACAGACATACCGCTAACACTTTGGCTCTATTCCCTGCACATTTTCGTAATTTTTGGGACCTAAAACATTTATCCAGGTGTAGAAATGTCCGGTTAGATTTCTAGCTAGAGCAGCTGGTTAACGTTAGCTAGGCAATCACGGTAGCTAGCGAACTTATATGGCCAGCCAGCAAGGATGACTTTAAGGAAGTCGAATAACCGTTAAATTGAAATGGCTTGCCATAAGCTATTGTTAGCTTGCTAGCTAAATGTTTAAAACGACTTGCGGTGAGATATCGTTAGCTTGCTAGCTAGCTAACTCAGCATTGCTAAGCAATGGTAACGTTCATGACAGGGGAGTACATGACAGGGAGCGATTGCGTACGGGAGGGGTTGGAATAGCTAAATGAATATCTAAATTGAAATTACTTTGTTTTTTAACATGTTCCCGCGGCACTGTCAGGATAATCCTGATCTCTTGTTGGGGGTCCCCACATTGTATTGTAAATATCTAAGCCTGTTGAAGAAAACGTGCGGTGATGAGCTTCACTCAGGCCTACCCAGATTTTTCCAGGCCTACCCATCAGCCACTTTCTGTATCCGCCTGATACTGCAGAGGCAGGAGTTTGATTCTACCTGTTTTTAAGGACTGATTATGGATCAGCACTATGGAGGAGTCTCAAAAGCAGCTCTACAGTGCTGAAAAGATAGCTGATCCAGAAACAGTCCTTAAAAAACCGGTAGAAACAAACTCCTTGTCCTGGGTTTAAGTTGTATAGTTCTGAATATCATTTGTGAAGCTAAGGGGGGTTTATTGTATATAAGTTCTGTTTTAAGTTTATTAATATTATAAATAAATAATATTTATTTACCATAAGCCTTTGTGAGCAAATGTTATTTTAGCTCAGAATGGAGAAATGCACCACTTTGTTACCAACACCCTCCCCATGTGTGCGACGACTCTCCGTACCCCGACCTGCGTGATGATACTACCTCGGCCCCGCACGCGCCTTTGATGACACCGTGTACGCGCAACAACACTGGTAGTTTCGAGGGGCCTACCACCCGGCCTGAAAAAAAATCTAGGGGAAACACTGTACTGTATACAAGCACAATCTTTACGACGGAAAATGTTTCAAGTCTCGCTTAATTGGCGGTAAGGGCTGTACTGTCCCTGTTCTAAACATTATTGATCACGCACGCACGCAGAGTACAAACTGTTTCATCAATAAAAACCAAGATGGATTCACTTTAACTCATGCGCAGCCGCCCCCCCCCCACAGAGGTAGCATGACAAACATGACTCCATACTGTGCAAAACTTCCATTACAACTGAACCAAGTGATGGGACTTGGATGTGGAGAGATGCAGGTAGGAGGGGCAGAGTTGTCACTGATAATTTGTATCTGGAAGCTGCCTTTGTGCATGTGCGAGGAGCTGTGGACAGTGGCAGGGTGAACGCTCAGCTGTAGGCTCCTCTCTCCACCGCGTAATTATGCGCGGCGCGGATAACCCGCTTCCCTCCGCCCCGAGCGCCAGAAACCTGCGTCTCCACAATCCTGACCCGCCGCCACAATACTGACCCGCCGCGGCCGCCACCAGATGCCACGCCCAGTCCTCCTCGTCACGTCCTCCTTCCCGAGTCGAGCGGTGTTTTCATACTGAACCGTGCGTGAGGTTAAACGCACAGAGATACGCTAATATTATCCCACACAAGCTCACCACAAATGTCTAAGGCTATATTTACACTGTGGGTCTTGATGCCTGAATCTGATTTTTTGTAGAAATCCGATGTTTTGTCTATAGTGTTCATAGGCCTGGATGTGGGCCTGTGTGTACATGTCCGTGCAGCTTGTATGACGCAAATGCACACAGAGTAGGTTGACATGGCAACAGATGCCAACATGGAGTCCCGTTAAATTACGATGATTTTGTTCAATGTCCTTCACTTCAAAGGCACACTTGCTGATGGTGAGATGGCCGAGAAGGGCTGTCATTAATATTTGCTGCAGCCATCTCCGCTACCTCTGTTGAGAGAAGACTTTGGAGGCACAGCACTAGTCAGGAGTGGTGCGATGGTATCGTGTTCGTTGTGCACTCCTTCGATGACTCCCAGGGATAGCGCAGGACTAATAGGATTCACCTGGCCAGGGTTACTGGGGACTAAAATAACTCACCAGGCCACGGATAACGCAGGACTGAGAGGATTCACCTGGCCAGGGTTACTGGGGACTAAAAGAACTCACCAGGCCACGGATAACGCAGGACTGAGAGGATTCACCTGGCCAGGGTTACTGGGGACTAAAAGAACTCACCAGGCCACGGATAACGCAGGACTGAGAGGATTCACCTGGCCAGGGTTACTGGGGACTAAAAGAACTCACCAGGCCACGGATAACGCAGGACTGAGAGGATTCACCTGGCCAGGGTTACTGGGGACTAAAAGAACTCACCAGGCCACGGATAGAGCAGGACTAAGAGGACTCACCTGGTCAGCGATGGTACGGCCCAGTTTGTCCATTCTGGATCCAGCCTCTGCAATCTTCTTTGCTGCACTGATCACATCAGACGTGTTCTTTAGAGGTCCTTTACCCCTGAGGACAGAGAGCATCACTGTGTGTTACATACACTGTTTCACTCTACAATCATATTACAGCCTATCACAGACAGTTTCACTCTACAATCATATTACAGCCTATCACAGACACCGTTTCACTCTACACTCACATTACAGCCTATCACAGACAGTTTCACTCTACAATCATATTACAGCCTATCACAGACAGTTTCACTCTACAATCATATTACAGCCTATCACAGACACCGTTTCACTCTACACTCACATTACAGCCTATCACAGACACCATTTCACTCTACACTCACATTACAGCCTATCACAGACACCGTATCATACTACAATCACATTACAGCCCATCACAGACACCATTTCACTCTACACTCACATTACAGCCTATCACAGACACCGTATCATACTACAATCACATTACAGCCTATCACAGACACCCTTTCACTCTACACTCACATTACAGCCTATCACAGACACCATTTCACTCTACACTCACATTACAGCCCATCACAGACACCCTTTCACTCTACACTCACATTACAGCCCATCACAGACACAGTTTCACTCTACAATCATATTACAGCCTATCACAGACACTGTTTCACTCTACACTCACATTACAGCCCATCACAGACACCCTTTCACTCTACACTCACATTACAGCCCATCACAGACAGTTTCACTCTACAATCATATTACAGCCTATCACAGACACTGTTTCACTCTACACTCACATTACAGCCCATCACAGACACCCTTTCACTCTACACTCACATTACAGCCCATCACAGACAGTTTCACTCTACAATCATATTACAGCCTATCACAGACACTGTTTCACTCTACACTCACATTACAGCCCATCACAGACACCCTTTCACTCTACACTCACATTACAGCCCATCACAGACAGTTTCACTCTACAATCATATTACAGCCTATCACAGACACTGTTTCACTCTACACTCACATTACAGCCCATCACAGACACCCTTTCACTCTACACTCACATTACAGCCTATCACAGACACCGTATCATACTACAATCACATTACAGCCCATCACAGACACCATTTCACTCTACACTCACATTACAGCCTATCACAGACACCGTATCATACTACAATCACATTACAGCCTATCACAGACACCCTTTCACTCTACACTCACATTACAGCCTATCACAGACACCATTTCACTCTACACTCACATTACAGCCCATCACAGACACCCTTTCACTCTACACTCACATTACAGCCCATCACAGACAGTTTTACTCTACAATCATATTACAGCCTATCACAGACACTGTTTCACTCTACACTCACATTACAGCCCATCACAGACACCCTTTCACTCTACACTCACATTACAGCCTATAACAGACACCATTTCACTCTACACTCACATTACAGCCTATCACAGACACCGTATCATACTACAATCACATTACAGCCCATCACAGACACCATTTCACTCTACACTCACATTACAGCCTATCACAGACACCGTATCATACTACAATCACATTACAGCCCATCACAGACACCGTTTCACTCTACACTCACATTACAGCCTATCACAGACACTGTTTCACTCTACACTCACATTACAGCCCATCACAGACACCCTTTCACTCTACACTCACATTACAGCCTATAACAGACACCATTTCACTCTACACTCACATTACAGCCTATCACAGACACCGTATCATACTACAATCACATTACAGCCCATCACAGACACCATTTCACTCTACACTCACATTACAGCCTATCACAGACACCGTATCATACTACAATCACATTACAGCCCATCACAGACACCGTTTCACTCTACACTCACATTACAGCCTATCACAGACACCGTTTCACACTACACTCACATTACAGCCCATCACAGACACCGTTCCACTCTATAATCACAGTACAGCAGGGGTCTTCAACCTTATCCCGCAAGAGCCGGTGTGGGTGCGGGCTTTTGTCCCAACCAAGCAGTTACACACCTGATTCTACTAATCAAGGTCTTTAGCAAAGACTCGTGATTGATTAGTGGAATCAGGTATGTAACTGCTTGGTTGGAACAAAACCTGCACCCACACCGGCCCTTGCAGGATAAGGTTGAAGACCCCTGCAGTACAGTCTATCACAGACACGTTTCACTCTACATTCACATTACAGCCCATCACAGACACCGTTTCATACTACAATCACATTACAGCCTACCACAGACAGCGTTTCACTCTACAATTACATTCGAACCGATCACAGACACCGGGTGTGTATGATGGCAGCCGGCTCGTTCTGCAACAGTGGCACGTCATTCACTGAGGCCGGAACACTCCAGAAAACTCAGGGTCAGCCACCGTTTCATACTACAATCACATTACAGCCTATCACAGACACCGTTTCTCTCTATAATCACATTGCAGCCCATCACAGACACCGTTTCATACTACAATTACATTACAGCTATCTCAGACACCATTTCACTCTACAATCACATTACAGCCTATCACAGACACCGTTCTTACTCCAGTCACACTATAGCCCATTACAAACACTGCTTCACTCTACAAGCACAATACAGCCTATCACAGACACCGTTTCAAACAATAGTCAAGCTACAGTCTATTACAAATACTCTTACACTATAGTCACACTACAGCCAATCATAAACAAGGTCTTACTCCACAGTCACACTATGGCCCATTACAAACACTGCTTCACTTTTCTACAGTTCTGCATGTAAGAGTGAGAATCAGGACATGGTGCATTCTGGGACAGGTCACAGGAGAATTGGGAGGAGGGGGGGGGGGGGGGTGTATTATGGCAGCCGGCTCGTTCTGCAACAGTGGCACGTCGTTCACTGAGCCCGGAACACTCCGGAAAACTCAGGCTCAGCCACCGAGTAATTTCACCCTCATTGGACACGGCGATTTAAATTCCCAGCCAATTAAAGACTGGCTCCCTGGGCCAAGAGCAGGATCGCTCTCACCGCCTCTCCATCAAAGCATCTGATCTGCGGGAGAGAGAGGCCAGGCCGTAGCCAACTGGCCGAGCACGAAACCGGTCGGACAGCCACCAGCCCCTCCTCCCCAGGTTGTCCGGTGGCTTCCGGAGGTCAGACACTAAAACCCTCGCCCCCCCCAGTGCTCTGCTAACCCCCCCCCCCCCCACACACACACACACACACACACACACACATCAACTCTGTGCCATAGTGGAGTCCTGGCAATTGGCGTAACCTGGAATCCAGCACCAGCCGATCCAGCCAACACACAACAGATGGACCATTCTGTACCCACCCCCAGCCCCCCTTCAGCCTGCTGCACTGATAAATCACGCTACCGATATGACGGGTTAACCCCCCCTAACACCATTTATTCAGCACAAAACATCACGGCGAAAACACAAAAATAAACTATTTACAAACGGATTACTCCTCTGGTATTTCACCCGTCCCATCTGTCTGCAGTAATGTCATAGGCCTAACACCCTCAGAACGGGACGTTCACACATGCGATATCGGGTTAAATAATGTGAATGTTTTGCGCCTTCCTTTCATGTCAGCTCATTTTGCATAATTCTATTTACAGGGCCATTATTCCCATTCCAAGGTTATGCCCCCTGTTCCACCTCTCGCTCGCTCCAAAATCGAATTCTGCTTTATTAGTATGACTTCACAAGGTACGGGCTAAGCCAAGGCAAGGTTACAGATTAGAAAAACAGACATCTCCATCTTCCTGTCCCCTTTCTCACCGATCCCTTGTCCCGCCCGGGACTCTCTCTGGAGTTAAGGTAGGGTTTCCGTGCCCTGTAACCCCCCTGCTGGGGAATGTACCCCGACCAACTCCGCCCAGGAGTACATCTTGTGAATTCTAGGGGTGTGAATCTTTGGCTTCACAGCGATTCGATTCGATTAACGATTCAGTAGTTGGCGATTCGATTCAAGGACACTTTTTTTTTTTGGAACGATTCGATTCGATTTGATTCTGTAAACCACGATTCGATTCAGTAACTTTTAACCAAAATTCTATATCCATGAAATAAACATGCAATAATGCGAGTGAGACTATCTGTATTCTTCTGAAAGGTGAAAATATAAACAGACAACAGAATAACTTATTAAACATATTTATTCTATAAAAAAAGTAGTCCTGCATAATATTTTATGCTGAATACAAAAATGTAATTAAACATGGCTCAGTTATTTTGAACATTTTTCAATAGGCTACATGCTGGCAGGGGAGAGAGTGGGTGGGTGAGTGAGTGAGTTAAGAGTCAGTGAGTGAGTGAGAGGGTGGGTGAGAGTGAGTGGGTGGGTGAGTGAGTGAGAGGGTGGGTGAGAGTGAGTGAGTGGGTGGGTGAGTGAGTGGGTGAAATGCACCAGTAGAGGGTGAGGGGGGAAAAAAACTCTTGGCGGTACTTCCTTGCAGGCTGACTAGCTCAGTGTTTCCCCTACCATTATCTTGGCCGGGCGGGACAAGAGGGAAAATAAATAATTTTAATGAAAAAAAATAAATAATTTATATTATTCTTTTTTTTAATATATATAATCTTTTTTTATTTTTTTTTATGCAGCTGCAATATTTCCCTTACCGCAGAATGCGGGAATGATCAAAATAGCATCTGGAAAAACCTTTGCCAAAACAGCTTCGGTTTCCCGTTAGGCCTAATTAAAATTTTCAATGGCAGCGCTGATATTATGAGGGTGTAATTATAGTTTCCGCCTCTACGCAAAATGGCGCACTTTCACCGCCCGGCCTGAAAAAAAATCTAGGGGAAACACTGCAGCTGATGACAGAGTTACGGATTACCGCATTTCACAAAAAAATGTGTAAACTAAGTCTTAAAACAATAATCATAATTAAGAATCGCGATTCATTAGATTTAAAGCATTTATATCGATTATTGGTGAAGCCAAAGCGATTCATTCTATTTATTTATTTTAGCAGATCGATTTAGTTGCATCGGTAGGACTGACCATCGATTCATCGATGAATCGCATGAATCGTTACACTCCTAGTGAATTCTGCAGCATCTATCCGCTGAGACAGGGGGAAGCCATGGTTACTGTGAGTAGAAGGGCAGCCCCTGCTGTGTGCACAAGGTGACCCCGAGCATTGCTCTGTGCAGACCTGTGCACCTGGGAGAGGGCTGAGGGGGTGCGCAGACCTGAGGGGGCGGCGGGAGATTGTGGGACGCACAGACAGGTGGGGGTCAGGGGATGTTTTATTCATGAGTGCTACAGACGTGCGTGTGCCCTGGGCGAAGGGAGGACCTGCTGCTGGAAGAATGTCTATAAAACCTGCCTACAACACCTAGACCAGCCCCTGCAATTCAACCTGCCAACAACATCTAGACCAGCCCCTGCAATTCAACCTGCCTGCAACATCTAGACCAGCCCCTGCAATTCAACCTGCCTGCAACACCTAGACCAGCCCCTGCAATTCAACCTGCCAACAACACCTAGACCA
This sequence comes from Synaphobranchus kaupii, assembly GCA_029718625.1. Classification (NCBI taxonomy): domain Eukaryota; kingdom Metazoa; phylum Chordata; class Actinopteri; order Anguilliformes; family Synaphobranchidae; genus Synaphobranchus; species Synaphobranchus kaupii. The sequence goes on along the minus strand of CM056383.1, from coordinate 6,407,367 downwards.
GCCCGTGCAATTCAACCTGCCTGCAACATCTAGACCAGCCCCTGCAATTCAACCTGCCTAGAACAGCTAGACCAGCCCCTGCAATTCAACCTGCCAACAACACCTAGACCAGCACCTGCACTTCAACCTGCCAACAACACCTAGCTAGACCAGCACCTGCAATTCAACCTGCCTTTAACAGCTTAACCTAGGTGTGCCTGACAGCTGAGGGGCGGAGATCAGGCTGTGCCCCACAAGCTATACCTCCTTATACGACATCTCAAAATGAGTGTTTGTAAAAGGGGTGAGAACCTATTTCACCCCAAAGCAAATAGCAACTGCACAAGCACTTTGTGACTGCAGAGTCCACAAAAGACAGCATAATAATAATAATAATACAGGAGAAAGGCAGCATAATAAAAATCACACACATATTTATATATACAGTATACACACGTACACACACGAAGCTGATAGGCATTTTAATTAGAACATGACCATATTCTCCTGTGCTGGCTGTGAGAGGCAGGTCTATTTGCATATATCTCCATGGCATTAACATGCAGCACAGAGCGGCCCTTTCCCTTGATCCTTCAGAGCGGAACGTTAGACGCTCCAAGAGCCCGTGGGATTGGCCAGGCCCGTGACTGCGCTCAGGCCGGTCACCTGTCGCCCTGGTGACATTAGCTGCCGTAGGTACTGTGATGTGTACCAGCGTGTAAGGAAGGGGGAAAAAAAAACAAAGAAAAAAACAAACACACCCACACACATATACAGTGCATCCGGAAAGTATTCACAGCGCTTCACTTTTTCCACATTTTGTTCTGTTACAGCCTTATTCCAAAATTGATTAAATTCATTTTTTCCCTCAAAATTCTACACACAACACCCCATAATGACAATGTGAAAAAAGTTTTTTTGAGATTTTTGCAAATTTATTAAAAATAAAAAAATAAAATTTATCATTTACATAAGTATTCATACCCTTTGCTTTAACGTATTTTTAAAGTATCATATTTCATATTTGGTCGCATATCCTTTACATGCTGTTACTTCCTGAAGTCTGTGACCATCAACATCAAAAAACTGTCGATATCTTATTTTCAGGTACTGTTACAAGCGATACTATAACCTCTCTGCATTTGAATGGATCTCTATGGAAATTGGGGGGTGAGACTAGATTCAGCTGTAAATTACACTGGTACAGTATGGAACACATGGCTGGCTAAATGGCTGTAAGTTATCAAGGGTCTGAGCTATCAAACGAGCCCCAAACCATCACTCTGTTGCCAGATATGGAGTAGATGTGGATGGATCACTTTAAGGGTTGTTTCTCCGGACTCATTTTCCTATAGAACTCTATTCCTATAGAACTCCATTTAGCCAGCCATGTGTTCCATACTGTACCAGTGTAATTTACAGCTGAATCTAGTCTCACCCCCCAATTTCCACAGAGATCCATTCAAATGCAGAGAGGTTATAGTATCGCTTGTAACAGTACCTGAAAATAAGATATCGACAGTTTTTTGATGTTGATGGTCACAGACTTCAGGAAGTAACAGCATGTAAAGGATATGCGACCAAATATGAAATATGATACTTTAAAAATACGTTAAAGCAAAGGGTATGAATACTTATGTAAATGAGAAATTTTATTTTTTTATTTTTAATAAATTTGCAAAAATCTCAAAAAAACTTTTTTCACATTGTCATTATGGGGTCTTGTGTGTAGAATTTTGAGGGAAAAAATGAATTTAATCAATTTTGGAATAAGGCTGTAACAGAACAAAATGTGGAAAAAGTGAAGCGCTGTGAATACTTTCCGGATGCACTGTATGTGCATGCACAGGTACATGCCTGGACGCATCCAACCATGCACACACACTCAGAACCACACACACAAACAAACTCTCACACACACATTCCACGCACACGCACACACTCTCTGCAGGGACCTGAGGGGAGTGGGAATCCCTGCATTAGAAGTAGGCTGGGGGAGCAGCACCTATGGGCAGAAACACCGTAAGGCTGCTCTAGAACTCAATTGTTCCTGGAAGAAGCTATAAATACAAAGCCAGGCTAAACCGAGTACCAGCAGGTCGGAGGCAGAATTATGCTAATGTTGTAAAAGGGGGGAAAAAAGCCTGACATTTCAAAAGGCTTGTAGGAGCATTTTCCCTCTGCGGCCAGAGATTTTCAGAGACGACTGATGGAGAGTGAGAGAGAAAGACAGAGATATGGAGAGATCAAGGCAGAACAGAGAGAGTGAGAGAAAAGAGAGCGAGAGACAGAGCAGGTGAAGCCATGCACTTGCAACGGGGCGTGGCTGTCGTCACCTGGTGAAGTCGGTCATCTCCATCATGATCATGCACATCTGCTTGGCCAGCACGATGATGTCATTGCCGCTGTCGTCCCACTTGGACACCTCGGCGTCCAGTTTGCTCTTCTCCTCCTGGAAGCTGGCCACCTGTTCGGCGATCTTAGCCTTCTGCTCCTGGGGAAGCTGAGCCATGATTGCCTACAGAGAGAGAGCAGGGGGGGGGGTGGGGGTCAGCACGCGCAATTATATTATTTATTCCCTGTGTTTTAGCGGTATAGGGGGAGGACGCTGGCTGAAAGACAACAGCGGCAGCTGGAGAAGGATAGCGCTGTCACGTCACTGGCTGCTGCTACTCTGGAGGAGCTGGAAAGGGCCCTGCACCTTGGAGCAAACATACATTTATTTTACTCATTGCCTGAGGTAATTTGAAGATCAATACAAGGGCCATTCATTTTCCAGTGCTTAATATCCTGTGTAAATGTATCCATCACTTAAGAAAAAATAAAAATGATCCCCTCAAGACAAATATCGGGGAAAGCACTTTCTATTGACTTGCTTTGGAGAGTGTCTAGTGGGCTTAATTTATTAAGGTTAGATATCTGCCAGGGTAAAAACTTCATTTAAATACATCTGGAGCCGCTTTCTGCCAAAACACACTAACAAGGGTGGCCTTTTGGGGTCTCCCAGGCAACAGTCACCCTGTGTTCACTGAAAGACCTCACGAGTGGGATTCAGCACAACGCAGCATGACTCCAGTACATCCGATACAATAAATACAAATATAAATATATATACATGCATACATATACAGTGCAGTTCAAAAGTGTTTGGACAGTGACACATTTTTTGTTTCTTTGGCCCTGTACTCCAGCACATTGGATATGAAATGGAACAGTGACTATGAGGTTAAAGACTTTCAGCTATAATTTGAGGGATTTTACATCCATATCAGGTGAACCGGGTAACAACTGTAGCCATTTTTATACAGCCCACCCCCCCATTTTCATACAGACCAAAAGTAATTGGACAAATTAACATAAACTTAAATAAAGTCATCATATTTAATATTTGGTTGCATATCCTTTGCATGCCATGACTTCCTTATGTTTGTGACCCAAAAAGATCAAAAGACTCTTGATATCTTATTTTCAGGTACTCTTACAAGCGATACTATAACCTCTCTGCATTTGAATGGATCTCTATGGGAATTGGGGGGGTGGGACTAGATTAAGCTGTAAATTACATGGGAATAGTATGAAACACGTGGTTGGCTAAATAGCTGTGGTATCAAACGAGCCTCAAACCATCACTCTGCAGCCAGATATGCAGTAGATATGGATGGATCACTTTAAGGGTTGTTTCTCCTGACTTATTTTTCCATAGTTCAATAGGAAAATGAGTCAGCAGAAACAACCCTTAAAGTTTCATCACAGCTCAGCTGGCCAATCACGCTCAGCGATTCTCCAAGGGACTTCAAGCTCACCTTGTCTGAGGCCTGGTACACACTTCACTGCTGTTGCCCCATTTTAACCTTTCAATAGCTCTGGAGAGCTCTGCCACTACTGATATTATGCGGGCCAATTACCATGTTGAGCCACACCTCACACAACACCGTGCTATTGATGAACAATGACTTGAGGATTGTGGTAGCTACTTGTGCAGCTGACTTTCAAATATGAAGCGTCCTGGGTCCCTCCACATACTCGGCTCAAAATCTGAAAGCAAACCAAGATGGTCCACAAAGAGGCATTTAAACTGAAGGACACAGAAAACTGTAAAAGTGGACGGTGTTTGCGTGCATAAAAGAAAGTGCCCTCTCACATAATTCAGCCCGCCACAACATTGTATGACATTAATTTTGCATTCAACATCTTTAGAATTAATCTGACATAACATTTAATAAAAAGTCCACTGGAGAATTCAAAAAAAAGAAAAAACTAATTAAAATGCAAAGGTGACATTTTTGTAACGCGAGCCCTGATCAGTGCAATATTTAATTGCTTATAGTGCCAGAGAGAGCCACAAAACCTGGGGCTCACTTTAGAACCAGACTGCAATATGCACACAGGTCCGATCGCACTTTTTAAAAAGTGCTAAATAATCGGGGATGCTTCCTTTACGAGTACCGAATGATCCGCAGCGCGTACTTTAAATCCGTAACGCGCACTTTAAAGGCCAATGAGGGCCACGCCTTCACGCAGAAGTTTACCTGCATGGCAGTACTGGCAGGAGAGATCCCGAACCGTCTCCCAGAATGAGGATTGACAGCATTCCCAAAGGACTGCTTTAGGTGAGCCGGTCTTTGACAGCCATGCAGCGGGAGTCGAGAGGGACGGGGGGGAGCAAACGGCAAAGCGGAGGAGATCCTCACTTGTCGTTCCCGAGAAACTTCACGTCGGCTTTGGCTGTGGGAATCGATTTAAATGCCCAAGAATCCGCCTGTATAATGCAGCTAAGCCCCGCTCCCATTGGTCCGTGTCTGGATGCATTGCCAAGGCAACCGAGCGGAGCCGAGGGTGAGGAAGGAAGCGCTGGTGCAGCGGGTTGTGGCCTCGTCAACGCACGCCGGCGTTTCACCAGTTACCGCGGTTACCTCCAGCGACTGGCCAGTCGTTCCTCTGGCAAAGTGACAGGGCCTTGGCCACTCCATCAACGATCTCTCGCACAGATATCAAGAACGCGTATCGGCCGATACCGCAACTCTTTTTACCACAGAGCAGCTTCAGAGAGGATGTCAGATATGTAACAGGGAGAGCCCAAGGGGGTATTCCACGAAGCAGGATTACTGAGTTAGCTGGGTAACAGCAGTGAGTAAAACCTGGAACCCTCCCAAATCTGACACATGGACTGAAATAAAAAGAGCAGGTCAGGGGTTTACTCAGTGCAGTTATCCAGCTAACTCCGTAAGCCTGCTTTGTGGAATACCCTCCAGGAATGACTGGGGGGGGAGAAATAATGAGGTAAAATGAAAAAAGAAAGCCGATGGGGTGAATTGCAGTGTGCTTCCTAACCAGATAATTTACACTGTAACCGCACATTAACCACATGAACCTCATGAACATCACACAGAACACACCGACCACACACCAACTCGTACTAATTGAAGTAGTCAACCGTTAACCTGATTGTACTGTTGGTCTAACACTACCATATGACTGCAGAAGCCCAGGGCAGTGCCGAGTCAGCCAACTGTACACCTCTCCTGTGGTTAAATGTGTGAAATAGGTTTATGCCATTCAGCACACCAAAATCTTATTTCAGAGGGAGCTGTAAAGCATTATATTCACTGGGATATGGTGAGTTCTACTCACACTGCTGGCTGAAGAGTTCCCATACCACACAAACCCTCAAAATGAACACGTTCAGTCTTTGCACTCCAATTACGTTAAACGTTTTACATTATTATTAAAAATAGTGTTACTCAGCCTCTTTTAATGCATTGATTTGTTACTCTCAGGCACACTTATTACAAAGATTCTACCATCCAAGACATGTCAGAACCATTCCAAAACCGTCACTTAACTTTTCAATCTGACTGAAAAAAACAAAGGAGCCTTTTAAAAAAGATTTGATTACAGTTAAAAGCTTTTTCCATTTGCAGTAAATTTTTCACTGACTCTTGATGGCGGCCAGATATTCGGTTATTGAAAACTAAATTAACCAATTAAAAAGCGTTTCCGAGTCAACGTTTTCTGAGTCAACGTCATCAGTAACCAAACACAATGAAGCCTCCCTCAATAGCTCTCTCAGTATTGACAGGTGGTGTTGTATCCCGATAGGCCGTAAGTGTCCTACATCTAGCCAATCAGAAATCTCACCCGAGCGCTCTGCCCGGCGATCAGCTGGTCGTCCTCGGTCTGCACGCTGGTCCTGCTGCGTACATCAAAGTCCTCCGTCTCAAAGTCAGAGTCGTCCAGCTCCTCTGGGGTCTGCAGGGCAGGGAGAAAGTTGTCAGAGCGAGAACACTGGAACTGGCCCGGAACACAGAACCAGCACAGAACCCAGTTACAATCATTAGAACAAGAACAGCATTTCGTTGACAATGCTAGCGCTTGGTTTCATGAGCTGCTTTAATGAATTCTCAGAACTAGCACAGTACACAGTTACAATCTACTGAGGCATTAGAGCAAGAACAGCACTGTACCCCCTCTGTGGGACCACGGCACCTTCGTATTCCTGAAGGCAATGCTGATATCTCCGTCTTTGTTAGTCACTCCACAGTAGATAAGGGCACCAGCCAAGTGCCAATAACAATGTAATGAAACGGAACACAAAACCTGCGCAGGACCGACGGTGTCATGTTCTACGGAGCCATTAGAATGAGTCACGGAACCAGGCCAGTTATGATTTAGAGAGGCGTTAGGACCGGCGCAGAACACAGAACCGGCTTGATTATGATCTACGACGGGCCCTGCTCTCCTGCCAACCGGGCCTGCTCAGATAAATGCCTCCCCTGGCCCGCTACGGCAAACTGTAAACCCGCAAATTAATTTGTAAATCAAAGGTAATGTGCTGCCTTCGCATTCTGAGATGGGGGGGGGGGGAGAAGCAGACACTCACGTGGTACAGGACTTAAAGGCATGTAGTCCTGGGGGGAGAGAGAGAGAAAAAGAGAGAAAGAGAGGGAGAGAAAATTGAAAGAAATACAGGAGAGAGGAAATGAAGAGATGACAGAAAGAATGACAGAGGAAGAGAAAGAAGGGAAGGCGGCAAAGAGCAACAGAGGAGGAGGACAGAGAGGGCGCGGGAGGAGAGGAGCGGTGTTGGCTCCGGTTCGCCTCTGCGGCTGCCCTTTCCTGCGCTGGCAGCGACGTGGCCTTTCCAGTCCCTGCAGCGCATGCTAAACACGGCGCGCTGCCCCTGCCTCCTCGATGCAGCGCGACCAGACGCCGCAAGCAAGCGCGCCACTGTCCGTCACAGAGGGTGACGTCACCCCCCGGAGCTTCAGAAGCACGGCCATTAGCTCCCCTGGCAGGGGGAACTTCACAAATTAGCTCAGGGGGGCAAATGCGCTTCTTGTTGCGCCGTGCGGACAAAGCTCACAGCAATAATTACAGAACGGGAACATAAGACGCAATATGAATGAGCTGCCAAAACCCAGACAGACTACTGTATACAATACAGGTGCAGTATATTAACGGGATTCAGGGAGCACGTTAGAGGTGAAATTAATTTACGAGGCACAGAAAGCGCATAAACAAGGCATAGGCAGCACATAAACGAAGCACAGGAAGCGCATAAATGAAGCATATAAACAAGGCATCGGAAGCACATAAACGAAGCACAGGAAGTGCATAAACAAGGTATAGGCAGCACATAAACGAAGCACAGGAAGTGCATAAACAAGCTATAGGCAGCACATAAACGAATCTCACCATGTCATGCTGTCATAGTTAGGAAAGAAGGTCTACAGCCACTGCTGATCAATTGTGTGTGATCAGCCTCTTCATTTGCATTATAAATGAGCAGTAATCAGTACCACGCAAGCACGCGTACAGATGGGCAGAGTTTAGATAAGACCTTCATTTAGAAAGGCGAGCGCACACAAATTGCAGATACTGCTTGCGTTCAGATGGGTAAATACCATTCACCCACTCAATTTTAAAAGAAACATTCAAGAAGAGCAACACGCCAGGAGCCTAATGAATACTACATACAAATAAATTCACAACCAAACGGCAGTTAGATTAAGTTTTATGCATCAGACAAATGAAAAAGTGACACCTTAGTCTGAAAATGTGCTACCATCAAAGGGTTAATATTTTGTTTTTCACATCAATGTTATCTGTGCCTAAACCTGCCGGAGTCGCTCAATGTTATCGGTGCCTAAACCTGCCTGTGCTTGGCGATTGTACCGGTCCAGGGTTTTTAAAAGCCACGTTTATCTGTCGTGGGTCCAGTTCGGGGCGGTCCCGGAGCAAACAGGGTCGGCTCAGCGGCCCCGCTGGTTTCATTTCACAGGCCATGAACTTGTGTTCTACCCCGCTGCTGTTCCCACGGCAACCTTTCACCCCGGTACAGCGGGGACCCTAACAGCAGGGCTCGGAGGCTCTCAGCAGGGTTTGGGTATTTGGGCAGGGTTAGGGCTGCGGTCATGGTTAGCCTCGGGAGCAGGAAAAATAAATGTGCAAACAATGCTTTATATAACAGCAGTTATAACAGCAGTGTGCACTTGAATGTACAGCATACACAGTAGGGGGAAAAAAATACACTCTAAAGTTAGTTTCCCACCATCTAACATACCTGTACAGACAACATTATGCCCAAAAACAACTGTTACAAGACCTTGCGCAGGAATTCAATGAAGTGCGAGAGCACTGCCCATTTAACGGGGTTACGGCCCTTATGAATACACCGAGGTCACAATGTACTTCCAAACCCCCATTGACCAATACAATGGGAACAATATAACCCGCTTCCTGCTATGCCCAACACAAAGGGCAGAGGGGAATGGCACGCTCCAGAGCCCCGGGCCCGGGACAGTTTCTGGAACAAAAGCGCATTCTGAGAACTCACTCACACCAACAGCTCTCGCCGCTCACCGAAATGAAGGGATCATTAAAGATTGGAAAATACATACAAGCACGCATATGGGGAGGGGGGAACACATTTAAATTTACATATAATCAGCGTGACGAGGGGCAAATAGATTACGCCCTTGACTGAAGTGCGTCTGAGGGTTCGCAGGAGCTTTCGAAACAAATTCGGCTTCGGCTTCATGTGGATGGGGCCACATCGGTACTGCCGTCTAAATTCGTTCTTCATTCACTGGCAAATTGCATTCTTTGGCAGAAATGAGGACTTTGAGGGCCTTACGTAACAATTAAATGATTGCCGAGTGATTATTTGAAAGGCTACATCCACTTGTGCTGAAACGTATTATGATAAATTGATAACTGCACGCTGCTCTGAAAGCTTCAGCACTAAAACACCCATGCTGGCTTCTTTAGAAACTAGTAATGCTGGTTGCAAACTAGTCAAAAATGCACACAAAACTGACGTCTTAACAGGTAGGTACATTGCTGGTTAAACTCCATGTACAGCACCATCACTTTGATGCCGTGGCCATGAGAAAAAACTATTTTGTATGAAACCGTTATCCAGGTTTGTCTGTCTGCGGTAGACTGAAGACTGATGACTAACCAATCAGAATACAGGAAACTTAATCCAATTGACTCAAAAAAGAGAGGAAAATAACATTATCCACCGGAGTACAAATCAATGCCTGAAGCTGGAGAACGGGTCAGATTAACACGAAGTCTGCAGCCTGGGAGGATGTTGAGGAAAAAAAAGGAAACAGGTGCAGAGACAGAATGCTTGACCTGTTGCATTACAGGGCTGGGTAGCCATGCAAGCTGCACGCCAACTGACTGCTCGACACACTGGCGGCAACTCGTAAAACGCCGGCATTTCGCATTTGCTGTAAGCAATGCTAAAGACCTGGAAGCAAAATCATATTCACAAAACCTGCAGGCTCCTGGCATCGCCAGTCAAAACGGAATGCGGGCGAAATGCCCGGTTGTGTGGAGGGGAGGCATACTTCGTACGGCTGCACAATAACCTCGGCGCAGGTGGGTGTGGCTCACCCCAAAAAGGAGCGAGAGAGAGAGATCTGGAGATTGGCGCACGCCCCCCCCCCCCCCCCCCCCCCCTGCAGACAGCCCGGCCTGCAGACAGCCCAGCCGGGGGGGACGTGTAGAACAAGGGCACCTTGAGGAGCGTGGTAAACACAGGTGGAACCTGCCCCCGCCCCCCCTGCCCACGCGACCAGTCTCGTCTCGTCTGTCCGACGCGGGCCGCTCACACAGGCTGTCAGACACCGGGAGATGCTCTGAGAAACCCGGGAGCGCGGGGCACTTACCGAGGTTAAAGACGCTGTCCGTCTCCACAAACCCCGGCCGCTCACACGTCCCCTCAGATCCAGGAGACGCCACTGCTTTCCCCATGCACTTTCCTTTTTTTATTTATCCGCTGTTCTGGGCTGTGTGTGTGTGTGTGTGTGTGTGTGTGTGTGTGTGTGTGTGTGTGTGCGTGCGCACGCGTATGTCACACTGACTCAGCCTCATCCTGTCCTTCTCGTGTGGTAGGTGAAGGGGGGTGGGGGGGGGGGGGGGTGTTGGGAGATCAAGGAGACACACGAGCCGCCTCCTTGAATACATTTCAGAGGGGAATTTACAGCTTACATCGTCTGGCCTTCAGGGAGGGGAAAAATGCAGAGAATTTAACAGCAATTCCTCGTTTGCAACCCAAATAGGAGACGTCAGGCAGCGCGCACGCACGCACGCACTCCGCAGAACAGACATTGATGAATGCAAAGTGTGAACGCGGGATTTAACGCGTCTCCTCTGGGAGGAGCGTGAACGCGGGATTCAGAGTGTTTGCTCTAGGAGCGTAGACACGCGATTTAGCACGTCTGGTCTTGGAGGAGTTTAAACATGCGATTTAGCGTGTCTCCTCTGGGAGGAGCGTAAATGCGGGAATTAGCGCATCTGCTCTGGGAGGTGTGTAAACATGGGATTTAGCGCGTCTGCTCTGGGAGGAGCGTAAATGTGGGATTTAGCGCGTCTCCTCAGGGAGGTGTGTAAACATAGGATTTGGTGCATCTGCTCTGGGAGGATCGTAAACGCAGAATTTAGAGCGTCTGCTCTGGGAGGAGCGTAAACGCAGAATTTAGAGCGTCTGCTCTGGGAGGAGCGTAAACGCAGAATTTAGAGCGTCTGCTCTGGGAGGAGCGTAAACGCAGAATTTAGAGCGTCTGCTCTGGGAGGAGCGTAAACGCAGAATTTAGAGCGTCTGCTCTGGGAGGAGCGTAAACGCAGAATTTAGAGCGTCTGCTCTGGGAGGAGCGTAAACGCAGAATTTAGAGCGTCTGCTCTGGGAGGAGCGTAAACGTGGGATTTAGCGCGTCTGCTCAGAGGAGCGTAAACACGGGATTTAGCGCGTCTCCTCTGGGAGGACATGGGCTCAGACCTTACCCAGGACACCCAGCTTCCTGATGTTGAAGTTTTGCTCATGACTGAGTGAAATGCATGGTGACTCACACCCCCGCCCCCCACCCTTACTTGGGGGTTGTGAGTCACGCTGCACTTCACTCAGTCATGCTGTGCAGAGTGAGAGGGACTATCTGCTATGTCACAACACATCTCTCCCCAGCTAAAAATGTCATACTTTAACAGCCTTCCATTAGTCAAATATAATAGTTGAAACCTAATTAGCAGTTAATTTTAAAAACTGCAATTACCAATGACATTCCTCACACATACCATTGCCAGCGATGTCTCGGGCCCCCAGTGATGTCCTCACAATCGCCCGGCTTGTGATTAAGTTGGCAAAGCATCCATTGCAACAGGTGGTACAAGCCAGAAAAAAAACTCTCCATAGGGCGTGAGTGCATGTGTGGAGGGGGGCAAATTGTACCGACTTCATTGGAGTGAAATCCATTCAAATATGTATTTGACCCAGATAGGCATTTACAGAGAGAGAGAAGAGGGGGGGGGGGGGGGGGTATGGAGAGAATGAGAGGGAGAGAGATGGATAGACAGGGGAGGGTGAGGGGGGGGCAATGAAACCCCCGGCAATCACAGGAACATTCCGGGCCCCCGTATTAAAAAACAAATAAAGGTGCGTGCAGCGCGCCACTAATTTGCGCCAGAATGCACTGGCAGTAATTATAAAGCAGGCACTGGGCCATTCCTTGGCAGAAAGGTTTCTCCCAGTAATGGGCTAAATAAAATGGCCCCCCAAACTGGCCGGCGCGCAGGCAGGCCACCGTAACTCCCCCGTAATGACGGCCGCCAGTTTGTTCTCAGACCGCTTCCGGCCCATCAGGCGCCGCCGGAATGCCGCTCGGCCCGCACAAACAATAACCCAAGAACGACCGCGGCTCGGCTTTTCGACAACAGCGGGAGAGAGCGACCAGGTCAATTAGACCGCTGCCGGTCTGAAACACTTATGTCGCGTGGAGCGGGCCGTTTTACACTCCAAACAGAACAGAACAGTTAAGGACATTAAAACTTTAAACCACGTTTAAATACAACCAAGGTAAATACCCAAACTTGAATAATGCAGCCAGATAAGCCCCATACTTGAATTACAAGCAGTGATTCAATTATTTATTTTATGGGTATTTTTTGGTCTTATGAGTATTCAAAGGGATTTTGGAGAGGATCTTTAAGTTAATACTAGATTCATTTTCCCCCCACTTAATTTTGCAGGGAGAAACAAGTTTATCTAATGGGCCATTTAAACGGCGCATTACGATAAGCTCACTGGCTGGTGGCTGTGCTTAAAACACAATCCCTCAGTGCGGAGACCAGTTTTGATCTAAAACGTTAACTGTTGGAGTAGGAAGCCGACAGGTTTAAACAACGTTCCCCCTGCGTTTCTGAGGCCCTGTAATAGCTTGCGGCCTGACAGCACCGCTCGGCTGTTCAAAGGACATTATACCAGCACGGAAAAGGAGGTGACATCGAGGTCATTTACCAGGGAGATCAATGCTTATCCATTTTTTATTGCACGTTTTGCGATGCTCGCCTTGTTAGTACTGTGCATTGCAAAGGTATGTTGTAATGGTGTGTGTGTGTGTGTGTGTGGGGGGGGGGGGGGTTTGGCGAGACTCACCCTGATCATCAGCACGGCTTTGCGTATGTCTCGCACGCCGTCGTACACCAGCCGCGAGGCGTCAATGAACTCGTTCTCGTCCACGGGCAGCGTGGGGTTGGCGCTGAGGGCCTCCACCGCGGCCTCCACTTGCTCGGTGAACCGGGGCATTACTGCCGGTGCAGGGGTGGGGGCAATCAAACACACAGCAAATCCGTCAGACTGTGTCACTCCCTTCATTTTGACATCACAACAACCGTGAGATTATTTCCTTATTGTGATGCAGCCGTTGGGAAATTTATTCATTGTGACATCACATAGTGAGAGTTCCGCCCTTCATTGTGACATCACTGTTACTTGAGTGACTGTTCTAAGCGTGCATTCTGCTGTGGTAGTAAATTTAATGTCACGCAGTCCCCTCTCCTGGACCTTCACCCTCCTCCACCCGATGTTCTTTCTCAAAGCTGCTTTGCACATCTGCTCAGACTAAACAAGCCGCGTTCCCACCTGATTAATAATCACTCAAACCCAGAAACGCGGGGAAAGTGCTTCTAGAGGACAAAATTAAAGCGGGAAGAAGAACTGCTGTTTTTAGAGGGATTCTCCAGTACTACATGAGCAGAGAAGCTGATCATTGAATCATTACTGAGACGGTGCACTGATGATTACAAGTGAAAGGTTTTCTGGGTCCTGTAGGGCAGGATCTAAGGGGCATTAGAGTGCAACACAGGACACAGGCCAAGGGTGTGTGGGAAGCTGTTGCTGAATTCGGCCTGATAAACAGCAGCTTTACACAGCTCTCCCCTGCAGCTCTGAGAACCAGGAAGCAACGTCCTCCCCAGTACACAGCCACCTGCGTTTACACACTCGGCCTCATTCACAATGTAGCCCTGATCCCAGGCCTGCAAGGTATCGGGGGAGGGGAAAGGTGAGGGTTTGGAGCTGGACCTTTTAAAGTTAGTTAACCACGCAGTCGCCATCTCTCTCTGGAGCTGACCAACTGTGCAGGGGGAAGGAGAGGTTACTGCAGGACATTCTGCTGATTAAAGCGCAGTTCTCTTAATGTGTGTGGTGGGGGGGGGGGGGGGGGGGTGTTAGAGAGACTACATGTGTATGTGTGTTTGTGAGAGATTGTGGGCTTGTGAGAGACTGTGAGTATGTGTGTGAGAGAGAGATTGTGGGTGTGAGTGAGAGAGAGAGAGAGAGAAAGAGAGAAAGATTGTGGGTGTGAGTGAGTGAGAGAGAGAGAGAGAGAGGAGAGTGTATACACATGTATAAGAGATACACAGGTCCCCAGTGGTCTGCATTCATCAGCAGCACAAAGGCAGTGAGGCCAGGCACTCAGATTCACCATGGCTACAGTGCTCCATGGACACCGATAACTATTATACGAGCGCACTTAATTCACACGCTGAAAATTATCATTTAAATGAGATGACGGGTCGCTGCATTGTCCTGGTTACCTGTGTCAGTCAGGAGTTTGGTGGCTTCCAGAACCTTCTCCGTGTAGATCCCGGGCTCGTAGTTGTCCATCTCGGACGTGACCACGTGGACCACTCTAGCGGCGCGTCCGCGGATGGCGCCGGCGGTCCGGTCCAGCCCGTCCACGTCCTTCTCCTGCAGCGCGATCACACACTTGTTCACGTCCTCCAGGATGTGGTTCTCTGCAGGGGAGCACGGTTCTCTCATCAACGCCAACAAAAATAAAAACACATGGGAGTCCAACACCTGACAAAGACCGTTATTCACGGTTGGAAAACAGTTGGTTAAGGGTGCACGTGTGTGTGCGCGTGTGTCACACTCAAAGGAATTACAAGGGCACACAGCTTTAGAGGATTCTTCACAGGAGCGCTCTGCCCTTGGGCCCAGAGTCACTCCTCTTAATGAGAACCATTTAAGGCCAAGTCTGACCAAGCAGTTTTGTGTGTGTGTGTGTGTGTGTGTGTGTGTGTGTGTGTGTGTGTGTACGCGCATGTGTGTGTATGTGTCAGAGTGGTTAGAGCGGGAACAGTGGCATGTTGTGTAAAGATGGGGGTGCTGACAGCTTGCCGATGGCTGCTTTCGTCGTGCTGATGCCAGACTCCTTTTGTCTGCCACAGAGGGCATTGAAACAGTATGACCTAATTGGTTGACACCATTGGCGTTAATTATAGGCGAAGGTTTTCCACGGACTTGTCATTCACTTGACGGTGGCAGCTATAGGAGCGTAACTTAGCCTACCGCTAGCAGTGTTAGGCTAAAAGGACCTGCCAAACGACTGAATTGTAAATTCAAATTTTAATATTACATGTTCAAATGTATGTGAAAGGTTAATAAAAGAACATTCTTTAGGCATTTTTGAGGGATGATCGACAGCCCAAAACCCCGGCGGGGGACCCTGCGATTCCCTCGGCTCCCGTTATCGGAGAAACCGCGGCGACGGCCGGCCCGTACCCGACACGCAGAGGAAGTCGTCGATGGAGGTGATGTCGTCCACGGCGTCGGTGAGCACGCGCACTTGCTTCTCCCACTGGTCCTTGAACAGGTCCATGTTGTCCTGAGCCACCTTGCTGTTGGGCTTGGCAGCCAGGGCGAGGGCCGCATTAATCACCTGCAATTACAGATTATTGTAAAACCGCCATCTCTCACGGACCGCGCTGCTCGGCTGCGGCGGCACCCCGCCGCTCTGTGTAATCGGGCCGATTTCCCACAATGCCTTGTAATTCATCACCGCAGCGATTACAGTGCATCCCAGATGAATTCCTTGCCTGTTTTTCCCCCTTATTAAAGGGGGGGGGGGGGGGGAGCAGGTTTGTAGAGATCAAAGCGGGGATGGATGGGAGTGATTAGGCAGGATTAAAAGGACGCGGTGGCGGAGGGGGGAGCCGAGCGGCGTGACGCGGCGCGCGGTGGCGGAGGGGGGAGCCGAGCGGCGTGACGCGGCGCGCTCTACCTGTGGGCACAGCGCTTCCAGCTGGGAGGCGGCCATGCGGACCAGCTTCACGCCTTCGTCGTTGTTGGATATGGAGCAGGCCAGGTTGGCCACCTGTGGGAACACAAACGGCATTTTTGGCGCAGTCAGTCAATAAAGTAAGCGCATATACCCAAGCGCACAGCACCCCGGCACAGTCGTTCAATAACGTAACCACACACGGTCAATAACATCAGCACATAAACACAAACAGCATTTTGGGACTCCCCACAAACAACCAAGTCTAACAAGTGAGAAAATAGAGGTAAAAAACACACAGTACAGGAAGAAAGAAAAAAAAAGAAAAAAAAAAAGCCCTGTCAGCCCTGAAAAAGCACCTTCTGGGAGGGCGCCGATAGCACAGCGTAGTACAGTGGTCCCGAAAGCTGCTCCTGGAGATCTACCGTCCTGTAGGTTTCCACTCCAACCCTAACAAAGCACACCTCATTCAACAGAGAGAGATCTTGTTGAGCTATAAATAAGTAGGATGTGGTGTGCCAAATTAGGGTTGAAATGAAAACCTACAGGACGGTAGATCTCCAGGAACCGGGTTGGGGACCTCTGGTGTAGCGTGTGCGAACAGTTGCATGCGTGTGCGTACACCACATCACGTTAACGCCATGTCAACATCCCATCTGTGATCCGCAGACTGATTTTACCACGGAAAGGAAAACCGATTTACACCCCATTAAAATCCACGCCGGTTCATTCTGCGGAGCGCGCCACTAGACCATAATATTCTCAGGGCCTACTCTGTGAAAAATCTATTCCAACATCTGTGGAAATGGGTATGGGGATTGGTATCAGTAGCCATTTAAGAAAAAATCAATTTGTTCTATATCTTTGTTCCAAAGATGTTACATTATAATTGAAGCAAACACAGCTATGAACGTAAATCACAGACCTATTTTAATAGACCACATTGTAGCAGGTTTATAGTTCTATTCATTTTATATATAATTACTTCTGTATTTTGAACTCAAACATCCCGGTTTATTTATTGCTTTTGTAGATTAAACACATTTATTCTAGCTGAGGAACTTAGTTCAAAGTTGATCCTCTGAATCAAAAGCGTAGCTTAGATGTCGCTTATTCATTCATGTTGGGAGGCGTGCAGGTGTGCGCACCCAAACGCCCCCACATGCGAGCATGCACGCACGCATGCACATATACATGCACGCACATACACCCTCAAAAAAAAAAAAAAAAAACACACTGAATTTGTCAATGTAGTAAAAACGGATTGCTAAATCTTCAATGCATTAAAAATGGCAAAGAGGACAGCTGAGAGTGTTTTTCCGCTTTAATAAATAACCTTCAGATGACACCACAAATGGCTTTTAAATTAAGCCAATACGGTGTTACGTATTAAATGCCACTGGGGCATATTTTGTATGCAAGCCATGATTTTTCTACCATGACTTTTCTGCATCAACATGCAGATTTCCTGAAAAAAATTTAAAAAAAATAAAAAATGTATATATTCTTTAAAAAAAAGAAGAAGTGATATTCATGGGTGCGTTTTGCCCATATTCCCACCGGGGCACACTTAACCGTCTTCGCCTGCCTCAACGGCTCAGAATGTGCCGTCTTCTCCAAGAAACTTACTGTAAATCTGGGATCTGAGGGGCTGCAGCATCTGCTGGTTTTTTGGCGCATTTATTAGTGCTAAGGAGCCCAATTTTGCAGTGCTTAGTTAGAAGCCTAATTTCACTCATTGATTGGCTAAAGTCCACACACCTTGTTTCCAAGCCCTAAACAGGCTGCTGATTGAAGGGAAAACACAATAGCTGGCGGACGACAGCCGCCCGTTACGGGACCAATTGCGGCCAGGTTCCTGGGGTTGAAGGAGCGCATGTGGCGTTTCCCATGGTGCACCGGGGCATGCATGCCGTTTCCCGTGGTTGGCTGCGACAGATTCAGGGCCGTTTGTGACATGCATGGCCGCTCTCCGGCTAAACCTCCGGGCTGGTTTCAGCGCTCTGCATCTACATCGAAGTTAAACGCTCTGGACCGATCTACGCAACTACCAAAAAACTCAAATACCCTGAAATTTAACAGATCAACTGCCACTGTGTTTTATTTATTTTTCTTGAAATAAATAAATAATTTGTCCAGTGTACGTTTACCGTTAAGTTACACTCATTTAGTACCCATGAGATGAGTCAGCAGTTTGTACTGTGAGAAGCAGAGGCTCATCCGACAACCACGGCATGAATAACTGAGCAGTACTGAGATCAGCAACACTTTTCCAACAGGAAATGCTGCCCCGCGTGTGTTAAAGCTCAGTCTCAGATCTGTAGGACACAAATCCATCCAAAAAATGTATATATAAATAAAAAAGAAAGAAAAATGTTCAAGGTCTGGAGTGTATACCCCCAGGTACACACACACACTTCAGTACATACAGATAGAGGGAGTGGACAAAATATTGGAAACAGCTGAAACGGAAAAAAACTTTCTAATCAAACATAAAACAGCTGCTATATATTTGCTCCCATTTCTCTTACCTATATTTTCTATACTCTTTTATGACTGGCATGCCATGTATACATTGTAGTTTGTCTTGTATTTATTTTTTTATTAGCTTGATAATGAATCATAATTAGCCATTAATCATTATTATCAAATGCTAATTCGTCTTTTGTGTCAGTAATAAGTGAGACCACTTTAGAGTTAATGTAGGACAAAAACTGAAAGCATTTTGGTCCATGACAACTGGAGATGTGCAACTGGAGACTCTGCCTCAAAGTGAAGAGAACAGCTGAATAAAATTGAAACTGGTCTAGAATCCAACACTTGCACATAACATGAGTCACAAATATGGCCCAATTGTTAATTATTCCTTTTCAGTTAAGTTTTTCACTAATCACATCCACTGTACTACATAGAGGAGTTGTTGGGGACCAAACTGATTTCTTAATATAAATTTGTTGACGTGTACTCACTTATTACTGATATAACAGTGACATTTAATTTATGATTTATTAGTATTTCATAAAAATATAACAGGCAATTATGGTCGATTGGTATAATTATAAAGAAAAACAAGTCATATAAAATGTACACATGGCACAAGATTCACAAAACAGCACAGATAATCAGGTTAGGAACAGACGTTGAGATTTAGCGTAACAAACGAGGCAGGTATTTTGTGTTTTCTGAGTGTTTCCGATATTTTGTCCACTCCCTGTATGCACACTCCTAGAGGCAAAAATGTGCACAGTACCCACATCCGTATACACAAATGCATAAACATATGCTTGCAGACAAAGGAACACACACACAAACACAGGCATGTGCGCATATGCATACACTGATACAGAACATTCTAGCCTCAGAGGTCTGCAGGTTTAAATCCGAGACCAATTCAGAGCTAAAGTCAATATTGAGACTCTTGGAAGCGCTGAATCTTTAAGATGTGACAGCAGCTGCTGCTGCCAGTCACTGCAGGCTTTAGTCAGCCTGTGGATCAAATAAACACGCATGTTTTAGTCATAAATCCAGAGACAAAGCAGCAAGTTCACTTGCGCAAGGCTTTCATCTGCCAATCTAGCCAAAAATTGTTTTTAAAGTTTGTCACCTTTTGCATTTGCTACCATTTGCTCGCTACACATTCACATTCAGTAATTACATAATTACGTACAAAACTCAGAGGGAGATGCTACCTAACGGGGCCTATTACCGTTTCACATCAGTCCCACCCCCCAATTCCCATAGAGATCCATTCAAATGCAGAGCTTATAGTATCGCTTGTAAGAGTACAGAAAATAAGACATCAAGAGTCTTTTGATATTGTTGGGTCACAGACATCAGGAAGTCATGGCATGAAAAGGATATGCGACCAAATATTAAAAACGATTACTTTATTCTACATTATGTTAAACTGTCCAATATTTTTTGATGCCCGAAAACAGGAGGGACTATGTACAAAAGTTTCTTTAATTTCTAAACGGCTCAACCGATATGTATGAAAATACCCTCAAATTAAAGCTGACAGTCTGTATCCTTTCAAACTCAGTGCTAGAGTACAGAACCAAAATAACAAAAAAATGTGTCACTGTCCAATGAATTATGGCGCTCACTGTATATATACTATATATTAGAATCCTGCTTTAACAACTGGAAAGTGTCTCAGCACAAGGTTACACGGTTATGTTTGGCCTATTGATACGCAGCTTAATTTCGCGGTTATGTTGTTAATTTGGCCAGGTTATGATGATTTATCATGATGCATACCCCCGGCCATGGAGTCCAGTATTTAACCGAAGCCCTGGAATGACGGGCACTTGCTATAGTGCCTCGGAGATAACGGCGATAAAGGCTACAGATCCTCGGCGGAGCAAAAGGGAAGCCCAAGTCAAGGCCCCTTTTTTAAACACATTATTTTTACAAAAAGATTACTGGCCACCTTAATTTCCCTGCGGATGCATTCATTTCCTCGGCAGCCGCGCATTATTCCCATTCCAGTCGCATTAATGGAGCGGGGCGGCTTCCGCGGGGCGCCGAACCCAGACGCAACTCAGGAGATTCCCACGCAGGGCACATCCCCGCCCCTCTCCTGCGCTCGACCCTCTCTCCTCCGGCAGGAAACCATTTTACCATTACGGTCGTCGGGGAAAATCGATGCGCTTAAATCCCTGGCGAAGGCTTTAAGCTGGCCTTGCCACGTACGCACGCGGTAATACGCATGCGCGACTGCACACAAGCGCCTGGGAAACGGGCTCAAAAGAAAGTACGGCTGCGACACACTTTCCCCCTCACCTGGGCCAGGTGCTGCGCTGTGATGAATCTCTACAGCACACTTAGGATAGTGAATATCTATAACGCAGGTTAAGATGCGTTACATGTACTTATTGAGGACAGCCCACGGTTGAATAGTGCAGTAATCACACAAACCCCCTCGGTGGTTACGCTCACTGCCCCGCTACAGACAGTGACAATACTGAGGCAGAGCTATGCGTCTGACACCGATATGGGAGAGGGTTACACTTGCAGGAAGATCAAAATTATGCGAGTCAGTGAGTGAGCGTATGTGCGTGTGCACGTGTGAGCAGGCGCGTGTGTGCGGGGAGCCTTCTCCTTGCATTACACTAGGCCTCGTGGTGCAATAACAGTTAAAAATGTACGTGGCCCAGACGAGACAACTGTTGTCCGTCTGGAAGCACGGTCCCCCGTCCTCATTAAAATTCCCCATTAACACTTGCGCACCCCTTTATCACGCATGCCACATGGTCTCACGGGCGAGTCACATTGTGGAGTCATAATTAGGCATAATTAGGAGCTTAAAGGAGCGCTGCGGTGTGGGCAGAGTGACGGGCGCGTTATGTCGGCCCCACAGAGCCCACGTCCTCTCGGCTCAGATCCGACGGCGACCGCCTGGGGTTGGCAGCAGGCGCGCAGAGAATACCGCTCTGTGAAACCCCCCCCCCCCATTCCTGTCCGTGTGATGGCTCCCCACTGGGCTTGCCGCTCTGAGAGAGGGTGGATTTAACCCGAGAGAGAGGCAGTCTCACAACTTTTTTTTTTTTTTTTGGGGGGTGGGGTCAGGGGTCAGAGGTCAGGGAAAGGCTGCTAATGAGGACAGCTCAAGCCTGCATTCAAACCCGCAAATTTAAAAGCCTGAAATTCCACATGGAAGCAGCATCTATGAAGAAAATAAAAACAGTGCAGGATGTCACCCATGCATTTCCTTATTTTCCTCTCAATAAGAAATGACCCCCTCCCCCCCCACCTTCCAACCCCCCCAGATAGCACTTAACCTTGGGTGTGGAGGAGCTTGTGTCCCCCCGGCTAGGCGATGGATCTGATTGGTGGTTGTTCCTGCTCGTACAAATTTGGCATGAGGCGGCAGGTCTGCCCTTGGCCACATGAGCGCACAGGTCCCTCCCACTGCAGGGTCTGCACCGCTGTTACCTGGAATCAGACAGGCCTCCGACAGAAACGAGCGATCAGAGACCCGCTACGCAAGGCGAGCGGTTGGACTGACGCGCCATTAATGCGCTGCTCCCCGGGGAACGTGGTGATGCTTTTTAAAAAAAAATGTATTTATTATTATTATTTTTTTACAAGATTACCGAGACAACAGCTTGTAGCGGCTCTTCTCTCACACTTCCTCCCGACAGGGTCCCCAAAAAAAAATAAAAAAAAGCTTGCTCCATTTCCGTACAAACGCCCGGTCGCTCCGCTTCCCCACAAACGCCCGGTCGCTCCGTTTCCGCACAAACGCCCGGTCGCTCCGCTTCCCCAAACGCCCGGTCGCTCCGCTTCCCCACAAACGCCCGGTCGCTCCGTTTCCACACAAATGCCCGGTCGCTCCGTTTCCACACAAACTCCCCGGTCGCTCCGTTATCACACAAACGCCTGGTCACTCCGTTTCCACACAAACTCCCGGTCGCTCCGTTTCCAGACAAACACCCGGTCACTCCGGTTCCACACAAACGCCTGGTCGCTCCGTTTCCATACAAACACCCGGTCACTCCGGTTCCACACAAACAACCCCAACATAACACACCATGCATACACGCACGCACACACTTCCATTTTATGAATGGATGCTCGAGTTGTAGCAAGGTGTTTGGGTACTGTCGCACTCAGGTAGTGAGCACTGACAGACATGCTGTTTGGGTTGTGTACTGTTTAGGTAGTGAGCACCGACATGCTCGGTGTTTGGGTTCTGTAGTGTTTAGGTACTGAGCACTGACAGGCTTGGTGTTTGGGTTCTGTAGTGTTCAGGTGGTGAGCACCGACATGCTCGGTGTTTGGGTTCTGTAGTGTTTAGGTACTGAGCACTGACAGGCTTGGTGTTTGGGTTCTGTAGTGTTCAGGTGGTGAGCACCGACATGCTCGGTGTTTGGGTTCTGTAGTGTTTAGGTACTGAGCACTGACAGGCTTGGTGTTTGGGTTCTGTATCGTCCAGGTAGTCAGTGCGGACACAATTGGTGTTTGGGTTCTGTAGTGTTTAGGTACTGAACACAGACAGGCTTGGTGTTTGGGTTCTGTAGTGTTCAGGTGGTGAGCACCGACATGCTCGGTGTTTGGGTTCTGTAGTGTTTAGGTACTGAGCACTGACAGGCTTGGTGTTTGGGTTCTGCAGTGTTTAGGTACTGAGCACTGACAGGCTTGGTGTTTGGGTTCTGTATCGTCCAGGTAGTCAGTGCGGACACACTTGGTGTTTGGGTTCTGTAGTGTTTAGGTACTGAACACAGACAGGCTTGGTGTTTGGGTTCTGTAGTGTTCAGGTGGTGAGCACCGACAGGCTTGGTGTTTGGGTTCTGTATCGTTCAGGTAGTGAGCACCAACAGGCTTGGTGTTTGGGTTCTGTAGTGTTCACACTGACAGGCGTGGTGTTTGGTTTGGGTCTGAGCGGGCGGGGCGAGCAGGCTGACGTACCTCAATGAGCTTGTTGGCGTGCTCGCGGAACACCTGGGCGTACTCCTTCACCTCCTTCTCATTGCCGTTCTTGGCAGCCTCGATCAGCACCAGCAGCGGCACGTTGGTCTCCAGGAAGGAATCCGAGACGTGGTCCATCACCGCCTTACGCAGCTGCGTACGCCAAAACAACCCCAAACCCCAAGTCAGTCTCACACAGAGCAGCATCCAACATCGCTCACGACTGGGGGACAATTTAAAAAGCACTCTGGAATCTTGCGGATTCGCGGACGGTAGGAGAAGCCCGAAATGAGACGTTTGGCAGAATCGCCTGTTAGGCCCTGATAGAAGCAGAATCCCCTTGTGACAGGCTGCTGCATTATACTCTAAAAGAAATTAACTGCATGAAAATGGGACTGAAAATTGTCTTTTTAAGTGGAGACTTTTTCATATGTATGGAACAGTGTACAGTCAACCCCCCGGGAGGGAGCGCTTCCAGGAGAGGCTCACTGTACTTACACAGCATTAACATCACTGCTGAAAGCAATGAGCAGCTCACACTCGCCAGTCGTACTGCCGTATCCACACTCAGTACAAAACCTGTGTGTGTGGATGTGCGTGTGCGGGGGGAGGGGTGTCCGTGCACGTGTGGGGGGGGGGGGGGGTGTCCGTACGTGGATGCGTGTGTGTGTGTGGAGATGTGCGTGTGCGTGTGTGTGTGTGTGTTGGGTCTGTTTTGGGTCTGTGTGAAATCTGTGTTTGTGTGCGCTTGTGTTTCTGAATAAAACAGTGTGTGATTGCAAATTCATGGACAGTGTTCAGCTGCTGCCAATTTAACTTTTCATCACAAACCAGAAAGGGGAGAGGGAGGGAGGGGGGAGAGAGAGAAAGAGAGAGAGAGAAAGCCGGCAGATGCAGGGTAAACACTCCACCCCCACGCCCTCACACCACCCCCTCAGACAAGCAGCAGACACAATATCTTAATGAGGCTCTTCTTTCAGTGCGAGGGCCTTGGGCACTGGGGGGGGGGTGCTCAGTGCTCAGTAAGGCCGGCCGTGATCCACGCGCTCCACGCTTATCCACGCAACGGCGCTACCAGCTGGAGATGCACTTAAAAATTACTTTCCCAATCATTTCAAGGATCTTTAAATGCTCTCCGCTGATAATAGCCATAACAAAGCGAGAGGGGGAGGAGGGAGGGAAATGAGAGAAAGATGAAAAGGGGAGAAGGACAGGGGATATCAGGGAGGACGTGGAGCAGAGAGGAGAGGGGAGGGCAAGGTGAGACAGGAGGAGAGGAGAGGAGGGGCGGGAAGCTCACCTGTCTGCGCAGGTCGCGGGTCTTCTTGGTCATCCTGTCGATGGCGGTGTTCAGAGCGTCGCTCCGGTCCTTTCGGCCCGCCTGCGGGAAGAGAGGAAGAGCGGCCATTGGTCAATGAGGAAGCCTGTTACAAGCTAGGTCACGAGGCTGGAGACGGGGATATTTATGGGGCCCGCTTGAAACCCGTGCGATTACCTTGTGGTGTTACTGAAACCTGCTCAGCATCGACTTCTGCCCCTCCCACCGCACGCCAGAACATCATTAATGAACGAAAAGCCCACGCGTGTGTCCGCTAACAGGCTAACATACACGTCCTACATCTGCACACTACTGTGCTCACATGGTAAAATGTCTTAAATGTTTTAGTTTTTCCCCCCCCCCCCCCCCGCTCAAGTAGAAAATATTAGCTTGTTTAAGTTAGTTTTTGCTTGACAAGTGAAATTATCTTACCCCATTGGCAAATCTTAAAATGAGTAAAAATCTCACCTCATTGGCAATCTTTTTGTCTTATTTAGCAGTCTTATCTAAATATAAGACTAAAATGCTTGTTAAGATTGACTTTTTTTGTTTCTGTTTTGTTTTTGCAGTGCACATGACGTGGAGTGAAGAACAGTCTGTTCCTACATCTTAACACCAAGTCATTTAACACTGCCTTTTTTAATTTGCTCCGGGTCAGAGGCTAAGAGCAGAGATGGACAGCCTGGTGTACTGAGATGGTGCTGCCATTACGGGCTACCCCGCCCAAGATCTCAGCTTTTCCGCGGCGGCGGAGTGCTTCGCTCCATAAACAATTAACGCAGATGGAGCTCGCAGCTGTCAGCGCGTGTCGCATGCGTGTGCGACAGCTGCCAGCGAAACCTCCCTCAGCGGTCCCAACGCACGCCTTGCATGATGGGTAAATTACTCCCATGCTCCGCCACCCTCGCGTGCGTGCTGAAGTCTCGGTGTCAGAGTGAAAATGACAGAATGGCGTTCGGCTGTGACGTGCGGACCCTCTTCAGCGCGGCTCAGACGCGCTCGGCGGTAGAGCGCAGTTTCCCCATCTCCCGCCCGCTCTCCAATCCGCTAAAACCGCCAGTATTCAAATCACGGTCCTCGACGTCGCTGAAAACTTCTAGTTTTCCACCCTCCATTTACCTGGGAGTCAGGTGTGAAGACAGTCTGGCAACTAACTGTTCAGTTAATGACCCAGGAGAAAGAAAACCAGGGCCGGATGTGGATTCGGCTTCCAGATTTGTATATACACGCGCTAAAACCCGGCTGATCTGTAGTCTGAAAAGCCTCTGCCGTCCAACGAACAAGCACGCACGCACACAGCTAGCTCTGCATTTTCCACAAATAATCTCCATAGCAACAGCTGAACTGTGAAAGCCCATATGCTGGCTCCATAAAATAAAACCGCTTTTAAAAAATAGTTTTTTCTCTTAAATGAGCCTCCATGTGTCCTGCCCTCAACCCTCCTGTGAGTCCGTTTCCCGAGCACTGCAACCGCGGCAACGCAAAGAGCGGCAACTTCAACTGGTCTCAACTTCTGCGTTGGGCGAAGCCGAGCGTTCCCAAATGTCATCTCCCAAAGCAGCTCTAAAACACAATTCAAGCGTCCCAATGTAAAAAAAAAGTTATTTTTCTTTTGAAGATATTGACAGTGGAGCCAAGAGAAAATATTTTGGATTGTTCTGCATTTCAATGTGTGTCCTGAGACAACAGGAAATTAATGAGACTGAGGGAAATTTGATTAATTCTACAGTCTGTTCATCTACGTTCCACACAGAATGACACGCGCACACGCACGCGCCTCAATTAGAACTAGAAAAACGAATTCTCTGTAAACTGATCACTGATCATTTTAAGATAACCATCCAGTTATACACCTTTTCTCAGTTAAGATGGTAAATGCAAAGTATGCTTGTACTTTGTACTTTTTGGTTTGCCTACTAATGCTTCAGTGAAGGTCTTGGCTATCCTGCGGTCTAAAATGCGTAGAGACAGCAGAAGAGCTGATCTCAGCTCTGAGTGTTTTACTGGAGAAGAAAGGGTGATCAGGGTGTAAAGTGTACATGTGCCGCGAGAGGGAGCTTAAATTCAGAAACCTCACGTTAACAGAAACTTTATACTTCACAGGCCTGCCCACTATGCTCCTACCACTCTTCAACAACAGAGTGATTGGCTCAGTTACTTGTCAATCACAGAAAAAGTAACTGCCATGCTGTGTATGCGCTGGATTGCCATTTTGAAGATGTGTGCGCAGCGCGTTAGCCCCGCCCCGCCCCGCCCCCAGACACCACTGTCTAAAACCCTGTTCAACTCGCTGGGCCATTTAACACGAACAGCGGGAGCGGAGCCTTTGGAATTTTGAACTTTTGATATAGCAGTCGCACTGCTGCCTCCTTTCATGACTTTTCATAAATATGTCATATATATGTGGTCATGTTTAAATAAATTCTAAAATTACTCTGGAAAAGAAATATCAAAAATACACCTAGAACTGCGGAGTAAAAGACGGTCAAATGGCCGCTAAAGCGAGCCCCCCCGCCCCCTAGCCTTCTCCCCTTCCACCCATTCACATCTAAGAAGCACCCAAACAACTGCTTCATTCCATTGAGAGGACAACTATGACATTTGCAAATCATTAGTACAACAATAGGTGGCCTGATATCTTATTTATTTGATGACAGACTTGCAAAAAAAAAAAAAAAAAAAAAAACCCCAGAGCACCAAGAACAACACTTGCGTAGCAACAATCATAAGCAGAGAGGACTATAGTTTGGTTTGGCAAAAATTTTACTGGTTCAGAACTTGCTGTGAGAACATAGTGAACCTTTGATGGCAAAATGGCACAGAGAAGATGCAATGCAGAAGAGGCTATGCGCATTGTGCAGCAGCTGCGGCGGATGACATGGACCCAGTGGCAGTGACAAGACGCAGTGCCAAGTGGGCAAATGCACCGGGAACAAAACGTACAATGTATGCTCCAAGTGCCAGCGTGTGCCCTCAGGACCACCCGGTTGTTTGCACTGACTGTCACTGAAGTTTTCAACTAAATTCAGAAGTTTAAATTTTTTTCTGGAAAGCTCCATTTTAAATTGTTCACTTTGGGGAAATGTGCAGGCTACATGTGCCCACCTTGCTGGCAGGTCACAGAACTCCAAGAATAATTAGTCTTTTTTCAGAGCCTAACATACTGTCCCATTTATACTTCTAATTACTCTTTTGTAAAACAAAAGGAACCTGCGTGGTGCAAGGTGAATGGAGAGCTCCAAATTAACTTTAGTTAAAGATAATTCCACTTGCTTTCTTGTAAATTTTGGAATAAGTTTTGGAAATTAGCTTTTACATGAACATTTAAAGTATTTGCCTATCCGATTGTACTTGATAAATTAAGAACTAGGCACTGACAGGAGGGACATGACTGCATTTTATCTTGAATGAATTCTAAATTAGAAAATTTTACTGTATGCTTATTGCAGACATATGTCCCAAGTGAAATTACCATGGATGACACTGTGCTCAAAATTTACCTGACTTGTTAATTTCGAAGTTTCAAAGTCTAACCACAAAGTTCTAGACTGTTTATAAGCGTAAATCTGACCCAAATGCACACAAAATTGTTATGGGTAAGAAGAATAGCCTGTCCCTATTTACAGCCTGTCACTACAATGTATTTTCCTCACTTTTTCTCATTGAAATTACAGCAGTGGTCATTTAACCACAAGTCGCTGTTCCAGGTTGTTCGCGAGTCCCACGGTCGAAGTTTTAAAACCGGCTGTGTACCAATGTCGCCACTCTTGACGGGACGGGGCGGGACCTGACCCTGCACTCGACTCCTGTCTGCTGTACGGCCCTGGAAACCCGAATTTCAAATCTCACACCCTCCAGTGGCTGAACGCCATGTTCGGCCAGGGCGAAGACTGAATAACCGGCCACTTCACACCCACTTGTGTGTTCCTTCAAATGAAGGCTGTGTGCACTTCTCCACACAAAACACGCACGCGCACAGATAGCTTTTTCATTAGAATTTGAATACGAATTGGCAACAGGTCTGGATTAGCCTTTATAAAGAAATCTCAGGTTTTTACTGTTGCTGGGGAACAAGTCAAAAAATAACTAATATCACAGAGATGAAAAAAACCCAATGATGTCACGACTGACCCTCACCTGTACCTTGCAAACGCCGACGTCCACATGCATTTATTCAACGTTCAGTCTACTTTTATCCAACCTACGCCCCCGCATAAAACAGCAGGCTCAATGCAAACTTGACTTTGTACTAGTCAGGCAGTGAAACGAGATTGAACTTTGAGAAGGACTGTGCCGCAGGTATGATGCGGGAGGCCAGCCCTTCACACACACACACACACACACACACACACACACACACACACACACACACACACACACACACACACACACACACACACACACACACACACACACACACACACACACACACACACACACACACACACACACACACACACACACACACACACACACACAGAGACATCTCAGCCTCCCAGGAATCACTTCATCTGCCGGGATAAGTACGAGTTCTCCACCAGTCGCTCGAGTCCAGAAGGTAATCTTCACAAACCTTGCGCGAATCAGCGCGGTGCCGACCGCAAGTGGGAGGGCACATATTGTCTGTCGGTGTGCGCCTTGAACGCCAGGCGTCGCTGAGCAGATTTAGCGACTCGTGCGCTCGTCACGCTCCCTCCCTCTCTCGGACGCACGCACGCACGCCTGACTCGTTTCTTTTGACCGAGTTGTTACCAGGCAGGAAGTCATGAGTCCCTCACACCTCCACACAAAATGTGACGTGTGCAGGGATGATGACGCGCTCCTTCGTAACTTCCTGGCGAGTCTGATATTTCTGCGTGTAGGCACTGCTGCGCGGGAAGGCGTATCAGAGTCTATGTGAGCGATACCTGATAAAAGGCGAAACTGGAGCGAGGCAAACAAGCTGCATCATGGGAGGTGTTGAGGTTGGTCACAGGAGGACACTTAGTTTGAACAATACTTTCCAGACATTTCCGTTAGTGAAAATGAACGCCGCTGTCGTTACATACGCTGCCCTACTTAACGTACGCACATTAATTCCATATTATGAATATATGCCAGGATGCGCGTTTAGACTGTTTGGTTCACAGTAAAGTATTGGGCTCATTAAGCAGGGAAGTAATCTTTTTTTTTTTTTTTTTAAACTGACTTCAGTAAATAACCATTTTCAACAAGAGGGAAAAGACCTGGGCGTGTTGTAACATAAGCGCACATAGGCTACATCGAGAGCTTTCACGCTGGCAGCCGGAGGGTATGATCAACAGCAAAGCCAAAAAACGTGGCCTGCACAGACGTTTAGTATTACAAAAAGAAAGGGGAAGGCAAAATAATTCAATATCTTGTGAGTCGGAAAAAAAATTAATTGCAAACCTGATGAAGGGGGTGAAGATGCGGAGAGAGAGAGATTGGGAAGCGCTGGCTTAGGACAGACGGCCCCGTTACACCAAACAGCCTCTCGGCTTTGACAGGAGCCTGACGCGGTGGGATTCACATCCACCTGTGATTGGTCCCCCGCCTGGTGACCTGGGATGACATGGGGTCAGGTGATCTCTCCCACCCTGACGAGGTGGGAATGGGTGGGTAATGACCGGGGGGTTGGGCGTTCCGGCCCATTAGCACTGGAGGGACTGGGATAAAGGGGCTCATTTGGGAAGGTAAAGGCAGGAGCCCCCCCCCCCCCCCCCCCCCCCGGGGGGGAAGCATCGCAGGCAACCCGGCAGGCCAAGAGTGATAGCCAATCAGATGCTTGCATGCGTCTGACCCCTCCCCCACACATACCCCGGGCGGCACGCAGCTGGAGAGCAGTCAGCCTTTGGAGGCCCGCGTGTGCAGTCCAGGGGGTCATTTATCCCCTCATTGTTAAACACAGTGGCATTTGAATAAATAAAAAAAAATTTTTTTTTAAACTTATAGCTACATCACACCAATGAAACGATGAGGCGACTACAGGTGCTGCTGTTGCAGACAGACAGCTTTGTCCTATGAGTTACAGGTAGAGCGTTCAGGTGATGGTGCGTGCGTGCGTCCGAGTGCACGAGCGTGCATACGTGTCCAAGCGTGTATGCGTGAGTGAGTGTGCTTGCGTGCATGCTGCAATTAAAAACCTCATACAAAAAATAAAAAAAATTAACTGGTTAAGGATCCTTTTGAGTCCCTCAAGACACACAGGAGAAAAAGCTCTCCCACCCCGCTGCCAAACTTCACATGTACATGTCAGTCCGGTACTCGTTGCCTGGCTACATTTAAATTACCGTCCAATCTCAACCGTGGCACGCCTCTTGCTACGACCGTCCTCTGACCCTCTAATCGAAGGCGGGCTGGCTCGAAGCTTCAGCGGCTACGATCGGGGAAGTTTCTATTCACCGGCATCGCTTCCTGTGTGAGGCGCCATTTATAAAAAAATAAAATAAAATAAATGGTAATCGCAATAGAATGCGTCAATAAAAGCAGTGGTCCTCAGCCGCCCGGCTCTGTGGGCGCACACACACACACACACACACACACACACACAAAATATTAAACAGCCAGACGCGAGAAAAAAACCAACCAACACTTACAGTGACGTTTAATTTCTGCTGTGAGCCGTGACACGTTCGAGTTATCAATATTCTGATGGAGGAACACAACCGGGGGGGGGGGGGGGGGGATCAAACACGAGTAGGAGTGGGTGAGCGAGAAGGGAGAGAGAGAGGTAGAGCGAGAGAGAAACAGGATCATTGATCGAAGCCAGCCTGCCACCACTCTGTAGCACTGAGTGCCTGCAACCTAAAGCACAGGAAAGCATTGCCGGCTCTCTCTCTCTCTCTCTCGCTCTCCTCCTCCTCCTCCTCCTCCTCCTCTCGCTCGCTCTCCTCTCTCTCCTGCTCGCTGCGTCGCTCCAGAGTGCGGGACTCGCTGCGGATCGTCTCCGTGCCTGCACTCCTCAGAGCTGGCTTCCATCAACAAGTTAGGGGGTCTCGGCCGTACCCCCCCAGTCCGGGAGACTGCACCAGCGGATCTTAAATTAAGCAAGTGAGCCGACCTCAGACACAGAGGGGGGATCTGGGGGGGGTGGAAAGCAAAAAAAAAAAAAAAAGGGGGGGGGGGGGGGGAGATTTCTCTTCGCCCAGATCGTTTTGGATGCAAATGACCAACTCCAAAAAAATGTATGATTTACCACAGACGAAGGGAGGAGAAAAAAAACATCAATTTTCCTGTTCTGAGATTTAAGAGGGAAAAACGTACAACGAAAGAAAAGGCGAAAAATAACGGATCGACAAAAAATTAAAAATAAAATAAACAAAGAGGAAATTAGGGGGGGGCAACACCATCGCCGGACATGGAATTTGTGCCTTTGTCGGAACTGAGGGGATTTGGTCTTGCTTTATTTCAGGAGAGCGCAACTCCTTTTGTGTTTTCTCAAAAGGGCTTTTCGCCTTTGGATATCCATTCCGTCTGGATGCCCACAGAGTCTGCAGAAAAGGACAGTTGAATGCAGCCTCCGATGTGCACAAAAGAATGGGTAAGTTAGCTCTTTCATACGGCACGTCTGGGTCTGAATAAGCGACTCGGCTCAGAGGGGAGAGCGGCGCAGCGTAGCGGAGCGCAGCTAACGGCTCAGGGGCTCCTGGAACTCTTCATTAATTTACTGGAAAAGCATTTTTCTCCCCAGTCAGTAAAGTCTAGCGTCTTGCTCTAAGGCTGCACGATTGTATTTTCATTGTGCTTTCTTTTTTGTTTTTAAATGAAGTGTTCAATGGGAAAGGGGGGGGTGCAAATTTTTCCTGTCTGAGCGGGCAAATTCATTCTGTAGATAAAAAAATAAAAAAAAGATTTCTAGGACAAAAATCCCCCAACGTATCGCAAGGACACGAAAGAAAGCCTGGAACGATATTCATTTGCATAAAACCGAGGCGCCAAAGCATATTTGTGGTTTTTAATTAAAATGCAGCATATCTGTCGAACCCGTGTGGCAAAAAGAATCTGACAAAGCTGCAGACGCTGAGGGGGGGGTGCTCTTTATTTCATCATGCCAATGTTAGCGGATGTCGTTACGCAAAAAAAATACATGCGTACACACACATCTGTTAGCGAGCATCGCTATACACAATTTGCTCGTTCACCAAAAAAAAAAAAAAAAAAAAAAACTTGGGGGGGAGAAAAGACTTAAGACATGGGGGTAGAACAGCCCCCTTCCTCTGGATTAAAAGTATAATGCACACATTCACATGCGTGCACACAGACATGCAAATGTGAGGGGGGTTGGGGGGGGGCATCTCTCGCATGAATCGTGAAGCGCAGGCACAAGGACTCACGGTCTGGCTAGGGTGGAGGGGGGCCGTGCTCTGCAGAGGCGAGGAGGGGGGGGTGGTAACAGAGCAGAGGCTCCAGGTTCTAAATCTGTTTAAATCTGTCCGTTTCCAGGTTCATTGTGGCGTTGTTTAAATCCGTCCTTCTCCAGATCCACTGTGCCATGTTTAAATCCGTCCTTCTCCAGATTAATTGTGCCGTGTTTAAATGCGTCGTTTCATTAGGTCATTGTTTAAATCTGCCCCCCCCCCCCCCACAGGTCCGTTATGCCGTTGTTTAAATGTGTCCCTTCCTCTCAGGGTTCCCTTCGAGGCGGGATCTGGTGGGAGTTTCCCCGGCAGCGCTCCGTGCGATCGGCGCGCTCTGCTCGCTCTGGCTCCTTCTGAGCGCGCTGCCCGCCTCCTGCACCACCTGCCCACAGAAATGCCGCTGTGAGGACCTGCAGTTCTACTGTGACACCCAGGGCCTCCAGGCGCCCCCGGACGGCGTCGACCGCGGCGCCCTGGGCCTGTCGCTGCGCCACAACGCCATTGGCGAGCTCAGCCCCGACCAGTTCTACGGTTTCGCCCAGCTCACCTGGCTGCACCTGGACCACAACCAGATCACGGGCGTGCGCGAGGACGCCTTCCAGGGCCTCTACAAGCTCAAAGACCTCAACCTGAGCTCCAACCGCATCGCCCGCCTGCCCAACACCACCTTCATCCACCTCATCAACCTGCAGATCCTCGACCTGTCCTTCAACCAGCTCACGGCCCTGGAGCCGGAGCTCTTCCACGGCCTGCGCAAGCTCCAGATCCTCCACCTGCGCTCCAACTCGCTGCGCACCACGCCCGTCCGGGCCTTCTGGGACTGCCGCAGCCTGGAGTACCTGGGGCTCAGCAACAACCGACTACGTAGCCTGGCGCGTAACGGCTTCGCCGGCCTGGTCAAGCTGCGCGAGCTGCACCTGGAGCACAACCAGCTGACCAAGGTCAACCTGGCGCACTTCCCGCGGCTGGTGGCGCTCCAGTTCCTGCACCTCCAGTGGAATAAGATCAGCAACCTGACATGTGGAGGCATGGAGTGGAGCTGGGCCACGCTGGAGAAGCTCGACCTGACGGGCAACGAGATCCGGGCGCTGCCGCCCGACGTTTTCCTCACCCTGCCGGGTCTCCGCGTGCTGCTGCTGGACAACAACAAGCTGAGCAGCCTGGAGGCACCGACGCTGGACACATGGCGCTTGCTCACCACCGTGGGGCTCTCCAGCAACCTGTGGGAATGTAGCAAGCGCATCTGTCCGCTCGCCACCTGGCTGAGCGCCTTCCGCGGCCGCTGGGAGCACGCCGTCCTGTGCCACAGCCCCGAGTACGCGCAGGGCGAGGAGATCCTCGACGCCGTCCACGGCTTCCAGCTCTGTCAGAATTTCTCGGGGGCGGCGGCGGCGGGGGCGGCGCCCGCCGGGGCCCCGCCCCCATCCGAGGCCCCGCCCCCGGCACCGCCGCGGGAGGCCTCGAGTGACTCCTTTGGAATTATGCACACGCCCACACAGGACTTCTATGCAGAGTATTTTACCAGGAGCTTTACCACGGTCGCCGCCCCCGACGCCCCGTTCAACCCCGTCCCTGACGTCGGCCCCTCTGCGCCGCCCGCCGCCACAGTCCCCCCGACCCCTCGCACCGACCACGCCGGATTCACCACGGTAGGGGCCGAGGGGGCGGGCGTGACGGACGAGGGGGGCTTCTCGGAGCAGGACAACACGTTGCTCACCCAGCGGGTGATCATTGGGACCATGGCCCTGCTCTTCTCCTTCTTCCTCATCATTTTCGGGGTGTACGTCTCGCGCAAGTGCTGCCCGCCCACCCTGAGGAGGATCCGCCACTGCTCCGCCATGCAGGCCCGCAGGCAGATGAGGACCCAAGCGCGGCAGCCCATGGCGGACCTGGCGACCCAGGTGCCATATAACGAGTACGAGCCCAGCCACGAGGAAGGGGCGCTCGTCATCATCAACGGCTACGGGCAGTGCAAGTGCCAGCAGCTGCCTTACAAAGAGTGCGAAGTGTGAACTGACCCCTGAACCCCCTGGACCCCCCCACACCCCATCCCCAACTCCGCTGCTCGCTGCCATTTGCCCATTCCAGTCCAAAACAGGGTTTGTTTGTTCCTTTCTTCGTTCATTCTTTTCCAGTTTATATAAAAAAAGAAAGTGTGTGTATATGTATATATATATATATATATACACACACACACAAAATTCATACTCCTCAGCTGTGAAACTGAGGTTGATTTTGCGTGCTAACGAGAGAGGAGTAGAATTGAAGTCAAATTTTTTTTTTTGTTCTGCAAATCTGTTGTTCGTCTTTGGCTTTCCAGAAGAATTAACTCTTAAGTTAAACAGATGTAAAGAATTATTCACAAATTTATTTTTGTAATATGAATACAGAAGGTCATATCAAGCAGGGGAGCCGTTGTGTCAGCTGAAGGAAGCAGTGTGATTAATCACTCATTCAAGCCGTTTTGCCATGCGGAGGATGAGAGATTTGAGACGGGAGAAAAATTCATACTTAAAGGAGGAAAAAATTGTTCTAGAAAGTTGTGCTTCAGATGGCTATTCGAGGGGTAACTCTGCCCTCTTCTGATAGACAAGGAACTGCAATTTTCCAGTTGTGGACGTTTCTCTGTATTTAAAAAAAAAAAAAGGAAAATTTGATTCAGTCTAGTTGTATGATGCACAGATTTTTGACCCCCCCCTCACAGCAGACCTTTTGGTATAAAAATTAAAAAAATGACCAAAAAAAAATCCACCTTTCTTGGAATGATTGAATAAAACAAATGAAGTATAACTGCAGATGCCAGACTTGCGGGCTACAACACCGTACTACAGATACATTTTTACAAGAAAGGGGAGATGACTAACCCCCGTTTCAAATCCATTCGGGTCCAATCAACTGTGCTCTTTAAAAATTATGTTAAAAAACGGTGGCCCACCGGGTTTTTGACCTCATTAAATGAGGAAAAAAGTAAGCACTGTGTCTGAAGAGGTTAATCACAGATATGCCGCAATGCTCCAAATGAGCTATGGCTCTCCTGCGAGCGAGCCGATCGGATGGCGCGGTTACCGAGCTGCGGAACCTGGAGCGGCGGAACCGCCGAGCTCGTTAACGGCGTCGCGCGAAGGCACGCCGCGTGCCACCCCCCGGAGGAGCGGCAACGCGAGCCGGGCTTAACCCGCACCGCTGCGGACGTCCTCTCTGCCATGCCGCCATTAACGAAGCGCTATCCAGGACGGCACTTGCATTTGCAAACATAAAACAAATCATTTAATAATAATCATTTCATAATAAAACAAAGGAATAAAATCCCCATTCCCCACCACAAATTTGGCGGAATGCTTGATACTCGAGCACCTACCAAGCCAGTGGCTGTAGTAGAGAATCTAATGAAGTCTGACAGACTCAAGATCGAGTCTGGGGGAAAAATACATATAGATACAAATACTCTGTAGCCCATACCAGCACTCTTAGCGCTGTTGGCTTTAAAGAAGCAGCCTCTCCTGACAATGGAGAAAGTGCAAGAGAGAGGGAAAAGGATGGCTGTAGAGACGGTGACAGGCATTTAATCGGTGTGAGAGACAACAGGCTACTCTTCTATCTGCTCTGACACGAGCAAAGGATGACAAGGAAGGCAGAGGGGAAAGGAGGACAGGAAAAGAGAGGAGGAGAGGTGAGAGGCTGATGCACCGGTGAGCTCTGTCTATGGGCAGCTGCTGCCAATAAAAGACTGGGGCGCTGCTTAAATTTCGATCGGTATCGTCGGTTAACATGGGGGAAGAGGGAGAGAGGTGGAGAGTGAGAGCTAGAAAGAAAGAGGGAGGGGTGAGAGGGCTGGAGAGGGAGAGGACAGAAAGAGACAAGGGAGAGAGGGCTAGAAAGAGAGGGAAAGAGGGCTAGAAAGAGAAAGGGAAAGAGAGAAAGGGAAAGAGAGCTAGGGAGATGGAGAGAGGGCTAGAAAGAGGGATAGATGGCTAGAGAGAATAGAGGGATAGAGGGCTAGATTGGGAGAGAGAAAAGGGAAAAAAGAGGGAGGGCTGAGCACGGAAGAAGGGCAGGAAAGGGGGCAAGGGATAGCCGGCTCGAGAGGGAGAGAGAAAGGAGAGAGGGATAGAGGGCTCGAGAGGGAGCGAGAAAGGGGAAAGAGGGAGGGATGAGAGGGAGGGCAGGAAAGAGGGTTAAAGTGCTAGAAAGAGAGGGGGATAGAGACAGAGTGAGAGAAAGCGTGAGCGTCCATCCGGCTCGCGGAGGCGAAGGGGGTTAACAGGAGACAGCGGAAGAGAGCAGCAGCACAATGGCTGGCTTCAGCACCGCGGCCGGAGGCGCCAGGAATTCCAATGAAGCCCGCGTCTCATCTATCATTTTCGGAACACGCTCACAAAAAACAAATCCTCCTTCACAGCACCCCTCCCTCTCCCCCAACCCAAAAACGCCTCCCATTCCAAAAATATATATACTAAAGAAGGAAATTAGAACTAAAAACTTCGTTAAAAAAGGTAACTTACATGAAGGGGAAAAAAACAAAGGGGAGGGGGCTATCAAACCAGTGCTGGATCAAAGCAGATTGAAATACTAGTGCATTTGCTTTCCTGCACTGCACTGAGGGAAATAAACTGTTATGGAGTCGGATAACAGTCTGGAAAAATAGGAAGGGACTGGTCTGCAGTGATTCTGGAATTAGGAGCAAATAGGCAGGCTGGGAATAGTGGTTCTTTATGGAAGACCGGTGAGTGATTGTGAAAGTGTCCCCTAGAGGGTGCTAGTGAGAGATGAGTCTGTGCAGTGCAGCTGCATTCAGTCAGTCGTCTCAGGAAAATGCCGGAACGCAAGGCTGGGAGGCTTTTCTGTGGGAGACTGCCGTTTGATTTTCAGGAGTCTTTTCGAAGCCACATTAAACTGTCAAACAGATTTTTCAAACAGTTTGTTTTGCTTGAGCTTTTATCGCAAAAGATGACATGAATCCAGTCTCGCTCTCATTAATGTCCTGTCAAAACCCAAGCAAAGTCAACGCTTTTCTCCTACCCATTTCATTAAAAGGTAAAGAAGTTCTTCAATGTAAAAACCACGTGGGGCAGCCTCCCATGTAGGCGCATAAGGCGGCACTGTGGTTCCACACAGCTTTAATAATTCCGGTCATTTCAACATTCCTGTCTCCTTAACACCCTTAAAGCAGACACCCAGAAACAAAACGGGAAATGTGGGAAAAACAGCCAGCTCAAAAACTTCATATTCAAATCATCTAATATCTGTGAGCGGTTACACCACCAGCCTGAGGGCTAGGACAGTCCTCGTTACAATCAACTACAATATAAACGCCATTAAAAATAAAAAAAATAAAAAATTAAATGTACCCCAATATGTTCATGTTCACAATCCCATGTGTCACCATTTTGTTTCTTTCTAGAACTTTACTTTGGGAAAAGGTTTAGCTCCTGCTTCCAGTATTTGGTGCCCCATTCCTTGGTTCATTCATACCTTGCACGTTCCAAGAAAAAAGGATATCGGGATCTTTCCTTGGATTGGCGTCTCTCGACCCTAAATGTGATGGACAAGCCTCATTTCCAGCGGTAGCAGCTCGTGGCGGATCGCAGGTCTGACGTAAGAGCATAATTCTCTTGGGGTGGGCCCCAAAACACTAAGTACTTTTTTGAAGAAGAGGATTTTGGAAACATTCTAGAATCTCACTGTAAAGGCAAGAGCTTGTGATGCGATGGAAGAAAAAAAAAAAAAAAAAAAAAAACACATGTAGAAACGTGCATCGATTAGCACTCCTCCTCCGTCTCCTGTACTTTTGCTATTCTGATAATATCCCCTCTTCTGCTCCCTACACCGCCTCAAGGAAAAAAAGAAAAAAAAAAAAAACACCCCCGAAAGTCACATCCCTCACCCCTCTCCCCCCGTGCGCAAAATGAATGCTTTTCTCCACCTCTGATTCCTTTTGTATTGTAATATGTACAATTTCATATCTGTATAGTGGGTAAAGATGTGGCTTTAACTGAAAAGATCTTTTTTTCCTTAAGACATATATTTTTAAATAAAAATGGTTACAATTTATCCGAGTTTGCAGTCTGGTTTGCATGGAGCGCGCGGAGCGGAGGTGATGTTTTTATCGACTGTGAAGGCCGGTTAAATCAAGTACCCAAGATTTCCCGTAACACCGAACCACAACTTCTCGTTGAAATGATTTGGTAAGCAGTTTCATTTCGGGCGGCTCTTTTTCATGACTTCTACTGGGATGACTCCCACTTTGCAGATTATGTAAGGGAGTCCTTTTTCGCTGGCAGACCGTAGCAAACCAGATTCTCGTCCGCCACACGACTCTCACTTCAATAAACTCTGTAGCAGGATGCTGGGGTTTTTTTTCAAGTTTTTAAATGGTAACCGTTGAGAAGGGATGAACCCCCGGTGTTTAACGGCACTGTTAAACT
The DNA here is from genome assembly GCA_029718625.1 of Synaphobranchus kaupii. Taxonomy (NCBI): domain Eukaryota; kingdom Metazoa; phylum Chordata; class Actinopteri; order Anguilliformes; family Synaphobranchidae; genus Synaphobranchus; species Synaphobranchus kaupii. The sequence goes on along the minus strand of CM056383.1, from coordinate 6,368,027 downwards.
GGTGCTTGAGAATGTGGTGAACAGATCAACACAGCCCAGGGACCGGTTAAGACTGATCATTCTACCCTAGGGGAGAGTACGTCAGGGCCACCAGACACCAAGACACGTTTTTTTAAAGCGGGGTTGGGCCAATCACAGCCCTGAAGAGCCATTGTGCATGCTGGTTTACATTTTCACCGTAAGGCCAGCAACCCATTTAGACCCAAGAATCTATGTGATCAATTATTGATTAATTAAGCATTGACTAACAGGGAGCAGCAGATTCTTCGGCCCTTCAGGAACGGGGCTGGCCTCCCCTGCTTTCAACTGATTATCTGACCAAACTGGAATCCTGATTAAAATGCGCCCTGGCATTTCACTGCTTCGCTAGTTATCATGCATGATGGCCCCTGTCAAGGAAAACACACACAAACATGCACACGCGCGCACACACAAACACAAAGCGCAGCGCATTACCATTCCGAGAGCAGAGACAGCCGCATCTTTAATTCTCCTTGATCAAAGCAACTGTCGCAGCGTAACCAAAGTCATCGTCTTGGCTCACTTTGTCAACAGCCGAAGACGCAAATAAAAGTCTGTCAGCTCGTGGAGTAATGAGCGGGAGGCTCATTCGGCACGTCACCACGGGAACGGCAACTTGTTCGGCACATTTCGACCAAACAAGTGCTTTTAAACACGAGGCTTTTAAAATGGCTGCCGGACTGCTGCATCAGATGGGAATACGAGTTCATGGTCGTTTCTCCCCGCTCTTTTTCCCCCTCCTCATGACTTTACCGTTGTCTGGCTCACCTCAGCAGCAGCAAACAGCCTGTTGCATGATGGGATGTGCTAGGCTACGCAAAACTCGAGAAGGACTGCACTGCATTAATGGTGGAACACAGCCCCATCCATTCCCAAACTTAGTCTTACCTCTGGGAAAAGCTCTGGGGAAGCGGATAAGACAGCAGGCATCAGGGCGTGCTTGTGGGCTAAAAGCGAGGATCTGATTGGTAGCTCCACTCTAATTAGCCTGCGCGCCTGTGGAGACGCTCAAAAGTTAGAGTATACAAGACCGCCCAGCACATAATACCATTTTGTTGAAGTTAGCATGGCCCAACATTAGCATGTTTTAGTCTCATCTTTATGAAAGAAGATTGCGTAGATTGCTTATGAGTGTTGGTGTGAAGTGAGACTGGCTGGTGGGGGAAAAGTGGGCAGTCAGGGGCCAGTGGCGTACCTGGACAGGTTACATAGCACAGCAGCTGCAGTGGTTATTTGCCCGGAGGTAGAGAGCTGGCTGTGATTTATGGACGCTCCCCTTTTGTAAATCAGCAGTAGAGGGAGAGAGGAGGCAGGATTTACCATGTCAGGCAGTGAAGAGAGAACGGGAGGGCATCAAGCCATTTATCAACCAGTCATAGCCTTCTTGCCATGGGGAGTGCCATCTTTTGATTGGTTCGCCCGTGCCGGTGACAGACAGCACATGGAGGCTCCACCCAGTTAAGAGGTTCCCATGACTACCTGCCATAAGAGTTAGCAAAATGTTCTGCATGCCAAAGGGCTTTTTATTTCAAATCAAACAAGAATATATTTAAATTATTATTTATTTTTTTTAAACATAAAATGGAAAGTGTTATTTCTAGGAGGTTGAAAAATGAAATGGCAGTAGTGCTGTGTTTATGTAACCCCCTCCCCAAACTCAAAGCCTCAAGGCTTTTGGTCTGTTAAAGCTACGACGGTTCAACTCTGAATTTTCTCTCATATTAGACGGGCCGGCTTATCTCCGATCTGAAAACTTGGCAGTAAAAGTGAAGGGTAATTAAATTGTCTTTGTGCGAGAATCGTGTGCCTCGCAACACGCCCGCGCATTTCATCCTTTCGGCCAACCGCGCGTCAAACTGGACCCGGGGCGCGGACGCGTGGCGCGGACCTTTGTGAGAGGTGTGGGCGGCCGGCTGTCTTCCGTGATGTATTCGGCGCCAGCACGCATCAATCAAGCAATCAATCGTGTCTGTCGGGCAAACAGATGGTAGAGGGGCGCGTTTAAAGAGGGCTCCGGGGGGGGAATGTTTAAAAATAACACGTGTGGTTAAAGCACTTGAAAGGGGCAGCGGAAAACGCACCTCGGCTCAGGTGCGCGAGTCATAGGCAGAGCAGGGCCGTTTGTGGTACGGACTGCGTTTTCCTGCTCTGTGAACCTTTCCTCAACATCTCCTCCTCATCCTGCATTGCAGTGAGTGGCAGTCCTGTCATTATCAGCGTCATTAGTGAGCACAGGGTAGAGCTCGTTAGCTGTGATTGATCAAAGCCATCCAAAGGCCGGGCTGGAGGTATGAGGCAGGCCAGTGTTCAAATACACAGTTCCAAAGCGGCCAATTTGTACCACGTTATCACATATCAGATTCCACCAAGAGTGCTATATTATTATTATTATTATTATTATAACTACTATGTATACGTATGTATGCACATTACAGACAAACAGGTGTGTATGTATGTACACACACGTGTAAAAGTGCATGAGTGTGTGTCCGAATGCCTGCATGTGTGCTAGCATGTGCATGCGTGTGTGAGGGCATATTTGTGCTGCAATGCAAACAAGGTCCATACTGCGACACTTAAGGCTGCCAGCGAATAAGGCCAATGTGGGGGCGGGTCAAAGGTCAGCGCTACAAGGCAAGGCTTCGCGCAGCGTAGCGAGCGCAAATGTGCACCGGGGGGGTACCGAGCCCATGGCACCACCACCCCTTCCCCCGATTCTGCATGAAAGGCCTGTACACGTTGCTGGTGGGACTGCACCCTCTGAGCGCCAGCCAATCACGTGTCGGGCCTGTTGCCGTGAGGACATTTCGGTCAGGCCTTGGCGAGCGCTTAATTTCATTTAATTTGTTAGCTCAGCCGGCCGACTATAGACGCGCTTAAAACTGCGAAAAGGAGGCCAATCAATGAGACAGAGTGGAGGACACTGCGATGGTAATGCTCAAACAGGCCGGCAGGCTGCTGCCTTTCAAAACGACAATACAGTTTACAATCCGTCTGCAAACAGAACTCACGTACCCCGGTGAGAGAACACGGGGACTTCAACCTTTAAAAAGATTCTGATCTTCTTCTGGTCCGTCAGCTATTTATGTTCGCTTAATAAATAAAAAGAAATGCCACACAAAGGAAAGCAAGCGTGGCCAGGTTTTCCTTTACCGTCCTGTACGTTTTTTTTTTTTTTTTTTTGTCGTAAAGACTGTCCTCTGGCCGCGCAGAGTGAGGTCCACCATGAAACAAACTAAAAACCCCGGTGATTTATCACCAGCAGACAGCTTTGTCCAATAAGGACTGAAGTCATTTTCATTTATGTTTTATCAATATATACACAGTTAGATATTCGCTGAGGCAGATCAGGTTAAGTAATTTGCTAAAGAGTACAGCAGCGGTCCCCCAACTGGGCTTTCAATCTGCAACTTCCTGTCCAACTGCCAGTTCAGTTCTCTACCCACTCCACCACATTAATGTCAGACAGCGGGGGGGTGGGGGGGGGGAACAGGTGGGACAACCACCTTCTGACTGAGCATTTTTTAATCCCATTCCCAACGAGGGGGAAGCAGGCGATCGGTCCTCATGAGTACGGCACAGCAGGGGGGAGGCAGGCGATTGGTCCTTGTGAGTATGGCACAGCGAGGGGGAGGCAGGCGATTGGTCCTTGTGAGTATGGCACAGCGAGGGGGAGGCAGGCGATTGGTCCTTGTGAGTATGGCACAGCGAGGGGGAGGCAGGCGATTGGTCCTTATGAGTATGACACATGGAGCCAGGCGATTGGTCATCATGAGTACAACACAGCAAGGGGGAAGCAGGTGATTGGTCCTCATGAGTATGGCACAGTGAAGGTGAGTCAAGTGATAGGTCCTCAGAACAGGATTCATAGCATTTTGATTTGGCAGCATAAAAAGGCTCTGCTTTTTCATGTAGCCTAGTTGCTAGGGAACTGTGCATGCTCTGTCAGGGCTGTGTGTGTGTGTGTGTGTGTGTGTGTCTGGGTGTGAGGGAGTGTATGAGTGTGTGTGCGTGTGTCTGTGAGAGAGAGAGATAGCATGTGAAAGTGTTTGAGAGTGTGTGCGTGTGTGTATGCGCATGAGAAAGTGTGTGTGTGTTTGTGTACATCCGTTTCTACTCTGTCAGTTGTGGTTTCACATTAATTTAGCACATAAAATGTTTTATGCATCAGGAGGGGTAATAAGGGGAGGTAGACTTTTTTTTAATTTATTTTTTTACTTCAGAAAAATTTTTGACCATTGTACTTTAATTCATGTTATTATAAATAAGCCATTTTATTAGTCTTTGTTGGAAGGTGCTCTGAGAAACTGGTTTGAAAAGTTGTATCATTATCAGTAATAGTAATAGTACTATTATTATACTGTACAAATAATGCTCATATTTTGATACGGGTAGACAAGACCCTCAGCACAATTAACATATTTAATGGATGAGATTGAGGCCACTGTGACAGACCTACAAAGGCATTCTGGGAAATGTACATCAAAGTGTGCAATGCAGGACATGTTTTGCAAATCAGAGTGAATGGAAAACGCCATTGAGCTTCAGAGCAGTTAGAGGTTGGCCTGACGGATAAAATAGGTCGCTTTCAAAGAATGTTTAATTCTGCACCAATTACACAAAATTGCAGGTTTTTAAGAGGCACAGACACAAAGCTGTATATACACCTTTATACTCATACCGAGAGTAATTCAGGACATTAGACGGGCGGTAAAATCAAAAGCAGCCCAGATTATTGTCCCTCTGCAGTAGTGTCCGGTCCTTAGATGAAATTGTGCCCTGAGGAGTCGGGAGTCTGCAGTACCATAGCCATACCCTCTGTCATTCTTTCAGTGCATCCTTGGGGTGAAGGCAGTTGGCAGCTAAGTTATTTAGTAATGCAAGGCACCTTTCGCTAGCAATTTAATAAACAAGCTGTGACATTTGGGGGATGTGATTCTCAGTGCAGTATAGGCAAAAGAATGGACTATTATAGGCTTCAGCCTGTTTTAGCTTGGTGAGTTTTTCGCTTTGGATTCATGAAATCATGAACGAGCAAGTCAGAAATGTGTCTGGTTCGCTAATATTAGGTCTGTCTTTAATAAAACTGAACAAGTTCAATTCATGAAAACTTATCTTGAACATTTCTCCCTTGAAATAAACTAGCTAAATGAGCTGTCAACTTATGAATTAATTATATTTAAAGAGGGTCTGAGCAAAAACAGTAGCGTTAACCAATGTCTGGCAGATTGAATTTATCTTCTTATGTAGACCTGCTGCTCAGCTATGTGAGCAACATTTTACATGTAATATGTAGAGTCAGCCTAATGATGGGCTTGAATGAGCGGTTATATTCTTTAGTTGCCCTGCGCTAGGCCCTTGTAAAAGTGTTACCTGTGGCATCGCTGCAGCTTCCCCCGGCAGCACCCAGGGAAGCACGATGACTAAATGCTAAGCTAACGAAGAAAGCAGCCTTTGGTGACAGTACACAGTTGGTCTGCAAGTACTTGGTATGCAGAGTGCGTAGATACTACAAAGTTTGGAACTGGCAGAACCCACTAATGCATCTAATCTGGGCAGCAAATCAGCAAATGAGCATTTCAGAGAGCAGCCTTGGTCTTGCCCAGTGTTTCAAAAAAATAAATAATGAAAAACAATCTCCGCCACTGCAGCTGAACAGACTCCACCGGAAGCTTCTTTGGCCGTCTGATTGTGAAGGACACTAATCCTACGCAAGACTGTACAAGATTGATTGAGCTGTGGAGGAGAGAGAGAGAGAGAGAGAGAGAGAGAGAGAGAGAGAGAGAGCAAGATAGAGGGAGAACGGGAGGAATGAAATCTCCCAAGCTGACAAAAGACCTGGCGCGTGTGCTTTTTCCTTCTTTTTTTCTTCTTTCCCCCCCCCGTCGTACGCGGTCACCGTTTACAGCAAGTGGGTGAGAAAGCGTATGCAGCGTTTTTGTGCTTTCGTAAGGCGAGGCTGGGCTTTTTCGAAATGATTTCCCCTGCGTTCCAAACCGGCCTCGTCATAAACAGCCCAGCCACCGCAGTTCCGCGCACTCCATCACTGACAGGCAAGCGCTAACTGACGCTGAAGAATGCCGTTTCAAATCTCAGGAACAAAGCAGAGGGAGAAAACCACTGCTTACAGCCCTACAGCAAAAAACCACAAGGCCTCATTTCCAAACTAAAGCAACTACATTAGTGTGCACCTGCTTAACAAATAGCATCATCTAATGTATCAAAGGGAACCTATAGGCTACATGACATATACACTCATTAATACTGACAGATGCCTACTTAAGTGCCTTTTGGAGGGAACTGCAGCAAGCTTCACCGCTCAGACACCAATTACCTTCCTGCTACACGCAGCAGTACTGTTACATACAGCCATGTTTAAAAAGCCAACCGCTGGGGTGGTGAGCTGTGATCAGACGATCCGGCAGCCAAGCACTCGCACTGCCTCTGATGTTAGAAGCATGTCAGAGTAATTACACTTCAAAGCAATGGAGAAGCTACTAATTGGCCATGTTATAAAAGAGCAACAAAAACTACAAGAAAGCAGAAAGATTAAAAAAAGATTACAAAAAAATGAAATACCAATAAAAAGCATAACATACAGACAGGTATATTGTGAGAAAACCGCAGAATATTTTGCTGGTAAATTTTTGGGTGAGATTTTTTCCAGGCAAGTTAGACTGAGACCAAGGCCGCCAGCCTATAGGCCCTCCTTTTGTTCACTGGGCCAGTGGCACACCAGCACAGGATGGAAACGGCCACCTGTTGCTGGGCGGGACAGCCAGTGGAGGACGCATGTCTGCAGCGCGACCGGAAGGGGGCAGTGTTCAGGGGCTGTTGTGTTCAGCACAGGGGCAGAAGCAGCCGCAGTGCTCAGTACAGCCTTCCAGTAAATGCAGAAAACGCTTACAAGGAAGGACGTATCGATCCGAGCGCTCATCAGCAAATACCTTCCTAATGTATTTACAGCCAAACCCAGTTACAGCACTTTCACACCGGGGGGGAGGTGTGTGTGTGTGCGCGCACATACACACCTCGAGAGAATGGGCAGCACCACGGCAGGACACACGCACACACAGAAGCACATGCACTCACACAAGGAGCACACGTGGAGGTAGTGGAGGTGTGCTGACATCAAAGAAATGTGATATATATACATATATAAGCATTGCGCCATAATACGGTGTCATTATTATCATCAGATTTATGTGGGCGAGTGGCTGAGACATTTGGAAACACGCTTTGTTTAAACTGTCATCACACACACACACACAGAAAATGCAGCACTCTGAAAGGCAGGAGATCCAGACTTCCCTTCTTGGAGACTGCACGACCTTCGGGAAAAGATAAGGGCCGTGTTCCTGCTCAGCATGACAAGTAGATTAAAAATTGTGCCAAAAGAGCCGCATGTGTGCAGCATCTCACTGAGAGCCTTAAAGGGGCGGCCACAGCAAGGAGCTGCATGTGTGCAGCATCTCACAAAGAGCCTTAATGGGACGGCCACTGCAATGAGCCGCAAGTGTGCAGCATCTCACAAAGAGCCTTAAAGGGGCGGCCACTGCAAGGAGCTGCTTGTGTGCAGCATCTCACAAAGAGCCTTAAAGTAGGCAGGTCACTCGTGCACACACAATAATCAGCCGACCGTGAGCTGGGCACAGAATTTGGGATATTTTGATTTCGAGTGTGAAACTAGGAGTAACTTTGTAACATCGTACATCACAAAATATTGTCCAAATGGAAATATGAAGTAGGCAGTTATAAAGCTAAGAGTTTTCCCTCTGCTGTGATACTTTCGGTTTGTGATTTGAATAAAAAAATTAAAAAACAAAAGGATGTGCAAAAATGACTAAGTCCAGCTAATTAATATGCATAAATGTTTTTGAAAAATTTCGAAGGCGCAGATATGTTGCCATGGATTTTCCCAGTACGAAAAATAGCTCGTCGAGTCTCTGCGTCATCAGGATCATACCGCAATCGTCAATTTTTTTAGCAATAGGGGGGAGAGTTTTAACAATACCGCTTCCGATATGATCCTGATGACGTAGGGACTCGCCAAGCTATTTTTAGTACTTGTAAAATCCATGTCAACATATCTGCGCCTTCAAAATTTTTCAAAAACATTCCTGCATATTAATTAGCTGGACTTAGTCATTTTTGCACATCCTTTTGTTTTCCCGTAGAAGAATTTTGATGAAATCACCATTTTTGAGGACCACTAAAGAAAAATGAAATGTAGTTATAACACATTTTTTCTGTTCACTAATGTTTGTGGCACTAACTATAAGAAAAGTAACATTCCAACGCATACCAATTCTTTATTCATCAACATTTTTATATTTAAAAAGTGAAAAATGCATGTTTTCACCTTTTCACCAAAAATGGCTGAAAACGCTACATTAAAACAGATGGTTTTTTGAGCATAACGTAAGAACCGAATGTCGCTTTTCAAAAATTCTTTGTTTTGTGTTCCTTTCATCAAGCTGCTTAATTTGAGCTATAATTTAGTAGTACTGATACAACTTCTAAAAATTGTGTGACCTGCCTACTTAAAGGGGCGGCCACTGCAAGGAGCTGCTTGTGTGCAGCATGTCAGAGCCTTAAAGGGGCGGCCACTGCAAGGCATCTGATGCCTCATTCAATGAAAAAACACACTCCAGTTCTTTAATTTCACACTGTTTGTGCTGCTTCTTAAGAATGTTGATGCAAAGCAATCCTGGATTGAACTACAGCCACAATGGATTTAAACGGCATCCAAACCAAATCCACCCACGAGCAGGGTTTAGTGTCACATGGCGATTAAAGATCCTGAATCAGGAAGTCAGCAGCATTTTACCAACAGGTTGATAAGCTCTCAGGCAATTCAAACTGCTGGAGTGGCACTGAGGCTCTTTAATGCGCACTCAGGAGTCGGCTGACGGGGAGGAGGAAGGGCTCACAGCAACTTTTCTAAAGCATTCATCTCAACCTAGTGTCCTACTCAACCCCGAAACGGGTTGCCAAATCCTGCCTCGCACCTCCCAAGCAGCAATTCCAAAAAGAGTAACTGATCCAAATGAGCGGTCGTCGGTCGTGAAGAAGCAGCCGGCTGCAGCTGTCAGACACACGAGCGCAGGGCTGGCATGTAGCACGCCTTCCCTCTGACCTCAGGACACGCTCAAGCCGTCCACAGCACGCTGCAGTGCAGATGCAGAGTACACCTGGGTAAAGCACAAGGCTATAGGTGGACTTCAGTTACGCGATAAAGAACACCGCTAGGAAAAACAGAATACTGCTTTCAGCTGTTGATACAGGCCTAGTTCTGCCCTGAGCAGTTACTCAGACACTGATGGCGTCATGATGACGAGAGGACAAAATGTTGGGCGTGGACATGTCGCAGCAGGGATGCCAAGTCCTGATTGGCTGCAGCATCTGGGTTCTTGCGCTCAATTTAGAAAACTGACAATGGTTTAAATTAAACCAGAGTCCAAACGCCGTTTTTAAAGGCTTAAGTTGGCTGCTGATTGGAAGGAAACCACAAAGATACTGCAGACTGAGCTTGAGAAACTGCAGACTCTTGAGTCTGAGATCACTGCACATTAAGCCTATGGGCTCTGAATGTCAAATGCTTGCTATGCAGAGGCTTGCAGCGGGTGATGATAACGGTGCGTTTGGCGTATAAAACCGCAGCTCGGGCATAACGGCGGCAACGTTGCGAGTGTGGAGGTGGCTCGCGGCTCGCCATATAAAACCCTTTTCTGATCCCTGAAGCTCCTTCCGAACGAGGTGTCGGCCATGTTTAACAGCCTTATTAATCCTGCCTCTGGGGAAGAGTCTAGTGGGAGAGTCCGCCTGACTGCCCGTTCCGCTTAAATCTTACCGCTGGTCCGCGGGGTGCCCGGGGAAGCTCTCCGCGAGCCCCGCCGCGGCGAGCGGCCAACGTTTCGGAGCGGGGAGAGGCGCGAGCGTTCTAGACTCAGCCAACACTCATCCATCCTCACAAATCAATCTGCTTCAGGGTCAGCTCCAGCCTGGCGTATCCCACAGAGCAGTAAATAAGGGGCTGGAAAACCCGCTGTTCTTTATCCTGACAAATATGGGAAAACTAGCCTGGTGCCCAAACTCATAGCCGGACACGCTAGCAATGACAAATGGATCTTGAAATGGGCTTTTGAACTTTTTTTTTTTTTTTGATAAACATTCGCTTACCAGACACTCTTATCCAGAGCAACTTTAAGAAGTGGAGAACATCAGTGTTTTCAAATGACGGTACTGTATGCTAGCCATTGTTAGTGGCCCATGAATCATAGAAGTCTTTGCAGGAGGAGGACTGTGACCTTCCGTCCCAATCTTCAATCTTCTGCCGGGTAACTGTCTGGTGACCATTTAAGGTAAGACGTGATATGCTAGCGGGTCAACAGCAATGAATTTGGAGCTTTCACAGTGAATGTAATTTATTGCAGCCTTAACCGAAACCACACTTTCTACATTCTCGGGTACTCATCTTAAAACTAAAATTTATTTCACCCTGACATTGAGCCTAGAACATTGCAATTTGATACATTATCTGGAAATTCATTAAGGGGAGTGACGAAGGTACTGTGACCATGGGCATTCTGTACTGGAATGCAGTAACCGGAAGTTACCAAACAGGAAGTTGAACAAAAGGAGCTTAAAAATCTGGTGAAGCTATAGTATCTGTGTTGTAGCTGACCTTAAATGTGAGGAAGAGGGCGGAGCTTTTATTAACATTTCACCACAGAACGAACGGACTCGCGTCCTAAACACACGGGCGGCGTTGACCCCCTCACAACAGCGGCGCTAGCTGTGCAGCGAGACCCGCGATTAAGCCGGTATCTTTGGCCCCCGCTTTAGGCGTAAGAGGGCGGATATCTCCCCCTTGGCTAGCTGACCGCAGGCGGTTTTTTTTGGTACTTTTGCGAATCCAGATTGATCGACTCGAGGCGTAGCTGAAGGACGTAGCCCACACACTCCGAGCAGCTGCCAGGCCGGAGCCGCGTGGGTTTGCATGTCAATGTTTTAACGCGTCTGGAGCATCTGCTGTGACCAGCCAACCCCCAAATGAAGTCACCAGAGTCCCCTCCAACAAGCGCCCGCTTGCCAACTGTACAATATATCAATCTCCTCGCTGAGGCAGCCCGCTTTATTTACCATTGAAACCTGTCTGCTTCGATAGCATATGCTGTCTGACATCATTCCCAAGGGAAAGGCCTACTTTGTGCGCTCATGTTAAAAAATATAGGCCTATACATTTCATTTTACAATTTTAAAATGCCACAAATGGCAGTTGCCACAATGTATAACGAAAATAAATCCAAGATCTCAGACTCCAACGAACATTCATTATTGTTTAATCTGTAAGGAGCTGAGTTTCAGACAGTCCGTGTGCTTTTTTCCCCTATTCACTGCTAAAACAGCTGCAACACATCCAAAGACATTACTCTGGGTTAAACACTGCTTCCATCTCAACCAACACACAGCTTCAAAACAAAAGCCCTCTGCTCCAAACCTCACAGCTATCTGTGCTTAAATGGCAAATATGACGCGCAAACTACGTCAACCCAGTTACAGATATCAAAATGTATATGTCACGAGAGATTAGAACAAAAATGAACGTGCAGGGGAGAGAGAGAGAAATGTTAGTAACTATGTTTTGGGGATTGGGATTTAGGCTTTATGTCAAAGAACAAGTTTTAATAACATTCTGAGGTCCAAGGTACCTGCAGTTAGAGCTTATTTAGCTAATCAGAGACGGGAATTATTAAACATTAGCATTTGAGCTACAGCAGCACTAATTTCCCATGCAATCAAAAACACCTTAACCTGCTTTTCTTTGGTTTTTGTAAGATGTTTCCATATGCAAGTCTTAGTCTTAGACATGTTGCTGTTTACAATAGGCTTGTATTAAGCTGTTCGAGTGAAGTGCAAGATGGCAGTTTGCACCATGGGTAGTGGACGGAGGGGAAAATAAACAAATTTGGTGTCGATAACAGTGAGTATTATCCATATATTGTCCACCATATGGCACTTTATATTCACGGTGTTACATTTTTTTAAAATAATTATTAAATTTAAAAATTTAAAAAAAAACTTTCAAATGTCATGTGAAAATGGCCGACAGAGACACTAAGGCTCCGTTCACACTACAGCTAAATACGGTTGTCGCTCCTCATTTTCGTGCTTTATCTGGTCAAGTTCACACTTGGTACGGTTATGAACGAGAGCAACAACTAGTAGTAACGAGTCCTGTTCCAAACAGGTAGCGACTACCGAAGTTGACTCTTGCGCCTATGCAAATTAGCTTGGTCGTGCGAGTGTGGACGGGAACCGGAGTTGACAACTGGTAGCAAATGCGCACTGATTAACTGTGCAACGCTCCCTGACTTCCATAGAGCTTGCCAAAGGCGATGTTTCGTACTGTTAATAGAAGCATTAGTCGACGTTGCTTCATTCGCTACCAGATCAGATGTGGAAATCCACTTTCTCTTGGCAGAAAAAACTGAATGGCTGCGTCCATGTTTTGCTGACATTGGAGATCACGTTTACACCTGCGCGCAGGGCTTGACATTAACGTTTTGATCCTTTGGACAAGTGGCTCAGACTTCTTACTTGTCCGGAGGCTAAACTTACTTGTCCGAAACTGAAAATAAAGGCCTATTAAAAAAATTTATAAAACCGACAAGAGTTTTGGACAATTCTTGTGATTTATTCGCTTATTAACAACAATTACACAATGCCCATACGTGTGCGTGCGTTTGCACCGTACACAAGCCTGGTTGGACGCGTAGCAGTTGGAAAGTTAGATTCTGTAGATTAAACCATGTAGGGTTGTAAATCGGGTGAAGGGCTGCTCTTCTTTGGCTACATAATAAGCAGTGTATTATATTGGCCATTTTCACCAACATATTTTCCTCCATCCTGTGAGGACAGGTTATGGTGGGGCATCAGGTCCCCTCTGTCTGAATCTGGCAGCAGCTTCAGTAAGCTGGTGTTGCTTGTCCCCCTGTCAAATTTTGCAAGATTTTATTGATAACATACAAAGCCCTTCATGGTGTAGCCCCTTCTTATATCTCCGAGCTTTTTATCCCTTACCAGCAGTGCAGCCTTAGGTCCGATGGCAGAGCTCTCTACTCACTGTTCCCAAGTTTAGGTTGAAATCCAAAGGTGGTGTGGCTTTTGCTGTCAGGGCCCCTAGAATCTGGAACAGCCTTCCAGACACAATGGCCATCTCATCTTTTAAATCCCAATTGAAAACTCACTTTTGGACTTGCTTTTAACTGATTATTTTTCCATACATACATTGAGCCTTTTATTACATTTAATTGTATTTTACTACTTTGTATTATATTTAATTTTATTTATTTGTCTCTTGCATTTCTTGTTTTTTGTTCTTTTATTTTGTACAGCACTTTATAATCCAGTGTTTAAAAAAGTGCTATATAAATAAAGTTGTTGTTACTATTATTATTTGCATTGTTGGTCAACTTTGGAGCTTAACAGCCATATGCTTCAAATAAAGAAGCATTCAGCAAAAAAGATGCCAAATATTTCACAATCTTAAGGTTTTCTTTTTGTCTTTAGTCAATGCACAAATAAAGATTCTCCCCCATTTCTGAAATAAATTCAGACTCAGAATCCAATCCCCCAACCTAATGATTTGTGCGTTAACGTTACCTAATATAACGTGTGCTCTCTCGTTGAGAGACTTGACGCAATGATGCGACAAAGTCGGAATGATAATAATTGCCGACCTAGCGTTAGCATTTACCTACACTTTTTTAAACTAAACTTTTTTCAACTGCCTGAATGTCAGCCAGGACAATTAACGTTAGCTTGCTAACTTAGACTTCACACACAGTCACGGTTTATTTAAATTTCAGTTCATCATCATTACACAGGAGGATACGTTTGTTAACTTTTAAAGTGCGCTTATATGTCTGCAGTTTCGGGCGAATCGCGGAAGCTTGTTCGTTACACCTCGTAAACTAATGTGGAGCCAGCTGCTTCCTCAGGGGCTTGTCTTGGTCTTGGATAGGTTTTGTAGGCTGCTTGTTTTGATTTCCAGTCATTCAACGAGCTTCACAATTTGGAACTAAAATTACTCGCTCCGCAAAAACTCCCAATCATTGAACCTAGTGATATTCACGTAATGGAGAATGAGAGTTTTCAGTGCGACACTGCAACACTTTCTGATCAGACGGAATTACTAACGTTATTAGTTTTTTTTTATTTTTTATTTTTTTTACTTGTCTGTTCGGGCAAGTTAAACTGTGTTATGCTTGTCCAGCCACTTTTTTTACTTGTCCCGGACAAGCGGACAAGCGTTAATGTCGAGCCCTGCCTGCGCGATAATTGAAACGCGAGAGTATACGTTCAGAGCAAATACCGCACTATTACAAACTTACTGACAGTGTTGTAGGTACAGGAGCGAGTCCTGTTACTCGTTCATACTTGTAAGTGTTCTCCGTCTTCTAAATATGCGGGTGTGAACGGACACAGAACATGAGCGATTCCAGCTAATAACTTTGGTTGTCGAGTCCCAAAACGCAAGTGTGAACGGGGCCTAAGAGAGCAGAAGGTGCCCAACTTTTCTCTGGCACAGAAACTATAAATGAGCACGAATTATACAACACTATGGAGATGCGTGTGGCTGAAATGTGCTGACGCAATAGCCCGCTAATAGCACAAAACCTTTATAATAAAAATAAAAATAAAAATGATATATTCATATTTTAAAAAAACAAAAAAAAACTAACGGGATGTCAATTCCATAATTACAGTCTCGGTGCACACTTTCTGGCAAAAGAAACAAGCCCGGCTGTTAGACTAATCATTTTGTGGTTATTTTTAATAGTGTTAATATCTTTTAAACATGCTGGAATACGATTGGGGTAATCTGGGTGAGTATCCACATCTTCATTTGACACAAAAAAGCATTCATTAGAAATTGTTCCCTTTTAACCAAATGCCTATTTATTAGTGCTATATCTGACTTTTTGAAAAAGCCTTATTGATGGAGTTCACAGATGGTTTAAAGATGTGTCGGAGACTAACATAGCAGCCACGCAGCAGCGAGGTTTGCAGAGAGAGGAGTAGGCAGGTGTCAGGACTCGGGTTCCTGAGCACGCGGTCGCAGGGCTGCTCTCTCTGCGACCTCCAGTCCGTCAAGCAGCACCGCAGCAGAAAAAAAGACGTACATTCCTCCGTCGGCGGATGTCTTCTGCGTGTCACTTCGGCTGTTTTTCGAGCACGCTGGCAGAGTGGGGTTGGGGATTGAGAGCGGCGGTCGCCCCAACCGCCAGCCAGGAGTCAGCCGACCGTGCCGCGGAGGGCGGCCGTGGCGTTTCGCGGATGCCGCCATCGGAGTCGGCTGCGCGGAAACGGCACGTCAAACGGCGGCGGGCGAAGGCCCTGCGGTGAGGAGCGCCGGAAGACTCGGGCCACTCCTCTAATGAGTCGCTAACCTCGCCGCACTCATTTACACCAGCGTAACATCCATTTCAGAATCTGCCACGCTCCGCAGAGTCCTTTATACTTGTGTCTGTCTCACCGATGGTAAATTATAACATTAAAAGTATGCATCTCCCGCAGTAAGTGATATTACTGGGGGTCAGTGTGGGGTGGGCATGAGTGTCTGAAGCCATGATTCGAACAGGGCAGAGGTGTCCCAGCTTCTTATTTAGGGGGCCGATTCCAAACCTCCACCTTGCACAAACACAGAATGGCTTCGTTGACAGAGCAGATACCCAAAGCAGAATATCTGCTGTGTGCACACAGTACCAAAGCTTCACCTTTACCGCACATAAACGCCAAAACGGCATCTTTAACAGAGCAGATGCCCGAACGGAGTCTGTGTGCACACAGTACCAAAGCCTCACCGTTACCACATGCTAATATCACAGCGGCATCTTCGCCACGCACAGGTGGAGAACATTTGCACGTACTGCTAAAAAAAAAGCTGAAGCCGTTTCTCCGCTGCTCGCGCAGATGAACTCCATCATAACCGCGAGCAGCCGGCTAAGCTCCATCTTCAGTTTTCACTGCGCACGTATAATGAAGCCACGTCATCACCGCGGCGTGAGCAAATGCCAAAGCCTCGGCACAGGACCGAAACGCCCGAGATTCAGGTCATTTAGAGCAGGCAAACATTTGAGATGCAGCAGCTGGACTCAACAATAATAAATAATGAATCACCTGCCGAAATCGGAAATCGATCTTGTCATGTGACCCTGGGGCAGTTCACCCAGCTGCCGCACACCAGGAAGAGCTGGGCAAAGTATAGCCCATTAAACTTTAATATTCCATTTACTAAAAAACCTGTAGGCGGCCCAATAGAGTCCTACTGAACTGCGCAGAGTGGATGTCCTTTAAAGGCGGAAGGAAGGAACAGACGGCGGAGCCGTCCTCAGCGTTCGCAATATGCCTGCCCGGGGTTGCCAGCCTTTTAACGGCAAAGAGAGGCGTTCTAACGACCGTAGTTCCAGGCCAACACATTAGACAGAATGGCAAGCTGTGTAGAGCAACTTTTTAATGGTGCCAAATCTGTCTTTGTGCAGCGTCTTCAAAAAAAAATGTAAAGACAAAAAGGCCAACACGAGAGGAAGGAATAACGCACCCAAAGGAATAAGAGACGTTGTGGCTAAACTCTGGCCGTTCCCACACGCTTCCATATTCCACGCTTGAACAAACACAAAGCTTTAGATGGACAAACTATTGTATGTAAAATGCAGCACCGGACCAGACGTGGTCATGGGTTCGAGAGAAGATGGCGAGGCCTCATCTGAAACGTGCGCCATTTTGACAGCTATTTTCCACCCGTGCCATTTTTCTCTTGCTTTTATTTCTGCCTTTTCGACTTAAACGGCGTGTGTGGGGGGGGGGGGGGGGGGGGGACTGGCCTCTGTGTGACTGCCATAGGGGAATTTACACATGAATTAGATTTATAATATCAAGGAAACTCCTTCACAATGAACATCGTGTCCTTCTTACTCCAAATTAAAATGTCAAGAGTAGCCGATTGCAGCGAAGATGTGTGAGAGGGGGACATAAAGCACACTGCATTGACCTGCATTGTCAGCGGGGTCAATTTTACTGCGATTCAGGCTCTGGCCACTTAATGATGATCATCTCCAAGCAGGGGAAAGTGTCAGGACTCCGAAGCTTTACTTAGATTTATGATAATTGGCAATCAGTCGACAACCAGTCCCAGAATGCACCTAAACAGCCCCATCTCCTACGAGCGGCTTTGAACGAACACATCCAACACTGCTGTCAGACAGGACCCGGGCGATCAGAGTACCAGGGCCTCACGGTAACCAGGCCTTTGCTGCACAGAAATGGGACCTCACCATATAGAGCTGGGACTTTACCACACTGGGCCATTGGGCACAGCAAAAAGGGCTTTTACAGTGGACTCCCTAAGAAAGATGTTTGGATCCACATCTTTTCACCAGTACTCTTTCCAACGTATCCCTGGACAACACTAACCGACCAACTGCACCACACCTCCACACACACACAGCAAAGTCTGTCACCAATTTGAAGCATGGCCCCACTGATGCATAGTCTTACCAATGAACTCAGCCAAAAAGCCTTTGCTTTTTGATACTAAAAGAACAGGCTCCAGGGGGTGATAATTCCTGTCTTGTTCCTTGAAATGGCATGCATTTCCAGTTCCATATTTTATAACAAAACCATATTTGTCAATGTAATATTTATCTGAACACAGAAACATGCATTTCCTGTGCAGTAAGGAACTTAAGCTTGTCATTTTGACTATTGTCTGGGGACTAGAGGCCATCTCAATTAAGAGAGGTCGGTGTGAAATGTTCTGTTGTTTTAATTAAATAAAATGCTTGCTGCTTAGGAATTTCCTCATTGTTACCCTTTAGCCTTAGCCATAAAATTGCTATGTCAATTAAAAGAACTTAATTGGCTCATTTACTTTTTGAATCTTGCAAACTGGCAGCCAACAATCCCTGATCAGAGCTTAACCATGTGCAGTCCCCTATGGAAAAACAATATGCTGCAGTATATTGTAAATATATCAAAATTATCTTCACAATATATTTAAAATATACTGCAGTATATTACATTTCCATAAGGGGTGGTTGCACAGCAAGTAAGGGCTGATTTCTCAGCTGATGAACTGTGATACAGACCATGAGAGCTTGGCCCTGGCTTTGAACTGCAAACGTGTATTTGGAGTTAGAAAAAGAGTACTTACACTACACAGCGCAGTGGAGTATTTACACTACACAGCGCAGAGGAGTATTTACACTACACAGCGCATAGTACTACTTACACTACACAGTGCAGTGGAGTATTTACACTCAGCAGAGCAGTATGCTTTTGCAGTTCGCCAGCTTTCGCTGTCCCTGATCTATGGTTTACAATAAAATAAGCTTTTTATTTTAAAACACTTCCAGGTTGACGGCTTCAGTCAAGGTGGAAGAGTAGATCTGTAAATCTCCATGGTGATAAGATGGGCAGGTTAGAAACCTAAAGGCGGGAATCCAGTAAAACAGCGCTCTGTTATAACGTTAAATAACACGCTCTTATTAACTAACACGCTCTGTTGTTAATACACTCGGTAATAACATTAACTAACACGCTCTGTTAACATTAACACGCTCTGTTATAACATTAACTAACATGTTAATGTTATGACAGAGCATGTTAGTTAATGTATTAGGACCACATATATGTTATTATAACATTAACTAACACGCACTGTTATAACATTAACTAACAACCAGACATTGGGGGAGGGAGGGAGATGTAATGCCATTTTCAAGCTGTATTAGGACCACTGATTTATGCATGTGAGTGTGTGTGTGTGTGTGTGTGTGTGTGTGTGTGTGTGTGCTTGTGTGTACGCACGAAAGCGAGTGAGAGAGCGAGCGCGTGAGGTTTTGGATATACACGTTTATAAAAAGGCAAGGTATGAATACACTGGACAAAGGAGGCTGTGAAACATGACTTTGTACAGGATGTAGGTTAAACTGGAATACTGTAGTGAGCTGTATCTGGAGATGCTTTATGACTTCACAGGTTTGTTTCTGCTGTTAGTTTGTCCAGCAGGCTTTTTGCTGATGGCTGGTCTCCGAACACTCTTTAAAAAAATAAAAATAAAAAAATGCACTACTCACCGTTTACCTTTCTAGGTAAACCAGCACACCGGAGACTACCCTGTCTGAATATCAGAGCGGTGATGCAATTTTGCCACTCTGAACGCGGTGTGTGTGTGTGTGTGTGTGTGTGTGTGTGTGTGTGTGTGTGTGTGTGTGTGTGTGTGTGTGTGTGTGTGTGTGTGTGTGTGTGTGTGTGTGTGTGTGTGTGTGTGTGTGTGTGTGTGTGTGTGTGTGTGTGTGTGTGTGTGTGTGTGTGTGTGTGTGTGTGTGTGTGTGTGTGTGTGTGTGTGTATTTTAATAAGAAACCTTCCACCATGGCCAAAGACCATCTCTAACAAGGTCTGAAGTCCAGCACCTGGCCTCTGGATTCAATCCTTAATTCATTGGACAGTGACACATTTTTTGTTATTTTGGTTCTGTACTCTAGCACTTTGAGTTTGAAAGGATACAATGACAATGGGGTTGAAGTGCAGACTGTCAGCTTTAATTTGAGGGTATTTTCATCCATACCGGATGAACCGTTTAGAAATTATAGAACCTTTTGTACATAGTCCCTTCGGGCATCAAAAAACAAATTTCCCTATTGAACTGAAAAAGAAACCCTTTCAAACTGAAAGTGCTAGAGTACAGAACCTAAATAACAAACAATGTGTCACTGTCCAATGAATTATGGTGCTCACTGTATGTAGGTGAAGTGCGCACACATGTACACACGTGCATGAGACTAAATACTGTTGTGCCTGGCCGCCTTATTGAGAAATGCAAATGCAAATACAAAATGCATCTCATCCCCGTTATCTAGACCATCCACTGATGACAATCATGTTCTTGTGATGTAGCTCACTAAAGTAGCCACCTGGGTTTCGACTGTGCACGGCCTCTTAAAAATTCAAAGCTTAATTAGAATCGCTGGACATCTGGTTAAAGACCTAGGCAGCCAGATTCAGCATTCTGTGGTGCCAATTATCCAATCAGAGTCGACATTACCTTCTATGATTGCGGCGGTGGAGGAGACAAAAAAAACCCGCCACCCACAGAATAGCGTCTGTACAGATAAATAAATTCGAACTGACAGAGTGAACAGCCATTTGTAAACTCGTGCAATGTGTGTAGCATATGTGCACGTGTCAGAGGAAAGCTTGGGCAGAAACGCCCATCTGGATGACTGTGGGGGCCGTAGCGGTCTTAATTATGACTCGAGGAGAAATCTAACGATCGCCAAACTGGGCCAATCGGCCAATCCTGGGGCCCGTTGGACTTGTCAGGGAACCAATGGAAATAAATAAAAAATTTTATATATATATATTTATTATTTTTATATATATATAGTTTTATGCTGCACATAAATATTGATTTTTCAGTTTTGAATCACGAGCACAGCTGGTAAAAATGATACCCGTATATATAACATGCATAACCAAGTGCATATTTCCTATGCAGAAGGACACTGTCAGATATACATTTCAGCGTCCTCAAGAGTATTTGCATAGCTTGTTTTTTTTTTCTTTCTCTCCAATATCTCAAATTCACCAGCAGAAATGGAACAAAAGCCATAAAACTGTCTGCCTCTGGACAGAGCTTCATTATGCATAAGCCTGCATGCATACGGCCAGCAGGGCCCGCGTCTTCAAACCTCCCCTGCACCCGAGACTCAAACTGCTCCGCGTCACAGTCTGAGCCACAACGCTGCAGCTGCGTTCAACAGAAGCTCGGATACATCGCCGACGCACACGTCACACCAAACTCCACAAGAGGCACAAAGATTAAAAACAAAAACAAGCGGATTAAGCTCAGTGAGCTTCTCGGCCCGTCGGAAAGAGACTATTGAGTGCGTTTGAACGGGCGGCCTGGGGTCGGCCATTCCGCGATACATACATGAGTCAAAAGTGACGTTTGGAGAGAATAGGCAATTAACTGCAAACAATGGGCTGAATGACGACTGTGCGTAAGCATAAAGCTTGGAGTGACATGGAATTAAATATGCTTTACTCTTCAGCGAGGGGTCAGAGGATCAGCCACTGTAAGGAAATGACAGATTAGAGGCAATGATCCAAAGTATAAAACAGTGAAGCTAAATGAGCTCTTTGGTCTTAGCAACGAGCCCCTATAGAACAGGCAGGTCTGATTATTATCATTTCAAAGTTTTACACTCTCATTAGATCCCACCCTTCATAAAGGTTATGTCCTCATCCAGGCACAGAAGAAAAACCACAAAATCAGCCAATTAATAATATACACAATATCTCACTGGGGGGATTAAGAAAACGCACATTTACCAAGGATGGGGAGTGCTCATTTTAAAGGCCTGTAACTGAGCACACATGATTTTTAATGGGAGACTGCTCTAACGAGAGAGAGAGAGAGAGAGAGAGAGAGAGAGCTCACTAATGAATGAATAGTCTATCTGGACGCCTGTCCCGTTTTTTACAGCATGTGGTGTTGTTTGTGTTCCATTCAAACTAATTGAAATATTTGTTTTCGGAGCTCCTTGGAAATTAATCTTCTCCCCAGAAATTCATTTATCTGTTGGTAGGCGATTTTCTCCTTTCCTCTGGATATGTATTAAATGTAATTACAGACAGTTTGGAGGGGAGGAGCACAGTGTCGCTACCCTGACCCTTGTAACCTTGAGGCACTCAAGGCCCTCCGACAGCCAAGTCCTTCCTCAAAAAGAGGGAAGGCAAATGTGCGCATGTACAGGAAGCTGAGACCAGCCAGTGTGTACAGGCAGCGAGGGGCTGAGACCAGCCAGCGTGTACAGGAAGTGAGGGGCTGAGACCAGTCAGCGTGTACAGGAAGTGAGGGGCTGAGACCAGCCAGCGTGTACAGGAAGTGAGGGGCTGAGACCAGCCAGCGTGTACAGGAAGTGAGGGCCTGAGACCAGCCAGTGTGTACAGGAAGTGAGGGCCTGAGACCAGCCAGTGTCTACAGGGATGCCATTCACAGCAGGGATCTCAAACTCGAGTCCTCTGTTGGGTTTGACGTGAAAAGAAACTATAAAAACCTGCAGACGCTGCCGGCCTCACGAGCTGGAGTTTCTGATCTCTGGTGAGGGCCACAAAAAAACAAGGGCGACACAGGGAGGGCCAGAGAGCATGGCAGAAAGCAAGGGCCACATAGGATTGTGGCGTGCATCTCGGTCGAGACAAGCTGCAGCTCACCTGGATCGATAATGTGCAGATTGACAGATCTTTATCGCATGAGAATGGGCTATTACAGTGAACAGGGTGAATGGGATTACCCATCCTAATGATTTAATGAACGAATCAGTGAATCTGCGATGAATCTGTGCACCACTGATCCAGGAAACCAGCCCGAAGACCGGGACTGCATAAGAAACACTGCCAACATCATCACTAAACCCCACACTGCATTCAGCCAGTCCAACGTGGCATGTCTGTGTGTGGTTTGTGTTACCTAGCAGACGCAGGTGAGGAGTTCATCATCAGACTACTGTAGGTCTGGGGTAAGATGAAGCACTCCCAGTGCACAAGCTTCTGATCTGGTTAGGTTTCATTATGCTTAGTCCCACAGGTCACGCCGTAACAGCAAGCGCTGCGGCACAGCCAGGAATCCGCCCCAGATAACAGGGGTCTTGTTTATTTTATCACTTGCACAAGCACACACACATCAAATCTGTCACACTGACGGGTGACAGCAGACGACCATTTTAAGCCATAAAGCCAAATACTACTACTGGCCACAGACAAGGGTATGAAAAATCAGTAAACAGGCCTGTTTGCCAATTTAACAGGACAATGAGACAATATTCCAGCATGAACCAGGCGACTGGACCTGTTACACTATATTCACTGTGCTGGTTAGTGTCTAAATGCATTGTTTTTACTGTAAACATGTATATTTACAAAAAAGTTAATTCCACATTGAGACGGCCATTTAATGATGGGTAGGGTCAGAGAAAATGTATCTGCTATTGTATTTGGAGTTGGTTGTGGGATCCGAAGTTTGTGAAAGAGAAACTGAGTGTGCGTGCGCACATATGTGTGTATTTGTGGGGTCCGCAGCCCTGCCCCGCATGGCTGAAAGCACTGCTGCGTTTCTTTTTCAAGAGAGGGGTGAAGGGTGAGCGCCAGGGCATTACTCATCCGCCAACCTCTGGCTGGATAATTAAAGCCCAGCTAGGGCCCACATCTCATCCTCCTGCCAGTGCAGCCAATCAGAGGCAGCGCACGGCCGGGGTCCGGGAAAAGCCATCTGACAGCTCGTTAGTGACAGGTCTGTGTTTTATTGAGGGTCTTAAATATTCCAAAAGCCTCTGGGACATTAAATCTTCTCTCTTGATATGGCAGCATGTGCTGTAATTTGTTTTAATTATGCATTTAAATGAGATTACAACCGCACGGATGGAATTACAAATTTTCTTTTTTTTTTTTGTTTGTTGGTTTCTTTGTTTTTTGTATCCCCCCGACCCCCTCTCCGTTTGAATATCACAGTGCTGCGGGTCCTGTCAGGAAGGGGATTGAATGACGCACGCATCTCTCACGCAATGACTCGTCTGTGATTTGTTGCCATGACTCCCGATTCCCCAAATTGAATTCTCCACCTTCTGATGTTGGCCGGGAGAGGGGAGGGGGGTGGCGGCTGGGGACAGGAACTTAATTAAGAGCATATGGAGCCAGTTATGCAAGGCAGTCAACTGTCATCTACTCAAGTCTCTGTAACTGGACAAAAAACTGTGTGAAAGGCAGCGTCTTTAAAGGGACTGTAAAGGTAAATCCGTAATTTGCTTCATACTACATTATATGGGGTTGGTATGGTATGTATTAAGCATCAGCAACAGTATTAGATTTCAATTTCATTGCAATCTCGATCTATATCCATCTATTCCAATGTGGGGATTAAATGGGTGGAGTTCAAATTACTGGGCTCAGTCCTATTGGGCACAGGTCCTTATGACGCCATGAAGGGCCTAACGTAATGGCCAATAAATGTTTTAATGTCATTGCATATCTCCTCCCATAGTTGGAGGCAAATAAAACAATTCTGCCCCACGTTAAACAGCCTATTTGAGTCTGAGCAAAACAATAGTTTGCTATAGAGAACCTTTGTCTGAGTTATAGTTTTGTAATCCTTAGCTGTAGTTATTTAGATATTTTTCAGTTCTTAATCCCTCTCCCAGTCTCTCTCCTTCTTCAACCTGCTATTTCATTTCTCCCACCTTCTCTACCCCTTTGTGGTGGTGCTACCTAGCTGTCTAGCTAGCAAGGCTAGCAAGCATGCCGCATATACCCCGTGTATGTTCCCTCCCTGGATGGACAAACAGAGGATGAGGTCGAGGGTAATGCTGAGTCATTTTTTCTCGGTTTCCAAAAGATGCTGAAATTTGTAAGAAATGGGTGGCGTTTTTGGAAAGCTAACTTTATTGCTACAATGGCAAGCTCAGCGCAAACACCCGCTTGTGCAGCGACCATTTTACAAAACCGGACAGCTTTCAGAATTATAACAATTTGGCTCGCCCAAATTCCTCAAGCTTGTTGCTGGGTTGTGCCCGCTCTACCCCCTTTTCCCCGATAACATCGGTGGTCATCGCCGGGAAGATGAACCTGCTGCAACGGGTAAGTTGCTAGCTTGGACTGCTGCTAATTTACCAAAGCTGGTAGGCGTAATGTTAGCTATATTCCCAATAAATAATAAAATGGTCTGCTGCTGCTGTAATATATGTTTGACATAGTGGCCATTGTAATGTAGCCCATTGCTTTTCATCACATTTTACGGACAACCTGACGAGCTAGCTTAGTTTTGGCCAGTGGGCACAGGTGGTTACGCTGGGGTAGCGTCAGTCATCAACACCGTAGTTAACGTTACAGCCAGCTTGTAACCAGTCACACAATATGCTGCTTTTGGGGCGACAAGCTAATGAGTTATTTGGTTTCATCTCATTTTACTCAAAAAATGTCTTGGCTTTCATTATCTGCGTGTCTTGATGTCAAATCAACCGCCACCAAAATTGATGGGAAAACAAATTTTTTAAATCACCATGTTAAAAGGGGAGGCCAGTAGAGACCCAATTTTACTGGGCTCCTGAATTCCAGCAATGTCCTCACCCAAGTTTGTGTTCCCAGACTGGAGAGCATCCAGTGACATGTTGACTTTATAGCAGGGGAACAGGAAATTTACACATTTCTTCTGCGCTTGCCCATCGAAACGCAATCTGAGCCCATGCAGAAAGGGCGATTTACAAAAATAATTTCCATATAAATCTAAACAAACAACCGCACCGCTGTTTTTCAGAAAAACAGGACAGCAGGGGGAACCCGGATGTGCTGCCTTTCCGGCGGATTTGTTTAAAAAGGCAGTAAAAGGAACCAGGGAGTTGCAGGCACATGAACATCCCCACACACTGTCCTTATATACGAGGACATACCGTGTGACCACAGCTGGACTCCGTTGGTACAGTACTAAACAAAAGCAGCACAGACACGGAGTGAGCGAGCGAGCAACAACTGACACCAGTACAGTCAAACAGCCAGTCAGAAGGCAGCTCGGTCTCTGGCCTGTTCAGGGATCACCACTGACCCAAGAATAGGACGGTCTCTGGGCTGCTGTGTGGCCGGACAAGCCACCAGCGCCGAATGGAGCACTAACCGGGCCGCGGTGTATTGTGTAATAGGAACAGTAAGCTATTCAAGTTGCCGTGGATACGGATATCTGCTGGATGAGTAAGATGAATAAATCTTTCTCAAGCGGGTACTCCAAGATGCGCTGGCATTTCAGAGACGGCGCACGGCTGCCCGGTATCTCACGCTGGCCATCCTGGTAACGGACACGGGGGGGAGAGGGGGGCATCTTTAATGCTGTATCGACACCGCCCCTCCTCTGCTCTGTTTCTAGAAAGCATCCACCTGCTTTTAACGGAGGCTCAGGCAGAGATCCCACGTCACCGGTACGCACCACTCACCAATGAATTATTGAGCTCAGAGCACCTCACGCACATCACGCACGCGAGAGGCAGCCTATCCAGCAGCGCAATGAGAATCTCATTTATTTTCGCAGGGTGGGTGGGGGCGTTTTCGGGGGGTGGGTCCGCTCTGGAGAATTCCACAGGAGTCATCAACGCATTCAATGAAGCGGAAGGGAAAGAGCAAAGGCCCAGATAGAGTGAGAAACCACAGCCTGTGTCTGCTACTGAAAACCACTGGGACAGACACAGGGATAAGGGGAGAGATGGACAGAACAAAGAGAGAGACAGGAAGAAGAGAGAAAGATGGGATGTATAGAATGAGGTGGAGGAAAAGACTGGGAGATGGTGAGAGGCTTATATATGAGAGGAAATGGAAAGAGGGAGGGAGGGGAAGATATGTAAGGAGAGAAATAACAGAGGAATAGACGGGGGGAGCAAAGAGAGAAAGCAGTGGAGAGAAATGGAGAGCAAGGCTGTTATGCCATCAGGACTGGATGACATTTCTGAATCTCAAACGGATAAAAGCTGATCAAACGCTGAGTCTCAAATCGATGTTATTACATGATCCAGACGTGATGAGCCGAGAACCGGGCCGTCAGCTTGATGCAAATGGTCTCGCAGGGCTGAGGACACTGAACTCAGATATCACTCAACACGGTGGGCCTGAACGGCCGTTTCTCAGGGATAACGCCCAACACAGTGGGGCTGAATGGCCACTTCTCAGGGATAACGCCCAACACAGTGGGGCTGAACGGCCACTTCTCAGGGATAGCACTCAAGGCGGGCCGGAATGACCATTTGAGGGATAGAACATAACACGGTAGGCCTGAACGGCCATTTCTTAGGGATAACGCCCAACACGGTGGGTCTGAACAGCCGCTTCTCAGGGATAGCACTCAACAAGGTGGGCCGGAATGACCGTTTGAGGGATAGCACTCAACCCTGCGAGCCAGAATGACCGTTTATCAGGACAGCACTCAACACGGCAGGCCTGAACATCCGTTACTCTGGGATAACATTCAGAGAGAAGGCCGGCCGAGTTGACCGTTTCTCAGATACATTACTCCATCAGGGCAGAGGTTGCTGCAGAGCCACAGAACACTGGCAGATCCTTACAATTGTCATAAATGTTTAACAAGGGAGATGTTGAAATTGCAGCCTGCTGATAAATGTTTCAAACGGAACTTGTGAATTTAGAACCCCAAACTCAAACGTGGGGAGAAATGTGAAGTTCCTCAGTAGCAGTTTCAGTAAAACATCACTGTAAATGTTGGGCCCTCCAAGGTCGCTCTCCAGAATCTTCCGTCCTGTGCATTTTCTCCACCACCAATTTGGTTTTCCATGACGACACCAGTCCATGATGCACTAATGTGAGCCAATTGTGTTGTGCCATGAACAGAGGTCTTCCGATTGGACCATAGCACCCATTTCGGGGTTGATGGCAGCTCACTGTTACCATCCCAAGGGTTTTTTTTTTTTCCCCCACCATCACAAAGGTTTGGAATCTGAGGCTTGACATTCATGACTATGAAGGTGAATTACTTTTTTTTATTTTTTTATCTATGCACCAAAGAGCAATAAACTGCAACAAGGGACAGTACTGTTTTTTTATGACCACATCTTCGTAGAACTAAAGCCTTATGATACACTCGGCTTGAACTGTGAATCAATGGCAGGCTCCAAATGCCAGCTTGAAGTAAATGAAACAAACCTCATTAATATGAAATATGATACAAACATCATTAATATTACCCATGTGGGCGAGTAGGTGTGGGATAAAGGCGTATCCAAGCAATCACTTCATCCTAGATGTGGCCGTCTGTTTGACCCAAATCCCACTAAAAGCAGGCTTGTTAATCAGAATGGAGTTGGCTGTGCATTTGTACACTGAGAATAAACAGCATTAAAAAAAAGATAAATAATTATGTAAACAAAATGTAAATAACAGTAACTCACAGCAGAATGCGCCTTACCGCCAGCTCTATAACTCACGGGAAATGAAAACTGCATGTTTTTGCTTCCCGCTTCTTTTGATGGCAGCCTTTTGAATACTAATGTGAGGTGTGTTGGCTGAGGCGTTTTAAAATCTGGGGAGGTTTTTCTTAAGTCACATATTTAGTTTAAGAGAGTTAAACCTTTTAGCGGCAGCCTATGCTTAGTTTAGCCCACGGAATCACAGGATTGGCCTGAAAAAAGGCGCTAAAGAGCTCAGCGGTTCGACACTCAGCTTTTTAAACGGCCCAATGTTTTCACTAGTCATGAGCGCATTCACCCCAAACGGCAGTAAAATGCGAGCATGAGCATTTTCCCATTTTGCGCTAGATGTAAAAGTATAAGAGCCGTCAAGCCAGCGGGGAACGCCGGTGGACAGTGAAAGGTCATAAAGCATCGGAATAATGCACTTTTTCCACCGCTCCGCGGAGCAGGAACAATCCCTCAGCGAGACTAGGAGAGCAGACACCGTTAGTTCTTTGTCACCGGCAGACTGAAGCTAGTCCCGATAGCCGAACCCTCTTCCCAGCCCTCTCCGCCTTTTACATTTTCGGAGCATTGGGAGTGGAGCCAAGATCTGGCAAGGTCTGCGTGAATTTGCTGGGTGGGGGGGTGGTAGCTTTTCTCTCCACTGTTTTGTTTTTCCCGCCCGTATAAATCCCGCAGGACAGCCGCGCCTTGGCTTTTCGGCAGTGCCGCTCGTAAACTCTCAGACCAAGGACAGAGGGGAAGGCAGGGAGGTGAACCCCCCAACCGCAGACGTTCTTTCGGTTAAACAAGCGAACGCTGAAATTCACTTCTGATTTTAAATTACCACTCCGGTGCTGTCCGCTTGGAACCATCTGACATACGAGGCCTACGAGACCATCAGCGAGAAAAAAAAACCCTACCCTGCATTTTCCCCCCAGAGAGCGCCACAAAAAAATGGCTTTTTTTGGCGCAAGTAATGACTCGCTGTGAAGAGATCTGCATTCACTCACACATTCAGCCCAGAAAATTAATAACATCAATGAATTATCAGTTATTTCATGCAGGCTTCCTCTGCTCTGTGAATACTGATGAGGAACCGCTCTTACGCAGGATCTGGGGGGTTTCCTTCAGTTCACAACCACTTGGAAAAGGATCAAAGCAATCGATTAAGGATCTCACGGATGGCATATTCAAATTAACGGCGGATCAACGCTGTATCCGTTTCATCTGCAGCATCCAATGTGTTAATTTGCTTTATTTGTGTAAAAAAATAAAATGAGAAAAGGTTTAAACACCAGCTCGCTCTCTAAGAACAGGTATAAATCTGAGAGCTCATTTCACTGGAACCCTCTAGCTCAGCACGTCTTCTCTGTATGACACAGACCAAGAATAAAGTGCCAATTTTTACGAGCACCGCCAAGCTGTGAAACCAGACTCCTTTTCCCCAGTAAGGCCCATTTGCCAAACACAAAGTGTTCTCAAACATATTTCTTCACAGAATGTCAAGAAAACATTGAGTGGAAAAAAAAAATTTTTTTGGGAAGATCGTATTTTCATAACGGCTCTGAAATCCAATAATGGCGGAAAGCCATGGTGCCCGTTTGGCTGGTCGGCCGGAACGTGGGGAAAACGCAGTGTCCCTGAATCGAGGCCAGCACTTCACCTCTAAACGGGTGAGGAAGACCGGCAGCCATGTCGCAGTGCTACAAGGAACAGGGCAAACTGGTGCACTACGTGCGCTCTCCTTTGCGCATTACTGTCACGCCCCCTAAAACTTACCCAACTCTACTTAAAACCGGAAAAAATTGCCTGTGCTATCCTTAAAATCGGTGCCTTGCCAGTGCTCTCCCTCAAACTAGGTGGTGCGGGGATTTTTATGAGTGACGGTGATGAGCACGTAAATCAGAATTGGATGTTTACAACATTAATTCAAAGAGGGGCGAAAGGTAGAAATAGTCTGTAATGGGTATTCTGGGATACTGCTGACTGTGGAGCAGGGCTGAGAATGAGGCAGACGCCGTGGAGAGAGAAAATAGACGCAGAGAACTGCAGGGGTATTTTTATCTAATAATACAGAGCAAACTAAAGTGCCATTTGTACCAAAGAAAGTACCCAGAAGCACATGCAAGCTTTTTACCCTCCTCCACAAAAATAAGAAATAAATCTGCAAAAACACAAATGGGCTATTTTTCCTTGAACATGGACAGTTATTACTGCAGTACCGTGGTACACACCCACCCACACACACCATTTTTACTGAAAAAACAGTGTAATAGCAATTCTAAACATGAAAAAAAGACTGAGCTAAAGAAAAGAATGTTGAAATGGGGACCCAAAAATCCCCAAAACATCTCTGTAGGTAGACACTGAAATACTCTCATTGGGCAAAGGTCTATGGACACAGGTCCAACACCAATTCCAAAATCAAGAGCATTAGTATAGAGTTGGTCCCCCCCCCCTTTGCTGCTATAACAGCCTTCATTCTCCTGCGAAGGCTTTCTACTAGATGTTGGAACATTGCTGTGTGGATTTGCCAAAAAACCATTAGTGAGGTTGGGCACTGATTTAGGGCAATTAGTCCTGGCTTACAATCGGCTTTCCAACTGACCCCAAAGATGTTCGGCGTGGTTGAGTTCAGGGGTTTGTGCAGGCCAGTCAAGTTCTTCCACACCAATCGCGACAAACTATTTGTTTGGACCTCGCTTTGTGCATGGGGGCATTGAATTCTGAAACAGGAAAGCGCCTTCCCCAAACTGTTGCCAAAAAGTCGGAAGCACAGAATCGTCTAGAACATCATTGTATGCGGTAGCGTTAAGATTTTCCTTCACTAGAACCATGAAAAACAGGCCCAGACCAAGGGGTGTCCGGATACTTTTGGCCATATCGTGTAAATGTCTAATGTTGCAATGGCCTCAAAGAACAGATGCCCGCCTGGCGATGCAGTTCGAGGACAGCAGGGGGCGCTCATAACAGAACAGTATGCAAATACCACATCACGCAGGGTCCAAAGACACACTATTCAAATACCACACGGACCCAAACTCACATTAATCAAGTAATACACACAGGCCCAAACGCACCAAAATACGAACTTGAGCTGCCAGACATGTACATGGCACATATCACGCCCAGATGTATGGGAGGAAGGCACAGGGGTAACAGCGGAGTATCGACTCGCGATGCACTAGCAGGGAACAGCAGTACCAGCATGTTTGAGTGACCTGTACTGCCTATGTACTCAGGTAACAGTGCAGTGCTGATATGTTTAAATGGGGACTCATGATTGCAATGTACCCAATAGCTCAAAGCAGGGTAGTACCAGCATGTTTAGAAGAGTGTAGCCCATGTACACAGGTAACAGTGCAGTAGCTATAGTTCTACAGGCAGATAAATAGGAATAGTGTAGCCCACGCACTGAGGTGCCGGGGCAGTAGTGGGCTCTCTGAAGGCAGAGAAGGATGCTAAAGTATTAAAAAAGGCAGTGTAAAATGGTGTAAAACAGTGTAAAACACTGCTTGTGTAAAACAGCGTACAACAGAGTAATACAGTGTAAAACTGTATAAAACAGTGCGTGTAAAAGCGTATAAAATAGTTGTGTAAAACAGTACGTGTATAAAACAGTGTAAAGCAGACTCACGTTGCCCATGTACTCAGACAGCAGGTCCTGCAGCGCCTGGCGCACAGAGTTGCACTCGGCCACGATGCGCTCCCTGCGGTCGTCACGTGTGCAGGATGAGTCGGCCATGAGGGCGGCGCCACTGATGATGCTCTCCAGACGCTCCTCCAGGGAGGGGCGGAAACGCTCCTCGCTGAAGCTCTGGGGGTCGACGATGATCTGCTTCTGCAGGGGGGGGGGGGAGAGGGGGCGGGGGGGGAGAGGGGCGGGGGGGGGTGAGTGGACTGGTCATGTGGAGCTGACTCAATTTAGAGAGGGAAGGAGACTGATGAAGAGAGCAGAAATAAGGAGAGGGGGAGAGAGGAGGAGAGAAGCAGGAGAGGAAGAAGGAGAAGAACAGGAAGGAGAGAGAGGAGGGAAGAGGACGAGAGAAACAGGAGAGGGAGAGAGAGGAACAGGAGGGAGAGATGGACAGACTGACAGAGACTTCAGCTTTCATACGATTCAACAGGTAGCGTCAGGTCGTGAGACTGCAGTAAAATTCTGGTGGGGGGGGTAAACTGAAGGACATTTGACAGTTCAGTCCACGCCGGGACCACCGTGATGTTATAACCCAAACGCCCACCCCTCTACATGCCATCCCTTTCCACCACACGCCCACCGGCCTGGCTGAGCCAGCAGGGCCGGGGTGCGCACAGGGTCTGGCGTGTGCTCGTGTGGATGCGTTTTTAGAATGTTTTATGCCCCAAATCCACAAAGCTATTTAAAGCCAATGACTCTGTCCAATTTAAAACACAGTAATCCTGGAGCACCTATTTGAGATAAGGATTCGCCTTGCACATCAGAGGAGATTACCCAAGAAAACCCATTAGCCTAATATTAATTTTACACATTTGCAGCGGGAGCAGGGCACAGACTGGGCGCGTGTGTGTATGTGTGTGTGTGTGCTGTGGGGGGCAATGGAGTAAGCAATTTAAAAACATGAGTGTGAAGGCAGCTATGAAAGGCTGGTATCAGTCAGGCAGTGGTGCAGAACAGACAGTCACTGTATGAGAAGAGTTGCTTTAATCTCCCTCTGTCTGCACTTTGCCAGCTCCGGTGGAAATGTAATGGCCACTAAATGAATGTAAAACGAAAGAAACCTCCTTTTACAAACACCTATGTGTGCATGTGCATATGCATATATATATATATATATATATAGTCATGGACGAAAGTGTTGGCACCCCCTGTAAAGATGAGCAAAAAGGGTTATAAAAAATTCACCGTTTGGTGAATTAGCTTAATCTCACACTGAAAAAACAAGAAGAATCCAACCTTTAATTGACGTTAATTTATTATGAGAAAAAAAAATCCCACATCAAGAAATAATTATTTTTAACAAAACCACATTGGCCACAATTATTGGCACCCCTGCATTTATATATAGAATAAAGTAATAATTTTTAATATTTGGTCACATATCCTTTGCATGCCATGACTTCCTGATGTCTGTGACCCAACAACATCAAAAGACTCTTGATATCTTATTTTCTGGTACTCTTACAAGCGATACTATAACATCTCTGCATTTGAATGGATCTCTATTGGAATTGGGGGGTGGGTCTAGATTTAGTTCTTACACAAAAATACACAAAAATTCAGCTATAAACCAAGAGCACCAATATCAACTGATATTTTCTGCAAACAAAGAAAAGTGCAAGATGAATGACCCAATCAATGAGAGCAGAGACGGGCTCAATATGTAGGACAGTGGGTTCATTCCTCCTATTGGTCAGTGCCATTCCCCTGGAGGAGGCAGGGCAGTGAGATGTAGCGCACCCTGCAGATCCTGCGGGTTTCAATCCATCTCATCAGACACCGCTACTGACTGGACTCACCATCCCAAAGTAAAATATGTGCAAAATGCGCCGGTGACAACGCTACGCTAAGGCTTGCGTACAGGGGACTATAGTCAATTACTACACTAACCCCTGACCCACCCAGTGATTACACTAACACCCGGTCCTCACATTACATAAACCCTCAGCCTTGACCCATAGCTATGGGTGGAGGGGATATGGGCTTTTTAAGAGGACCGGGAAGGGCCATTTGTATTGTATGAGTACGGAGTGGGGCGCATCCAAAACAAGGTTTTTGAAAGCTTGTAGAGCTGATGTGCCACTGTTGAAGCCTTCCACTAATTGCATATTGCCACTTGAAATCCATTAATTTGCTCACGCTGACAATAACGAGGCCATTTCACCATTTAGAACTCAAACATGCATATGCCTGACTGTACTCCTTTAACTCTTGTTTGATTTAGTTCATAATGTATTGCTGACTTTACCATAGCTTACAGTGAGTACTATATTCAACGTCCATGAATATGGATAGCTGCTATGTTATGAGAAATGTGCTTAATCTGATCTTTTCTTTAGTTGCTTCAATGACCTTCGGGATGCACTTATTGTACGTCGCTTTGGATAAAAGTGTCTGCCAAATAGGGGTGGGACAAAATATCGATACTGGAATATATCGTCATACTTCCTCTTGCGATACGGTATCAATACACTGGCGCCAAATATTGACATTTTCATTAAAACATACAGGCGCTCTAAACGGATTCGCCACAGCCACAGACTGTAAAATGCATAAAAATGCACCGTTTATACACGCTAAGAAAATCATGTTCACGTATAAAAACAATATTTGTAAAAAACGTTAGTAAAAGCATAGAAAGAATACCAAACCCGGACTACTTCGCTAGGACTAACCCACGATATTTTAATACGACTGACGTTTCGACGTCAACGACGTCTTCTTCAGAGTCAAATGGAAATACAGACAATGCACCGGGAGGTATATAAATACCCTCCCATATTATTAAGCAACTGCTCCGCAGGGAGGCGTACTGGATACATACACTCAATAGTGTGGAACCCAATGGGTTAAATGAGTCGCTGAATCTTTCATGTTTTTTGTAACTTGGGTACAGGCTTTTTGATTTTCATTTTATATTGTTTTATGCCATGCTCACAATAGACAATTATTCAGTTTATTTACCTATGACATTTGTCGGTCTTCTCTCCACCCTGTTAAAGAAGATAACATTGTGTATGTGGTATCTATGACGAGATATATTAGTCCTACACATGCGCACCTTGCTTTGTGTAATTGATGGGAGGGTATTTACATACCTCCCGGTGCATTGTCTGTATTTCCATTTGACTCTGAAGAAGACGTCGTTGACGTCGAAACGTCAGTCGTATTAAAATATTTTTTTTGCTCTGAGCTCTGTGTGCTCCAGTCCTCCTTATCTCGGGTTAGTCCTAGTGAAGTAGTCCGGGTTTGGTATTCTTTCTATTCACTGGTCCTTCTGTTGAGCACCTACAGTTCCTTTTTTATATAGCCGGCTTGTAGCGCGTTTGGGATCACCCCCTTTTTAGTTAGTAAAAGCATGTTTGTACCTGATACAGTACCTGATGCACTTTCGGTTTAGAAGACACCAAATTATTTTTCTCCAAAATCTCTCGTATAAATACGTTTAGGAAAGCAAGTACTCACCAGTATATTCAGCTACAGCTGTTTTCAGATTACCCGCAAAGAGTTTCTGGTTACATTTCGCCCATACAGTCCACATTTCCACAGCAACCAATTATCGCACTTAGGGCTAAAATACGATGCTGTTACTGTAGAAACACAGGCCCTTTTGTAAGTTTAAAAAAACAAAAAAACATTTAAATACATTAGGCTACTTATGTTATGGTTATTATCTCACCAAAAAATAAGTTTTCAACGTAAAAAAAATCCAAGTTATTCACGCATAGCCTACAAAGCACTGTCTGTAAGTCCTTAATTCAAACTTGCAAAAACTAGGCCTGCCTTTAAAAGTATTGATATCAAAATGTGGCCAAGTTACAACAAACAATATTGCCTGTCGTAGCTCACACTAATTAAACTAGCTCTATTCCAAAGCAATGCTATCCAAACTTACCTAAATTATTTAATGCAATTTGGACCTGTGTTTTTTCATCTTAGCATGTGAAGAGATTGTGATCATTCAAACTTTTAATGTCAAATAACAAAAATGGCCTCATGGAACAACATATTTCAATTAATGTTTGACAAATAATTACACTCCAGAAAGGATATGTTTATACTTTGTTGTAAATTTTTTAAATGTTTGCTGCTGCTACAGATTTCTCTACAATTCACAAACAAACATTTACACCAAGAATGACAATTTACAATAGAGAAAGGGGGGATGAATAAATAAATGCAGATAAAAAATAGAAATATGTTGACGTTGATGTTGTATGGTACACAGTTTCATCTCAGTTGTCAAATTCTGTGAAACTGACACCACAATGCAGTGAATACATACATAATTCCTGCTTTTTTTCTTCTTCAGTTACAGATATCGTGATGTATCCTAGATTAATTGTCTTGCAATGTATCAAGTATAGCAGAATCGCTGTATCGTGATACCATCGTTATCGTGGGCAACGTAGTGAAGTGAAGTTTGTGACATAGCCCCTCCACCCTCAACTTTTTCAAGGGAACGAGTCTGCAAAAGAGCAGACTCGGCAAGCTCATATTACCCACAATTCACATTGAACGTCCTATTCAGTGATAATCACGTTAATGTTTACCACGGTATTATACATTAAAAGCACATACAGAATGGAAAATACAGGCTAATCAAGTAGTAGTTTGCTATTTTGGATTTCATAGTTTAGCAAATTGCGTTATGCAGCAAGAGTATCGCAGCTACTGTGGGATGTGGCCTAGGCTACCATATTCTCTGTAGTTAATCTTGCTTTAAAACAGTCTCTCAATATTTTTCCGTATAATTTGCTAGACAGCCTAACAATTAAACAATTTAATTTCTCAATAACCAAGACGAATAGATAAATAAACTTGTGCAGCATTTTACTATATCCACATTTGTGCTTATGCAAAATGTGTTAATAGCCTAGCCTACGTCATGCGAAGTGATCAATGAACAGCACATATTTGGCTAAATTTGTTTTTCTAGCTTGAAAGCCATGCATTACGCTCAACGCTGGTTCCAGAAATTTAGGAGGTTTTCCTCTTTAAATGTATACTTTCTAACGTTTAAATCATTTTGACTAAATCGAGTTCCGTCTTAAATTAATGACATTCTTTAACGTGATGAGAACGCAATGCTAACGTGCAACTCAGACTTGGGATTTTTTGAATTACTGCCACCCTTATTAAACAATCTCACGTTAGTTATCTCTGTCATAGTGATTTGTTAATCATTAGCCCATAGGGCTACATCATTGTTCTTGATTCTTCAGGGAATTTGTTTGATTGACATAAGCAGAGCAAAATAAACGGAAACAGGTTGAAACCGGTTTAAATGCTTTATTCCAGGCACACGGACTGTCCTACATATTTAAATGCTACACAATTTTATGAAAAGAAATATGCTAGCCCACAAAACTTGCTCTATTTATTGATATTTGTTATTCAGTAAATCAATTGCTTGACTGATAATGTAAACAGGTTGAGAGTTTAATTTGTTTAAAGGTAGGCTACGGTGACATGTTTTACATGATCCGAGATCCCACGATACGCCACTGTGCAGCAGCATGGTTAACTTCTGTTCCGAGTATAGACAGGGTGAAGTGCGTCTCAATTCAATAACCTCGCTCCCTCCCACTCGCTAAACGCAAGTGTATACTCCTGTTTTATTGGTATGTGCATCACAATCCTCCCAAGTGAAGTTTGCAAGTGAAGTTTACAAGGGTGGAGCAAAAACTGGATTGGGATGCAAGCCCAGGAGATCCTGAGGTAGTATCTGACCATTGGCTTACTAGCAAACAATTCCCAGAGGTTGGGCAGTTCTGACATCAAAGTCAACCTGGACATGCTCATGGTTCCGCGAGGCTACATATCACCCAAAAGAGCTATGAGTAAGAATTAGTCTACGAAGTGGCAATGTTCACAGTCCGTACCTGTACCTGCAATGCTATGTAGCACAAGGTTCGAGTAG
The DNA here is from genome assembly GCA_029718625.1 of Synaphobranchus kaupii. NCBI lineage: Eukaryota > Metazoa > Chordata > Actinopteri > Anguilliformes > Synaphobranchidae > Synaphobranchus > Synaphobranchus kaupii. Next base: position 6,330,375 of record CM056383.1, on the reverse strand, counting down.
AGTTGCCCTGTCAGACAGGGTTTGTCTCTTCTGTCCAGTGCGTACCACTGGTTCGAAGCTCCATGTGGCTGAATATAGAGAGGCCATTTTAGACAAACAGGTATCGCTTCACCGTAATACAGCCATTATTTAAAATGACTAAAAGACAGAGGGAGCTCATTTGTGTGCTATTTCTTGAAGGGGAGCAATGGAGGATCATGCTGAGAATGTGATAAGCATGTAAAAATGTTGGTGCCTCTGGCTGCAGAAGAAAGCGATCCACAACTCTGACAAACCTCCCACTCCCTCCGCCCCCTGCTGAAGTATTCTAACGATTCATCAGGTAAAAAAATCTACGTTTACGAGCGACATCTCTACTGACCCTCTCTGCTGGCGCGTCATGTTTTCCATGGCAACAAGACGATGACTCACTCAAAAGAAGCTCGGGCTGCACCAAAAAATTCAACCAAATAAATAAGTAAATAGCAGGCTTGTTTGTGTGGGGTGCGCATTGACCATGTCTAGTCACCAGTAACAGACAGGCACGCTGTGAAACTGATGTACTGTGAGCTGTTTTTCCTTCCTACCACAGGCTTTTATATGGAACGCACTACCTCTGCACTGTGCATGTCCCCCCAACTTTCCCTCTCCTCCATTTACTCCCAAACTCTCAGAAAGCATTAGTGCTAAAGAACGGAGCAGGGCTAAAGCAGCCACTGCTCTCCGGGGCAGGACACGCTGTTACAAAGCCCTGCAGGGATTAAACACGAATATACCCGCTACATCCAAACTGCTTCAGGATTAGGAAAAACGCTTCATGATTTATTCCTTCCTGCCATTTGCTGACTGGTGAAGCCAGCGAGAGAAACAGAGAGAGACAAAGAGAGGCAAACAGAGAGAGGCAGGGAGACAGACAAGAGAATTTTCCAATTTCCAGACTGCCTCCAGACACAGCTGCTTACTGACTGAACAGAGGATTTCCAGGAAGAGGAAGCCAAAATGATTTCTCACCCCAACCCCCCCCCCCCCCCCCCCCGGGCCCAAACTATGTTTACCCCGCACAATGAGGTCAATAGACGCACCTTGCAGCTCGGGCACAAATGCATCAAACAGGGACACAGTCACAGGCAATCAGAGGCAAAGTACAACAGGATCTGACCAAAAACGGTGACTCGACTGCGTCTGCACGAGTCCTCATATCCCGTCTACATGTTCATGGATTCCTTTTCCTACTGAATAACTGCTGGCCAAATATGACTCAAGAGCTACCCCTACAGGTGTACAAAGGAACTGCATGTTCCTTCTCTCTCTCTCACACACACACACACACACACACACACACACACACACACACACACACACACACACACACACACACACACACACACACACACACAACACACACACACACACACACACACACACACACACACACACAATCAACAACCAAACACATCATTTGGTTTTGCTTCCTTTCTTCCCTTTATTGGTGAATCTGAGGTCCTGCGGCTACAGTGGTTTTGAAAAGGAGAAATGAAAGATTGAAGGGTAGGTGGCTGGAGAGGGGAGGGTCACCAGTACCGAGAAGAAAAGCGCATGCAGAGCGTGGGGCCGGGGCCCTGCTCTATCGAACAACTAACGCTTCAGAGAGACCATCCCGTCTGAGGGCCGTACCAGAGGAAAAGCATTAACCTCTCGCACAGCGAGCTGCAGAAGGCCAGCCATGGAGTGAGCCATCAAACCGGGACCAATCCACTCAGACCTCACAAGGTGACAAATGCCAACACACTCCAAGCTCATGGAGACTGAGTACGTTTCACTCTCCAATGGTTGCGTCGCGTGGCTTCGGGCGTGGTTTTTCTGCTTTTTGCAAAATTTATAGTTGCATTAGCCGGCACTCATTATACTTTGCCTAATAGTTACTGTTATGAACCCACCCCTGGATCAGAAAGTAAAAGGTTACAAAACCCAACCACAATAAAAACCAGAGGGGGCGAACTCTAACCTACGTGTGTTTGTGTATAGATGCATCCTCAACTCAAACAAAAATACAAAAAAATGATTGCTACTCGTCACACAGGTGCCAAACAATCTCCCACCCCAAGAACAAAATAAATGTATACTTATACATAATAGGGATGGTGTGGATGACATTAGGAGGACCTAAATCCTAACATTACCAACTCACCTGACATCTAATAGCCACCAACTTGACAGCAGCTGAATAACCCCCCCTATTAAAACAGCGCTTCCCAAAGGTCAGCCCCATTGGCAAGTTTTCATTAGTGACAGAAGAGCCATCGTGAATCATCAGTGAATCACTCTTCTGAAGCCAGACACGTATGTGTTAATTACGGGGAGCTGGAATCCCCAGTGGGAGAAGCCAATGACTCTGTCCTGATCCGACAGAACGTCATCCATCTTCTCTTCATGTGGAAATCTCCAAACTTCACAACAGCAGGGCGTCCTGTTCCTGTCAACATGACCGCTCAGAGCATCGCAACAAAAACAAAAACCCGCATTTTCGGCCGTAACTACGACAAAAACCCAGAGAACATGCTTCTCTTCCGGAGAATTCTGACAGCAGATGCAAATGCATCCAAACGCGCTCACCTCCAGAGCAAAAAAACAAGCACCGGTAATATTAAATATTAATATTTGATGAACGGACACGGGGACAAGGGGGCTGTTATTTGCATAAGCTAATTAAAGGTCTACCCATTAGTTCAACTAATTAAGAATAAACCAATATTAACACAAGCAGCTATTATAAACATGCCAAAATCATTTTCAGGGTTTTTTTTTCTTCCCCCTGTGGGATACTCTCGGTGTCACTGACGGAAGATTAGATTTTAAACTTTTCCTATGAATGCTGAACACATCTTTTCAGCGCTTGCAGAAGGAAATCTTTCCCGGCCAAGTTAAGTCTAGGTAGTAAAACACCCTCGAATGTTAAATGATGAGAACAGGCCATTGAACCCGTCTGGACTCTTCATATTTCCTACTGTCTAGAGAAAAGTCCCTAGAGGGCCTCTGAAGCGTCGTCTAGGCATTAATAAATCTCACCAAGTATTAGTGTCACATGCTGGTAAATCATGTTTAGAACATAACATGAAGTTTGGTGATAAATAAAAACTTTGCATGAAATTACTTTTTTGGTAAAAAGATATTAAGCCCATACACGCTTGAGCAGTCCAGGGCAGGGGTGGCCATTCCTGGACGTGGAGGACAGACCTGGAGGCTGTGGGCCTTTCATATAGACCGTGTCTTGAATGACACAATGCATGCATACAAACACAAACACAGCGGTGACTCACATCGAAGTTGTTGAGCGCGTAGGCGAGCTCTCCGCCGCCGGGGGTCTGGGTGAGGGCGGAGTCTTCGGAAGCGGTTGCCTGGGCGGCGTTGGAGATGCCCGACACGGCGTGCTGCAGCTGCTTATAGATCAGGTCCCGGTTGGCCTTGTAGGCCGCCACATCGGGGTGCTGCATGCATGCGCGGGAGGCAGTGTACAGCATGGGCACGTTGCGCTGGAGCACGCCCCGTGCAGCCGCCATCTGGTCCTTATGGTGAACGTCTTTCAGCTCCTGGAACAAGGAGACAAGCCCATTTAAACACCCCGCCCCAACTTAATGACACACTCCCTTTAACATCATACCCCACCCTCTTTAACATCTGGCCTCACCCCATTTAACATCCTGCCCCCATTTCATGGCCCACACCCCTTAAAACAGATTTATTTTCTCTTTTTTATTTTTTTTATTTTTTTACTTCAGCGTGGCTCATAGTTCCTTAAAATGACAGTTTTTGAAAGCACAATTCGCTCATGCTTGCTGACAAACAGCCTCCGTTTAACTGAGTCATTCTGTAACAGCACCTGGCCCCGGTGTCATTTCCCTGCTGTCAAAAAGGTGTCACACAGCAATAATGTAGCAGAAAAATCAGCCTTGCGGGCCCTACATAAACATGCTCAAAGATACTCCAGCCAATCAGCAGTCAGGAACAACATCACCCCCGCAAAGACACTCTCTCAACATCTTTTCTTCTCAAAGAATTACAATTAACCAAAAAAAAGAGGGAGAAATTAAGTGTCACATATCTCTCCAATAAATAAACACATGCGCCGCTAGTTGCGATATCTCACATCTTACCTGCAATAACTATCGACTGGCCTGTCAGTGCCCTCCACAATTTATCACAGTAGTCAAGCCAGTGATGTTCCGTTTATGAATCACTTAGGCCAGGAGTGGGGAACCCTGTTCCTGCAGGGTAGTATCCATCTCTGGATTTCATGCCAACTCACGCTCTTTATTTATTCAGCCCCAATCGTTTACACGGTCTAGCGTTTTAGCTACGCTTGCTGATAAACTCATGAATGACCGCTGCAGCAGCCATTGTATTGTGCATGAAGCCATTGTATTGAATCGAGTCCGGATAATCGGTGGAAACAAAGGCCTACATATACCCAGTTTACTTCAGATCTGACTAGAGTTCCCCATTTGTCACTAAAGCGGTCAAACTGCTGTGCCACAAACTATGCTATGGCCGCTAAGCAATGCCGAACCAAAGGACTGAATCTCCTTCATGGGTGTTGGGACTTGTCCCAAGCCCTGACACAAAGCTAATTTTTCCACTGATTGCCAAGGAGGTGCATTCGATGTGGAGGTCAAAACCCGGGGTCCCCACTGCCCCCCTCTCTGCCACCATGACACCCAAGTGTGGGAGCCCCTAAATCAGGGGAGCACCCACATGCCAGCTCAACCCTACAAGGCCATTTTAACATGGGTCCATCAAATTCTGCACTGTTTCCAAAGGCTCTGTTGTAAGACATGTTCAGATTTTTCATTCTGAGGACGGCTACATCCTAGCATCTTTAGACAGGGAAAAAAAAGAGCACTATGACAGGGCTGCGGAAAAAGACACTCAAATGTGGTGTGATCTCCCATTTCCATCATCGTAATGATTCACACGATCAAGAATCAGCTCCACAGCAAACGCTTGCTTTTAACCAATAAAAGGGGAAATAAAACCTAGTTTTATTTTCTATTAATGAAGGACAGCCTGAGAACCCTGCATTAGAGGAGATTTCATTGACGTAATTAATTTTTCTTTTCCTGGCTGTAAGAGCGAGTGAATGTAGATCTCTCAGCAGGGAGTCGGTATTGACACAGAAAAAAGTAGAGCTTCATACAGAGCTTGGGGTGGGAGAAAAGCACAGCGAGATCACTTGAATATTCGTGGAGCCAGAGAGCGAGGGAATATTTGAATGTCAAACTGAATCGGAACCCTCCAGTCGTGACCTGAAGTGTTACCACTTGAGGACTGGACGGGCGAAACATTTAAATGATGTGTGCTCTTGCTCCCGGCTGACAGTGAGAGAATGATACCTGCTGTCTCTTGGCTGCCATCAGGTTCAGCTTGTCCACCTCTGGCTTCAGGGCCTTGTACAGGATGCCCAGGTCCTGCTCGGTGCTGGCGTTGCGGACTTTCACCAGGTTCTCCTCCACCTATGCAATATGAGGGGGTTTAACTCGTCAAAAAGACATAAAATATTTGCAGAAACTGCTGATCGCCAACCCGACGCAGAGAGCCGCAAAAAGCCGTACCGCTCAGCGCTGTTTGTAAATAGTGGGCCGTAAAACAAACACGCTGTCTGATGTCGTTTAACTTGAAGCTCAATACCTCCCCAAACATTTTCCCCAAATTTGTTGTGAAAGCTTTCGCTTAATGAAAAAAAGAAAAGCGTCATCATTAGTGAAAGATGGAGAGGCACGGAAGGTGGTTTCCAATCTGCAGGAAGAAAGCGGACGGGGAGCAGCCAATTTGTCTGTGCAAACACTCGGCTGCTTTGCAAAATGTGCCCAAAACACAAATAAATGACACAAGTTAACAAGCGCACACGCGCGCTACCAAATTAATCAATGCGCCAATTAAAATAAACTATGCCAGCGCAAGTCCAAAGTTAGATACTCAACAGTCCTCCAGCCGCTTAGAAACAGCAGCATTAAAGAAAATAAATAAATACTTAAAGCATTAACGATGAAAACGCAAATTAGGAGGCAGAGTCGTGATTGTGCTGGAAGGCGAAATGAAGAAGCGAAATGTGAAATGTCAGATGGAGCAGACGTCACGGACACGGATGGCTGAAGACATGTTGGTTGGGGGAGAAATAAAATAAAGGATAGATTGAAAAATCTCAATCCCAACATGTGAACATAAGGCGGGAGAAAAAAGTTTGAAGCTCCGGGGGGCCCATCGAGGCCAGCTGGCAGAGCCCCTGAACCAGGGCACGTCTCAGAGCAGGGCCCCAGGATGGAGAGGGAGAGAGGAGAAGGGAGGAGGAAAAAAGGGACCTGGAGAGGAGTAAGAGGAGAGAAAAATGAGAGGGGGAGGAGATAAAGAGGTGAGGAAGAGAGGTGGACAAGAGGAAGTAGGGGGGGCAGAGCAGGAGAGCAGGAGAGTAGAAGAAAGGAATGAAGGCCAGTGAAGGGGAGGAGAAGAGGAAAGGAGAAGCTGGTGGGTGGGAGGAGCGAGACCCTCCCCCAGGGTGTGGCCAAAGCAAGGCTCCACCCTCAGGAGCAGAAACGGTCGAGGGAATGGGAACGTAGCGCTGCTCACCAGCTTCAGTTGCAGCAGTAGCTTGTAGACATCAGCCATGTCGGCGAGCACCAGCAGGTGGGTGACAGCGGACAGCAGAGCGCGTGCCGCGCGGACCATGTTCCCCCTCTTCACCGAGGAGCAGGGGTCCTCCGCAAACTCGCTCGACGCAGTCTTCATGGAGTCGCCTGTGCAGAGACGAGCAGGGGAGAGGAAGAGTCACCCGAGGCACAGCTTACCTACTCGCACTCGTAAAAGTCCTGCTCTACATTGAGATGAGTCAAAAAATACTATTATCTGTTCTCAGAAAATCTCATTTGGGTCAAATACCCATCTGAAATTATTTATTACTTTATGAACTGGTTTGAAAACACTCCATAAGATACCTCAGAATTTTAAAACAAACCTGTTAAATGTTTTTACTGCTTTATACTGCCGTCTAAATGGTTAAAAGTATTTAAAATTAAGTAGGCATTTGTGTGCTGTAACCGAATCAACCTGTCTGCGCGGTAACCGAATCAGCCTGTCCACACAATCTCAGCGCTCAGGAGTACACAATATATCTGTTTAATATTGTTGTAGAAAAAATATAATCCACTCTGAGATTGGAGGGATTGCTGTGATAAGGCACTCTTTATTACACGGTCCATGGACAGAATTCACAATACATCAGTACGGCGCCTTCTGTGAAACAAAGCAGCAGGTTCTCTGATTATGCGTTTTACGTCAAAACGGTGTCAAATTCTACATTGATCCCACCACGTACATAGTAAATATTCTTGTAGTTCCCCCTGAATCAGCTCGAGCTAAACATCTTTATCTTAACTTGTGAAGAATATACGGACACATGCACACGCCCGGAGTAGGCGTCCGGAAAAGTGACGTGCCGGGTCACAACCGTGCCAACATGGAGGGTGGGCGGAGCCACCAACTGCCAGTCACCCTGTGCCGACATGGAGGGTGGGTAGAGCCACCGAATGGCAGCCACTGTCAACCAGAAAGCAGAATGCACTGTGCCAGGTGTGGGGCGATAGGGGTTTCTCCGTCAGCGTTTCTTTATGGTTTTCATCTATACGGAGGAGCCGTGTCTCAGCTGCTCTGCCTGACCCTCATAGCGCCCAGCGCTGGCCCGGCGGTTAATATGCGGCGGAAAGCGCTCATTAAAGGATTGCGCGGCCCTGGAGCAGGAGCAGCCCCCTGCGCATTACCCCCCTGCCTGCCTCTCATCACCGACCGTGAGCGCCCTCTCAACCCGGCTCTCACACGGAGGAGCGCGCTCAAAACGGGGGTTACATCACAGCCATAACCACGAGGCCTCCTGACACCCCCCCTTCCACCAGCCGCCACACGGTCCATAAATCCACCCAATTTACAGCTCTGCGCTGGAACTGTGCTGCAGCGCTACCAATAATTCCTCTCTTTTTGTAAACTTTATACATCACGCAGGCGATGTGTTGTGTCCTTGTGTTTCCTTTTAAAGCCGAACACCATGGCAGTTTCAGCCTCCGCTGCCATGCATGTGCTTTGCACAAATTGGTTCAGCTGCAGCGGGCGCGAAAAAACCATAGATGCAAAAATTGAATTCATAAAAACTGCGCACTAAACGCGCCTACACGGAGGCAAGCTGATTTGTGACATGTAGGTGTGTATTCATAAATCAAAGTAATGTGCTCTTTAAAATGTATAAAAGTGCTTTTATTAGATGGCGTTTAAAGAAATGAACAATAACATATTTTATTGTGAAAATAAAATATTAAATAAAATTTTTATTTACAATAAAATAGAAAGCATGAGACAGACTTAGATTTCGTTTTCAAATTTTAATTTATTACAAAGGCAAAGGCAGTTAAACTCTGAAACTGCAGCTTGATTAACGGGAAGTGGTAAAGCGTTACAGTCTGTGGAGTTTGAGTAAGACCACAGGCTACAGTAAAGTATATGTTAAGCGCAGAAGTCCTTATCTGAGCAAAATTCTCCTAGCAGCCAGAAAATGTACTTAAGGGTGCAAATTATCCCCCTTTTCAAGACTTCAGAGAACTCTTTAGAAAAGGCAATAAACTAAGACCGATTCAATAGCAGTTCTAATGACCTCGCAATTATCTGATGGCACTCCGATAGTCAGATTAAGCTTTTCGATTTTACAGGGAGAATTTTCTTGGCTTGTTAAGATCACTCATGAGAATAACCGAATAACCGCTATAAAACACGGGCTGAAAGTCAATAATGATGGAAATTTAAATATCACCGAATTTAATGAGAACACATTCAGAACATGGTCTAAGTCTTTACTTCAACAGCCGTAAAAGGAGGTTGGGGATTTTGGATAAATCATATTACAAGTGAGTAGCTGCACGCTGACCAACAGCATCGCCGGAGACCTCACCCCGACCAATGGTATCACCAGCGAGACACCCTGTTGACCAACCATATCACTTCAAAATGCTGAATTATAACAAACCATACCACTGGTTCCATTTAAGTGTGTGATCAATTCCCCATTGATTTTTACATGGAGAAACAGCAGTCTATTTGCAAAAACACTTAAAAATGTGAAAACACAAATCTAGGGGACCACATACTGGAGTTAAGGGGGGGAGGGGGGCAGAGACCAGCAGGCATACACATTGTGCGGCGGTAGCAGCAGCAGTCACAGACTGTCAGGGTAAGTCAAAGGTAGCGGATAAAGGGGCAAAATGGGGACATCCCAGCGGGACGGTCACTGCCCTTCCTTAAAGTCCCTGTCACCTCGATTGATGAGCCCATTTTGACAGGACAGATAGTGATCAGCGTTCCTCTAATAAACTGCCATCCATCACTGCAGGACCACCAAGAGACTGCAGTTTAACATGCGCATCACACAGCCTGGGAGCTCTGCTTCTGAAGCCATTAACGCCTCTGCACAGAGCACCTGCTAAAACCACGCACGCACGCACGCACGCACGCACGCACGCACGCACGCACGCACGCACGCACGCACGCACGCACGAAAGGGACAGACCACGACTCAAAAGGAGAAAACATTAAAATGGGAAGAAAAAGCAAATGACAAAATAATAAAAACCAAGGGTCTAGTCAACTGAATTCAATAAAGGCCTGTAAAGATGCAGAAATCTAAACGAACACAGGGGGGGCATGGATTTGCCTTAAAGCACCTTGAAAGTGTGTTACACTGTGATTACTGTCTGTGCTCTTTTCCCCTCCACACAACAGCTGGTGTCCCACAGCTGGGGAGGGCCCACGCATTTCCAATCTGTAGGAGATTTACTCCCATTCAATGGAGGCATTATCAGGCTGGTCCAACTGCAAAAAGCTGACGAAGGCGCATAGCTGGCGTTCCGGGGCGCTGGCGGCGGACTCGCCCGCGCATTCCGCGCTGACGAAACCACGGCGCGACCCCGCCCTGAAGCTTCACACCCATAAACCACCCGGCTGAGACCCGGAGACCCGACTGACTGTGTATATGGGGGAGGAGTGATGTAGGAAAGGGGAGGTCTAGCATGGGGGGTGTGGAACTATTCTGTACATCGGAGAGAGATGGGGGAGGGGGAACAATTCTGTCTATCTCGGAAAGCGGGGGCTCTATTCTGTACATCCTGGGAAGGTGGGGGTGATCTATGCTTTATATTGGGGGAGGGGGGTACTGGGGCTGAAGAAGGAGTTTATGAAGCTGGAACGCAGTTCAAGAAAGCTGATGGCAATTGCCATCGCCAATTCTATTTTTTCCTCTTCCTTCGCAGTTCTTTCAGTTTGGTGATACAGGTGCTTTCTCCAGAGGGCCGTTAAATAAGAGTTTTTCCAACCGGGCGTCTCGGCCCCTTTCTCAGGCCCGTCTTGACAAGGGGGCTGGGGGGGTGACAGGCGAGATGGCCTCCTAATTGCTTTCCACAGGCCGCAACTGCAACGGACTGGGGCGCCCCGGCGTTTCGCCAGTTATTTGGGGGAGCCATCGTGTTTGGCGGCAACCCCCTGAACGATGCTGACAGAAGGGCCTCGGGCCATTCTGTACCACGCGCGACATTGCTCCTCTCTGGCCCTGCAACCGCGCAGCCAGGATTAGCGTCTGATAGACAACTATTTATTGTGAGCACCATGCAAATCCTCTTAGCCCCATCCGCACGGAGATAAGCGGGGTAAGTGGATAAGCATCCGGAGGCCCACCTTTCACTCTGGGGAGGTCATAAATGGAGGGCATGTTATTACAGCCTGGCCTTGTACCATCGCAAGTGCGTTTACTGTCTATCCCGTACCGGGGGGGGAGGGGTGCACACGATTTATACAACCTGACCCATACCTTCCCACTCGTGACTACAGGCACACCTGGTACCCTCCAGTGTCATCGCTTCCCGCCCTGTACTTTCAATCTGCTCCGCGCGGTAGTGAACATTATTACTACACGCCCATACCTTAGCGTGCGGCATTACGACCTGCCTTGAACCAAACGCACACATTATTACAACCTCCCCGGTGCTTTAGTGTGTTATTACAACCTGTCTCATAACCAGAGGGAAAATCCCTCGTGACACGCCGCCCCTTCAACTCCGCCCTAGTCACATGTTAAACAATGAACACATGCATGTCGCGTCAATTGAGCATTTAGGGAATATTCGAGAATGATGCCAGATTCCAATTCCTTCAGCTAAGCGTGAGTGGACTTTTGAAGAAGAGAAGCATCCTATTCCCTCTGCATAATTCCAAGACACAGACACAGACACAGACACAGACACAGACACAGAGAGGAGAATAGAGAAACGCATGTTAATGCCTCTCTGCAGGGCTCATGTGAAGCCCAGCAGAGGAGTGTCTCCTGCAGCAACACAGTCTGAATCTTAATGCTTCTTATTGGCCTTGTGTCTCTGCCATGGCGTCCCTCATCCCACTGTGGTCATGAACGCTCATGTCTGCCCTTACCTTGCTTACGCACGTCCTCCACGGCGGCGGTCAGCTCCTCCTTCAGGAACTGGCTCTCCTTTGCAATGTTGTCGCCCTTCTCCAGGAAGTTCTGGGTGGCCGTTTCCACCGAGGCCGCCAGCACGTGGGCCTTCTTGGACCGCCCCTTCTTCTTATTGGACGGGCCCTTGTTGCTGGAGTTCACCAAGGTGGTGACCTATACGGAGAAAAGAGGCGCAAGGTGACATTTCATACTGAATGCAGACGAGTCGTCATTCTAAGCAGTAACATGGCTCCTAGAACGCAGCTAGTCTGCAATAATAAATTAATGATCATCTCCACTGCATGAGCCTCCAGACCTTTGTAGTGTATTCAGGAATCCCACCAGATCCCTCCCAGAACACGCGTCTTATTCATAGCCTTTGTAAACAAGATTCCTGCGAACGATGTGTAGAGTTGCCCCATCACCGGTGCTCTTACCTGAGTGACCAGCGGCTCCAGCAGTCTCTCCACCGCCAGCGTCCGGATCTCCAGACTCTTGGGGTCCCATTTGAAGTTGATGTTGGCCGTGTTGATGTTTGTCATCTTCCACACAGGCTCTGAGGGGGGGGGAAGCGCGTCCATCAATCACAGCTCAATTCGGCTTTATTTACAAGCTTTTCAATCCCGCTTTTTACAAGCACAGTCACAACAGACGCTTTGCGGGAAAACAGGAAATGGGAATATTGGAAAAAACCGAGCCTGAACCCCAAAAACAAGCAAGTGAGGTTTTAAAAATAAATAAAAATCTCCCCAGTGGACAGAATATATAGCACTCCGAGGCGAAAAAACGCCCCAGTCAGGAGAAATATTTGGGTGAACACTGCTATTGACAGGGAGTCCATCATCAGCTGACAGGGCTGGTGTCAATAGTTATAGATGGGCTAAGTGGTAATATGGAGGCAATGGGGAATCTATTGAAGCAAATAATCATAGCGGTCGGGCAGATTATAGCCTGAGGTATTAAAGTAACTGATAAAATAGACAGCCTGTCTGCGGAGAGAACTGCAGATAAATACCCTCAGAGGTTAGTGCAGCCTTCAGGGACGACCACATTGCTCACAGGAAACCTGGCAGGTGAGCAATGCCAAAGGCTCAAAAGGTAATGGTCAGAGCTGCCTTGACCTTGAGTTGACCCATATTAAATTGAATGCCTGCTCGCCCGTCTGTACAGAACCTGCTAACACGGCCTAATCTGTTCAAGCTGGGATGCCAGGGTATGCCATTAAAGGAATCCCAATTTCTCTACATGCAGCCCAAACGGCATTCAGCCCCTGTGGAAAAACACTGCTTTCGCCCTGCCTGGCCATCGCTAAGAAGCGGTTGGGTCTGCTGCTCCAGAGCCGTGGGAGACTGAAAATAACGGATTGCGCCTGTTCTTAAAATGTTTTGAAGTTCTGACCCGAGTCTGGGCTATCTGGCGTGACAGGCCCGACGACGTGCCCGTCGACGGCCCACGTTCCAGAGCGAGATAGAGCGGGCCTGAGTGAGATAAGCTACGTGGAGAGCCGAGTGGTCTGAAGCACCAGGCCACAGCAGTCTTCACAAGTAAAGCAGTCCTGCCGTTACAACAGCTCCAGGGAGAGCAGCTCTGTGAGTGCTCCCCTCAGTGCTCCAGCGAAGCAAGGCCCTAAATGAGAAGTTACTACTGTAGCAGTTAAAACGTACGGATCAATTATATCTTAGATGTCTATGGTGGCACAGTGGAGTGGTGGCTAGCACTGTCGTGTGGGTTTCTTCCATGTACTCCAGCTTCCTCTCACACCAAAGACATGTATGACAGGTTAGGTATACTCCTGCCATTGCCCTTGACCAAGGCACTGGCCTCAGAACAAGAGTGGGTCCCTGGGCGCTGCACTGTGGCTGCCCACTGCTCCTAAGTAGTTAGGATGGAAAAAATGCAGAGGACAAACTACCCCCCACGGGGGTCAATAAAGTATAAATCAACTTGTGTGAACATGTATTTTCGAAAGCTTTGCTAATATAACTAATAAAGCTATGGGACATCTGACAAAGACATCAAACATTACAAGTGAACATATCAAGACAACTGCATCAGCTCTGCATCAACAGAGGGTGTGGAGTCAAACATCCCATAATTCCAGTGGTTCACAATGCTCATTTCCTCTGTTAAACACCACAGTGAGAGAATGGGAAGAGCTGATGCAAAGGGGCACCGTTGCTGTGGTAGCCCACGAAAACAGCCTTCCCGAAAACCTGTAAATGGGATGATGAAAGGGGACTGTAGCAAACTCCGCCAGCGAAAACAACGGTGGGGGGAACGCTCTCCAAAAAACAATGTTGCTCATTGTGGAAGGACAACAAATTACCTGTCAAGCTAGACAGAGAAATACAGGTCGAGCGGAGGAAAGAAATGCATTCACTGCTTCAGAAAGACAAGTTCTGTTGTCATGCAAATAAAGCGTATTTTAACCTAACTTCGAAAGGGAGAGGGGGAAAAAAATGCATTCCGGGCATTTGTACGACACTTCCATTACCGTGGAGTTGTTACAGGACAACAGAAGAATAACAAAAATGGCTTGATTCACAGCTAGAAAAACCCAGGTTGAATTGTTGTGGATTCCCAACGGAACAACTTTGAGGAAACGGCAACATTCTCAGAGAGAGGGGAGAATATTTTCCTTCATCTCTCCCAACAAGGTCGTTTTCCAGGCCCTGTGAACTCTGCTGCTCCTTCTCCTCCTATCTTATGACAGTGGGGGGGGGGGGGGGGGGGGTAAAGAGGTGCAGGGATTACTGCAGGCATTAGTGGGTCACAGGTACAGAAAGGTTCATGGTGTTATAAGTGTTATGCAGAGATCTCAAATCTAATGATGTTGGTGGTACACCTTGGCATTTAACTACATAATTCTGTGATTGGTTAAAGAGTCAACACACATTTTTCAAAGAATAGGCCTAATTGCTGCTGATTGAAAGGAAGCTTGTGGCACTCCAGGACTGGAGTTTGAGGTTTCTGTGTTTGTGGGGTGAGGTACAGACAGTGGTTACAGGTAGAGGGGCAGGGTGGGGTAGGTGTTAGTGGGTTACAGGTAGAGGGGCAGGGTGGGGTAGGTGTTAGTGGGTTACAGGTAGAGGGGCAGGGTGGGGTAGGTGTTAGTGGGTTACAGGTAGAGGGGCAGGGTGGATTTGCCAATTAGCACAATTCTTCAGCCAGGATGTAGAACTAAATAGTGAAATCAGCTCGCTGACTTAACGGGTGGAAGAAACACATGGCAGGACTTTTACTTTCGGGACCCCTGGACTTTACACCTCTGGTGCCCCTAATGCAACACAAGGCATTGCCCTTCTGTGGTACACAACTCCAGCATTCTTTCAGCACTGTGCTTTTCTTTTAACCATCTTTGAAACCTCACACTGGCTCCGCCCACATTTTTATCACTGTTTACAGCTCGCAGACGCTCTTATCCAGAGAGCAAGGCTGGAGCAGCTGTGGTCAACCGACAATAGACAAATCTGAGTCAACTGCAGAGATCTGTGGCTTCTCAGTTTTTTTTTACTGGTACAAACTATTCTAGAATATCGAAGCAACACCTCAAGCTATTTTTATAAACTCCAAAAAGGACAACGGCTAATACCTATACAGATGTGGCATTAAGAAAACTCCAGTCACTGCCAGATAGCTCGGATACCACCTGCCGTGCATGCACGGGCTGCTCCTGACTCATCTATTTTGAGCTTGTGCGCCACTACCAGAAGGGGTCCAAATCACTCATCTAAAAATATCACCCTGGGGCAAACAAGATAAATTTAAGTGAAATTTGCAATCATTGACGTTTCAGTACAACTATTAAAAGGTTCCAAACTCGTGACAGAAATCCACTTCCAAGAACATATTAAAGCCTTTAAAAGAGCAGCCCTCCTGGCATTACCGGTGCATCCTCCAAAGCACCTCTACGACAAGGCCTGCCCATCTCATCGTGATGGAGCTGTAGTGTAATCAAATCCCAAATGCACATAAAACAAACACTGGTGCCGCTCTTATATAATGTAGCTTCCACTCGCTCAATTGGTTGCTCGGCAAAGCAAAGCCATTAAAATCTGTTGTGGAACCACCATCATTGTTTTTAACTGACCTGAAAGTCAAGTCATAATGGCATATGGACAAGAAATGATTTGGATAAACAAGTGAAGCAGCCCTTTGTCCACCATCACCTAAATAGGAAAAGGAATAAAAATTAATAACTGGTGTAAAAAAAAATGTATATAAATGTAATTAGATTTTTAATGGAGTGCATCTTCAAATTTTAGTGTCCAGTCAGAAAGCCTGGGTCTACTGGATATAAAATAAATGTAATAAAACACTAAGAGTTAATATTAACAGCGCTGAAGGGTTAGACTGACAGCCATTAGGCATGGAGAACTATTACCGAGGCTCCTGTTCGATTTAGTGTTGATGCCAGGAGCACAGCTTTATTGATTAGTCTTCACGCACTGATTGTCAGGGCAAACCCTCAGGGTCTGTAGCAGCCGTTAATAGTCCAGACTGATTGACAGAAATGGTCTGCCTCCGGGTGGGTCTGTCTGCTTTTTACACCCCAAATAACGCAAATCGTCCCAAATCCACTGCGATACCAGCAGTATCCCGTGTAGCCCAAATTATTTCGGTGCTGGGGCGTGACATCATCAGTGTGACGAAAGAAAGGGGGGGGGGGGGATTTCTCGTCTGACTCGCTTAATTACTGCTAAGAGTAGCCTAGGCTACTTCGAGGATTTAATTTCCCTAGCCACAAAAATAGTATTACTGATGTCTTTGTTTTGAAAGTAGACACTAAAACCTACCCACATTCGACCCCGTATCCAAACTACTGAGTATAAACAGCCACAGATTGAACCATAAACCAGGACACAAACCCCCCGTATTTAGTGACCAGGAAAGAGGCCAAACTCTTTCAAAAGGCGTTTCCCCTGGGCTGTGAGGCGACATTACCGCATGTCAATCCAGGACGAGCGTAACCCAGTCGATGACCCGATTAAAAATGTAAAAAATTATTAATTTTTAAAACTCAAACCGCGTTGCTACTGTAGTTGTGGGAAGTGAACGCCTAAACTGCTAAAACACTTAGCTACGTTACCTGGTCACCTTTACCTATTGCGACACTGAACAGGAAGTGGCGCCTTCTCCCAAAACTTCCATAAGAGTCCAGTGGTGGTTATTTTAACGACTGAGCTGACGAGTTCTGGCAACTATATGGGTCTTCAAATACTATGGCCTTGGCGAGCAAGCCAAAGTAAGCTCCAGGGCCATCCACTACAAAAGTACGTAACATTCCCTATTCCCGTTTTATTTTATAAGGCCTTCAGAGACCGTTGAAACACTTCGCCAGCTAACCAAATTTCACCTAACGTTTAACGTTACTGTTGCAAACGGTTAGGGCACTAAAAAAAGCAAGTATGGCACAGTAGCCAAAATTGATAATTAGTAGCTTTGGGTTGCAGAAAATATATAAGTTAACTTTATTTTTTTAAATAAACAAGTAGCACTAGTCCAAAGCCAGCTAAGCCTTCTACGCAAGGGGCAGGATACATCAGATAGCAACAACATTCCGTAGGCAACGTTAACTATTTAGTCTAGTGAATATTAGCCGTCCATAAACAGCCAAATGAGTCAGGCGTCGATATAGCCTAACCTGGGATGCATGGTTGCCAGCGTTAGTTAAATGTTAGTTAAACCGTTAAATACAAACTCGGAAAACATGTTCGCCTGTTAAGACACGCGAAGACTGAACCCACCCAAACCAAATTCAAACCACCAAGGATATGGATAAATTCGCTAAACTAGCGTTAGCTTACTAGCTAACAACCTTTCAGGAGTGTTTTTTAGCCGCTAGTTCGCTTGTTAGCTAAACGTTCGTTCTCACTAGCTAGACATACGAAGGCAAACAAAATGAAACTTACCCAAAGCAATTAACCGAAGGGAAACTGTAATACGAGCGCTTCAAAATGGAGGAATGGTGGCAAAATTCCGCAAAAGTTTTCCTTTCGCTAACCCCCTTTCTCTCGCACTCTGTTGAGTTGTTCCAACTAAGGAAATATGGAGTTCAGTAGCTAGTGTGCTTCCTTTGTGCTACAAAATAAATCTATTGAAAACGCATACACGAAAGTGTACGCGTCCCGGAAAAAACTGGAATTAAGTCAACAGGTACTTTCAGAGTTTTGAGACGGGCGAATAAATGCTCTGTAAAGTTTGCTCTTTACTTTGGGGTTTCCACGGAGGGGGGCTCACGCGCTTCCGAGAACAGCGTCAGCGGACAAACAGGCGTGTCGGGACAATGCACTAGCCACACCCACGCAGCCATCGTGGATCAGGTGTTTGTAGGGCGTGGCGAATATGCTAAACTTTTGTAACCAGAATAAATTAAAAAACAATAGAAAGTAATAGAAATTATGCAGAGGTGGAAATCCAGGGAAATCCTACCATGTGTTTCTTCCATCCATAGACTCAGCCAGCTGATTTCACTATAGTTCTACCTCCTCGCTGAATAATTATGTTAATTAGCAAATCCAGGTGATTGGAGCAAAATACTGGGGAGGACTTTTACTTTATGTCCCCTGGATTTCCACCACTGCAATTATACAAGGTTTAATTTTAAATTATACTTCTAATTTAACCGATCTAATGGCCCTTCAACAAACAAGTATAGGCTATGCACAAACGCTCACACGTAACACTCAATCCTAGAGTCTATTTGGCCCCGTGTGCTTTGTCTTAAATTGCAAGCGGTAGGCCTTTCAAGCAGGTTTGTAAACTTTATAAGCCTTAGAAAATCCTCCAGGCTGAAACATAGCGTGTGTTTGTGTACATTATTTTTTATCATCTCATATAAACGTTTCTCGTTTTGAGGACTGCTGACATCCTGAAATTATAAAACAAGTGAAACTTGAACTGCACCCATAATAGAACAACGCGCAACCTAGAATATGTTCTTTGACAATATTATGGATGGGTTTTTTTTTTTATAAACATATTTTCGTCACTAATAGATTTGTTTGAGTACTTGCATAGAATATTTAAGTGCGAGGGGAATTATTCAGTAGGCTGAATGTGTTCCCATGACTCCCAACTGCATTTTTAACAGACAGATAAATCAACTGGATTTATGCTGAAATTAAGATCATTTGTTTGGTCGTGTTGTACTTTTTGTGGACATTAACGCGGACTATAAAATATTACAGTGATTAATAACTTGTGATTTGTCATTTATTTTATGTTGCTCCATTACTGAACGATAATATGCTATAGGCTACTCGGCTATTTTCTAAAATATATTTGTATTTATTGTTATTTGTTTTACATTGACAGACAAGTGTAAAATTCTAAACATAGGCCTAAATCTATCAAATTTATTTTGCAACAGTTAGGCTACTTAGAACTGGCCATATAATCTGAGTTTTGCAGTCACCGTGTTCTGGAATCATGTATTTTTTAAGTCAATTCACATTAAACATCAACGTGTTCTTCCAGACAATGCATACCAATAACATAGAACACATGTATATCTCCTACCTCCAATATAGCTGTTTTTTTTGTTGTTGTTTTGTTTTGTTTTTATCTGATTAAAAGCATGTCACAGTGATTTTCATCAGTGTCTGCTCTTCAGAGCCCTACAGGCACCAGGGCTTACATTCCCCTGTCCACTGAAACGGAGACACCCCTGGGGCCAACAGAAACAATCACATTCCACTATACAATGCCTGAGCTGCCAGGGGTATTGGGTAGTCTCTAGCTGTATGTGCAAAGATACCCACATTATGTTATTCAAATAAAACACAAGAATACAAAACATCCAATGACCAGCACAGGCCATCTCATCTATACATGTCTACATTGCTGACTGTCTACAGCAGAAGTGTTCAGCTGGTGGCCCGGGGGCCAAATGTGGACTGCCTTTTTAAGAAGGCTCTTACTTCATTCACATTGCCCACCAGAATTATTGGCAACCCTGGAAAATGTGAGCACAAATATGAGTTATAAAAATGTCTTTGTCATTTATCAGCATGACCTTACACTCAAAAATATTTACCTAAATATTTACCTTTTATCTTTAATTTAGGTAAAATTATTCAATTAAAAAGAAAGATTGTTCATAAAAAAAAATATATTTTCTCAATAAATAAACATGTCACAATTATTGCCAATGCTAGAAATAGTTACAAATAAAACCTAATTGAAGTGTATTCCAATCATTGATTGTATAAAAATATGGACAAAGCCACTGTGACGTCACCCATTGCCTTTCCACGGCCTCGTAAAAACTGAATTGAAGCTCTGGATGTCTTTTTCGCCGTCCGTTTGTACAAACTGCGCCTGCTCCGTGGAGCCGAAGAGGACTCAACCTGTCCCTCTGATTGGTCCTGAACAAATGTTAATACCCTGTCCAAACGACACAATATTTTAAAAAATCAGCACATGCAGACGCATTAGATGAAGGAAAGGCACCTATTGCAATTACATTTTTTTGTGGGAAAAATTTATTGACTGAGTATTTTGACCACATTGCGGCCATTGACTTACATGGTGAAAGACCTATACTGGAGCCAATCGCAGTGGCGCTAGTGAGCAACGGCACAATTGCCGCTCCCAGCCTAACCAGGAAGTGAGCTTCAAAACGAAAGCCCAGTCTTGGTCCCTTGATTCCAATTCATATTTTACTTTTTTAAGCACCCCTGAGTCTTAGGAACTATTATGTGGTCATTCATGACTTCCTGTTTCACCGCCGGGGTATAAATAGGAGGTGACACACAGGCCAACACCCCATGAGCCGTGACCGAATACGATCCCTGGCTGCATTCGAATAGTCAAAAAAATAGCTCCTTTTTCCTTTCCTTGCAACTTTTCTTTGACCTTGCCAGAAAACGTCATGGGGGTCAAGGAAAAGTTGGATGGAGAGATTTACAAGGAATCTAGGCTGCGTCTCAATATTCTTCACTCCCCACCTCCCTTCCTCCACTTCCCCACTACCATTCCTCTCCTACCCGGAAATATGCAAAACTGTCTGAACGTTTTGAGTACAAGTATTTGCATGTACAGTATACAATGTACCTGACATTGCGGTTTGTGTTGAGACATGAATTAATATGTAACCATTAATACGTAATTAAGATGTAATCAGCGACATCAGATTAAAACACAAAGATCCGTTTCCGGGGCACGGAGTAGAGGAGGTGGTAGTGGAGGAAAGGAGGGTGCATTTTTCGACTATTGGGACGCACCCCTAGCGTCTACTGTAGAATTCAAACCTCCTTCTCTACTTTGCGTCATGCTGCGACGTCCAGTCGTACTGACGTGACTGTTCAACATAGCGAACTACAACTTCACTAAAAATTACGACAAAAGGCGCATCATTGCCGTCTGTATTTCACTTGAACTGTTCTGCAAAATTTTGCCTCTTAATAAATTTGATGTATTGTCTGATTGTGTCATGTTTGTTGATTTTCTATTATAAGCCACTACTAACCAACAATACTAGCTATTCACATTTAGATTTCTAGCATTTCTCAGATGTTCGTCTTGTTGTTTGAATTCGGTAATTTCGGTAGGTTCCGGAAAGCTTATGTAAACATTGGCGGAATTGCATTTTGGGGCCCGAATACTACCTTCCTTCTGAAAAGGATAGTCCAGAGCATCTTTTGTGAAAGGATGGATAAAAGGAATTGGGAAGCTCCTTTCTTTCTCAATATAAGAAATTCGATCTAAAGGATCCTTCCTTGCTCAAATTTAACTATTCGAATGCAGCCCCTGTTCCCAGCCCCCTGTCCCCTGTCCACTCAGACCCCTGTCTACTATGTGCCCTGTCCCCTCACTTTGCAAGCAGTGTGTGAAAGAAATCCGGCAAAACTCTTTCCAAACTAGTGAAGTATTTTGTAATATTTTTAAAAATCAAAAAATGTATTGAGAATATAAATCGGTTTACATATGACGATGGTTACAAAGTGTAGATTATGAATGAAGATAGAATTAACAAAAATAAAAAGAGAGTAGTTCATCCCGCTCTTGAGAGTAATTTTAGTTTTTACTTCCGGTTTACTTCCCGAAATTGTCAGATGAGTGCACAGTTCTGTGGATGAATGTGCTCCTGAATCCCCTCAACAAAACCCCACTCAAAACCTTTTTGATGAAGTTGACTCAAATATGCGCCCTCAAAGGGGTTAAGGGATCGCATTCGGTCACAGCCTTAGTCATCCATCAACATGATCAGAGACACAAATGAAATGAGACAAAAGGTTGTTGACCTTCATAAGTCAAGCAATGGCTATCGAAAAATATCTTTGTCTTAAACTTTATTTCCACCTGTAGGGCAATAATTAAGGAGTATAAAGCAACTGGAGCTGTGATGAACCTACCAGGAAGAGGACACCATGCACAGTGAAGAGGATGGTTTGAGAGGCAAACATTTCTCCAAGGACCAGTTTGACAATTGCAGAAGTTCTCCTGGGGTAATTAAGTCTCCAAAAGTACAATGAGATGTCACCTCTATGCCAACAAGCTATTTAGAAGGCTTTCCAGAAGAAAGCCTCTGCTGTCATCATACCACAAACATAAGCACCTGGAGTTTGCTCAATTTTACCGGTATTTACATTGGAACCAAGTGCTATAGCCAGATGAAATGAAAATAGTCCTTTTTGACCTTTTTTAATTAAAGGAGAAGTTTGGTATTTAGCATTATAAGCCCTGTTATAAGGTTATTTACAATCATATACAACAGTCCACATCAATATTTTGACAAACGGTGCAGTCTTGACATATATTGCTCATTGCTCATGTCACAGCTTTCTTACACAATGGATCTGGATGGGCATATAGAAAATCCTTCAAAAACACCATAAACTCTTGTTTTCAAAGACGGGAAACTCACCGAGTGGTCACTAGTGTCCGTTGATGTTCTGACACAAAAATTGTCGCAAACTATGCTTTGTATCGGGTTTTATTTATCATTTTATTAAATCCATTGACTTGTATAGACACCAAAGGAGGTTTAGATAGATACATCCGCAGCCGGAAACCGGAAATACTTCTGAATTGTTTTGGAAAGTTGTTGCTCACTAGCGATCTTGTCCGCTCGCAGTGAAGGAATCAGTCGCATAAACGTACACTAATTTAGCAAAATGGATCCTTTTGAAGAGTTTGTACTAGCTGCAAAGCAAACCCCGACCTGGTGACCTGGAAGCGGCTCTTCTTTTTCTACGTTAGCCTTCAAACTCAGCCAAGATCTTCCGAAATTTCAAGCGGAAGTTTACAAATGTGTGGCTGTAAGGCGACTGAAGATAGTTCTATAAATCTTTAAACGGTTATTTAAAACATGTTTTAAACGTAAACGTAAATTACAAGAAGACACCAGTGACCACTCGGTGAGTTTCCCGTCTTTGAAAACGAGAGTTTTTGGTGTTTTTTGAAGGATTTTCTATATGCCCATCCAGATCCATTGTGTAAGTTAGCTGTGACATGAGCAATGAGCAATATATCTCAAGACTGCACAGTTTGTCAAAATGTTGACATGGACCGTTGTATATGATCATAAATAACCTTATAACAGGGCTTATAATGCTAATACCGAACTTCTCCTTTAAAAAAAACAACAGTTGTAAAAAAAAACGTTTGCGATCCATAACCGCAATGTTAAATGTTGCGGGAATACTGCCTGAGCAAATGCCTCATTGATACATTCACATGTGGCTGCATGTCTGGTTGGCCTTTAAAAGGTTGATAGTTTTGGCCTGATCTGAGCTCAGCTGGCAGGGAGTTTCAGGTATTTACCCCCTTTATTGAAAAGGCTGTCTGGCAAAAGGAGGTAGTCCTGTATGATACTTTGCAATTCCCCACTGTAGCACCCCTAGTGGCCAAATCAAAAGCCTGTAACGGTCTCACCATGTTGCAGAACACTTATACATTTGGAAAATGTGACCCACATGCAGAAATTTAAAATGGAACCTGGCCATTGGAAGACATAGTTCAAGAATTGTGATATGCAGAGTATCCAGTAGTGTGTCTGACCTCGTCATGCCCCCAAGGGTCTCATCTTCTACTAAATGATCTGCCAACCTGACAAGCTACTCTGTGCATTAGCAACTCTCTCAATTCCTGGCTATACTCCTAAATTACAAATGCTTAGCAGTGGTAGAGGAACTGTAACCAGGGGGGTTGTTGGCTTAATTCTCTGGTAAAGTGCAGCCTCTGAAAATGACCCAGCTGTGCAAATGGATAATATTGTAATGTCGTAAAGCTTCTCACAAGCCACCCAGGATAAGTGCTTCTCCCAGGCATATAAATAATGTAAATACCGTAATGTAATACCCTGTTCAAAATAACCACTGCATCCCCTGCTCTCTAGTACAGGTGAAAGATGAATGTCAATGCTGGATAAAAACAAACCATCGAACATTGTGTTTTGTAGGCAGTGACAACACTCCAGGCTTCGTTCTGCAGGAGAGGAGCGCTGGGGGGACTCCGGAGTGAAGAGCCTGGTCTACACTACAGACGTAGAGGCCGCCGCGCGAAGCCACGCGCACTGCGTCTGTCAGAAGCGTACCCAAAGTCAATGGCGCGGACCCGATGCGGACCTGCTGCAGCGCAGCTTTGTGGCGCGTCTGTTCTGTAGACGTGCGAGCAGCTGCCTTCCTGCCAAGGAGCTCCACTTGGCAAGGCAGGTGGCGCAGACTCAGTGCACGGGCTGGAGCGAAACGTTCGCCATGCCGAACTCTTTGTGCGGCGGCGTCTGTTTCTTAAACACGGTGCCTTCGCATGGGAAGTCCCAGCTGCAGAAACGCCACAGATAAGCAGCTGTTATTCTGTTTTGTTTACTTGTGTGTGCTCAGCAGGGGCATCGTAGTGGGGGGACCTACCTGGGCCCCAAGGTGTGGAGGGGCCCTCACAAGGCTTGAACTAAAGACTTTGCATTGGGAAGGGGAACCCACAGAGACTGCATATGCTATGCCCCTGGTGCTCAGACTCCAGGTTCATAGATGTTATTCGCCAGTACATGAGAATTCTAACTTTCCCAGTATAATAGTGCATGTATGCCGAAGTAAGCTAAGCGGTATTCCAAAACAAAGCTAAGCAATGCTGAAATTGTGTGAGACCCCCCCCCCCCCCTCCCCGCCCTGCTGCCACCAGTAGAGCTTGGAGTGGTTCAGCCCACGTTGTCCATTGTAGTTATATCAGATTACCGCAATGGTGTCATATCTCATAGGTCTTTTTTTTATTATTATTATTATGTGATGTTAGGTAAGAAAAATGGAAAAATCAAACGCTGTGGGAGCTGTAACAGGTGGTACAGTGCACTGCAGCTATTGTGATGAAGCACACTTTTCACATAATGCAAATGCTCACATTTCATGGACATTAATTTTTCAAAACTATGAACATATTTAGCCAATTATTGTATTGATAATTGGATCATCAACAGGCAAGTTGCAATATATTGCCATATAGAAATTTTGTGCACACCCCTCCGGTTGCCTATTAGCATTGTAGGCATTTGGCAGATGCTTTTATCCAAAACAACCTACAAAGCTTACATTCTTTAAACACAATCCATTTATATGGGTTGGATATTTGCTGAAGCAATTCAGGCTAAATACCTTGCTTAAGGGTACAACGGCAATGTCCCTGGGACTCGAGCCTGCAACCTCAGAGTTATAAGCGCAGTTCCTCCACCATTATGCTCCACTGCCGCTCCTATTTCCCCTGTCGCCACATGACTTAACGAGGGAGCAGAGCTGCCAATCATCCAAACGATTCTTTTCTTTTATGGTGAATTATTTAAACAGCGCCATTATCTGGGGAGATCCTGGCAATTATTTTCCATTTTCCTGTTGTTTGACCTTTTACGGAGCATAGGGTGGGATATCGTGAACAGGCCAACCTCCGTGTACCTTTCAATCAGGTGAAGTCTAAATTGGATGCACGTTTGCAAATCCGCAAATGCAGCTGCGAGGCAACTGGCACAGATGCTGATGGGAAGGTCAGGAAGCCATGCACATGCGGTTGGGTCACCTCTGTGGGTCGGTCAGAGAAGGGGTTCAGGAGGGGGGCGGTGGAAATTCAGAAACAAGGCGCGCAGAGAAGTAAAAGAATCGTATTGATGAGTAAAATCGTCTTTGTTGGGAAACATTTATTGCAAGTTTAAGATAAGCCTCCCTCGTAAACTTTTTTTATTTTTCTGTAAATTAACCCCATTGAAATAAAGAAAAAAGAGGGACCCCAGAGAGGCCCCATCTATTATCTTCATTAACTTTTAATTATGATTAAAGTGGTCTTTATCAGAGTGCGTTACCAACCTTTGCCAGGGGAAGCAGTGCTGTGCACTTTACCCCTGTCTTAATGAACGTAAAAAGACAGCCATACTGTTTGTTTCCGGCGTGCCCGTCTGTTACACTGTGCATTATTTATGCCAGGAAAATGCAATTTGCAGACTGCAGGACTTTTTATATACATCAGCTCAGCCTGAGGACAAATGTGTTTCAAAGAGAGGAGAGACATTCATGGGAGGCACCTGCTGTCGCTCCTGGAGAGCCTCTACGCCGGTCGGCAGGACTTTCTCTGCGTCTCACCTTCAGCATGATTCATTCTGGAGAACACTCGCAGACACAGGTTGTCATGGATGGATTGTCTTGTAACTAGGAGGAAAACCTTCCAAAATGTGCAGCTGGGCATGTTTAATAGCTCCAAATAACCCACAACCACCCCCCCCCCCCCCCCCCTTCACCTCCCCCCAGTGAAATGTAAGCAGCATATGGGACAGTCTGTCAGGCAGCATCTTATTAGTATCGAGTACCGAGTATCGCAAGCCTGTTTTTTTTTTGTTGTTGTTTTTTTAGGGGGAGGGCTTTGTTTGTTTGTTTTTTACTTGTTTGGTAGAGTACAGAGGATACTGCATTGGCGGAGACTCCTTACTGCCTCCTAATGTTTGAGTTTCTAGCTACATGTTATGGGACAGGCAGGGAAAATGTAGAAATCCAGCCCGTATCTACAAACACACTGTCATTAGATAACTGAATACCAATGAGAAATTAAATGAACAGTTCTTCAGGGGCCAAGTGTTTGTGTTTGAGCTTAATGGAGTGGAGAGGCAATAAGTAAGGGTTATGGGAAGGGCCAGATGTATTAAAAATAAACACGCATACACACACACGCACACACACACACACACACACACACACACACACACACACGGGTATAATGACCTCGCAGGAATGTACGGAAGGACACGTTCTCTTCCTCACAATATGCTGCTGTTTCCCCCTAGACGTCCTTCTTTTTTAGTACACAATATGGCCCATCCTCATTTTCTCTTTATGGGATGCCTAACAAAGGCAAAAGAGAAGAAACCGAAAGCTCTGATAATTTAACACTTCAAAGTATCTCCTTTCTTTAAGTAAGTGGGATCACTGTGATATAGAAGCCATTGGCTCCTTCTAAAGGGGAATAAATATATACGTTCCTGAATGGCGGGGACTGCAAGGTCAGAACACCAATTACATATGGGAATGAAAATTGTTCGACCAAGAGGACTGAAAGAATGATATGAGCTCAGCACAGCGTGCTGTAGAGTCCATTAACAACAATGGCATCCCTTATTGTGGCTGGCTGTAAAAAAAAAAAAACACTCAATTAGCGGGCTGTTGTAGCTCTTTTTTGTGGACTAATTAAGAACCTCTGTTCAGAGAAAACCTATGACTTCAAGCTTCAATGAGAATGGCATACTCAGGAAAAATACACATGCACACACTCAGGCACGCCCACACACGTAGGCACAAACACGTGCGCACACTTTCACATGCAAACATGTGCACAAGCGCACAGCTGTTTCCAAGCGCGTAAGTGCACACACACGCACACATACACGTACACACGCTCGCAAACACACACACACACAAACTCGCACATTCACACAGCCGCCTTTACTCACACGTACAGACTCGAACACACACACAGTAACCCCCGGAGGCGTGCTCCGCTTCCTGTGTCTCTGAGACGCACTCCTGTGGACCGAGTACCTCAGCTTCCCTGCAGACTCGCCTACCATTAGAATTAGACTCATCAGCGTTTCCCCGGAGATGGGAAACAGACTGCCCCTCCTCGTCAGAGACACAACAGCTGCCGCACCTGCAGAGACAGGTATAGAGGCTTATGCGCTTGACAATCAGTGTCCTGACGATACCTTTCCTTCCTGACCGTGGACTGGTTCCAGAATAAGATGACACAGCTGCCTGTTTATTTTTGTGTAAGTAATGAACCCATCTCAGTGTGGATGCAGACTCAGAGGGAGGTTGTGCGTGCGTGAGAGTGACTAACACCAGATACACCCACCTGCCTTCACCTCCAATTATCTCTCCTCTTACAGCCCCGCAAGTCAGCCCCTCACAGGCCTTACACTACCGCCACGAGCCACGCTGCCACAGACAACGATAGTCTCTCCTACCCCGTTTCCACAAAACCTCTCAGAAATATCATTATGACACATGTCTGGAGACTGTATATTGGATGTAATATACAGCGGCGTGTGCGAGATGAAAGAAAGAGATTGCAGAGATAAAACATCGGGGCCAAGGATAATGAACTTCCCCAGTGGACCAATGAAGGTTTATTGAGATGTGTGACAGTGCCACGGAGTTCCGGGGGAAGTGTTCTGAGCGGGGGCGTATTCATCCATCTTTCACACACTCCCGTCTGAACGCATCCTTTTTACAGTTCTGAGCGATGGCTGCGTAGCGGGTTTCACGATTCCTCTTTTTTTTTTTTTTTTTACGTTTTATTTTATTTTGTTTTCATTTCGACCTCAGACGCCCTTGATTTACCGTTTAATTTCATCCGCTGGACGTTCCACGGGGAGACGGTGCGCAGTGAATAATTTCCTTGCATAATGAGCAGTCTAACATGTTTACAAACCTTGAACGTACAAACAATCCTCTGAATGCTAATGCAATTGAAGTCTAATGCAGAGCTATTGTGATACTGTGGCTATTAAAGGGGCTCTGTTCTAATTCAGAGTTACTGCGATACTGTGGAAATTTCATCACAGAAACTCTGTTCTAATGTGTTAGGATTTTTTGTTTTTGTGTTTGAATGTGTGATCTTGCGTGCGTATGTGTGCGTGCATATGTGTATATGCGTTTGAGTATGCAGTATTTGTCTATTGTTTATGTGTATACGTAGTGTGTGTCTGTGTGTGAGTGTGTGTGGGTGTCCATGCGCATTTCTAAACCACACCCAGGTGACTCAGCCCCATAGCCCTACAGAGATGTGGTGATGTCATCACAGATAGTGTGTTATCATTCATCTTGGCACAGTAGTTAGCATGACTGTAGCAGCGTCGGGTGATTGTAAGTGCGAACAGGGCTCACACAGGGAGATTGTCTGTTGATCAAACACACGTGAAATATCACCTGACCAACACATAAAAAGGGGCTGATTTATTCCATTATTACGGATTTGTAACAACTCCTTGGCTCCCTGTTTCCTGTTAACCAAAGGAGACCCATGAGACCTTCTTGGATTGGCTGCAGTGGGCTCCTCTGCCAAATCTCTAGGCTACACATACTGTATGAGATTTTAACACCATCACCCACTTGGACAAATATCTCTTACCTGTGAGGAATAACTGGAATCACTGTGCTTCTAGTCAATTTTCCCACAGTTTGTCGAGTTCCACCTGGAGGCATTCGGCCTAAATCTCAATTTTGCGATCTGACGAGGTAAAATCGGCATCCACTAAATCATTACTCAATCTGTTTTATGTAGCGTAGCTCCTTTTACATTCTCAAGGCACTTTGCAAAACAATAAATAAATAAGATACATGAGGATTGATTGGAAATTGACAATTGATTTGAGCTAAGAGTAGTGTTGTAGTCGAGACCACCTAAACCGAGACCGAGTCAAGACCAAGACTTTGAGGTGGCGAAACCGAGTCAAGACCAAGACCAAGACCAAGACCGAGACCAGACCAATGAGAGTCCAATTCAAGACCATGACTGTAATTGTGTTGGTCTACCATCATAGTGATGGCTCAACATTTACACCATTTTGCTGCTTAAATTCAAAACACAGAAAGCATTATTTAGGAATTTTAATAAAGAAAGCATTATTTTTGTGAAAATACTGATGTACAGTATACAACAGAAGTGAGTACACCCCTGTGCAATATCACTTAAATGTCAAATGATTCAAAATTGTATCACCAAGTTGACAAGTAGAGTGTTTCCTCTTATGAACAATCAAAAACAAATACTTTCGAAAGACAAAAGTGAATACACCTGTAATCACTGACACACAAGTTAGAAAGTTACACAAGTTAGTTAAAATCATTTTTAATATTTGGTCGCATATCCTTTGCATGCCATGACTTCCTGATGTCTGTGACCCAACAACATCAAGACTCTTGATATATTAAGGATGCAGGTTGGCATCCTTAAAGTGCCTGCTTGTTTACCATTTCAATTACAGAGCTGTACTTGTACAGTTATGACTGTGGCAGTCCCTATGTTGGATAACCTTTTGAAACAATAAGAGAAAATACCATGTAGCTCATTCAAGTATGACAAAATAGTCTTTATGGATTGTGTAAAACTAAGAATTTAGCCCATTTTCAGATGGTGGTAGCCTACACTTCCTGTTTAAAAACATTTCTTCAAAAAGCAGCGAAGTTGAAGTCAGATTTTGAGGGTTATGAGTACTGATTACATTTTAAAAGAGACGCCCAAAATCAAACACAATGGATTACCTACAAAAGTCAACATCAATAATCACCAGTGACGAGAATGAAAAATTAATTACTCTCAATTTAATTAAACTTCAGCCTATGCTGCATTTCGAAGCAATTTGAATCTGTAACATTCAGACTTAACGTTAAATTTAACGTTAAAAAAATGCGGCCAGATTAAACGTTGTCTTTGGATATCGATTAGGTTAATGGTATAGTCATAATATAGTAACATAACGATTAGGTTCATGTAAAATTTACTTACATTTGATATGATTGGTAAACCGTGAGTAAAGTAGCGTTTGCTTAGCTTGTTTCCTTTTACCTCAGGATCAGGTAACCTAACACAGATCACAGGTTTATTGAATTTGGCGAACATCCTTGACCGAAAACGTGACATATAGATAAACAGTTTGGTGTAATCTGACCCAGTGCGCGAAATGCCACAAAATGCCGTTGAAAAGGCCTCCAAGACGCGTTTCCAACACAATTTAGCCATCCATGGACGACTGTTGTTCACTGGGGATGAAAAAGAAAATGGAAAATTATAGAGGCCTAATTATGTATATTTATAAGAATCTGGTTCATATAGGGTAATACTTACTGAACAATAACGTTTGCGCCTTCTCACACTGAGAGTGAACGTCCGACAAAGAGAGGGGCTGTGTTTCTCGTGCAGTAGCAGTTTCAGTTGAGCTACAAAATATTATTGCGATTGTAACACAACGACTGAGACCCACATAATGGCACTTTTACTGTTCAGTGTTCAACTGCAGAGTGCAGACAGACTCTGGTGAGTGAGCTGGCTGTCGGTCTTTGTGATGTATGTGATGTGACTTGGGGTACAGGAAAAAATAAGTGGTTAGCCTAACGTTATTTACAGCCAGGCCTACGCTTTGAGGTAAATTAATATTTAAATCGTTAATGAGTGGTTTTATCTAGCGATCTAGCAAAATGTCCGTCCACTAAACCTATAAATCAATGATATCACATAGTAGCATATTTTGTCATCTGTAACTAGTTTTCCGTGGTGGGCAATCAAATTTCTGTGCGGGCGGGTGCCACCACAAAATAGCAGCTGACCACCATCAAACCCACAGCCGTTTTGGGCTAGTGTATTACTTTTGCGCTTCTACCCCGTAGCCCACTCCACAGACATGATGGTGTGGGTAACGATATCAACACAGACAGAAGTCTGATAGAAACAGTCCCTCGCAGATCAGCACACATCTGAGTCACCGCAGGACTCTCTTATCACGCCAACCTCCAGCAAGCCGCTGTCTGCCACTCACGTCCCCACTAAAACTCTGAATTTGTAGTCTGTTCATGTTACTGTAACGTGTTCAAGGAATATATGAGATTTCCCCTGCGGGAGTTTGGCTCAGCCCACGCTGTGTGTTTATGGAGGAGAATGTGTCTATCTTCCTATCTTTCTCCCTTCACTGAGCAAGGACACCTTGATTAATTATACGTTGTTAATTCAAAGGCATCTGTTATCGGCTGCACTCGTTTTCCGAACCGCATACGTTTTTAAAAATCGTATAAAAACATGTGTGTTTTTACATAACAACAGCAACGTATTTCAGCCCTAAGTGGAATAGGTGGTCGCTGTGGAAATGTTGACTGTACTGGACTTTGGCGAAATGTAATAAGATAAACTCTTCAGGGTTAACCCGAAAACCGTTGTAACTTAATACAAGGTAGGATATTTTTTTCATAAAACATTTTTACACCAGAGATTTTGAAGAATAAAATTAGGTCTCGACTAAACCGAAAGTACAGCAGGTACTGTACATAGTACAGTAAGCAGCGGAAAAACACAGAATGCTTATTTGTACAACTTTTTAAAAATATATTATTGTTCCGATTTTCTTAGCGTGTATAAAGGGTGCATTTTATGCATTTTATTCTCTGTAACTATGGAAAGATGAAGGTTGTAAACATGGTTTGGGCTATTAGCACCCTGCTGTTTTATTGCCCTGCACAGCAACTTGAGAGAGGTAGGTGTTTTTGCAAGTCGTGACCGTTCTGAACAACCATGCATCGGAATTTTTCTGTTTTTCTTAAAGCTGTAGTTTATAATTTCAGAGAAACATGACTACTGTAATTTGGTCGGACCCGACTGCCACTAGGGGGCAGGTTAATGCGGGTCCGTTTAACAGCGTTTAACAGCTCTGCTTTGGGCCCGTAAACACTTTTGACTGGATGTTGTCTCGGGTGGCGGGCCAACCCCATCCAAATAGTTTTTTACTTGTTCGTTGTAGTCATCATGTGCTTTCTGGGTCACACTTGTCCCGATGAACATGATTTTCTTCCAGGCATAATGGCAGCAGTTCCCCTGAACTATAACGTCACCGGGCCGGCTGCGTTCACTGCGGTTCTTGGCGCAGACACAGAAGCATTCCTGACTCTTCTGAGCTCAAAGACAGCAGGTGAGAGGAATTCCAGGACTTTTCCACTCAATAGCAGGGATGAGTCTGTGGCCAAAGCTATAGTTGCCCTGATCCTCACAAACAATGTCAGCTGCAGCTTTGTGTTGGGGAGCGCCCCCTGTGTCAATCAGTAATATCGCTCACTACATTACATTGCATTCGAGGCATTTAGTCGATGCTCTTATCCAGAGAGACATGCACAGCATTTTACATAGTATCCATTTATACAGTTGCATATTTCCTGAAGCAATTCAGGTTAAGTACCTTGTTCAAGGGTACAACATGTCCCACCTGGATATCAACCTGCAACCTTTGGGTTACAAGCCCCGTTCTCTAAGCATTGTACTACACTGCCCCCCCTCCTCGAGGCCTGCTTTGAGGAGAGTGATACGCTCGATGCAAAATCATTTTTTGTTTGTTTGATTGTTTGTTGATTTCCCTTCCTTAAAAATTGGAAATGATTCAGTTAGTTAGGAAGGAAGGGGGCGCGAAATGAAAGAGCACTCCCTTCCCTTCCTTCCTGTACAGCACATCAGAAAGCTCCCTCATAACTGTATTCCAGGCAGTAATATGGGGCTGGAGATTAAAATAACTGATATGCAGCTGCAGCGCTTGCAGGGACATTCAGAAATGAATCTAACAGCTTCCCCCGCACTCACACAGTGCATGACACAGGATAGATCCCAGGCACCTGTCAACACATACATATGGAAGGTGTCCTGTGCCACTTAAAAAAGCAAGTAAAAAAATCTACATTTTTGATTGTTTCTTAGAGCTTGTTTTCAGCAAGGTGGACATAATATATGTGTATCAAATCGTGTGGAAATAAAATAATCACATTTAATGTTTTAGTCATAGGTGCAAACAATGTAGCTTTGGCATCTTCTTCTGCAAATCTATACTATAATATCTGTGCAATAATGTCTCTGTCTTCTAAAATGAAAATGCATGTGATGTTCATACTGTAATATTAAACAATGTGCTCATGGTCTGAGAAGGGCAATATGCCTCTCACTTCTTTGGTCATCATATTGCACAATAATATTTAACCCATATACAAAGTTCAGAGAAGGGCAACAAGGCTAGTTCCAATTTAAATAGCAAATTTCAGTGCAGAAAACTGCACTGAATGTCTTTCTTAAATACATTTGTTAACACAGGGGACGCTACAAGCCGCTGCTCCTTTTTTGTGTAAATTTTTAGTTAGGCCAAATTACTAAATCATACTGTGGCATCCTTGGGCATGCATGCTACCCTCTAATTATCAACACACCACTGCAACATTGTTTTTGTAGGGGATTGTACTGAGTGGGTAGTCTTGTTTTTGTGGGTGGATGGGTTTTTTAACGTGTTTTTGTTCCTTTACAGTGTTTTACTGACGGTATGTTGGCTCCACCATGAATAGCCTGTGCTTAATTTGTTTACAGTGTCTATTCCTGCATAAATCAGTTATTCCCAATGCCATCTACAAAAGCATTGTTTGTACAAGCATTCATCCTTAATAACAGGGATAATACTATTGTTGGAATCAGGGCCTCAGTTTAACGCCTCATGTGAAGAAGGAACCTTCCAGAGCACTGATGCTCTCATCACTGCGCTGGGGCATGGGATGTATACGCACTCCAGAAGGAACAGTGCCCCCTACTGACCCGCCAGAAACTCATCTGGCAAAATCCACTTTTCTTAGCTCTCCCATCCAAGGGCGAAGGAAGCGTAAGCCATGTAGCATGAGAAGAGTGGAGAACAGTACAGCACAGTCCTTCAGCACAGACTGAGAGCAGATTCTCCTGCACCATGTTAGCCTGAGCGCACTTTAACACAATATGGAGTGTGCTTCACATTATCCTGTTTTAGCCTCAGCCACTCACTCCCACTCATGCTCACAGTGATCCGGGTTAACGAGGACATCCAGGAAGAGGGGAAGCTGGCAGCGTGAGGATTAACTGAATAATGCATATGTAAATGTGCAACTTAATATGATTTTGAACATTGGGACATAGTATTTATTCATTTAGTATTTCCCTGACTGGAATTACCATGGGCACTCTTATTTGCTGAAAGCATGCAATCATTTTCCTCCAACTACCACATATTTCCTATCCAGAGGCAGATGGATGATGATGATGATGATGATGATAATAATAATATTCATAATAAACATCATCATCATTGTTACAATAATAATAATAATAATAATAAAATTGTCTTAAAATTATCTTGAAAGTGTACTGACCAGTTGTAACAGATGATTTGAAGTGGCATATTTGTCTGGTGACAGGTTTGCTGGAAAGAATGCTTCTCATCACTGTGAGTTCAAGTCTGCCATCCAGTGTTAAATTCAGAGTACTGCATCCTTCCGAACAATTTGGGTCCTTTTCTCAAGGTTAAAGGCGGAAAGCGGTCTAAAATTTAAACTGAGCATGTTTTGTGAATGTCACATACACTTATACACATGATTAAGCATTCAGTACCGTGCCCTGTAAGCCTAACACCCAGGACTCAATATTACAGTGTAAAGCATATAAAATTTTTAATTTTGACTAAAGGTCACCTTTAAAGAAAATGTATTAGTTGAACTGACCGTCTCTATGAAAATGGAGAGCAGAATATGTGACCCCATGGGGCGACGGTTCCTCACGTTCCGCCTCCACCTACGGTGCTTAACCACACGACCTGCGTCTGAACGAAAAGCCAATTATTTCTGCTCCACCTAGAATGTTAACCACTTTTAGGCGGAAAAATAAGTCTGCGCATTACTGAAGTGTAATTTGAATGACACGCTTTCATTAAAATGTATTGGATTTGCAAGAACACTTAATCACGATTAAAGCGCTTACAAATATTAAAAATGCACATCGCAAACCGTGTTGGAAAAAAATGGACTCCGACCTGTCAATTCTCATACGCTGAAATTGAATTTCATTTAACCCATAAAAAATGCATATGGAATAATAGAAGGTTACAAGAACTAATCAGTCCTTTATGCCCGTTGCCAACGAATAAATATCCACACGCATCTGCTCTTGTCGGTAAAAGGCCATCTTACACCATGTAGAAAGATGAATTTAATTAAGATCCATTATTGCCTCCATCGCAATAAAGAAACACTCTTAAACTTAATTAGTATTTTATATGAATGGAAACATAATGACTCGAACCTCCTGACCCACACCTTACACGTGTTAGTCTACATCCGTGGCCATTTGCACATTGATTTGAATGTTGTATGCTTAAATGGTTAAATTTCTGCTTGCATTTTTTTTTCTTTAATATTATTTCAGTTTTAATAGTTTTGTGTGTGACAGCATCCAGGCTGGAACTTCTACATTTCTGCTGTCAAGTACAGAAACTAATTAATTAATTCATAAATAAATTACCATGTACGCAAATACAGCAGGATTTCTATGCCAGACTAACATAATTGTTCCCTTAACATTTAAACTAGGAACACTAATAAGACTTAGTAACATTATCACATGCAACCTTCCCATGTGTAATTTCTCATGTCCTTGTTCCTTGTTCACAAATTAGCATAATGCGAATGTATCCCACTGCTATCACTATGACCTCTCCGTCATGGTAGATGCTCATCTTGGTTCACCCACTTCATCTTATATATATTCTGACTTGCATTTATTCTGTGTGATTCAATCTCTGTTATGCTTTGTGACAGATCAGATGTCCCCTGTCATACAAAGCTGCTATTGGCT
This sequence comes from Synaphobranchus kaupii, assembly GCA_029718625.1. NCBI lineage: Eukaryota > Metazoa > Chordata > Actinopteri > Anguilliformes > Synaphobranchidae > Synaphobranchus > Synaphobranchus kaupii. The sequence continues at coordinate 6,294,014 of CM056383.1, read as the reverse complement.
CTCCAGAATTCTGCACTGTTAAGAGGAAGAGAAAGCTGTGATCAGCTCTTCAGGATTCTGCACTGTTCAAAAAGAGAGAGAGTTTCACTACAGTTTGCTACGGGCCATCTTGAACCCTATGCTTACTCGAAATGATTCGCAGTGCTTTCCAACGGTCTTGAGATATTTTTTTTTTTTTTTGATATGTTCCCAATTTGGTGGCTGTGCCAGGGCTGTAACACTACCCTATCTGCGGCCTCGGCAACAGTGCTCTTCAACCGGACCCTCAACACACCACTCTTTGAGTTTTTAAAACGGTTAGCGATGTTTTTCTCAATCCTCAACACCGCCCTGGATGGTTCTGTTCCTCCAAACCACCCATTTGCTGTATTTATCACTTCTCTCCTCCAAAGAAGATGGTAAATATCTGACACAGAGTGTGTGAAGTACAGCCACAAAAGCGGAACGCAGTAAAGTATGAAATTGAAGCGACCAGATGTTCGTATCCCGTGAGAATGTTCACATTTCAAAGGGGGGAGTGAAATGAACTGAATTGAATTAACGGATCTGTTCCACAGTTCTGCCCTGAAACTCCATTTCGGTAATTTCACAGTATCTGTCTACCTCTGAACATCTGAATGTGCTTGACAACACTTAAAAAAGGGAGGAAAAGACTAGGAGTGCATATATCCTAAACTATGAGAGGTAAGAACCTATTTGTTATTATATATTACATAAAAGAATGTAAGATAATACAATTTATTATGAATTATTTATCAGAAATAAATAACCTCTTATCGAGAGTGATTTATCAAAGTAGTGTTCTGGTTAGAGTGCGATGTTGTTAACAATGACAGCCAATGAGGCCAAGCTGCCAAAATTCACCTCAGACCTCACAACTACCCCCAGTGGGGGAGTGAGTTACTCCACTCATCTGTTCAGATATCTTATTTCCTGGTGCTGGGAAATTTTCTTCATCTAGATCAGGGTTGTCAAACTCATGTCCTGGAGGGCTGCACTGTCCATAGTTTTCTGTTGTTTCTTTTCAATCATTGACCAATTTAGGCCTTGGAAACATTCTAATTGGACTCTAGCCAATCAGCGACTTCAACTGATCATCAGAAGCATATTAAAAACCAACATACACTGTCTGTGACCCTTCAGGACTGAGTTCTGACGAACCGGACCTAGACCCTGCCACCTTGGCCTCACCATGGTCGTTACCTTGAAGACGTGCCTTTAAGGGTGAATGCAATTGGGATGGAAATGATGGCTCTTAAGAAGCATGTATTTTAAAAAATCAAGCTTGTGTGAGGTACATGCATGCAGATCTATTTGTATTGCTTGTTGGCATAGAGCTTTACTGGCTTTACTTCACTTTAATGGATATGTATGAACATAAAGGCCTTTCCTTACAGCTCTTATGATGTGTACTTTCACCTCCTATGATGGCCCTGTTAGTCTTTCTGGTTCATCTCTGATTGGTGCACACACATCCTGTCAGGTACCCAGGCCAATCACAGATGAAACATGCTCCTCTGTGGAACAGTCTACGAGGGAATATCAACGACAGCCTGAAGAGTCCCTTTCCTTCCCATTTAACCAAAACCAGTGACTAGAGTAACCAGCCCTCCGCCCGGAACACCTACTAACCCAATCCCCCCTCTCTGTCCCACACTGAGGGACCTAGGCTGGAGACAGGAAGCACCTGCAGAGACTGTTTTAAGATTTATTTACCTTAGAGATGCATACAGAGAGAAAAAAATTGTATTAGTCTTTATTAAATATGATTTGTGTAGAACTTACAATATTTTCTGTACCGTTTAGGCATGGCATTAATTCACAGCACAAATGAGAATTTACAGGAGAGTGATTAAAGACTGCCAGAGATCTGGTGGAACTAAATTTCTAAACACTGCTTTGGTGCTAAGTAGGCTGTGTTTCCTCGCAGCCCCATAAGAAATTTCTTGATGGTATTCGATCATCAAAAATTGCACATTAACAAATACATTTAAGTAGTGCACAAATTATTCCCAGTATGATATGAACTCCAATTTACAGAGACATTAGTTTTCTTCTCCTATTCCCATAAGTGGTTGCATAATTATTTTCTAAATAGGTTAGCCAATATGATGCTATTATACATTTCCCATGATCTGTACTCTATTAAGAAGTAAATATGAATGATAAAATGAATGTTTCTGAAAGACTGATTGCACAGTTGATAACCTGATGAGAAAAAAAATATGGAGTGTATCATGATAAACACTCCCCAGAACAACGAGTTCTCCTCTGTGAAAATGTCCTCCATAAACAGAGAAAGGAGGAACATGTTTCCTGTCTCCTGTTGTGAGGTGATATATTGTTTTACATCACATTAGCATTCTTATTTGTGAACCACACAGACACACAAAGCAAAGTCTGTGTGCACCACTCAGAAGAACAAAATGCTCCAATAAAAACGCTCCGAACACCCCGTCCCCTTTTCATTTTTTTACCTAATTCCCTCCCTCCCCTCTCACTCTTCCTCTATCTCTGTTCTCTCATCCTTGTTTTTCCCGTTCGTCTTTATGCTTCATTCCCCTTATCTCTTTCTGAATATTTTTCTTTCTATCATCCCCTTTTCTCCATCTGCCTATATCCATCTACTGTCTCTCTCTCTCTCTCTCCTCTCTCTCTCTTTCTTTCTCCCTCCCTCTCTCTTCATTACCAGTCTTGCTGTGCAGCCTAACTACCAACCCCAGCAGGGTGATATGAGGAAAGAGGTAGACTTCCCCCCCCCCCCCCCCCCCCCCCCACACACACACACACACACACAATTCACAATGGATACTCCTACCTTGCTGCTGGACGTCATTGGCCTGGTTCTATTAAGGTTTATTTTATTATCTGGTTGCTTGCGCTGTGCTTCGATGAACATTGATTGCAAAAGATCTGGGATGATTTTCCTTTCACAAAATCCTTGGTGTTTTCATTTTGACTCTCACTGCACAAAGGTGGTGTTATTTTTAGAGAATCTCTGTGGAGGGCCATGCACATTAAATTGAGGAAGCATAACAGATGAAACAAGTAAATATGCAGCCAGTGTGCCCGTGTACACTGATTGTGACTTTGGCATTTACTTTGTGTCAGAAAGGCATTTGGAATTTCTAAAGGCATTTTCTATCTTTACTAGACATCTGAGAGATTTACGGACAGTTACCAAAGAAACAAATTCAATTAATAGCTTGGATGAAGGCCTTGCAATACAATACGTTGCCACAAGAGGGTGGAAATGGTCTTCCATTTCCTGTGTTAGCAAGGAGAAGATTATAATCCAATTTGAAAGGTATAATAACACCCCTCACTAAATATGTTTCACAATTATTTCACAATTATTTGTTTCTAGTCTTTGATGTTATGTATTGTTCAGTGTTAGATGTATGCCCTTCTGTTGTTTAATACTGTATGCTTTGGCAATACAAATCTAGTGTTTGCCATGCCAATAAACCAAATTGAACTGAATTGAATTGAGAGAGAAAGGTAATATACAGAATATTTAAATTCATGGTTAAAGAAATGCACAGATAAATACCACCTTAGGTAAATGTAGACACATGTTTCCATCATAGTTGAATCCACACAGAGTGGTAAATGCTGTCCCAGAATTTATGATACTGAGGTTTGCTCTGTGATTCTGACCTGACAGGGTAAGATTATCGGCGAGTAATGCCTAATCCTCACTACAGAATGGCAACTGAGAAACTGGTTCAGCCCACCCTGGGAACAGACTTCATTAGACCAAATAAGAGCCTTATTATATGAGACTTCCCGACCCATCTGCGGAACATTTGTTGTGCGTGGAGCAGGTAATATTCACAGTTTTCGCCTGTTCCATTTTTTGAGTTCACATCTGAGACTCACTGTGCACAGTGGCAGTCAGCAGGTTTATATATATGGAAATGGAAATGTGAAGGATTACTGCTGAAAGAGACTTCAGAAACTGTTGCTTTCTGATGCACATACTCTGGGGGAAGGAGCAGAAGCCAACAGAACAGGGAGCAGCAACAGCCCTTCTCCCTCCATTAGAGTCATTTCTCCTCATATAAAGCCTCTCCTCTTCCTGTTCCATAAGAGCTCTCCTGCTCCGCCTCCCATTATCTTAATATATGTGCTGTATAATTCTTCCCAGCATATAACTTTTCCCAGGCATTTCTGGTTCTGTCGCTCGATTAAATGAAGTCTCTGTAGCTAGTAGCACTGAACATATCGACTATATGCGCTCTATGCTAGCTAGGGATCTGGGTTGATTATTTATTATGTATTTAATAATAATAATTCCTTACATTTATATAGTGCTTTTCTCACACTCAAAACACTTTACAACAATGATAGGGAGACTCACCTCAACCACCACCAATGTGTAGCACCCACCGGGTGATGCATGGCAGTCATTTTGCACAAGAACGCTCACCACACATCAGCTGAAGTGGAGAGGGAGAGGACAATTTTTTTTTTTTGCCAATTAAATCAGGGAATGGCAGGTGGCAGGTTGAGAGAAAAATTCCCAGGTTGGATTTAGCCAGGACACTGGGGAATACTGCGATGAGTCTCATGGGATCTTTAAAGACCACAGTGATTCAGGACCACAGTTTAACGTCTCATCCAAAAGAGAGCATCTCCTACAACACAATGTCCCCATCACTGCACTGGGGCATTAGTGTTTATTTGACCAGAGGGAAGATCGCCCCCTACTGGCCTTCCAAAACCACATCCAGCAGAAACTTATTTTCCCAGGAGCTCTCCCATTCATTACAATACATTACATACAATTATTTGGCAGACACATTTATCCAAAGCGACTACAAAGGAGATCCGACAAAGCACAACTTTCTTACAACGTAGGAGTTATCCCTAGTAATGAACATAGAGTATAGTACATAGTCAGCTATACATTCTGAACTATAAAATAGCAAAAAACACAAGTTAAATAGAAAACAGGAAGCAAGTACTATAGAATTGGCCCTAGAGGTAGTTCAAGGTGGAGTCTGAAAAAGTGCGTTTTCAGACCACAACGGAAAACAGACAGTGTTTGAGCTGAGCGCAGCGGAGTAGGGAGTTCGTTCCACCACTGGGGAGCTAGGGTGGAAAAGCTCCGCAGTCGGGACGGGCGAGAGCCGTTAACACGGAGGGAGGGAAGTGCAAGTCGCCTTGAAGCAGCAGAGCGAAGTGGTCGAGCAGGAGCGTAGTGCTGGATTAAGTCCTGTAGTTAGGAGGGGCCTGACCTTTTGGCTGCAGTGTAGGCCAGGTTCAGAACTTTGAGTAGGTGGTTAGGTATGGTCGAATCCTCCTGATGTTGTACAGGAGGAACCTGCAGGACCATGCTGTTGCCCTGATGTGTGCTTTGAAGTCCAGCTGGTCATCCAGGACCACCCCCAGGTTCTTTGCAGAGTGGGAGGCGGTCACCATGGTTCCGTCGACGGTGATGGACAGGTCTAGAAGCGGGGAGGTCTTGTATGGCATGAAGAGCAGCTCAATCTTGTCGAGGTTGAGCTTCAGGTGATGGCTAGACATCCACACAGAGATGTCAGCCAGGCAAGCAGCTATCCTCTCCTTAATCTGTGGGGTAGAGGGAGGGAAAGAGAGGAAGAGTTGAGTGTCATCAGCATAACTATGGTAAGAGAAGCCATGTGAATTAATAACCAAACCAAGAGACTTATCGTAAATGGAGAACAGCAGAGGACCCAGTACAGATCCCTGTGGGACTCCTGTAAAAAGTGAATGAGGTGCAGAGACAGAGCCCTTCCAGGAGACTTGGTAGGATCTATCTGTGAGAGGATGTAAACCAAGAGAGAGCAGTTCAAGAGATGCCCGTCTCAGCCAGTGTGGAGATCAGGAGTTTGTGGTTGACTGTGTTGAACGCTGCAGACAGGTCAAGGAGAATCAGGACAGAGGAGAGGAAGGAGGCTCTAGCAGTGGTGAGTGCCTCCGTCACAGCCAGGAGCGCTGTTTCAGTAGAGTGCCCAGTTCTGAAGCCGGACTGATGAGGGTCGAGCAGGTTGTTCTGGTGGAGAAAAACAAACAGTTGGTTAAGGGCAGCTTGATCAAGAGCTTTGGACAGGATGGGCACGAGAGGCACAGGACGATAGTTTCTGACATCAGAGGGGTCCAAGCTAGGTTTCTTAAGGAGTGGGGTAACACGGGCAGTTTTGAAAACAGCAGGAACATAGCCACAGGTTATGGAGGTGTTAATAATGGAGGACAGTACTATTCAAGTACTAACCAAGCCCACACTTGTTTAGCATCAGCCGCACTCCACTTTAATAGAGCAATTCATAATCTACTATAGTGTTCCATTGTAATTGTATTTAATAATTATTGTTTAATGATTTTAAATACATTAGAAAGCACCTTGTTCCAATCCCTTCAGACCAGAATTGTTTCTAGCCATGGGAAAAATTATTTCTATGTTTTTTATTACTCATATGTAGAAATGATTTTTTTTAAATAGTCAACTCTTTATTATTTTATTTCCATTGCAGTGGACGTCAGGTCTGAACAGTTGTGAAATTTCTATCTATATGTCTATTAATCATTTAGATTATTTCTATTCACACTGGATTTAATAGTGAAAATTAAAAGATAACATGCATATTTGGCCACTCAGATAAATTAAATATGTTACCTCTCTTACATATAAAATTCTACACTCAACAACTATCTGAATCTTGGCTGTTAAGGGTGCACCGCCATCCTCATTCACATCCCCAATATCCAAAGACTCAATTTCTGACAGATTTCCATCTGCCAGAAGTTCCAGGAGCTCTATTGCCGTGTACACTGAATATGAACATTTTTAGGCAAATATGAACTTTTGGTACAATGCCATGAATATGAAAACGTAACATTCATAATATAAATAGACTTGTTCAGATTACATCTCTTTAGACCTGGTGTCCACTATAATGGACAACAGGTTACATCTCTTTAGACCTGATGTCCATTGTAATGGACAATGGGCCCTATCTTACACCTGGCGCTAAGCGGCGCTAACCCAAACGCAAGTGTCTTTACTATCTTACACCCGGCGCATGGTTCATTATAACGCCTTGCATTCACGCCATTTAACTACCATGTATTCTTGCGCCCGTTACAAGTGAACTGTCATGGTTTATGACCCTTTTTCCCTTGCGGTCGTGTTCCTCGGTCGCCACACGTGGGCGCTGCTCTGTTGGTAGAGTTTTGGCTCCGTCCCTTCTTTTCCCGGAGTAAGTTAATCAGTGTTCACAGCTGGGGATGTAATTCTGGTGAGCTATTTAAGCCAATGTTCCTTTTGTTCTGGGCTTCGATATTGTTTGTTGATTTTGATTGTTTGTTCTGTGGTGTATTTTCTGGCATTATTTGTGCTGTTTTGTGTGCGGTTTATTTTGCCCTTTTAAAGTTTTACTCGTATGATTAGATCTAGGGTTTTGAGGAGACCGTTTTGCTCTGTTGTGCTTTTATTGGAGTTTTGCGGTACTTGCCTTTGTGCTTTGAGCTTTCAGGTTGAATTCCTGTTTTGTGTGCTCATTTCAGTCTCCGCTTTCTGGTCTGTCCTTTGTTTGTCATTTTGCCTAGATCTTTTGCCCTTTACTAAGAGACAAGGGGCCCTATCTTACACCCGGCGCAAAGCGGCGCTAACGCAAACGCAAGTGTCTTTGCTATCTTACACCCGGCGCTAGGTCCATAATAACGCCTAACGCTTACACCGTCAAACTAGCATGTTTGACGGCGTAACTCTTGCGCCATCATTAGTGAACTGGGCGTGTTGGTCTTAAGATGAGGAGTGGCCAGGATTCTTTTTGGCGTATTGCTATCTTGAGCCAGCAGAAAGCGCTTGCGCTAGAACCACCACAAACCTGGTCTAAAGTCATGTCGCAGTTGTTTACATGCTATTTTAACGGCGCATATAAGTGCGTCTACATAGGCGTGTGCACAACGCGCATACCCTCCTGTCTGTTACACACAGGGGCGTGCACAGGCATGACTAAAATATCTAGATCACAATGTGAAATATTATTATTGTGTAGGCTATATCAAAAATGCATAATAATAAAAGGTTCCATAGGTCCACATACCTTTCCCTCAGCGAAGGGAAACAATGCCACATTACATTGCTCTCAGCCCACTCCATCAACATCCAGGCGATGTGCGATGGTACGGGACAATGGCTATCCATTAAAAAGGAGCTGATAACACCTATAGCTATCAAGCCTAATGCGCGAATTGTCTTTGCACCTAATGCGCGAATTGTCATTCAATGGAAAACTCGCGCACGGCAATAGACGGACATTTAAGTTCTGAAAATGCGCTTCAGATGTCATTACAATACAGCTCTTTTTATCTATGAATACAGCCTGTAAGTAAATAGAATGGTTTGTGACTGAAAAAAGTTCAAAACCTTGTCCAGTGAATATTGCATTTATTGTTTTTCAAATAGCCTAGGCTACAGCGAATTCGCTGTGCATAAGGTTTTTTTCGATAGCCTATGGTTAAAAAACGGAGATGTCACCATGTTAACTAAATTGTAACCTTAGCTATTCTTCGTCCTTCATATTTTTTTAAATTACAGTGACCAGGTTTCCATACTCTCACCGTTTAAAACCCAGCTGATTTCACCCGTTATTCATTAACTGAACAAAACGATTTTAAAGAGAACTAAGCGTCTAATTAGAAACTAAAACAAATTTGCAGCACGTTACACAATTAATTCACAATTAATTTTAATGCCATTCTCTGCACGTGAGCTGCATGTTCTGTTTCCCCTGCTGTAAGTCGCACGTTTAACGGTCTTCCTGGGAAAGTGGATTGTTTTAAAGGATTACGCTACGAGTAAAACAGGTTGGTCACATTTCCATAAACAGGACATTATTAAACAAGGGGAAATATGCGTGAACTTATGGGTTGCGAACCTGACAGCTTTATTGTATGGCTATTTAGTGTCATCATTAAGGCAAAATAACGGTATGTATGTAATTAATCAATATTAGCCTACTATCCAGGTAGCCTAATGAACTTTGGATGAAGCTTGAACTTCGAGAACTCCATGAGAACAGCCTCTTGGAATTGATGTTTGACACTTTCATTGCATAATCAAACGAAATTCGCTGAACAAGCAGGCTAATTTGGCGTTTTCTAAGGTGAGACTGAAGCCATTGATAGCTTATTCTCAGCTGTTGCAGGTCCTTTTAACGAAATTTAACCGCACATATTTTGTAAAATAACAGCCCTGTCTGGAATTACCGGGAACTCATAGGCTAATGGTTAGTCCGAATAATATTGATCATACTCCATTTAGCCTATTCCTTGATCACACTAAACACGCACGAGCATGTCTGTTTCGCCATCATAAGCAATCCGCCAAGGTGGAAAAGCCGGCTTTTAAAGGGAATGGGATATGACATTTTCATTGGTTTATTGAATGTCACGCCCAAGACACACCTATAATTAATGAAGCGACTAGGTTCAGCCCAGTTGCGCCATGCGCCGTGCTTAGCGCCAAAAAAACACGCCGTTAAAATAGCAAAAGTGGACTTGGACACGCCCTAAATGGACTTAGCGCCATGCGCTTAGACTAAGCGCCAAGATCGCCAAGATAGGGCCCAAGGAGTTTGTATCATACTGACTTTAGGGTTTTATTTATTCTTAGAGGCAGGCCGGTTATTTTCGATTAAGTTTGCGTTGGTCTTTTGTTACAGCTGTTCTGTTTCGTCCTTTTCACCTGCGGGACGATTTTGTTCGGAACTGTAGTTCTGTTCGTTCTCCAGGTGTGTCTCTCCTTATTTGGAGCTTGGGCGATGTTGTGGACATGTTTGTGTTTGATTGCGCATTTATGAAAGTAACCATGGAACGTTATCTCTGTTCCTCCGCCTCGTTATATTTCCCGTTACTGAGAGGCAGTGCGTGCTATTTTCTATTAAGGTTGCGTTGGTCTTTTGTTGCAGCTGTCATGTTCCCCCTTTTTACCTGTGGAACGATTTTGTTCGGAACTGTAGTTCTGTTCATTCTCCGGGTGAGTCTCTCCTTATATGGAGCTTGGGTGATGTTGTGGACATGTGTGTGTGTGGGACTGCGCGCTTCTGAAAATAGTCTTAGAACGTTAGCTCTGTTCTTTTCGCCTCGTTACATATTCCTTTACTGAGAGGCTAGGGCGTGTGTTTTCAATTAAGCTTGCGTTAGTCATGTTTGATAATAAAGTTATGGGACAACGGTGCTCCGTCAGCTCGCCTGTAAAATGTTTCTCTCTCCTGGGAGATCGGGCGTTTACCCCTTTATGTTTTCTGCATTTGACTGCGAGCCTATGAAACTAGCCATGGAACGTTATCTCTGTTCCTTCGCCTTGTTACATTCCTCTTTATCAAGAGGCACGGCATTTATTTTCTATTTAACTCGTGTTAGTCTTTTAGCCGGTAATGTCTGGTGTAGCTGTCCTGTTTGTCCTTTTCACCTGCGGGACAATTTTGTTCGGAACTGTAGTTCTGTTCGTTCTCCGGGTATGTCCCTCCTTATATGGAGCTTGGACGATGCTATGGGCATGTTTGCGTTTGACTTGTCTTATGGAACTAGCCATGGAACGTTATCTCTGTTCCTTCGCCTTGTTACATTCCTCTTTATCAAGAGGCACGGCATTTATTTTCTATTTAACTCGTGTTAGTCTTTTAGGGCGGCAGTGTAGCACAGTGGCTAAGGAACTGGGCTTGTAACCGAAAGGTTGCAGGTTCGATTCCCAGGTACGACACTGCCGTTGTACCCTTGAGCAAGGTACTTCACCTGCATTGCTTCAGTATATATCCAGCTGCATAAATGGATACTATGTATAAATGCAAATGCTGTGTAAGTCGCTCTGGATAAGAGCGTCTGCTAAATGCCTATAATGTATAATGTTAGCCAGTAATGTCCGGTGCTGCTGTCCTGTTCGTCCTTTTCACCTGCGGGACGATTTTGTTCGGAACTGTAGTTCTGTTCGTTCTCCGGGTGTGTCTCTCCTTATTTGGAGGTTGGGCGATGCTTTGGACATGTTTGCGTTTGACTGCGAGTCTTCGAGAGTAGCCTTGGAACGTTAGAACTCCGTTCCTTTCGCCTCTTGGTATACTAATTCGTATTCGTTTTCAGTGTTTGTTGGCTGTGTGTGTTTTATGTGTACCTTTTATGCTACTCACCTGTTCTTATGCGTCTCATTGCCGAGACAGGGCGTTTGTTGTTTTTGGCTCTTTCTTCTGTCACTTTGCTCGTAGAAGTATGGGAGCCTTGTGCTCTGTTCCATTGACCTTGTTTGGTTTTCTTGCTGAAAACTTGGCGTTTGCGCTTCTACTCTTTAGTGTGTGACAGTGAGCCGGTCAGTAGTTTTGGTACGTGTGTTCCCTGTCTTGTCTCCTCCCTTAACTGCGGGGTTTCCCGCCTTAGTGGCCTAAGGGCTTAATGAATCCCCTTGCTGCGTTTGGCTCCTCCCACGTCACACGTCACGCCCCATTACAGATAAATGCGTGAATGAGGTTTAGGCAGCTGAGAAAGGGAGTGACGGACGTAGGCGGGCAATGTTTTTAAGGTGAAAAAGAACAACCACAACAGCATCAACAACAACAACAACAATAATAATAATAATAATAATTATCATCATCATCATCACTAAAATAAAATCCCATAGCAGGACTCAGTCTTTTATATTTTTATACTACATTATAAAGAACTGAATTGACATGAATTTTAATTTGTGTCATGCTGCAGTCCCCTGGAAATTAATTGAGATTTTTTTTTTAAAAGAAAGAGGAAATGCTGCACCTGCACTGTCGATAGAAATATATGTGAATTCATTTTCATGAATAACTTATCTAAATTTTTATCCTAAATTTGTATTCAAATTATTTGTCAGCTAGATTTACATTTAAATGAACTTTAGATTTACATTTTAAAAGGCTGTTCAGCATGTATGACAACTGACAGTCAAATGACGGTCAGATGCTTCTTATGCTCAGATGACATGTTACTTATTCAACTGACACTTACCCAAAGAAAATGACATATTACATTTTATACATGCATTCCATTTATTGATCTGGATATTTTTTCCTGAAGTCAACACCAAGTTTAGTACCCTGCTCATTGGTAGAGCAGCTGCACCCTATACCTGGGAATTTAACCAACAACCTTTGAGTGACAAGCCAAGTTCCCTACCCCAGACAGCTTTGGTCTTTTAGGGTGGGTTGCACCAACAAGGCTTAAATTAATCTAAGATTAGAGATAATCAGAGTTTAGTAAATCCAGGTTTAAAATGAATTAATCTAAAGTCAAAACTAACCAGAGATGCGTTGCACCACTTCAATTTAATCGTAGATTAGTAAATCTAAGATTAATGATTTAAACCTAGATTTGAATGTATTTGCTTGGCAACTGTGAAAGGTTAACAACATAAAATAGTGGGGCTACATGTGTAGCTAGCTAGCCCATCTGGGTGGTTTGTTTTTATCAAACAATATAGCAAACTGTTTGGCTAACAAAGTAACCAATTATTGGACATGCTGGCAACAATTATAAATGATAATTTCTACATTTTAATAAAGAAACATCAAGTAGAATATTCTAAAATCATAAATGATGTCAAGAAGCTGAAAAAAGAAGTGTGCTATTGAATGTGAATACTACATTTCCATTCAAGACATTCTTTACTGTTTTCACAAACAATGAAGAAAGGAATGCAGGCATTAAATAGTGCACAATTATGAAAAATAATCAGAGTAACTGCAAGGAACATAGCCATTTTACTCCATCCATCTAAAAAACATGCTGCTATTTCTATGAATTAAACTACCTCAACTGTCGGTTTAAAGTTAATCTCTAATCAAAATTTAAATCTGAGTTTAAAATGTTGGAGCAACAGGAATAATTAAGTTAATCAGGTTTAAAGCTAAAAATCTAAACCAAGATTAAATTCAAATCAAAATAAAGCTTAGATTACTTTTGAACTAGGATTAGAATTTGGTGCAACAGGATTAATAGATAAACCTTGATTTAATCCAATTTAAGAATTAAACCTTGTTGGTGCAACCCATCCTTAGTCACTTTGTAGGGGGGTGGAGCTTGTTAAGCTTGTTCTACCATAGGCTGTGGCCAAACACAATTTGAGAACAGTCTACACTCATCCAACCACAAAAGACAAAAGCCAAGTCGCTCTCATTTAAAAGATCAATTACACTTGGAATTTCAGGGTAAGTGGCTTGATCAGAGGAGGTGATGAAATAATTTAACCCATTAGACTCTGGTAAATCTTTTCATATTACTGGCAAGATTCATCAATCTACGCAGATGACAGCTGATTTGACAGCTTACATATGTAAGTACTCACACTGTAGCAATGGTCTGATACAACTCCCTTCATGTGGAAACACACCTTGTATCATACACCTCGGAACCTAGACCAAAACTTATAGTGTCCCAACAGATAAACCATTTATAATAAGACTATCTACAATAACTCAACAAAGCATGTATGTTATTTGTAGAAATGCATTTCATGTTTATCAGGAAAAGAATACTGCCATAGAGAGACAAGTTAGACAGCATGTACATGGCTTCACTGTAGTGGTCTGTGTGGAAGGTCTTAGAGTTCCGAACTTGGCCCTGCAGACAGTCAGTCATGTCAACTTTTTATCTCACAAAATATCTGCTGTATTTACATTTTGGGATTTAGCAGAGCAACTTACACAAATTATATTTTCTACATAATAATCATCATAAGATAATAATGGACAAATATAATAATAATAATAATAATAATAATAATAATAATAATAATAATAATAATAATAATAATAATACATTAATTTATTTAGTGCCTTTCCAGAGCCCAAGGTCACTTAATAAAGAAAAAAAAAGGGGGCAGTATGTACAGAAAACAAAACATATACATAGACAGCATTGCAGAAGATAGTACAGCCTAAAGTATAAAGACAAACACAATTATCAAAATAATAGTGGAAGCTAAGGGTAAGTTATACTGAAGAGGTAAGTAGGGATTTAAAAACTTCAACACTCTCTGCTTCCCTGATATTTTTGGAAGAACGTTCCACATACAGGGAGTAGCCACAGAGAAAGCTCTGTCACCAAACTTACGGAAATAGGTCTTAGGGATGGTGAGTAAAATGCCAGCATTAGAGGAGTGGAGGGGACAAGGGGGAGTGTACACAATTAGCAGGTGCGTGAGGTAGGGAGAGGCCAGGCCATTTACAGCTTTGTAGGTGACCAGAAGAATTTTGAAGTTGAAGATAGGAAGCCAGTGTTGTTGTTTTTTTAAAGTGGGTGTGATGTGTTGCCAGGATCATGTGTGGGTTAACATTGTGGCAGCTCAGTTTTGGACATGTTGTTCTTTGCTCAGTGGGGTGTTAGAGAGGTCATAGAGTAGAGAATTTCAGATGTCAGGCCCTGAGGTAACAAAAGCGTGATTTAAGCTTTCGGCAGTGGAGCTGGATAATGAAGGTCGAAGGTGAATGTGGCAAAGTGAGTGCCACCCCTCGGTTCAAGAGGCGAAAGACAATAGTTAGTTGGAGCTCACTCCGTTTATTTGGGTTCCGCCTTTCACTGGCGTTTTACACAGATACAAAACACACAAGTTCGTCTCTCTCCTCGAACTCCCAGCCATCTCCTTTTATGCCCTGAGGCTCACTGTCGAACAATCAAAGCAATTGGTTAATTAGACAATTAATAAACAATCATCAATCACCAATTGCATGATTTCTGGCAGCTGTGCCGATTCCACGAACCACACGAGTTCACTCTCTCTCTTGCCGGTAGCGCCTAAAACCACGCCCCCCTACCACATATCCCCACCGCCCGACTTAGGCCGGGAAGCCATCCGGCCGCCGACCAACCTCCCCCCCCTCCCCCACCGGGCGAGAGAGAAAGTCGGCCACCACCATCTGCGCTCCCGGCCTATGAACCACCTTGAAATTAAAAGGCTGTAAAGCCAGATACCAACGAGTGATTCGGGCGTTGGTATCCTTCATGCAGTGGAGCCATTGGAGGGGAGCATGGTCCGAACAGAGGGTGAGTGGGCGACCCAGTAGGTAATAACGGAGGGACCCGACCGCCCACCGAATGGCCAGACATTCTTTCTCGACCGTGCTGTACTTAGCTTCCCGCTGCGATAGCTTCCTGCTAATATACAGCACTGGTCGGTCGAGCCCCTCCACCTGCTGAGTCAAAACACTTCCCCCACTAGTCGTGTGACCACAAAGGGTCCTTGCCACTTGGCGAGTAATTTTGTGCTGGAAGTCGGGAGCAATACTAGGACTTTATCTCCCGCTGAAAATTGCCGTAGTTTAGTTCCTTTATTGTAGTGCCTCAGCTGCCGTTCCTGAGCCTCGAGCAAATTCTCCCGTGACAATCTACCCAGTGTATGGAGTTTTGCTCGTAGGTCCATAACGTATTGAATTTCGTTTTTACTGGGACTTGGACCCTCCTCCCAGCTTTCTTTAACTAGGTCCAAGACACCCCGTGGTTTTCTACCGAACAGCAATTCAAAGGGAGAAAATCCCGTGGAGGCCTGGGGAACCTCTCGCACTGCGAACAATAGAGGAACTAACCACTTATCCCAATTTCGGCTATCATCGTGTACAAACTTCCGAATCATCGATTTTAAAGTCCTATTAAAACGCTTTGCGGATGGTATACGCTGGTTTTAATGGAATTAACTCCCAATAATTCATATAGTTCGCGTAATGTGCGTGACATAAACGAGGTGCCTTGATCCGTCAGAATCTCTTTCGGGATTCCGACGCGGGAGATTATCTGAAACAATGCCTGCGCAACACTCTTGGCCGAGATATTGCGCAACGGCACTGCTTCGGGATACCGGGTTGCATAATCCACCAGAACTAATACAAATCGGTAACCCTGGGTGCTCCTGTCAAATGGCCCGATGAGGTCCATGCCCACTCTATCAAAAGGGACCTCAATTAGCGGTAGAGGGCGCAACGGCGCTTTTGGGATAGCCGGGGAATTCACTAGCTGACAATCTGGACAGGCCGCACACCACCGACGTACGTTTTTTCATATCCCAAATGACCAGACATGGGGTTGTAGTGAGCCGCCTGGAAAATCATTTCCTGGCGGCTTTTAGGTACCAACAACTGGGTTATTTCCTCACCTATCTGAGTGTTATGACTCACTCTGTACAATCTGTCCCTAATAATTGCAAAATATGGGTGAGATCGTGCAGCATCCGGGCGCACTAGCTGACCATCAACAGATATCACTTGGTCAAAAGCGAAGCGTAGGGTATCGCCACGAGACTGAGCGAGTGGGAAATCCTCCACGGGGTGGAATACCGGCACCTGGGGAGTCTCCACCGGAGGCTCTCCCGATGCCGCCCCCCCCTCGACAGTGTCGGACGACCCTGCGTCACCATTGTCCACTGCACACACCTCACACTTCCCTAGCGGTCGTGATCGCACCCCCATCAATTTCTCCGCTACCAGTTTAAATCCTGTCCAATCAGTGCCCAAAATCAGAGGGTGCGAGAGGCGGGAGCTAACCGCAGCCTCCAAAATATGTGTTTTATTTTTGATGCGAATTTCCACTGGTACTATAGGATATTTGTGTATATCCCCGTGCACACACTTAATAGTTACCCAACGTGCCGGTACCAAAGCCTCTGGTCGAACCAGGCTCTGTTGGATCATGGTCTGCCTAGCCCCTGAATCCAACAGCGCCTGGTGTTCACTCCCTTGCACCCTTACCGGAATGCAGTACGCCCCGTCTGGATCGGGAGCGGAGGTGGGCGGGCCGACAACACGGACCACCTGCCCCACCTCCATGAGCGGACAATCGCGGCGCAGGTGGCCCGGCTGTCCGCACCGCCAACACCCGGTGTCTGAGGAGCTCCCTGTGGGCCGGACTGCACCGCCACTGAGCCTGAGTGGGGAGAAGGGGAAGAAACACGAGGGAAATTAACAAGAGGGAAGGAGGGGTTTTGGGGACGGGAAACGGGAAGGGGAATAGACCGGGGAAAAAACTTTTTCCGGGGCGCCGGCTCCGGTTTCTGCTGCTGGGTGAGGGGATGTTGTGCTAGGTGGTCCTCCGCCAGGGTGACGGCGTTATCCAGGTTGGTGGACCCAGCTGGCTGTATCCGCCGGCAACCCCGCGATGAATCGTTCCAGGACCACCTGCTCCACTATTCCCGCAGCTGATCTTATTTCCGGCTGGAGCCAGCGCCTCACCATGTCCGTCAGCCACTGGGCGTAGGCGAACGGACGGTCCTCTTCCGTCAGGGAGGTCTCCTGGAACCGACGTCGGTGGTCTTCCGGGCTGAATCCCATTCGGTCGAGGACCGCCTTCTTCAGATTACGGAAGTCCGACCGAGCGGCTGCCGGCAGGCTATGCGCAGCCTTCTGCGCTTCCCCCGATAAGAGGGGCAGGAGACGTACTGACCACTCCTCTAGTGGCCACCTCCATGCCCCCGCTGCCACCTCAAATGCCTCTAGGAAGGCTTCAGCATCGTCGTCCGCGGTCATCTTGGGTATATGAAATTTTGGGGACGCTCTGCCTTCCCCTGGCCTCACCGGAAGCAGCCAGCTGTAGTAGCGCCTGGGTCTGGAGGTTAGCCTGCGCACGCAGGGCTTCCATCTGCTCGGCATGAGCAGCCGATTGTCGCTCCTGCATGGCAGCTATTCCCTCCAGCATTTTTCCCAGCGCTACTATGGATGACGACTGCTCCGGCTGTTCCTGGCTGTGGTCCATACTCCCTCTTGAATTCCTGCTCCCCGTACGGGCCACCACTGTGGCAAAGTGAGTGCCACCCCTCGGTTCAAGAGGCGAAAGACAATAGTTCGTTGGAGCTCACTCCGTTTATTTGGGTTCTGCCTTTCACTGGCGTTTTACACAGATACAAAACACACAAGTTCGTCTCTCTCCTCGAACTCCCAGCCGTCTCCTTTTATGCCCTCAGGCTCACTGTCGAACAATCAAAGCAATTGGTTCATTACACAATTAATAAACAATCATCAATCACCAATTGCATGATTTCCGGCAGCTGTGCCGGCTCCACGAACCACACGAGTTCACTCTCTCTCTTGCCGGCAGCGCCTAAAACCACGCCCCCCTACCACAGTGAACAATATTTCTCAGATGAAAAAATTATGTTTTGACCAGATTATTGACATGGGGTTGAAAAAACTGTGGGGGAGTAAGACTCCTAGGTTTCAAACTGCCTTTGAGGCTTGAAAAGTGAAACCATCAAT
This sequence comes from Synaphobranchus kaupii, assembly GCA_029718625.1. Lineage (NCBI taxonomy): Eukaryota > Metazoa > Chordata > Actinopteri > Anguilliformes > Synaphobranchidae > Synaphobranchus > Synaphobranchus kaupii. The sequence goes on along the minus strand of CM056383.1, from coordinate 6,275,787 downwards.
ATCTAATGTGAAGTGGTTGAGTTTTCCCTGCTGGGTATTGTTTGCAATGAGCAACACTTCAGTTGTATCACTATTTAACTGAAGGAACTTAGAGGTCAACCAGTGCTTTAAATCTCAGAGGCAGTGAGCAGTCATGGAGGAGGAAGATTGGAAGGAGAAGTGCTGACATACGTCTGTGTGTCATCTGCGAAACAGTGGAATCCAATTATGCCTTTAAATTATTTCACCAAGAGGTAGCATATAGACAACTAAAAGCGGTGGTCCCAGCACTGAGCCCTGGGGCACATCCAAGGTGACAGGGGCCAGGGGCAATTTGAAGTCCCCAAGTTTAAGAAAGTCCTGCCTATCAGTCCTACCAGTCCAGGACAGTACCAGAAATGGAGAGGGAATGCTGCATACGGTCCAGCAATAGTGAGTGTCTGACCATGTCAAACGCCACACTATGATCTCAAAGAATCAATATTCTGACAGCACCTGCATCAATAGCTACAAACAGGTCATTAATGACTTTCATCATGGCTGTTTCTGTGCTGTGCTTCATGCGGAAGCCAGACTGGGGTGGCTCATATCAGCTATTTTTCTGCATGTGGTTTTGTAGTTGAGATGCCACTACACATTCCAGTACTTTGGCTAGGAATGGAACATTTGAAATTGACTGGTAATTTCGATCAAGGCCCACTTTTTTCAGAATTGGGGCAATGGAAGCGATTTTCAGGTCGGTAGGTACAGAGCCAGATGGATAATTAACTGTTTATTAGATCGACAATAGAAGGGCTGATTACAGGGGGGGCAAGCTAAGTGAAGCAGTAAGAATAGGGTCTAGAGGACAGGAAGTGGGCTTGCAGCAGCTAATGAGTTTGGAGATTTGATCTGTGTCAAAGCTGTAGAAAGTTGATGGCAGTGAGTTTAGAATGGAATAAATTTTTTAGAACAGAGTTCAGGAGTGTGGAGCAGTGCAGAATTCATAGGCGCTAAAGTGAGTTTATTTATGACAGGAAATATGGTTGAGGATTTGCCTTCCCAGAGCTAATGAAGTCAGCATAGTAAGTACATGTAGCAGTAACAAGGGCCTCTCTGTAAGTTGAAAGGGGTTAATTGTAAGCTTGGGTATGTACCTCCAAGCCTGTTCTATCACTTAGATGCTCAAGACGCCGTCCAAGTGCTGTTCAAAGCGGAGCTTGGGAGTAAACCAGGGGCAGGACAAGAGGACGAAGACAAGAGTGACTCCTCCCACTTGGCATACTGGCACAGAGCCGACCATCCTAGCCTCTGGAGTAACACAACAATCTGGCACAGAAACTCAGCACATAAGAACAGCATGAATATTTACTGACAAGAACAGGCTATTCGGCCCATCATGCCGCATCCTTTCCCTACAGGCTAGACCCTATCAGGCACAGTGAAGCCTGGATATTTGACACATCGAATGCGTTGATATTATTTCATATTTTTTTACCTCCTAGTTTTATTGGAACATGTTGCGGTCCAGTGGTTTTTGACTGTAAGGCATGCACAGATAACAAGAGAACAGGAATATTTAACCCCGATCCCTGAAGAGATGTCTAACTGGTTCAGGCGTGACCTCTATAGCCTAGCTCGCACAGATAAAATGCTGTGAGATTTAAAAGGAAATAGTCTGTGAATTAAATAAAGTGCTGTTAGCATGAAAGATAAAAGACAACATGACGTGAGTGAAATGGGAACATTCTTCTTGCTTCAGTCTTAGAATTCTACAATGTAAAATGTTAATTGTTAAATCAACTCCATCAATCTTTAATCTTTATGATATACTGTATATGTGATATAATGTACAGATGAACATTTTATTGTTCAGTGCATAATTGTGAATTTTAAAGATTCTTCCCTCGAAAAAGGAAAGTTCCAAGAACTTTGTGGAACATATCAGTTAGATTATAATTTTGTTATAAGAAATATTTAGATCAGAATAGTTGAGAGACATATTTATTCTTCCAAACAACTTCAATCAAGGTCACAAATAAACATTTCACAAATTACTCACACACTTACTCATAATGATTATATACAGTACATTGTGAAAAAACAAGGAAACATATGTTTCAAAGAGGTTTGCAAATTTTCTGAAAGTATATATTGAAATGGCTGATTAATTGAATATTGTTAACCAAATATACCAGTAGACTTCTCATAAATGGCCAAACACAATCCAAGCTGTTTCTAACCTTCTGAATAAAGTTTGAAGGCCATTCCTGCAATTTTACTTGTGAATTAAAAATAGCATCCAAGGCACATCCAGGAAAGCAAAGATTGGAAACCTTTCCAGAAATATTTTGGAAACAAAAACTGGAAATTTGACTTTTGTCCTGAGCATTGAATTTTGGCTCAGTGAATAAAAAGCATGTGACTAAAACCTGGTTTGTTCCCATATTTAACCGTGAAGTAACTGATGAATTACTCTGATCAGAAAACAAATTATTTGAATTGATGAAACATTCATGCTGAAAACAGACATTTGACTGAATAATTGACAAATGGAAAAATAACGTATCATCTCTCATCAATTATCCTGAAAGAGATCGCAATACCCCTGTGTAAAATAACAGACAGTTAATTTGTTATTGCTTGAAAACGCACATCTCCTTATTTCGTATTTCCACACAGAGAACTGTGATTACACACATGTGCTTGGAGAAAATGAAATGGTAAAATTAGTCAAATATTTGATTTTGAGTCACATAATATTCAAATTTCTTATGATTTCACATGCATGTCCTTAGCTGTCAGAGCAGGTGTTAAAACAGTTCAAGCCAGAAAAGTATGGTCACGCCCTCTTTATCAGGAAAAAAAAGAAAAGAGTTTTACACTGGAACGCCAAGTGCATACAATCTCTTCACTGATGCCATTTTGTCTTTTTGTGTTTACTTATATATTGCTGTTCTGTGTTTGTCTATAACTGTTCTGCACTAGGTCATGGTTTTTTAAATATTTTGTGTGGACCCAAGGAAGAGTAGCTGCTTCATCTGCAAAAGCTAATGTGAAATACTAAAAAAATCACCAGTGGGGAAATAAGCCTGGTGGAAATACATACATTATCAGTGAGCTCAATGTCCATACCTGTGAAGCTTTGGGCTTTCGTTGCAAACAGATAGATCAGTGCCTCTTGGATGCTGACCCAATATATGTTCACTGTTGCTGTCCTTCTCTTTGAATCATGGAGGAGAGATATTTGGAAAGCCAAGTAACAATTGCACCCTCACAAACACATTCTCTTGAGATGGCTAGACAGTAAAATACATGGCCAGGAATGACTACAGGAAACATAAGGTGGCGTTTCTTTGGCATAGCACTTGATTAGTCTGTAAGAAACTAATGTGTCAAAGTGTTTTGGCTGTAAATTTGGGACATCTATCATTTGGCAGACATGTCAACATTAGCAATTGTGCATGTATTTTCAGATGTCTAAAGGGTATATACCAGGGTGGCCAATCCGGGAGGGCCACAGGTTCTTCTGGTTTTTGTTTTCAAAATCTGAAACCAAGTTTGATCCAGGAAATTGGTTGAGGTGAAACATAAATGTAATTTACTGCTTTAATGCATTAAATAACAGAAAACTAGCATACCTTGTGGTTCTTCAGGACTTTTGTTTTATGGTCTGCATGTGTAACTTTGATATAATGTTTTAAATGTATTTAATTCTGCACTGTCTGCTGAGGAGAGTCAGCTCAGCAGTTCCTACTCGTTGTGTTTGTTGATTTATTTTAAATTTTACCCCTATTTTTGGCACAATGAGAAACTGACATCCCACTGATTGAAATAACTCCATCCCTGGATAAATGCCATGGTCACTGCAAGCATGCCTATATGTAGTATTGTGTGAAGATCTTTATATAAAAAAAATCCACCAAACAGAACTATTGGGATTCAAACATGCAAATTTCTGATTACAGATCAGTTTCCCAACATCTCCACTCCCTGATAATTAGCTAATTTCACTGTCAAAAATAGATTGGAAATCAGGGTTACGAAACAGCATTTATTTATTGATAGGTTTTACTTATATAACCATACTTGCACAGTACATGTGCAAAGCTTTCACTTTTTGGACTGGAGACTGTAGAAGTGCATTATTGCAGCCCCGACAAATAGCGTCCATTACTAACATCTAGCCATAATTACGCTGTTATTTCGAGAATGACATCAATTGTATGCCTATTTTTCAAAACCAATTGCAGTCTAAAGCAGCTCTGCTGAACAGTATTCCTGGCTTCTTCTTTTTATTATTATTATTCTCCTTCAATTTGTCAGATACAGCTTATGGCTTTTATAACTTAAGCACAAATACAGCTATAAATGTACTGAAACAATTCAGCCAAAGCAACGGTGGGCTTGGAACCTAGGGAAGCACACCTGTTCAGTACATCAAAACATAACATTCACAAATTACCAGGGTCTCATGACGTCAGACATGCGGGCAAAACAAGCACGCATGCACCCAACCTTATTAGATCAGCTGTCTGTCTGGGTGACGGACAATCAAGACTTAATAAAATAAACTACTGTTGTGTTTTATCTGAGGCTGGAATGACATCACAATAAGTGTACAAAGAAAGGTTCTGTATAAAAGAACTGTAAAGATATATTATTGCATACATGACATTATTTGAAATTTCTAAGTGTCTAAGTTGTATTTGGCAGATGCAGGTGTCTCTGAATGAGACACTGCTCTTGTGCCATTTGATGTTTATCTAGTCACACACACGCACGCACACACATACACACACACACACACACACACACACACACACACACACACACACACACACACACACAATCACGTGCGGAACATACACTTTCCCCCATTTGCAGAAGGCAGAGACTTATCTGATTGTGTAATGTCCAGTACACTAACTGCACAGATGCAAGAATCAGATCATATGATCGTGATCAGAAGCATATGACAGGAAACAGAGACTGGACTCAGTGTTTCACTTATTTTAACCACTGTTTGCCTCATGCGTTTACACCCTTAAATTTTCCACAATGACAGGAATAGATTAAAATGAGAAAACCTTGCTTTTATTGCAACATCTGTATCCATGGTAGTGGCAGATGCCAAAGCTGCAAGGCATCACCCTGACTGTTTTAATGACAAAGATCCTCCTCGGTTCTGATATAATTTTCATAAATCTTTATTTTGTAACAAAATTGCCTTTATAATGTCTGCTAACCAAAAGTTACAAGCCTGTTTCTTTGAAATTCTGGAACATTTTAACAGCTTTTTAAAATTATTTTGGCCATAAAAGCAGAAGGACCCACAAGACATAGACTTAAATGAGATTTCACTTATTTGCATTATCTGCTTCTTCACTGCGAATTGTAAAATTCAACCACATGCAACTGTGCAATGTAATATGGCAGGTTATATGTGGTGATATTTAATGGTATTCTTCAGATTTGCGCCTGTTATGACATTCCCCTTGGACCCAAAGATATGAGCCATAATGGTCTGGATACAAAAGGTGAAATATCTAACAAATATGTACATTTGTGGAGTAAAGAAATAAAAACAAACCAAAATACAGAGAAAGCAATTTACTTACAACTTCTCCCCTGCTGTAGGAGATTGTCCTTCTGCCTACACTAGCCAAGCCTTCTGGCTACCACACAATGCCTGCTACTTTTCTTTTATTTTTTCAACTTAGTGGAGTGGTTTGTTTATTTCAGGACAGAAACACAAAAATGTAACACAAACAACCAAATGAACCTACTTCATTTTCAATACTCATTCACTTAAATGCCTTATATGTATATGTCCCTCCCTGCTACCATTATACTCCATTAAGGTATTTATTTTCTTGAATATTATGCACTTTAAAGTGTACAATTGTAATCACACAGACTTTGCACAAGTAGTGGATGATACTTGATTAGGACAGGATTATATGAGATACAATGAAATTATGATTATGATCATGTACCTCCTTGTCTGCTTTATTATTCATTGTAAAATCTGTTTTTGGCTTTCATTGTGACTATTATGGAAGTGCATTCTGTGATGCACAAAACATTTCTGTGTACAACAGACAATAAAAATCTATCTATTTAGATCTAAATATGTGCAGTCATCCTCTTGTCAATTTTAACAGGGCTTTAAAACCCTATTCAAATGGACCACACAGGGATTTTAAAAGCAAAACCGAGAGAGACAGAATGAGATGAGATGAGATTGCAAGCTCCTTCATTTTCTATGGCACCGAAGGCATCTCCCAGCTCACGGTTCATTGTAAGCTGTTTGATATTAAAACAAAGGCTCCGGTGTCCACAAATGGGTTGATTAAAACAGCGCGGCCATATTGCCAAGAAAATAGGGGTTCATTCCTCCAGTGCGGAATTACAAAACCTGAGCTGGACTGTATCCAAGACATGAATCCAACACGATAATGCAACAGGTCACAATACACAGAGAAAGACTGCCACAGTCCCACCAGGCCCAATGTCTGCTGTAACCCAGATTGTGATGAAATGATAAATGCACACTAAAAATACGACTGATTTGATTTGGTTTTGACATTTGTGTTTATTTATTTATTTATTTTGTGGTGCTAGATTCGTGGAGTGAGCTTCTTCTTGTACAGGAAATGATTCTCTGGAGAGTCATGAAAAACGAGTCAGCATCAGCCATCCAATTCACCTCCTCGCATTTAACATTTTAACAATATAAAGCACGCTAAAACAATGGATTAGAAAAAGCAGAATTAATTTATTTCTTCTGATCCTTTGCTTTTTAATTATATCTGTGCTGCTGGACTGCCCTGTACCAATGTCCTCCATTTTGGAGAGATGAGTTCTATGAGTCTGCCCTGAGATGTCCTTCCAGCTTCCTTTTATACTTTAAAAGCTCATAGGACTTTGTACGGCATTCAGCAATCCTATTCATGAATAGATTATTAAGTGACTATCAAGTGATACAAAGAGCTGGCCATCACAGGACCTGATTCACTGTGTCATCTATTTTTCGGAACTATCTTTGTGTTTATAGAGCTCATTTTCGGAATCCCGCCAAAGGTTTTCGTTTTTTTTGGCAAGGGATCAAAATATTATGAAGTGGATAACCTGTTCAAATTAATAGGTTATACTGAATCCTAGAAAAAGCATGATTTTCTGAAAGGAAATTGTTGATGCACTATACTATTCTCCATACATCACTCTTGTCACAACAATAAGAACATGTATTAGTGCTCCCCCAATACTAGCATAACCGCAAGCTTTTTACCCTTAACATTATCTAAACTGTGAAAATTATATTATTTTACTCATGTATGTATTTGGAGATACCTCATCATCTAATTAAAAAAAGATATAAATAATATACCTACTTGTAATTCTGACTTGAACCATAATTCAAATGTGATTTATTTTCAGGCTATGATATGATTATAAACAACTTGTTTGGCAAGATCAACACAAGATTTAGGATCCACACATACGTAACTATTGGAAGCTTTATTTCATTTGGTATACAGGGGACTACTTCAAATGCAAAAACTGATATATATTTAAAAATAAAACTTTAAAATATAAATGTATTTGTTCCATGTATGCGTATACGTGGTGTCAGTACTAAACTCAGTAGCCCATAAATTAGTTCCCTGTCCCATGCACAATTTGGTGCCTCGCCTTTGTCCAAAGACTTAAATCTTAGGGGAGATATTGGTGTAGTAATGCGACCTGTACATGTGGTAAGTCTACAGGTGATAAAAACGGACTAGGTCGATAAAAAGCTATTGTGATGAGTTTGTTTGACATAGGCCTACATCTATTACCTACGTACTACAGTTGTTCCATAACCGCTCAGACTACCCGATAATATTTGCTTATACCCCAGTAACCTGCGCTCCAAGCGAGAGATGGCACGTCTGCAGTCATCTAGGAAGGGAGGAGACTCTGCCTAAGGTCCTCTCCGCCAGCACCTGCGGTGGTCCTTGAGTGCAAGTTCGCAAAACATATGCGACTTTATTGCTGTTTGGTGCGCGCGGATCAAAATTACCTCTGCAGGAGGCATTCGCGGGATCTGACCCTACACTGCAAGGAGCTGAACCGTTTCTGGCTTTGCACCCGAGGGAACGATTCTTAGCCTACACCATCCGGGGGTATCCAGGAGTTGTGTGCTCAGATTATTCACAGAATCGCCAAGGATATGCTGGGTGTTTACTCTGGCAGCTGTCCACCGAATTTAACATAATTTACATAAATAGTTCAAACTTAATTTGGAACTTTTGCTAGAAGAACTGAAAATGAACGGCACAGCGGACTTGGTCTGCGAACACGAAGAACTCGGCGACTCGAACAGAACCTCGTGTACAAACATAAATGAAACGATTTACAGTGTAATCGATGTTGCGTCTTTCATGCACGTTTTCCCGTCCGTGTACGGCATTCTCTGCGCAACAGGGGTAATTGCGAACGGCTTAGTGATTTACGCTGTGGCTACTTGTAAGAAAAAAATGGTATCGGACATTTACGTGCTGAATTTGGCAATCGCCGATATGCTCTTCTTATTGGTGATGCCTTTTACAATCCATCAACTGGTCAGGGACCAACAGTGGGCGTTTGGGAACTCAATGTGCAAGGCGGTGATGGTCGTAGATGTCAGCAATCAGTTCACAACCGTGGGAATTGTAACAGTTTTATGTATAGACAGGTAAGGACTCTCTGTCAGGTTATATTTATTATTTATAAAGTGGTAAAATCTCTCTCTCTCTCTCTCTCTCTCTCTCTCTCTCTCTCTCTCTCAGTGGTGGTGAATGGTGGTGTGGTCATTCTGTAGTCATCCGACTAAAAAGAAATGACAACTAAAAAGTAATTCAGTTGAATGTAATTCTAATTAAATTGATATTGTGACAGTGTTAGGATTAACAGTACATGTAGAACGTGGCTTAAATTAATGAGGTATTTGATGTAGGCTAATTATGATATTGCATGGAGGGTGATGTTAATGGTCGTCATGATATGAAAATATGTTAAATTATAACATACATAAACACAGTTTGGATATTTGTCATGTTGTTTCACTTATGAGTTTGATCACTGAAATGAGTGCAGCCTTGTGGAACAGCCAGCCTTAAGAATCCAGTTCTGTAGTTCTAATAAGCAGGTGGGATTCTAAATTAATTAATGCTCTTTGTTGGGGCAAACAAACCAAATGCAAGACTACATTTGTAAAATTAATGAGTCTCTCATTGTAATATTATCTTAAACAAACACTTAAACTGTTTCATCTACAAAACTAGGCAAGGCCAGTAATCACTTTGTAGTAACTAAGGTTCTGTTCCCGACAATGATTTTCATTCCTAATGAAATGAAAATGAGTTGGCAGGAAAAGTAGAGGGATTAGTTAATTAAAAAATCTAATTAAAACACTAGAGAAAACCTGTTGAGATTGCTGTAAGAAAGACACTATTAACAGAATGTATTCAGTCTTACTTGCACGTATGGAACTACCCAGTTTAACCTAATGGCTAATCAGGAAACCCTTTATTGCCATGTGTTGTTATGATGATGGTGTTGGATAGGCTACTAATGTTATATTATTAACAGTCATAATAATCGCAGATATGATTACAAATACTGATGTTATATGAGTAATGAAAGGATGCATATGGAACACTTGAGTGAGTTGTAAAATCATATTATAGATTAAGGCAATTGGGGGCGGGGGCTTTTTTTTTGTTTGGATGATGATTGGTTGACTGGTGATGTGAAGTCGGATTTCCGCCAAAGGTCACTTGTATGGTTAACTTCCTATTGCGAATTTTAAATAACACATATGAAGGGGTTTAATGAGAGGCTAGCCGAAGAGGTTTGACGATAGGCTACCTCTACGATTTGTCAAGCAAAAAATGTATGGACTTCAGTTTTTATGAAATGTATGGACTTTCAATATGTTGCCAGATATCTAATTTGGCAGCCTGCGCAACCTTTAAAGGGACTGTAAAGGTAAATCCGTCATTTTATTCAGACTACGTTATATGGGGTTGTTATGGTGTGTGTATGTATTAAGCATCAGCAACAGTATGAGATTTCAATTTCATTGCAATCTCGATCGGTATCTATTTATCCATTTCCATCTATTCCGATGTGGGAATTAAATGGGTGGAGTTCAAATTATTACTGGGCTCAGTCCTATTGGGTACAGGTTCTTCATGACGCCATGAAGGACCTGGCGTAATGGCCAATAAATGTTTTAATGTCATTGCATAACTCCTCCCATAGTTGGAGGCAAATAAATCTATTCTGTCCCACTAACGTTAAATGGCCTATTCTAAGCGAAACAATTGTTTGCAATAGAGAAGCTTTGTCTGTGTTATCGATAGTTTTGTAATCCTTAGCTGTAACGTTAGTTATTTTGATATTTTTCCGTTTTTTAATCCCTCTCCCAGTCTCTCTCCTTCGTCAACCCGCTATTTAATTTCTCCCACCTTCTCTATCCCTTTGTGGTGGTGCTACCTAGCTGGCTACTTTAGCCCTAGAGCTAAGTTATAACTTAGTTGTCATTATCACCTCCGTTTGCATTGCAAGCATGCCGCCTACCCCGTGGTCCCTCCCTGGATGCACAAACAGAGGATGAGGTTGAGGGTAATGCTGCATGAATTTTTTTCAGTTTCCTCAAGATGCTGAAATTCGTAAGAAATGGGTGCCGTTTTTGGAAAGCTAACGCAATGGCAAGCTCAGCGCAAACACCCACTTGTGCAGCGACCATTTCACAAAACCAGCTTTCAGAATTATAAAAATTTGGCTGGGCCAAATTCGTCAAACTTGATGCTGGGGTTGTGCCCTCTCTACCCCTTTTCCTATCCGGGATCATCCTCTCCCTTCCCCATCGATGGCTATCGCCAGGCAGATGAACCTGCTGCAACCGGTAACCCTGCTAACAAAATGACGTTGGTACAATGTTGTGGCAACATCATGTTTTCGTTGTCACAATGTTGCATCATTACGTTGTGACAACGTAAAAGTGTAATTCCCAGATACGTTGTGACAATGTAATAATGCGACCTTGTGGCAGCGTTGTGACAACGTTGTACAAGTTGTAGCAAAGTTGTATAAATACATTGTGACAATGTTATAGTTTGCACATATTGACAATTTTTATGTATACAGTTTTAAAAACTATTTTGTGGTATGGTATGGACAGTTCTTATGTTACTATATACATCACAGTAGCCTACCAAATTGGAGCAGAAACCATGGATGCAGAATGCCAGTGTGATCCAATCCATGTGCCTATAAGGGGTGGCGGGGTGATGGCGCGGTCCCAACCACGCCCACACAACCCTGAGGTTTTTTCAATCCAGATTTTATGTCTGACTTGAGATGTGTTTATTACAGTTATTGACATTACTTTGAATAGATATTTCATGGATATGTAGTGGATACATCCCTCTGTGATAATTTAGTTATTTTAACTACTTTTCAGCCCCTTTACAATCCCTTAAAAGATTGCTGCACAAGTAGCTATAAACGCCCTGCCCATTCGCAAGTGTTGCACACAATGCAAACTACGCAGACTACACAGAAGTATAAAACAGCCTTTACTGTTTGAAAACATCTTTCTCATCCTGGAGCCATCTGTCTGCATTTGTGTTCCCCAAACATCAGTTGAAAATGTCAAACCTGATTTAACTAATGTACAGTACTGTGCAAAAGTCTTAGGCACATGTAAAGAAAATCCTTAAGGCGAATATCCTTTCAAAAATAATTAAATTAAAAGTTTCTAAATATCAAACAATTCACTACAAAGAACAGTAAACAATAAAAAACAGAATCAAATCAATATTTGGTGTGACCACCCTTTCCCTTTAAAACAGCATCAACTCTCTTCGGTACACTGTTGTTCAGTTTTATAAGAAAATCAGCTGGTAGATTGTTCCAAGCATTTTGGAGAACTTGCCACTGTTCTTCTGCAGAATTTGGCTGTCTCGCTTGCTTCTGTCTGTCCAGGTAATCCCAGACAGCCTTGGTGATGTTGAGAACAGGCCTCTGTGGAGACCATATCATCTGTTGCAGAACTCCTTGTTCTTCTTTTCTCTGACGAAAGTTCAATTAAGTTTTTGAAAAATCAATGTTTGAAAATCTACAATTTGCTCTTTTCTACTGACACACTAATGCAGAAGACAAAAAATAAACATCTAAGAAAAAATCTACATAAAAAATCTAGGGTGCCTAAGACATTTGCACAGTACTGTACATCCCTGGGATTACCCATGCTTACACAGTGGATGCATAAATACTATTTTCACCAGATTAGTATGACTGGAGAACTGCTGGTAATACAGAAATTTATTATGTCAGCTTCAGCTTATGTCAACAGATTGTCAGCCATTTTCATTTGATATGCCTGTAATGTTTCTGAAGCTGAAAAAACTAAACTCAGATACCAGACACCATCTGTTAATACTGAGTAAATAAGCATGTCTGGTTTTGAGCAAGCTGGGATATAAGACAGCCAGAGTGAAGAAGACAAGAGAAGGGCATAGGTAGGCTACAAATGGAGGGGGTTTCGTAATGTTTAGGAGGGTGAATCTTGACCCCACTTACATTTCGTCCTCCATTATTTGAGAAGGGAAAAAGAGAAAAAGATATCAGTGAGATGACTGAACTCACATCTAAAAGGTTGAGATGGCCCACATTAATGGCGGCTTTGGATAACTTTTATATCCAGATTCAATCACAAAAAAAGCCATATTAACTGCCTTATTTAAACGGCACCTGAGGAGAGGTGAAAGAACCCAAGGAGAGGTCAGATTTCCTGTAGAGGAGATGGGAGACTACCAAAAATGCAGCAAATCAATGGAGAGTACTGAACAAGTTAAATTAAAAATTAAAATTTGGTATTACTGATTGTGATTATATCTCATTGTCACTCCTACGTGCAGGTTTTATCACCCATTGTGCTCACAAATTTAATTTGTTCTGGGTTTTTTTTTTTAATAACTCAATACTTCCTCTTGCCCAAATGTAATATTAAAGACTAAAAAAGCAGCATGGTCAGGAATGTATTTCCATTCAACATCCAGTGTCAAAATGATCCAATTGTGTGCCGCTTAGCCTTAGGATGCATTCTAAACTCTGCACTGTGTGTCCCTGTACATTTAAATGCACAGGACAGGTCTATGAAAACTGTTGATGCAGAAATATTAACACGGACAGCTGTAAAGAAACACCACTAATAATAATAATAATGTTTAACACATTTAATAATGTTACATTACAGAAGGCTCTGGTCTATTTGAATCCCATGCAAACTATCCACTTAAGTAAATGATGCGTTCAAGTGATAATGATATACGTTCTCTGGCAGTACTAGTCCGATGTGAATAGTGTAGCTCGGTATAGGTGTCAGTGTGTGCTGATCTGAAGCCAGTTTGCCCTTTTCTTCTTAACCTTTTGAGCCCGACGGACCCTGTACTGGGTCCAGTAGAACGGTACCATAAATAACTTCCCGTAAAAAGTTCATAAAATGTTGTGGTAGTCTTTTTTTTAAAAATGTTTCTAAAAGACGAGGCCTTAACGCTACCAAAACAACACTCCACATGTATTTTGTCCAAACAATTTTTGTTATCATTTCAATATTTTAGTTATATATTATTTAGTCATGTTGGGTGTCATATGAAACTAGAGAAGCTTCTCTTTCCATTGATAACAAGCATAGCATAGCATAGCCTGAGCTAACCAGCTCATGTCATCCCCATAGCAAACACGCAGCCAAACTTCACATTTTACAGTCAACGTGTCAAATTTTGTGTAATGTCTCAATATTCCATCAAATCCCAAAGCGATAGTCATCTAAAGCAACTAATATTGTTTCCTTACCCTTTCGTGGTCAGCACACTAGGGCTTAACGGGTTAAGATGAGGATTTTGGTAGAGATATTTGATCATGGGTCAATCGCTACTTAGGGGCACCGATTTTAATTCAGACCAGTGATTCCCAAAGAGTCCAAGTGATTCCAAGACTTGCTTAATGCGACATGTGACCCATTTATTATTACTGCGTCATACATTCAATTACAGAATAATTTTTTAAACAAGTCAAAATAAATGCATGAACACTTTAACCAGTGTTTATAGTACTCATGGAAATGTCTATTGAAAGAGTACAACATACAGACAACGTCTTTATTCTTTGACCCATATTAAAGGTTGTATCAGCGATTTTGGGTGACGCCACTTCTGAAGCGAAATCCCAAACAAACAGAGCCAGCTCCAGCTCAGAGCCAATTATGTTATGTTTTAAAAAATAGTGTTCAAGCATCCAGAATTATAACCACGTTAATAACGTTTGTAAGAAACCAAACCGTTTGTAAATCCGTCAAGATTTCAGCGAGATAAGAGTATTAGCGTATTAGTATCACCCACCCCTTGTCGGTGATTGGTTGGAATACTGTTTATTTTGGTTTTGAGTGGTTGGTAGTACCATTTGTTTTTGTGTACGATCTCGGAGCATAGGCTGCCTACAGAGACGCGGTTTTTTGACGGCCTGCTTATGGGGCGGGCAGCTAGCGGATCGTGAGGAAAAATCAGATGAATGTGATCATTTATGTTTCGACCCAAAATCGCTGATACAACCTTTAACCCATCTCATGACTGACCTATCAGTCCAAGTCCAGAACTGATCCATCAGAATGCTAAGGTAATTAGGAGTTAAACCTGATATTTCCAAGAGAGAAAGAAAAAAAAGATGGAGAATGTGGCTTTTTTCATGAATAAAAATGTGAATATGGGTCATGTTTGGTTCAAGAGATGGTTCTGTAGATAACATTAGAGAGAAAAAAATAGTTAAGGGTCTTTTCTTTATGTGTATATCAGATACTTCATTGCTGGGGCGTAGATAAGGGGTGTAGTCCAAAAACAGACCATCATTAAAAGATCTCTCATGGAGATAGAATCTGGGTCATTTTCCTAAGGGTAGATCCTGCTGAAGGATTTTGCCTTTCGGATTTATCCGGCCAGAAATTATTTCCTTTGATCAAAAGATGGCCATGAATACCCTGCATTTTGCAAATTATAATGTTAAGTTTTTTCCCTGTGACTTGGCCTGGGGGATGGAGATATGCTGGATACTGGCCAGCAAAAAGTGTTTGGGGTGGATAACTGTGAAGGGTATAGCTAACCCCACTACACATGTCACATTTCTGCCCAAATGGACGTTCTACCATCAATCATATGTGAGCCACATGTTAAGCATTACACAAAGGATACCACTTACATGCCGCATCACACATTAATGTTTTTCATGAATGAAATCTCACTTTGTTTCCCCAAATACCCGAAGGACACAGAAAGCATGAATCTTAAATTAGTGACTGAACATGGCACAGGCAGAATCATTAGTTCCTTTTTACATAAAAAAAAGATCCAGAATTCCTCACTTGGTTTTCCTTAGGGTAGGAGAATACAACTTCTTTTAGAAACCAATTTGTGTTCTCAGAAAAGAAATGCCGATGGTATTCTTTCAGTTATTATTTATCGCCCAGTACTATAACGGGGACGCTGTTAGCCCCGGATACGGGGTGCAGACTGACACACTGAAGCGGACTGACAAGCTTAGAGACCCTAGCCACATAGAAACTCAGCAGGTTTCATTACATTACATTACATTATAATTTAGCAGACGTTCTTATCCAGAGCGACTTACACAACTTCTTATTACATTTATACATTCATACAGCTGGATATATACTGAAGCGATTCAGGTTAGGTACCTTGCTCAAGGGTACAACGGCAGTGTCCTACCTGGGAATCGAACCTGCAACCTTGCAGTTACAAGTCCAGTTCCTTAACCATTATACTACACTGCCGTTTCGAATATGTCACCATCACAGGTGCTCAGAGGTTCAGACCATAGAATCGACTAGGTAAAAGAGAAACTCAGAGGGTTTGGAACGTGTCACCATCACAGGTGCTCAGAGGTTTTTGACCATAGAATCCACCATATACTAGGAAAAGAGAAACTCAGAGGTTTGGAACATGTCACCATCACAGGTACTCAGAGGTATTGAACATAGAATCCACCATATACTAAGAAAGTGAAAACTCTGAGGTTTTGAACATGTCACCATCACAGGTGCTCAGAGGTATTGAACATAGAGGGCCCTATCTTGGCGATCTTGGCGCTTTGTCTAAGCGCATGGCGCTAAGTCCATTTAGGGCGTGTCCAAGTCTACTTTTGCTATTTTAACAGCGTGTTTTTTGGGCGCTAAGCACGGCGCAAGGTGCAACTGGGCTGAACCTAGTCTCTTCATTTATTATAGGTGTGTCTTGGGTGTGACATGCAATAAACAAATCAAAATGTCATATCCCATTCCCTTTAAAAGCCTACTTTTCCACCTTGGCGGATTGCTTATGATGGCGAAACAGACATGCTTGTGCGTGTTTAGTGCGATCAAGGAATCGGCTATATGGATCAGTAGCAGTAGCAGCAGCAGCAGCAGCAGTAGTAGTATTATGAGTTCCCGGTAATTCCTGACAGTGCTGTTTACGAAATATATGCTGTTAAATTTCGTTAAAAGCACCTGCAACAGCTGAGAATAAGCGACCAATTGCTTCCTTCTCACCTTAGAAAACGCCAAATTAGCCTGCTTGTTTAACAAATTTTGTTTGATTATGCAATGAACTCATGTTCAAGCTTCATCCGAAGTTCATTAGGCTACCTGCATTCTAATTTTGATTAATAACATAACTAACGTTACAGTCATGGACGAAAGTGTTGGCACCCCCTGTAAAGATGAGCAAAAAGGGTTATAAAAAATTCACCGTTTGGTGAATTAGCTTAATCTCACACTGAAAAAACAAGAAGAATCCAACCTTTAATTGACGTTAATTTATTATGAGAAAAAAAAATCCCACATCAAGAAATAATGATTTTTAACAAAACCACGTTGGCCACAATTATTGGCACCCCTGCATTTATATATAGAATAAAGTAATAATTTTTAATATTTGGTCACATATCCTTTGCATGCCATGACTTCCTGATGTCTGTGACCCAACAACATCAAAAGACTCTTGATATCTTATTTTCTGGTACTCTTACAAGCGATACTATAACATCTCTGCATTTGAATGGATCTCTATGGGAATTGGGGGGTGGGTCTAGATTTAGCTGTAAATTACACTGGAACAGTATGGAACACATGGTTGGCAAAATGGCTGTAAGTCATCAAGGGTCTGACGTATCAAACAAGCTTTAATCCATCACTATGTTGCCAGATATGCAGTAGATATGGATGGATCACTTTAAGGGTTGTTTCTCCTGACAAATTTTCCTATTGAACTCTATGGAAAAATAAGTCAGGAGAAACAACCCTTAAAGTGATCCATCCATATCTACTGCATATCTGGCAGCAGAGTGATTGTTTAAGGCTTGTTTGATACCTCAGACCCTTGTTGACTTACAGCCATTTTGCCAACCATGTGTTCCATACTGTTCCAGTGTAATTTACAGCTAAATCTAGACCCACCCCCCAATTCCCATAGAGATCCATTCAAATGCAGAGATGTTATAGTATTGCTTGTAAGAGTACCAGAAAATAAGATATCAAGAGTCTTTTGATGTTGTTGGGTCACAGACATCAGGAAGTCATGGCATGCAAAGGATATGTGACCAAATATTAAAAATTATTACTTTATTCTATATATAAATGCAGGGGTGCCAATAATTGTGGCCAACGTGGTTTTGTTAAAAATCATTATTTCTTGATGTGGGATTTTTTTTTCTCATAATAAATTAACGTCAATTAAAAGTTGGATTCTTCTTGTTTTTTCAGTGTGAGATTAAGCTAATTCACCAAACGGTGAATTTTTTATAACCCTTTTTGCTCATCTTTACAGGGGGTGCCAACACTTTCGTCCATGACTGTATTTTGCCTTAATGATGACACTAAATACAATAAATCTGTTAGGTTGGCAACCCATAGGTTCAGCATATTTTCCCTTGTTTTATAATGTCCTGCTTATGGAAATGTGACCAACCTGTTTAACTGGTAGCGTAATACTTTAAAACGATTCACTTTCCCAGGAAGACCGTGAAAAAATGGTCATATCAGTGAACAATGAAATGTCAAAGCTTCACACGTGGTTTAATATTAATAAACTATCACTAAACCTTTCAAAGACAAAATTCATATTATTTGGGAAAAGAGGCCTGAAAGAAAACATAAATTTACAAGTCAATGGTATTAATATTGAAAGAGTGAACGAACACAAGATTTTGGGGGTTACGGTAGATAGCCTCCTGACATGGAAACCACATGTGAAGCTAGTTCAATGTAAATTGGCCAAAAGTGTGTCTATTTTGTGGAAAATGCAGAAATTACTAAATCAACATTCACTTAGGACAATTTACTCAGCACTCATAACTCCTCACCTGCACTACTGTGTTGAAGTATGGGGGAACACTTATAAAGAAACTACAGAGATGCTGTTTAAACTTCAAAAAAGGGCATTGAGAGTGGTATATGGTGTCCCATATAGAGACCATACAAATGACTTGTTTATTAAGGCAAAGTTTCTTAAGTGGCAGGATATAATTAAATATAATACCATACAAATATTATTCTTAGCATCCAAAAATCTCTTACCCTCAAATATACAGAAACTGTTTCAAAAGAGAGATGACATGCATAACTTAAGAGGAAACATGATATATAAACAAAAAACTATAAAGTCAACTCTCAGAGGTCATTCATTATCCATTGTGGGGGTTAAGCTCTGGAACGGTTTACACGATGAGCTTAAAATGTCTATTAACCTAAAGACCTTCAAGAGTAAGATAAGATGTAAGATGGTAGGAAATTATCAAATGGGGACTGTCTGCTGTTGAAATGAAACAAATGAAACAAATTGTTTTGACTAATGTATGACATGTATATTCAAATTCGACTTATTTGGACTTTAATGTCTATTTTATTTTACTTTAGCTTATTTTTTCTTTCTCAAACTGTTTTATTATAAAGAAAATTCAGTTATGCTGTTGTGATACAAAAAAATGTGTTTTAAACAAATGTATATTATGAACATGTAAAATAATGAGGGAAATGGGGCGGGACTATGATAAGCAGGCTGCTTTTTCCCGTATCCCTTTTCGGCAAGTAATGTGTTTTGTCAGGGCATAATACTGAAATTGTGATAAAGTGTAAATATATGCATGCCGAAATAAATAAATAAATAAAAAAAAAATAAAAAAATAAATAAAATTTAAAAAAAGTGCGATGTACAGCAGGGGAAACAGACCTGCTCCTGTAAAGTGAACATGCAGATAATGGAATTAAAATTCATTGTAAATTAATTGTGTAACGTGCTGCAAATTTTGTTTCTAATTAGACGCTTAGTTCTCTTTAAAATCTTTTGTTCAAGTTATGGAATAACAGGTGAAATCAGCGGGGTTTTAATAAGCTGAGGGTATGGAAACCTTGTCACTGTAATTTAAAAAATATGAAGGACGAAGAATAGCTAAGGTTAGCCTACAATTCAGTTAACATGATGACATTTATCTCCGTTTTTTAACCATAGTCTATCGAAAAAAACATTATGCACAGCGAGTCCGCTGTAGCCTAGGCTATTTGAAAAACAATAAAAGCAATATTCACTGGACAAGGTTTTGAACTTTTTTCAGTCACAAACCATTCTATTTACTTACAGGCTGTATTCCTAGATAAACAGAGCTGTATTGTAATGACATCTGAAGCGCATTTGCAGAACGCAAATGTCCATCTATTGCAGTACGCAAGTTTTCCATTGAATGACAATTCACGCATTAGGTGCAAATGACAATTCGCGCATTAGGCTTGATATAGGTGTTATCAGCTCCTTTTTAATGGATAGCCATTGTCCCGTACCATCGCACATCGCCTGTATGTTGATGGAGTGGGCTGAGAGCAATGTAATGTGGCATCGTTTCCCTTCGCTGAGGGAAAGGTATGTGGACCTATGGAACCTTTTATTATTATGCATTTTCGATATAGCTTACAAAATAATAATATTTCACATTGTGATCTAGATATTTTAGTCATGCTTGTGCACGCCCCTGTGTGTAACAGACAGGAGGGTATGCGCGTTGTGCACACACCTATGTAGACGCACTTATATGCGCCGTTAAAATAACATGTAAACAACTGCGACATGACTTTAGACCAGGTTTGTGGTGGTTCTAGCGCAAGCGCTTTCTGCTGGCTCAAGATAGCAATACGCCAAAAAGAATCCTGGCGACTCCTCATCTTAAGACCAACACGCCCAGTTCACTTGTGATGGCACAAGAATACATGCTAGTTAAAGGACGTGAGCGCTTGGCGTTATTATGGACCTAGCGCCGGGTGTAAGATAGCAAAGACACTTGCGTTTGGGTTAGCGCCGCTTTGCGCCGGGTGTAAGATAGCCAGTACTAGGCAGATTCTGGGCCCTAAGGCCTAGCAGAGCCGTCACATTACCACAAACAAGATTAGTCAGTGTGAAACCCGGTAATAGAGACACAATTCACGGAGACCATGCAAATCAGGTCTATAAATAGAATAATTTATTCATGACAATAATCACTGGTTAAGACTATGAGAGCAAATATGAACACATTCAATACCTATAGCTAAACACAGGATAACATGCTGCTAAGACAAAGAAACATGAACAGGTTCACCAACAAAGTATAACCAAATGATTCCGTACGGTGTGACTATGGTACTAGGAGAACTGTTAAGCAGATTCTCCCATACTGGTATAACTATGGTACCAGGAGATCTGTTAAGCAGATACTCCATAATGGAAGAACTATGGTACCCCTATGGCACCAGGAGACCTGTTAGGCAGATACTCCCATAGTGAAAGAACTATGGTGCCACTACAGCACCAGGAGACCTGTTAGGCAGATACAACCCGAATGTACCTTTGGACTTCCCTTAAATGCAATCCCGGGCAGGCTTTCCACATTCCACAATTCCCTTTGTTTGTCCAAATAAGGTCTGGCCAGGAAGAGGGCTGTAAAATCTAACCACCAAGAGACCCCCCTTCTCCTCCAGGAGGAGAAACTGCAGTCTACTCCCCCCTGATCTAGTGATAGTGATAAGATACTTTGTACGACAACGCGTGATCTTATTATTTTACCTATCATTTATCTAGATACCAGGTGAGGTCCAGGTGATGGCCACTCTGTGATCCAGATACTTATGTGGACAAGCGCATCCCTGATAACCTTCAATCCCCCTTCCAAACACATTCTTTATTCCTTCCCATGTATTTTGCCCCCTCTTATACTTTTACATACCCCACATTTCAATTGGTGTTAATCCCAATCCACCACATTTATCATATTATCCAGTTATTCACATGTGCATACATAAGATGCTTTATACATACAGCGTTGTTTCAGTCCAGAATATTTTACAAGAACCTAGGCCTTTTACGGCCTGTGAACAGCCCTGGGCTCCCGGCGGTATTAGGAGTAAAAGGGTAGCAAGGCTGTCCAATGTGCTGAAGAGTGCCTTTTTCAACCTCTAATGTCCATTCATTCCAGCTGTCGTTTACGACTTTGTGCTTTTTGTGGCTCATAGTTGCAGCGCAGTGGAGTTGGAAGTCCCATGTGAAGAGGCAAAGATAAACGTGGTGGGTAGAACAGTAGATTCTTAGGCCACCTGGTGAATTGTTTTATCGCCCTCAGGCTTGCATGAACAAGACAGTCACCAGGGACTAATGTAACTCCAATGACAGACACACAGTTTTGGTTTATTAAAGGTGTAAAATGTAATCATAACTGAGGGCTATGTGTAAAAAGGATGTATCACCTACAAGATATTCAGTGAGAACCTGTTAATTACAACACAGTGGTATGTTTCACAGCGGGAGCCATTTCTCCCAGCTAAGTTTATTTTTTTCTCTGGTTGCCTCTGCAATTACTCTAATTTGAACTGTGAGAAGTATTTTTTTTTTCTTTTTTTGACATCATTGCTATCTTACCATTACTTTTTTAACAACTGGATTTCATATGGTCTGTTTTCCTTGTTTTCTTGGTAATTAGACCTAATTGGATGTCTGAGAAGCCTACGGTACTGTAAGTGTAATATGAAGCACTGCTTTGGCATGTACGCTTTGTTTTTTTAAATTCTGCTGAAGAATTCTAGGTTTTAATCCAAGATGAGAGCACTGCTATGCAATGGAAATTGAATGAGCTGCAGTATGTGATTCATTAATTAATTCATGATAATTCATTGATTTTATTTTTGACAA
Organism: Synaphobranchus kaupii; assembly: GCA_029718625.1. Classification (NCBI taxonomy): domain Eukaryota; kingdom Metazoa; phylum Chordata; class Actinopteri; order Anguilliformes; family Synaphobranchidae; genus Synaphobranchus; species Synaphobranchus kaupii. The sequence continues at coordinate 6,253,537 of CM056383.1, read as the reverse complement.
AAATGGAACAGCCAAGTGCAGATTCGATTCTGCTAACAGCTAATTATGGACTACCATTGCTAATTGTGGACTTACGTTGCTAATTTATGCTTTAGTTTAAGGACTTTGACCTTTTTTGTCAGTTCATCTGTGGAATTTGGATCCTGGTTTAGGGGTGCACAGATATTTGGATGCTGGCTTAGAGGGGAACACAGACATTCATTGAATTGGATAATCTTGTTGTTAAGTGAGACCGTGCTTTCAGTGGGGACAGCCCATCTTAATCTAATCTGTCCAGTTTCTAGCACAGATCAAGAATTTGCCATTTCAAAGAGCTCATTGCTGTGCTGCCAAGTGAGCAAATTAGTTTACAGATGCAGACTATTTTCAATTCAGGTTTGACAATTGATTTTGCATATAATTTGGTGTCTGAATGTTGCCTTGTTTTTCATCCACAATTAAACTGCTTAACAGTTCTCCTGGTACCATAGTCACACCGTACGGAATCATTTGGTTATACTTTGTTGGTGAACCTGTTCACCCAATGGTCATTTGAGGCAGAACACAGACAAAAGGACACTTTCTAACAGCTAAACAGGCTTTATGCCCCACAAAATAAATTAAAAATTAAACTGACAGTTAATTTTACATTGATATGTATGGGCCTCACCTCCCAGCCTAATATTTGCTCATATCTGACATACAGTATGCATTGAGCTTCGTTTCATTGTGGTGATGAAATAACCACAATTAAATAATTCCCATTACTGTTTTCAAGGTATTTGTCACAGTTTCACATTTCACTAAATAACTTTCCATGTTCTGAGCAACTTGAGAACGACAATAATAATAATAATAAACCGGAAACAACCAACTAATGTACCATTTAATTAAAGAAATAGGAAGAAAATTTGCTACCCAAAGTGGATGAGTTTCTTATACTGACATTGAAAGGTTTGTCCTTCTCCAGGGCTCTGTGATATTACTTCAAGATCAGACTGACCTTTGTGACCAGTATTATTTGATTCATTCTGCGTTAGTAGGTAAAGGGCGAGAATAAAGCCTCTCTGTATATTGACAGCTACTAGACGCATGCTTTATCTATCTGACTATTTTCATAGTGTCTTAAAAAGAAAGTTAGTCTTTGAAGTTATGGCCTTCTGCAATGTGATTGGTTCTAGCAGGTTTTAGCTAGCATATGTTTTAGATCAGTGGCTAAGTTGACTTGGAACATTGCCGTCAGTTGTCCCCACTGATCTGAGGTCAGTCTTCATGAGGGCAGACTTGCTCACACCATCTTCTGTCTTACCCGCTATCCACTGATCTGAGGACAGTTTACTCACAAGCTTTCCTCTGTTCCTGCCATCACAGATATGTTGCCATCGTCCACCCTACCTCAGAGAAGAGGACCATCCGGTGGACCATGGTGATCAACGGCATTGTGTGGGTGAGCAGCTTCCTGCTGACCGTACCCGTGATGCTGTACACACGCACGGTGCGGAAGAAGCAGGTGGAGATGTGCATTGTGGACCTGCCTCACGGGCCCCAGGATATGTACTGGTACACACTGTACCAGTCCACCATTGGCTTCATCATCCCCCTGGTCATCATCAGCACCTTCTACTCCCTCACCCTCTACCACATCTTCCGTTCGGTGCGGAGGGTCAAGCGGAAGCAGACCGTCTGGGCGAAACGTGCCACCAAGACGGTGGTGATGGTCATCGCCATCTTCCTGGTGTGCTGGTCGCCTTACCACGTGATCCAGGTGATCAACCTGAGTATCCGCTCGCCCACCAGTGCCTTCTTCTACGCCTACAACGTCAGCATCTGCCTGAGCTACTCGCACAGCTGCATCAATCCGCTCATGCTGCTCATCTTTGCGCAGAACTACCGCGAGCGCATCTGGCGGAGGCAGGACATGCGCGGCGGCCAGCAGAGCTCGTCCAAGAGCATTACGGCGAAGGCCAACCACAGCTCAATGGTCACCGCTGACACCAGCTACCGATGTACGGGGGTCTAGCAATGCGCCACCGTGTCGCCAGCCAAAACAGGACCCTCACTCCCAGTGTGTGAATTGTGAAGAAAACAGAGGAGGAGCACATGTATGCGCACATAACCCGTGTATGCACACTCATCTTTACCAGGACTTCACATTGATTTGTGAGAATTGTATGTTAAGCCTATAAAGCCTAAATGCTGTAGACGTTTGTTAGGTCTACATCATTTAGATGCAGCTTTCCTGAATTTGGCTACGGTAGAATTACGAGGAGTGAATAAACCTGTGCTGCCTATTCTCCTTTAAAATAATGTAAAAATGGTAATGTTAGGCTATGCCTGATAAGAGCAAGCTCAGCAGCACAGATGGCCATGAACATACAAATCTTTGAACTATAGTCTAGGTATTCATTGTGACATTCAGAAATAATAATAAGAGTTCCCTTACTCCTATATCATCAGTGGGATCAGAACCCTTTCTCCCAGCTGAGAATATTGTTACCATTTAACCAAAACAGTACCCTTGCTCCCTTAATCCCATTGAAAAGTGTTTCCTTACCCTCATTATGCCCGCTGAAATAATGTCATATCTGTACAATGATGCATCCACAATGTGCCGCACCTCCCCGCCTGTCCACTGCCCCCACATAAGTCCGCACTTGCTGGTGGGCAGGGGAAGCAAACCCCAACCCTACTGTTTAATGTTGGTTTTTAGAAGAACATTCCTGGGTTAGGGATTTTTTTCACATGGGTGTTGGGGTCACACAGCTCACATTATCCGCAGATAAAGCAAACGCTCTCTCTTCTCCGACGTGTCAAAGGGGTGCTAAGCCTTGTGACTATACCATGTGATGGGTGATGAGACCATGGAAACTCCACCAGTTAATTGCTATCTGTCTACACTGATGTGAATTTCTTCCTTTGAGAGATGGATCAGTAAACACTGGACTGTGTACATGGGACTTGATACAATTACATACATATGTACATGTATACTAGGGTGGTGCGGTATGCCGGTACTAAAGTACCGCATTACCAAACGGTAGCCTACAATACATTTTTACATAGCATTTAGCAAAATTCAATACTTTATGATAACAAGCATTACTATTGCAGTGAAAAGATTGCCATCAATTGGAAAATAAATACTGTGCCTATAATAATTGAATAAGGGTGTAATGCTACACATATTCATACCGAACCGTTCAGCACAGGACTTTATGTTCGGTATAGGCTGCAAACCGAACAATTACAGTCTTATTTTAACGCACATGCGGAACTTTTTTTTTGGAACTTAAATTTAAAACTCATTTAGTGTTAATGTGCCTTATTTTGTTTAGCAAAAATGATGGCCACCATTTACATCTTCATGTAAAATAAAAAGTGATTTTATATTTTCTGTTTACATTTTTTCTTCTGTACTGAAAATGTACCGAACCGTGAGGTCAAAACTGAGGCATGTACCAAAGCAAAACCACCCCTAGAATTGAAGGGAAGGCAAGGCATCCAGCCTAACAGCCTATCTGTTCGACAACCACCACGGTCTCTTCAGGGACCTCAAATACTGACAGGTATGATAACTGATACATGACAAGTGTAGATTAAGGTATTTTGATGGATAAAAAGTGCAGTGCTATTGTTCACAATGTGCTCACATCTTGAGTAATGTTATTTCTGATTTTGTGTCTCGGATATTTTGATGATGAATATTTTTTGAAAGATAAGTCAAGTTTTCATTTTATGAGAAATTATTGGTTATCAGTGATTTACTGTGGAATCGATTTGGCATTGATATTGTGGTAGCAAAGCTGGTATCGGTATCAAAGTCAAAATGCTGGTATCGGAACAACACTAATGCATACATATACAGTACATACAGATCCTTTCCAAAAAATTTGAATATCATGGAAAAGTTGTTTTTTTTTCCATAATTCCATTCAAAAATGGAAACTTTCATAGATTATAGATTCATTACACACAAAGTGAAATATTTCTAGCCTTTATTTGTTTCATTTTTCATAATTTTGGCTTACAGCTCCAGAAAACCCCCAAAACAGTATTTCAAGAAATTAGAATAGTGTGTCGAAAATCAGCATTTACTTCAGTTATTTCAGAGAATGAATGTTTTAGACTGAGGGCTCTATTTTCAAACCAGCGCAAGGGGACGGTATAGTCAAACGCAAGCTTGTTGACAGCATCAACGTCTTAAAACTGGCGCTATGGCGTTTCTCAGCAATACCGTTAGGATCAACAAATTCTCAACATAACATCCTTTCGCTTGCGCTGCAGTGGGATGGGTGGGGCTGTCTGGGGCGTGTTCTAAAATACTTTCGGCTCAGTGACAATTTGAACCAACGAAAACCCATTGCGTTATGATCCGCTGGAACCACCTCTTAGCGGCAACGCAATAGACTCTGGTAATTTGGCAACTTGTTAGTCATGTAGTTCTATGTAGTGTCTATAGGTGATGCCAACATTACACTTCCATTTAATGAACAAATAGCCTATAATTATTATTAATTAATTAATTTTAATTTAAACTACTAGAATAAAACAGGACAGCTTACAAGAAACTTGCGATCATGTAGGCCAATAGCCTATAATATATAAATTACACATTGACACAGTTGAATCATAAGCCTACCATTTGAATCATAATTATGCCTACATCACCTCATGTAGGCTAATTAATGCATTCGCCACCTCCTCCCGTGCCTTCCGAACTTCTGGGAGACGAGGTGGTGTGGATTGTGATTCATAAATTACTAGTCCTAGCCTGTACTTCTGTTGCAAGTATGTCTGATTCCTGTGCGGAAAATCGCTCTTGTCGTTGGCGGTCCAGTGCGTTTGGGTTGCTCATTATGAAATTGCATGGAGCGATTGCGTTCCAACTGGCTTTTTTTAAAAGCATGAGAACAACTATTTGATTGGCTACCATAGAGACACACCTTGGACATTTAAACCCAGCCTTTTAGCAATACCGTCATCAGATGCGCCAAGATTGCCGTCATGAAATTACCAAATTTCTCGCCGACACGCCCTCAGAGCGATACCGCCAAGCGATTACTCTTGCATTCACCATTGCGTTTGGTTTATTAAAATAGAGCCCTGAGTGTCACACTCTAATCATCTAATTTACTCAAAACACCTGCAAAGTTTTTCTACAGGTTTGTCGTTAAATTGGACAGGTATCTCAGTTTGGTTCAGTATGGGGAAGACTGCAGACTTGACAATTGGCCAGAAGACCATCATTGACACCCTCCAGAAGATGGGTAAGCCACAAAAGGTCATCGCTACAGAGGCTGGCTGTTCACAGAGTGCAGTGTCCAAGCATATCAATAGAAAGTTTAGTGGAAGAGAAAAATGTGGCAGGAGAAGGTGCACAAGCAAAAAAGATGACCGTAGGCTTCAGCGGATTGTCAAGCAAAGACGATTCCAAAATTTGGCGGAGATGCAGAGGGAGCGGACTGAGGCTGGAGTCAGTGCTTCAAAAACCACCACGTACAGAGTGTGACACTCAGTCTAAAACATTCATTCTCTGAAATAACTGAAGTAAATGCTGATTTTCGACACACTATTCTAATTTCTTGAAATACTGTTTTGGGGGTTTTCTGGAGCTGTAAGCCAAAATTATGAAAAATGAAACAAATAAAGGCTAGAAATATTTCACTTTGTGTGTAATGAATCTATAATCTATGAAAGTTTCACTTTTTGAATGGAATTATGGAAAAAAAAAAATTTTTTCCATGATATTCTAATTTTTTGGAAAGGATCTGTATATACATATACATACACACACCATGGCGTACTCTTTGTAGTTCACATTGCTGTTCTTGTTGTTTGTTTATGTATTGTTAATTGTCAATGTAACTTTTTGTTGCCCTCTGGAAGTGTACTTTTGTGTATAGTTCATCATCCAGGCAAGAGAAAGGAAACAAATGATAAACACTGTATAAATACTGTCACTAATAAAAACCTGTGCCTCGACTATTCAAGCCTGTGAAAGGGTTCGCTGAAGCTTTACCCAAACATCACATTTGAGCAATGAGCTACCCCGTCTTTTTATGTTACTGGTGTTGTTGCAATGGAGTGAAACCTTTTATTAACCTTTCTTTATTTGGGAGTTCTGTCACTGTGTGCCATAGTTATTCTGTCATTATTTCGTTTACTTTGTGGAGATCATTCTGTGAGTAAATGTCATGTAATTCCATAACTCACAATGCAATATAATACTGTAGTAATGGATAATAAAAAAAATCAAAGGAAGATGTGGGCATGTGCGTGTTGTACTCATTTTTAAAACAGTGAGAAAATTGAAGGGGAAAAAATCAATATCTATTTTAAAAAGGTTTTTTTTTTTTTTGTAGAGTGAAAGTAGCTTAATTACTAGATACATCTTCTCATGCTCAAGCTCGGACACATCATCAGTGATAGTACCCGGGGCTCTTAGGGTGAACGGAATGGAAAGGTAGAGTGGAAATTAAAGTTATGTTGGCGGTTTTATGTAACGAGGGTAGAGCTTGTTTGTAAATCGCTGATGTTGATAAAAAATGATTCAGTGTACTATTGCTGCATAGCTTAGAGCATGCAGGTAAGAGTTTAGTGATTGAAGTTACATTAGATGTATTTCCACTGTGTTTTGCCATTTGTGTCTGTGGGTAACAGGTGGTCTGTGCTAAACTCTCTGTGCAAAGAATGTGTAATTGTATCCATGTGTATAAAAGATTTGTTCAAATGAACATTTAATTGAGATTGATTCTTTAATAGGCCCGTTGTCTTACTTCGTTGGACAAGCCCATATTGTTCAATGGAAATTTTATTTCTTTGTTTTATCTTCCTTGGCTTTGTATTCTACAGAAATGTACTGGGACTGTGATAATTATCATAATCAAAATCATAATCAAAATTCTCAAACTGTGACACATATTCACACTGGTCTAAGATAACCTGGGTCTCTCAGAGTTGTTTCAAGTTGAACAGATTTTTTTTTAACCTCTGATCTTTAGCCTTCAGGGTTTCACAGACATATGACATTGATGACATTTTATTATTTATATATACACTTATTCATTTTGGGAAAGCAAGGATGGAAAATGGGAATGCCACTGAAATTAAGCAATAGCTTGATATAGTAAATATCCTTTAGATAAGACAATAAATAACCCCCTCCACCAACCGCCACACACCCACACAAACAGGCACTTGCACAGACACACACACCAGCCAGCACAATAATCTTTTTAAAATATATAGGTGGTGACAACATTGTATTCTTCCAATTGTGTCAGATTACACAGCCTTAAATCTACACTGCCTGGCCAAAAACAAAGTCGCCGTTGCACCCGTCATGCATAGTGCTCACTATACAAACCTCTGGAGGCAGTGTTATGATCTGGGCTTGCTTCAATTGGTCAGGTCTAGGGTCAGCAACGTTATGCAGCAATAAAATGAAGTCAGCTGAGTACCTGAATGTACTGAATGACCAGGTGGGAATCTTGGGAATATTAATAACCATCAATGGGAATATTCCAGGACGACAATGCCAAGATTCATCAGGCTCAAATTGTGAAAGAGGATCATGAGGAATCATTTTCACACATGAATTGGCCACCAGAGTCCTGACCGTAACCCCATTGAAAGTCTTTGGGATGTGCTGTAGAAGACTTTACGGAGTGGTTTGACTCTCCCATTGTCAATACAAGATCTTGGCCAAAAATTAACGCAACTCTGGATGGAAATAAATGTTGTGACGTTGCATAAGGTTGTCGAAACAATGCCACGACGAATGCACGCCGTAATCAAAGCTGAAAGCGGTCCAACAAAATATTAGAGTGTGCGACTTTTTGTTTGGCCAGGCAGTGTATTTAACCCCAATAAAAATAACGATGATGCAAACTTACCAGAACCATGAAAAGGTTGACATAACATTTTATTACTTAGCCCCTGGACCCCATCTGTTTAAATATCACCGATTCTCAATGTGTAACAAGCCGTAAAGCTCATAATATTCAACTTGTTGTTTAGGTTTGCTTGTATGAATATAATTGTTGATTAGAATTAAATCAATTATACAATGTGTGTGTGTGTGTGTGTGTGTGTGTGTGTGTGTGTGTGTGTGTGTGTGTGTGTGTGTGTGTGTGTGTGTGTGTGTGTGTGTGTCTGAGGCAGACAATGTAGAATATGAGGAGGGAGGGAGGGTAGGGACTTCATGCCTTGCCTCTCGGCTGTTTAATGGATCAGTGGACTACTGACTATTTTCTGTTCGTGGTGCTTTAAAATGACATGCACAATACAAACGGCACTGACAGCATTGGCGTAAATGAAGGGGAACATAACTGTGAGTCATTAAACACAATACACGACAACCTAATTTATATCCTCATCCTCTCTCCAGTCGAACGCTGTTTGAATGGAAGCGTACGTTCCCCTAGATTTTGCTCATAATGACTTAATTAGCCTGCCCTTTTATGACTGCGGAAGATTGTTTTTGTGCCTCATTCTTTGCAGAAACTGGCGGTGCCATTTGATACAAACGCACACCAAGTTTTTGGACATGATTAAATGAAGAAAGTGATTTTTAAGGAAATGCAGGGAAAGAAAGTTAGGTTGTTCTCTCCTCTGCAAACTCAGATTGTGCAGTGATATAGCATGTGCCTTTAAGATAAGAGTTGTACCCATGCTGGCACTGCAATTAGACCTCTGCATTACCGTAGCACTGCAGTTCTTGAAAACACAATTACAGACAGCCTTGCAATGTTGTGTTAATCTTCTTCCTTGCTTGCGCTTACTATTAATTTATATTTAGCTTTGCGTGATTGGATCAGTTCATTGAGTGCTGTTTTTTGCTAACTGATGCAATATGAATGACCACTCCTGTCTTGGCCCTAGAACAACAAAACTTTATTACAGATGTCAGAACAGAACACTCTAAAACAAACCACCACCAGCTATTCAGCGATTTATTATATGAAGAGTGTGCTGTCAAACTCAAATGAAAGAATAATGACTTTCACCTTTTCTCACCTTATGTAGAGGAAAAAATAGTGATAGACTACAGTCAGGCACTGTTCTAGACTCCCAAGAGCCCCTTAGGCTGATAACTGTTACCGCATATTTCTCCTGTAACATGTCTGATTATACCTTGAAATGAATTTGAAACTTGCCAGAAAAATAAATCAAGTTTAAATGATAAGCACTATGGAAACTGATCCTAGCTTAGTTCTTCTTAATGCAATTTCCCTCTCCCCTGCAAGGCACCTGGAATTACTTATTCCATCAAAATGTGCAGCAGAAATATCATCTTGAAATAATCTACATAATATATTAATTTATAATATTATTTTTTTAAATAAAAATAACATGAGTTTTTATTTTGTTTTTTTGAGCATTCAGAATTATCCCCCAATTTTGCGTGCTCAACTTGAATGCATTCCAGCTCAACACTGCAACCTCCTTAGTCAATTATGAAGAGTGCAGACATGCACACACTCTAAGTAGCATGTGACTTGCTACCCTCCATGCCACAGCCCATCAGTTAAGCTCACACAGAAACTGAGTCAGAAGTGAACACTTCATGTGCAAGTGCAAGCAGGCTATGAATGGCAGATTGAACAGAGGGGGCTTGCTGATGCGTGATGAGCTATGTAGGCCTCCCCACCTGCTGTCGGAAGGTGTAAAGCTTTTGAAATTGTTATTTTGACTGATCTGAGGGGACAGAGCATTTCCGGCAAAGAAACCCTGCCTGCCTTCGTGTATAGCTCTTAATACATCTCTATGACTGCAACTGGCATCAACTGCTTCTGTCCCCAAAAATCCAGTGTGCAGCACGAAGCATGAAGCAATCCAAGAACAATTCTGCAGCCCAGCGTGACAGCAGTCCTAAACACCGCCAATTATTTGGTGGCATGAAATTGGCAGCAAACAACACAAATGAGAAACATCAGCTAACATGGACTAATGGAGGGGGAAAGGGAGAAATAGAGAGAAGGAGACAGGGCCCATGTTACGTTTGGAAAGAACCCCACTGGGGGCTTCATAATAAAAGTAGCTACAAGATAAACGATAAACAATGCAGCCTCTGTGCCTGGTCCTTGTGCCCGTACTGCATAAAAACACGCAAAGTATTGTGTGCAGTGCTTTACATGCACACAAGTGGGGCCTACTTTTACAATGGATTGATACACAATGTGGCAGGACCAGGGGTGAGACTCAAAATACCCAGCTTTGTACAATAAAATATGAATCCAATGCACAGCAATACGGTGAAGAAAAGTACTTTTATTGTGACAGGGAGGGGGCTTAGCTCCAGCAACAGAACACCAAACAAATAACAAGAAAAGAAAAGTAGAGCCTAGCTGCACTTTGTCGGTCAGCCCTCTCTATAACTGGGTGGCTAAGCTGCTTACCAGTTCAAACAAACAATGCCAATTTGTAATCCAAAACGTTGTCAAAATAGAAAGCACAAAATCCAGTCCCAATCAGGTTCTCAAACAGCCAATGGTCATACACCAAAAAATCCTTGTTTTAACTCACAGGCTGTGTCCAAATCAGAGCCCTATCTACTGCACCCTGTGCACTGGCAGAAGAGTGCACAAACAGTGCACTGGTAGAAGTGTGCTGTTTAATGTGCACTGTTTAGCAGTCTGCGAAAAATATCCACCATACTATTTTCCAAACGTACTGTGGACGTGTCGTAAGCAGGTCATAAGACGTCCCACCAGTGTTGCCATGTCTGCGGTTTTACAGCTAAATTGGGATAGGCTACTTTCAAAGTGCAGTCACAGGTAAAAATGAAAAGTCGCAAAGCACGCACTTATTTAAAAAAGTTAAAATATGACGATTTCAATTTAAAATACGTTGGTTTTGGTTAAAAATATATTTTGGGCTAGTTCGCCATTTGTCTGGAAAGTCTTGCAAGATCTGGCAACCCCGTGCCCCACCCTTGCACTGCCATGTCACTTGATTTTTGTTGCATTTGAAGGGCAACGTCAACGAAGCTGCGCCTCATTTTTTTTTAAACAAAGCTCACGTCATATGTATGCGACCAAAATGTTGGTGTACTTCTTGAAAAGTGTGCTCCCGAATGTACTCAGCAAAAACCCAGAAGTAAGTGTGTCATTCGGGTGTTTCAAGTATACTGCAATTTGAAAAATTTTCACCTACTCAACGACTTTCTAATCCCACCAAGGCTACTCAATAGTGTGGAAGAGTGCTGATTCGGACACGGCCACAATCTCCTTTTGGCTCCCTCCATGCTTTTCCCAGACTGGTACTTCGCAACTGCCTTCAGCTCAGGTGAAGCTTATATGCTCAGATTTCATTAGTGAATACGCCTCAGGTGTGGCGTCCTATCCTGGGCAACCTGCAGTGGCCCCAGTCAGCCAGGGGTGGAGCCAATGAGATTTGCCACACTGGGAGAGGACAGCATCCAACCCTGTCTCTGAGGTATCCATCTGTACAATAATATCCTTGGTGAAGTCAGGGGTGACAAGCACGGAACTGGAGCACAGGGCCACCTTCAGGTCCTGGAACACCCTTTCTGCCTCTTCTGTCCACTTCACCCTGTTTGGCTCTTTGTTCTTGCTGAGGTCTGTGAGGGGGCTGGTTATGGAGGCGAAATTCGGGATGAAGCGCCTGTAATAGCTTGTCAACCCCACAAAAGTTCTCACCTGCTTCTTGTTAGTCGGACAGGGCCAGTTCTGGATCGCCTGGAGCTTCTTCTCTTGGGGTTTCACATTTCCCCTGCCAATAGTGTACCCCAAATATTCCCCTTCTTCAAATCCCAGTCTACATTTCTTTGGGTTTGCTGTCAGACCCACTTCTCCCAGTGGCCCCATTACTGCCTGCAGTCTTGCGAGGTGACTCACCCAGTCGTCGCTGTGGATGATGAGGTCATCCAGGTTAGCTGCCGCATAACTCTGGTGAGGACGAAGGACCTTGTCCATAAGTCGCTGGAAGGTGGGCGGGGCTCCATGATGGCCAAAAGGTAACACCTTGTAGAACCATCTGGAGTAGAGAAGGTGGTATAGAAGGGGACAGAGGAACCTGCCAATAGTCTTTAGTCAGGTCCAGTGTATTAACGTATCTGGCCCATCCTAGAAGCTCAATTAGTTAATCTATACTTGGCATGGATAACTGACAAACTTTTTGTTGAGTTTGCGGAAATCATTGCGGAATCTTATCTTGCCGTCGGGTTTTAGCACGAGGACAATAGGGCTAGACCAGTCACTTCCTGACTCCTTGATCACTCCTAACTTTAGCATTGCTCATGCCTGTTCACTGATTGCTTCTCTTCTAGCTTCAGGTATACGGTAAGGCTTGAGTTTGACCTTTTTACCCGGTTCGGTTAGGATCTGATGCTGCACAACTGTGGTTCTTCCAGGCAGGTTTGAGAAAACATCTTGGTTCCGGTCCACCAATTTAGATCCTGCTGTTGGGCTGTACTTAGTCCAGGGCCAGTGATGACATCACCAAGCTCCACCTGTGGCTCAGTTGGGCAGAAACAGCACAAAACATGGACTCTCAGGCATGCTATTTTTTAAGCGGTTAACATGGTAAATTTGTGTGGGCTTCCATCTCCCTGGTAGCCTTACTTTATAGTTAACCACCCCCACTTTTTCTATTACCTCATAGGGACCTCGCCAGGGAGCCAGGAATTTACATTCCACTGTGGAAACCATTACTAATACTCTATCTCCTGGAACAAACTCATGTGGTTAGACCCCTCTGTGGTATACTCGCTGTTGGGCTTGCTGTGCCTGCTGCATGTGTTTTCTGACTAAAAGCTAGATTGATGTCATCATTTCCTTCATTGCCTGTACATGTTCAATGAGAGATCTGTGGGGCAAGGGCTGCTCTTCCCAAGCTTCCTTCGCCAGGTCCAACAGCCCACGGGGTTGCCGGCTATACAGCAATTCAAGTCAAGTCAAGTTTATTTGTATACCACATATTCATACAACTGAATGCAATTCAAAGTTCTTCACAGAATAATGAAAAAAAAGAAAGATTGATTTGACAGTACAATTAAAACTGTATAACTATCATTAGAAAGTAGTAAAAAGGTCTTGAGCCTACTCTTAAAAACTGAATCCAACAACAATCAGCTTGCTACCTGCTATCTGTTGTGCACAGTACATACAATAAAAATACGAGACAAGCATACTATGTGCTCTTTAGCATCTTAGCCTCTCTGCATTTTTATACTTGCCGGCTATACAGCAATTCAAAGGGAGAAAACCCGGTTGAGGCCTGTGGAACTTAATGGATTTAAAACATCAGATTGAAACATCAGGCAACAGTTGATCCCAGTTTCTCCCATCCTTTTCTATGACCTTCCTCAACATATGTTTTAAAGTTTTGTTGAAATCCATCCACTAATTCACTAATCCATCTGTCTGCGGTTAAATACATGATAGGCAGAGGTTCTAATCTGTCCAATGTTCAATATCTTGCACAAGTCTGTCATTACCCTTGACATGAATGGGGTTCCCTGGTCAGTTAAAATCTCCTTTGGGAGTCCGACTCTACTGAACAGTTGGAATAACTTGTGTGTAATTCCTTTAGTTGCCATCATCCTAAATGGAATGGCCTCTGGGTACCTGGTTGCATAGTCCATTATTACAAGGGTGTACCCAGCTAACAAAATCACGTGCTAGGGACGTTCCCTGTATGTTACTAAGGTTGCTCTAAACATGTTTGGGACGGTTTCAGGGGAACATTCTCTGGGCATTCCATAAAACAACAGAGCAAGGTTCAATGTAACATGAGTGTAACGTTCTGGGACCCTTCCTCTTGCACTCTAACATTGTATAACATTGTAGAAACATTGAATATAACATCAGTGCAACATTCTAGGTGCATTCCATGTAACGTAGGGGGAATGTTCTGGGAACCTTCTTCTTGTGTTCTTCAAACATTCAATATGACGTTCCAAGAACGTGCCAGGAACATTCTATATAACATTAGGGGGACACTCATTTAAAAGGTTTAAATGCCTAACACAAGGGCTCACCATCAGTATTTGGGAGAGCATTTTTCTTTCTCGCATTGCGGCTTTATTAGACAGTATTTAATGATGAGTGATAGGAAAGCATGGTTGGTAATCATTGAGAATCAGACCAGAGGAGGTATAGGCTGAATGTAAGTCCACTGCTTTCAGGTTATGGTACACAGTGCAACGCAATGAGGGTTTAAGGACACTACAGGGGGAGTTCGACAACAACTCAATTTTACATACAACATTTACACTTACTCAATTTAGATCCTGCCGATGCCGGGACTCGAACTTGTGATCCTTTCGTCAAGAGCTTGCGCCTCTGCCCATTACACCACGGTCTTGTGATGACAGAGCGCAACTCCGAAAACACACTACCAACCTATAGTGTAGGACTTTGGATGTACCAGACCGGTGCCAAAGAATACTTTGTATTTTCAATTGTATTCATAAATATTACATTACCAAATAGGAGAACTAATGAGGAATGAAATCTCAAATATTTGTGACTATGTCATTTTCTGTTGCTAGTGGGTTACCTTAATACATTTTATAGGGTAGAAAATGTTCAAATCATAATGACATCTATCTGTGCAAAAGAAATATTGCAAGTATCTTATATGTGAATTTTTAAAGGATGTTGTAACTGTCCCTTTTAGAGGAAATTTCAAAATTAGGTTTTTTTTATCTTGAGAATCTTTTGCTTTCACTTGAATTGGGTTTAATTGTGTTCAATTACCTAAAACTATATTTCTGGCCCTTAGCTAAAACCACATCTTCAATCATATTAAAATATTTTAATATACAATGGAAACACATTTCAACACCAGTTACCCTATTGAAAAAGTTGCATTCAACGCAACATTTTTTAAATTTGTTAAAGCAACATTACACACATACAGACAGGTGACAAATTAAAGTAAACACGGGGTAAATGAGGACTGCATATTATGTTATACATAGGGTTCTGGCAGCTCTGTTATGGCCGGGGTGCATTTCTTGGCATGGTTTAGGTCCACTCATCCTCTTAAGAGTGCCAGTTACACAAAATTAAATACCAAACCATTTCTAAGTGATATTTATGATGGGATTTCTGTGCTTTATTGCCACACAGCTAGGCTGGTGGAATTAATTCCAGTACAGGGAAAAGGAGCTGCTATCAGTACATCGCATTCAACATAAAAGAGAAGAATTCACAGTATACATAAAAACAAAAAAATGTAGAGGTGTGCATTAATGATTTGGATGACCTGGGGAAAGGAGTGTAGGTTGAAGCGATCTGTCCTGTCTCCCACCAATCTACATCTTCTACCAGAAGGCATAGTGGAGAGGGTGCTTGATGATTTTGGTCACACATTTGATGATGTATTATGTATGTATGGAGTCCAGTGTGGGGAGTTTGCAGCTTGTGATCTTAGCTGCTCTGGAGATGATTCTGTCCATGTCCTTTATTATGTGCTGTGGTGTATTTCCATACCAGACGGTGATTGATAGGATGTTAGTTAGGATGCTTTGGATGATGGATTTGTAGAATTGAACGAGAAGACCTTTCTTAACTCTAAGTTTTTTCAGTTGGCGGAGGAAGTAGTCTTTCTTGGGCTTTCTTTATTAGGTGGTTGGAGTTTAGGTTGCTACTGATGTGTGTTCCAAATAACTTGTAGTCAGTTATGGGGATTGGTTCAGTGTCGATGAAAATAGGCATATTTGTTGACTTTATTGTTCTGAAATTGATGAGGATCTTGTTTGTCTTTTTTGCATTCAAGACCAGGTCATTTTCCTTGCGCCATGCGACTGTCCTCTCCACCTCTTGCCGGTAGGCTGCCTCATTGTCCCTTGATATGGTGGTGTCATCTGCATATACCCATTGAGCACAAACTCAGATATAAATGTTAAAATGTTGGTGAAATATAGAATACCATCCAAGCTCTCATTTGGCCTTTTTAGACTGGCTAAAATCTACAATATAAATGTCCACATTTTATGTCATAATTTTCATATGTGATTCAGTTGTAAATTCAAAGACAAATAATATGGATTAATGTGGATGCATTTCTCAAAATGGCATTGCTTTGCAAGCAAAATCTGGCCTACATGTAGATGCAATTTCACCGCATGAAGTGTATCACTTAAAATGTCAAAACATTTAGCCAATTTGTTGCCACAAGAAGCTTGAGCAAACAACATAGCACAAGTTTCTATCCTAGGCAGACAGTTTTTACCCAAAAATAATGTTGCATGAATTTCTGCTATGTGCATGTGTGTGGACTTGTACATGAGTGTCAACAACTTGGCTGTCCATGCTTGTTTGTGATATTATTCATTAAACACTGAACATGTGGTCTCAATGGCTCAGAGGGAAAGTGCTCGTCTTCAGATTCGAGGATTGTGAGTTAAATTCCAGCTTGATGTGGTGGTTTTTTTTACATTATAAAATTTGGTTGAAACATGGTCTAAACAAGAACTCTATACAGAGGTCTACAAATAGATGTAGAAAAAAAATAACTTTGGAACCATTTTAAGAAGTCTATTCACTGACTGCAATAGACATTTATTTTACAGCTTTTAGCCTGAAAATTGCTCACTGGGAGGGACAAGGTGCTCTAGTAGCTCAACCAGGTAAATTGCATGTCGTCAGTGATTCCTTTTTTCCACGACATGGGTTCAAATCCGACTCAAGATAAACCTCAAAGGCCATTCTCTCTCTCCCTCCGATTTTCTTGTCTCTCATTGATTACTGTCCAATAAAGCCAAAATGCCGCAAAAATATATTTAAATGGGACTACATATCACCATCTACTCGGCAGCTGAAGAACAAGCCTGAGATGATATAATAGTTCCACAATCAAGTTTTAGGAATGTTCTGAGAACTTGGATGTCATAATGTTGAGTTCCTCTCAAGTAACACATTGCAATGTTTGTGACTTTTATAGGATGTTCCTGGAATGTTCTTTTGTTATTTTGGAGTAACATTCCCCTATACACCCCATAATGTTCCCAAAGTAACATTTTGTCATGTCGTGGCAAGAATGTATGGGGAATGTTAGCAATGTAATCTGGTCTCACAGTAAGGGAACATTAAATCCAAGCCTTAGAGAAACCCAAAGGGATCAAGTTTTAGGAATGCTCTGAGGACTTGGAAGGAACTCAACATTATGACATCCAGGGAACACATTGCAACATTTGTGACATTTATAGGATGTTCCGGACATCAACTCATCCACACTCCTGGGGTTGGCTAGACTGACTGTCTTCTTCATTTCATTGGGAAGGGCCCTCAGATACCAGTCCATCACCACCTGCTCCTTCGTGGTTGGTCCCTCCATCTCTGATGCCAGGCAGGCTTTGATCAAGTCATGCATCTGTGAATGAAGGGGAGCCTGGGGGCCAAAAGTCCGGTCATGGAATCTCTGGGCTAAGTCCAAAGCCATAACAACTTAAGATTTATTTCTTTAGCAGCTTGTAGTCCTACGCTTGCTCCCCAGCAAGGTCATGATAGGCACTCTGAGCTTCCCCAATCAGGAAAGGGGCTAGTAGCCCCACTCAGGTTTCACGGGGCCACTGTCCCCTCATGGCTGTTCGCTTGAAGGCTAGGAGATAGGCTTCAATGTCATCCCCCTCAGTGGGCTTGGGTATGAAGTGGCCGGGGTTCAGCAGTGATGCCATCTGGGTTCAACTTCCCCCCGGGAGGTGTGCAACTTTAGTACCTCGGCACGGAGGAGAGCAGTCCATTTTCTCTGCTCTTCCATCAGTTCCCGATGCTTTGTTTGTTGCATTACGTTTACTTGGATAAGTTGCTGTACAAAAACCTCCATATTACTAGTTTTAGGTTTGTATTTTATGGCACAGTGTAATTAGTCCTCCCAGCCAGTAGTCTTGTGCCTGCATTCTCCACCATATGTGGCAGGACTCACTATGTGGGAGAGACTCAAAATACCCGACTTTGTGCAATAAAATATGATACCCAACACACAGCAATATGGTGAAAATATATATATATATGCTTTTATTTTGACAACGAGGGGGCTCAGCTCCAGCAGCAGAACACCAAACAAATCACAAGAAAATAAATACTAGCTCTCATGTAGAGCCTAGCTGCACTTTGTCGGTCAGCCCTCTCTATAACTGGGTGGCTAAGCTGCTTACCAGTTCAAACAAACAATGCCAAATCGTAATCCAAAACGTTGTCAAAATAGAAATCACAAAATCCAGTCCCAATCAGGTTCTCAAACAGTCAATGGTCTTACACAATAAATAAATAAATAAATCCTTGTTTTAACTCACAATATACTTTTGGCTCCCTCCACGCTTTCACCCAGACTGGTACTTCACAACTTCCTTCTTCTTCTTCTTCTTCTTCTTCTTTGGGTTTTCTATGACGGGTTGCTACCAACTGTCAGGTGCATACCGCCACCTACTGTTACGGAGTGTGGACAAGCGATAGCAGGGATTCAGACCCTCCCACCTACCCCAATCGAATAAATACATTTCAACACAGCTCTGCGAACCTCATATCCCACTGACCCACCCAGGAGCCCAGCCAATGTAAACTGCCCACCCTTATCCCCAATCAGTTTCCTAAGTTTCTCCCTCTCCCTGACATATGCCTGACATTCTAGCAGAATGTGCCTAACTGTTTCTTTGTTATTGCATTGAGGACAGTTGCCGGTATTGTGCTTCCCTATCCTAAATAAACTGTCATTTAATGCAGAATGACCCAACCTAAGCCTAGTTAATATAGTTTCCTCCCTCCTACTCCCGCAAAGAAGAGGCCTCCCAGAGACCCCTGGCCGGACGGCATACAGGTGACGCCCCCTACTTTCTTCATCCCACCTCTGTTGCCAAATCTTTCCAATCATATCTTTAGCCTTAGACTTGACCTCCCCTTTACCATAAGGGACACCCACTGTAATGCCGCCCAGCCTAAGGGCCCTCTTAGCGAGGGCGTCACACAACTTCCTTCAGCTCAGGTGAAGCTTATATGCTCAGATTTCATTAGTTAATACTCCTCAGGTGTGGTTTCCTAGCCTGGGCAACCTGCAGTGTCCCCAGTCAGCCAAGGGGTGGAGCCAATGAGCCAGAACATGTTGCCCCTCTAATCAATATCATCCATCTGCAGTGTGCAGCTTAGTACACGCACACAAAAAAAGATCATAAACATAAAACAATAAAAACATTATAGATGTGCTGTTCATGATTGCATTAGAGCAAATCAGTATAAAAGTGTTGTTTTAATGTTTAAGTAAACATTGTAGGAGTGCAGGGAAACAAAAACGGAGCAAGTCATTTTGTTTGTTGCAAAGCTATTTCGGAACTCCTTTGTAATACTGTTACAGTATTGTGACTCAGTCTCCATTTTAAGTATGAGTCCAATCCGTTAGAAAGCCAAGTGAAGCTTGTGACATAGCCCCTCCACCCTCAACTTTTCTCAAGGGAACGAGTCTGCAAAAGAGCAGACTCGGCAAGCTCATATTACCCACAATTCACATCGAACGTCCTGTTCAGTGATTATCACGTTAATGTTTATCGCGGTATTATACATTAAAAGCGTATACAGAATGGCAAAGACGGTGTATAGGCTAATAAATGCAAGTCAATCAAGTAGTAGTTTGCTATTTTGTATTTCATAGTTTAGCAAATTGCTTTATGCAGAAACAGAGTAACGTACTGTGGGATGTAGGCTACTACCAGGTTCTCTGTAGCTTAATCTTACTTATAAACGGATTATTAGGCTACTGTCTCTTAATATTTTTCCATATAATTTGCCAGATAGCCTAACAATTTAATTTCTCAATAACCAATACGAATAGGTAAATAAACTTGTGCAGCATTTTACTATATCTACATTTGTGCTGTCATGCGAAGTGATCAATGAACAGCACATATTTGGGTAGGCTAAATTTAAGAGGTTTTCCTCTTTAAACGTAGCCTATGCTTCCTAGGCCTAATGTTTAAATCGTTTTGACTAAATCGAGTGCCGTCTTAAATTAATGACATTCTTTAACGTGATGAGGAGAAAACACAATGCGCGCAATTGAGAGAAAACGTGTTTTTTGGCCAGTTAATTATTCCGAATTATTGGCACCCTGATTAAACAATCTCATGTTTGTTCTCTTTGTCATTGTCATTTTTTAATCATTAGCCTATAGGCAACATAATTGTTCGTGATTTGGCTATTCAAGAAATTTGTTTGATTGACATAAGCAAGCAAAATAAACGGAAACAGGTTGAAAATATGTTCGGTTTAAATGCTTTAGGCTATTTAAATGCTACGCAATTTTATGACACAAATAAATATGCTAGCCCACACAACTTGCTGTGTTCATTGATAGTTGTTATTCAGTAAATCAATTGCTTGACTGATAATGAGTGTAAACAGGTTGAGAGTTTCATCCGTTTAAAGGTAGGCTACGGTGACGTTTGACATGATCCGAGATCCCACAATACGCCACTGTGCAGCAGCATGGTTAACTTCCGAGTATGCATGGGGTGAAATGCGTCTCAATTCAAATAACCCCTGGGTTATTTTCAGTGATTATACCATCAAGTCAAACTATCGTTGAATCCTTTACTTTGTGCTCACCTAAATTCTCAGTGGAAGTACGGCGGCGGAGCTAGCTGTAGATTAGCCAGGGTATCTGCTTGTAGGCTATCTGCTGTACTCCACAGTTCCCGACACAATCCGTTTTGCCGTAAAGTTACATATTTGGTAGACAACAAGTCAGCTAAACACAAACATGCTACAGAATAACACAGCATATACAAGCAAGCACACTGGCTACCAATTTGCAGGAAAAGTTTGACCACTTCCATGACTTCCCAATCGTGGCAACTAGCTAGCTAAATTGAATAGATAGATCACACATGCAATCATTTATTCGTTACCTGCTCGTCAGTTGTTTTCGGTGCATGAAGAAAAACAGGTGATGGCACAGCAGTCTCCTTCAGTAGAGGGTGTCCCGACCGTCCTTTTTTGATTTTCACATAGTCATCCTCCATGAAATGGTCACTACACACTTTTAACTTTTTTAGAGTCTCAATTGGTGACATCCATGCGAGCAGCAAGAAGCCACAGCTGTTTTCTTTGTTGATCTTCCACTGGAAATCGGTGAAAACTCTGTGGTGCCCATTTTTTTTTTTGCATGATTTGAACAACCTTGAAATACACAACGAAATACCATCTTACCTGAACGTTAGCTAACAATACTATGAGTCTGATTCTTTCACACGCGCGATATTGTTTTTGGACGGCAGAGCTATAGACTACTTTACATTACCTAGTAAACTAATGCCGTACTTCCACTGAGAATTTAGGTGAGGACAAAGTAAAGGATTCAACGATAGTTTGACTTGAAAAAGTATGGTATAATCACTGAAAATAACCCAGCTAGACTGTCGTCGTATTTTATTTGCTTTGGGTGCACTGTGGAGTGTTGCGTTTGGTAGAGGATGATACTCGATACCTTAGAGTTGCGCTAGCATTAGCAATGTGTGTATGTCCAAAAGAAGGGACAGCATGGAATTATCTGAAAATGGTTTCCATCAATCCACTACACCATGGGTAAGTCGTAATTGAGACATGTCCAAAATTCCGAACTATCCCTTTAATTTGTTTCGTTTTTTGGCAGACATATATGGAAGCCCACGGGTATAAAACACTACGACATTTCGGAAAACACACCAACAGGTTATAAAACACAACGACATTTCGGAAAACACACCAACAAGTTATAAAACACAACGACATTTCGGAAAACAACTACAAGTCAGAAAACACAACGACAAATCACTTTACGGAAAGGGTAGGTACTAGGCCTACATGAAGGGAGATTGTAGCCTCCTTCTGATTGGATACGCAGTATGTCAAATGAGAGTCTGACAGCGCGAGTGACCAACCAACAACAGTTTCCTTTATCGTTTATTTTAACCAACAACAGTTGCCGTTTATTTGTTTTTTTGTCGCGCGTGGAATTGTGAAATGAGCGCACAGAACAGTCATTTTTGCTGTTTTCAGCTTGTTAAAATGGCATAAAAACTGAATTTTTATGAACTCAAAAATGGCGAAAAACACTGCATTTTCTTTCCAAAAAAAGCAGCTAATTTGTTTTTTTTCCGAACCCATGTGGTTAAGTTCTTCCATCACTTTCACTTATTAACATGCAGGTTTGATTCATTGTCATTTGCTTTGTCTTTGAATTCTTCATCGACTAATGATTAGTCTTAGTTGCCATGATTGATTCACCTCAGCCTTTATTTTGATCAGTTAAAAAATTTTGTTACCTCAAATAATCAATCAAATCAATAGCTAGTAAAATGAATAGCGTGGTCACATATGCCAATAAAACTAACCATTGGTATAGATAATGAAGAATTCAAAGACAAATGACAACGATCTAAACCTGCATTGTGTCAATGAATTTAAGGGGGAAATGATGAAAGAATAGTTTTTAATTTGATCAGTTAGCCTAATATTTTCTTTTACATTGCCTCCTTTTTGTAATTGTTTGCAATAGGCCTATAGCACAATATGCACAACGTGAACATGGGAGTTTTATTCTTCATTGCATGCATATTTCTGACGTAATGTTGCTCAAGAGGGTAAATGATCCATCTTAAGACGAAAAGCACATAATTAAGGAAAAATTAACAGTTTGTTAAAATTCTGGGATTGCAGAAAACAAACAGGGGTACCCCAGGACCGAGTTTGGGAACCACTGTAGCACAATTATAGGCTACCATAGGCAAGCCAATTACTGAAACCTCATTTACAATTGCTCCATTTCATTATAGTGCAGCTTAGTTTAGCTCTATGCATCAAGATTCTGCTCATAATAATTTTTCAATTCTTAATAGTTTATGGATTGCATCGTAAGTCAGGTTGGTTGTAGAGGACAGGTGCTACTAGGTGATAAAGATTGAATGGAATACGAAGAGGAGGGGAGAGGAATGGACATTAAGCAAGTTCCCTAGTTCCCCTGAATTTCAGCGACTAACCTTGAAGAAATAACACTGTCAATGGAGCCTTTACTGACAATTTAAACCGAAGTGATTTGCTGGCCTATCAGCTGCATTGTCTTGGCCAGTGTTCTACTCATGGGATTGGCTGTTCAATTAAATCAGTCCTTACTATATTCGGCATAAGTATAATGTTTCTGTTTTGCATTGATGCATTTGGATTCTTCTTGTGTTTTTAGGCATTTGAAATATTTGAAAAATATCAGATGAAGTTAGGCAAATGAGCATTTTATGATTATGCTGATTAAAAGGTATTTCACAGTTTAAATAAAAACAAAAATGCATCTGTATATGTGTTATGAACTGGTTTATTCAGTTTAATCAGGGTGTCAAACTCCAGTCCTAGAGGGCTGTAGTGTCTGCAGGTATTATGTGATTTATTTCAATCAGCAGCCAATTAAGGCCTTGAGAACAAGGTGTGTGGACTCTTAACCAATCAATGACTTAAATGAATCACTCATGTTGAAACACACTGAAAACCAGCAGACACTGCAGCCCTCCAGGACTGGAGTTGACACCCCTGACCTAAATAAATAACACAGAAATACATAATTTAGTAGGCATGATCGTTCAGCAGCACGTAAGATCTGCGGTGAACAGGTCTGCTCTGGTCTAACCTCATCATTGATTGGGTGGTGGAGCAGCCAGGTGGAGCTCATTGGACTGTTCTTTCATCATTTCCACCTTAAACTCATTAACACAATGCAGGTTTAGATCATTGAGAGAGGCTGAGGTGAATCAATAGGCTCCTAATTGGCACTGTGGACACATGGCCACTAAAACTAAGCATTAGTCGATGAAGAATTCAAAGACAAAGCAAATGACAACGAGCCACACCTGCATTGTGTTAATAAGTTTATGGGAAAGTGATGGAAGAACGTAACCACCATTGTAAACCCTTGTGTTTTATAACTTGTTGGTGTGTTTTCCGAAATTTTGTTGTGTTTTATAACTTGTTGGTGTGTTTTCCGAAATGTCGTTGTGTTTTATAACTTGTTGTGTTTTCCGAAATATCATTGTGTTTTATACCCGTCGGCTTTTTCCTCCTGCAGGGAAGGGAGTCCTGGTGTTTATCCATGACATGACACTTTCTTAATTTTCCTAAACAAATCGGTTCTGCATGAGTTATTCTGTACTGAAGACTGGAGAGCCATATGGACAGAGGACATAGTTTGTGAGTACAGTTTTGTGTAGACAGAGACTGTATGACAGACTTAATTTGTGACTAATTTGCGAGCGTCCAAATTATGGAGGATCAGCAGAGCTCCACCGTGATTCCTTCCCTTATCTATCATGCCCACCGACAGAACATTGCTCTTCAGAATTCTGAGTGGGATTTACCACACCAAAGTGATGGTTGTTTTATTTATTTGGTAACACTTAACATTAAGTTTGACCTATACCTGTGTAGTTAAATTGTAAATAATTTGGTAGCAAGAGGTTATTACTGACTCAAACGTAGGTTAAAAGGAACATCAGTTAGCAGTATTCTTAATTACATGTGAATATTTTTAAATAATTGACTTACACTCATAGGCCAATCTTCATGATACACTATAAATAAACGTTGCCTTTATGAATGAGTCTTTATGATATGGAATGATTTCATTTCAGCAGGAGAGATGTAACAGGGCTGTGTAATTAAGAATACCAGTAACTGCTGTTCCACGTTACCTACGTTGGAGTTACTCAGTAATAACCTTTTGTTACCAAATTAGTTACAATTTAACTACACACGTGTTGGTGCAATGTAATGTAAAGTGTTACCATTTATTTATTTTATTTTATTTAGCAGATGGGTTTCACCCAGAGTTCATTACATATCAAATATGGCTTGAGACAGCTTGAATGAAGGATGCATGCCCATAGTCCTCTGCTCTCCCAGATAAGCACATGACATGAATTCTGGAGGTACAGAGCTACAGCCTCGCTGAAATGATTCCACATCTGTTCCATTCGGGACTGTTAGAAATTGCCTCACGGTTTAAAGTCTCACTTCAGAATTGCATTACGTTTCGGCCATTTAGCAGATGCTGTTGTGCCGAGCAACTTACACAGCTTAGATTCAATCCATTTATGCGGGTGGATATTTACTGAAGCAATTCAAGTTAAGTACATGGCTTAAGGGCACAACACCTGGCTTAAGGGCACAACAGCAATATCCCATAAACCTACAGCCTTGGAGTTACAAGCACGGTTCCCTAACCTTTGTGCTACGCTGCTACCTAATGTGCAGGCTTTGGCAGGATAGCTGAAAGAGCCTGAGCACAACTAAAGCATTAGAAGTTTTTAGGACACATGGGTGTACACGGCACATGGGGGAGGGCAAAAGGCTTTGACTGGTGTGGCGTGAATGATACTGTACAGCATCACATTGGTCAGTTGCCAATAGCAACAGTCTCTCGGTGTAAAAGGTCGGTGGAGGATAAAGCCACATTTCTTGGGAGGCAGAAAATTGGCAGCACATCCAGGTACCTTTCGGAGTGAAAGCGGCAGGGACATTAGTGGGTAATCTCTCTCTCTCACTGCACTGTCCTGATCTCAACTCAAAAGCCCTCTAAATCAACCTCACCCGAAAACAAAAGATCAAAAAGTAAAGAAAGTACGTCAATGGTTTTAAGTCTCATTACAAGACTTAAACACTTGTTGAGACAGACATGTTTTGCAGTGAGGGTCCTAGCCTCGGAGGGTCACTGGGTCTGCTGCTCTTTCAAGTTGTCGCTCACCGTACAGTAATTGTGTCCAAATTCTGCATGCAGTTTGAGGGTTCATGCTCGCTCTGACACCGAACACTTCACTTCCTGTTAACAGGGGCTTGAGGGGGTCCTGCACAGGTGCGGATCGGATCGCCTTGCTCAGGTTCACTTCCTGTTAACAGGGGCTTGAGGGGGTCCTGCACAGGTGCGGATCGGATCGCCTTGCTCAGGTGCAAACGTGTGACGTGCCTCACCTCTCTGCCGCAGGAACAGATTTCCTTTGCTTTCACACCTACCAACAAAAAAAAATGCATGGAGACGCAATATTGGAAAGAGCCTGTATATGAACAGCACAGACGATCATTCGCCTGCGTGGTCGACCAGCGGGACGCGTGTGGAAACTACTGTAGCCAGCTTTGGACTGGAGTAGGGACAGTAGAGACATTGCCAATGTGCCTCTGGTGGCTTTCGGAAAGCAGAGGAAATGAGGCCTTCTACGCTGATATTATGACCAACAATTTTGACAAAAAAATATTTTGTCAAGAGAAAAAAAAAAAGCATTATTATAAGAATTATGAGCAATGGGTCTCAGCAAAATATTAGCTAAATGCGGGGCCTGCAAAGAGCTTATTTTAATGCTTCACATCGTGTGAAAGAACAAACAGAGGAAAAGCCAAGCAATTACATATCTCACACATGACTGATTCAGCTTTGTGAAGGAAATCATTCCTCTTTAGACTGCCTGGACCCCTTTACAAATAAATATATATAAATTAAATAGACATACGTAGAAAGAAGCAAATATGAAACAACAATGAAAAATTATACCATGGTCTAAAAAAACTACCAGAGCCTTTATAAATAAAGAACATCTGCAACAGAAATTACACGTTTCATACAAGGGACATGTTCTGCCCAGCTACGTGTCTATTTATCCAATGTGCGTAATTAGAGGCGTTTGTCACAGCAGCAAGGTACGCTATTCATGCTCAACCGTGGGAGCAATTAACCTTTGTGGTGGGTCCTGGGGCCGTGACGCTTGTGACGTCACGTTTCTAATATGTTAGCCTCATGGACCGCAAATAATGGCAAAGTGTAAAAAAATTTTATGGACCATCATTCGACTGCTGCCGTGTGGTGTATTAAACAAAGCGGAGGAACATAATTAAGCCACTTCTGCACTCGCCTGCCGCATACTTAATTCTGGTCCCTTTCAGTGGTTCCCTCACACAATAATGGTTTTCAGTCTAACCTATTATACCCTTTCTCAGGGGAAGTGCACTAGACCTCTGAGCACACATTGTACAGTTATTAGCACTGACTAAGCAACGTGTGGGTGGAATGTTTAGTGAGCAGTGAATCTTGAGTAGATGCGGTGGTAAGGGGTCTTATGGAGGTACACTTGTGTATCACAGATTATTTGAAACACCCCAGGTAGACCAACTCTGCTCCATTCATCCTCGCTGCTTGTTAACTACTGGAGGTTCCAAGTAAAATGAAAATATCTGAATATTCAGTTGCATATTTGTGCCACATAATAATAATACATTTTATAAATTATTTAATATGTGTGATTACTACAAATTTTACTGAATAAAGTCTCTGAGATATTATACTACCTCCTGCTCTGGTAATATCATCCATTTTATCATCCATCCAAGCTGTCTAATTTGTGCATTACTGAATATGTATTTACTTCTCCTGTTCTGTTCAGACTCCTCCCCCCTCGCTCGTAACTCCTCCCTTCACATGGTTCAAACTCTGAAGCATAGGTGTCATTTATGCTGGGGACGCTGGGGGTCCCCACCACTTTTTGAAATGGCCAATTTTGTTGATTGATATTGTCCTGAAGGTTGTGATAATAGTCTGTAGCCTGTCAGTGTAAATCCTGTATGAATATATCTACAGGTGTTGATATTGTCCTGAAGGTTGTGATTAGGCTGTAGCCTGTCAGTGTAAATCCTGTATCTACAGGTGTTGCTAACTGTTGCTTTTTAATCTGAAAAAAGTGTCCCCACCACTTTTCAAAACAAAGTGACGCCCTTGCTCTGAAGATACATGACATGTGGTCAGGTCTCTCGTGAAGGAGGATGTGGGCACGGTCTGCTTGGAGCAACACCATCCTTAATATACAACCATCTGTTTATGCACCCGGCAGCATCCGTTTGTTTAGTGTACACTCGTGCTGGTGGTAAATTTAAAAACAAGCTGTGTCATGTACTCAACATGGAGACTTAGGTTTGAGGCATTTCTCGAGATGCCCACATTCCAGATGACACCCGGGAAACCCACAGTGACCTTTCCAGAAAATTTTTTATTTTTATTTCTAGCATGTGGACCACAGTCTTATATGGAAATACTTTATCCAACAGGTCTATGGCATGCTGTTCCTTTCTAGTGTTTGTGAGGTTCTTATTGACAACCTGAAAGTGATCCAGTCTACACCAAACATGACACCAATACTGTCTGGACCAAAAGGTGTGTGATATGGCCAGGTCTGGCACGATTACTCATATTCATCTTTTTAATGGACTGACGTTTCTCTCCCTCTCCACCTCAGCTGATGTGTGGTGAGCATTCTGGTGCAAAATGGCTGCCGTTGCATCACAGGGCATGGGTGCTGCACATTGGTGGTGGTTGAGGCGAGTTTCCCCCTCATCATTGTAAAGCGCTTTGAGTGTCGAGAAAGGCACTATATAAATGCCAGGCATTATTATTATTATTATTATTATTATTATATTGTAAGTGGATAAAATCATCTGGTCTAGACCAAATGTGGCAGTGATCTGGCCTGGTTCCCACAAAGTTTCGTCCAGAAGGGAGATTGCTTTTACCAAGTCTCTGCCCACCTACCAAATCCCTGAAAGCACCCGTGATCCATTGGGTTATTGTTCTTCTTCAGGGGTTTCATCACGCCTTACTGCAGGTTCATCTGGGCTTTCTGATTCCAGCACACTCCCGCTGTAGCCCGAGGGTGACCTTGTTCAGTTTCTGTGCCGTTGACATTTTCTGTCAGTTAGTACAATCCTGTTATTGGTTCCTCGCTCTTCTGTGTTCACAGAGAGCTAAAAATAAGATGCCTTGTTTCATCTTCCCAATCCTCTTCATGTCTTCATTATTATTTTACAGTTTGCCAGTTCTGCTGTTCCCTTTATCCTTTATATTATTTGACTCCACCTGGTGCTTCTGATTGTAGATTCTGTTCTATCAGAATGTATCTGTTAATACTGTATCTATACGCGTGTGTGTGTGTGCGTGTGTGTGTGTGTGTGTGTGTGTGCACGTTGAGCCTTTTGTTATAAGAAAATAAACCGTGCCAGGGTGGTGCTATACCGTCGAGGCAAAGCTGAATGTTCACTACCACCTGGAAGTGGTTTTATGGTTTATGTTCATACATCTGCACAGGCCTGTGATGTTTATCCCACTTATACCATGGCTACCTGCAATGGACATAACAAAATAACAAAAGAATAAACAAAATTCCTGCAGTGCTATTAAATTGTTTTCTGTGGCTAGTTTCAGTTGTAAAAATGTAGGATATAAGGATGTTAGGGGGTGTGTATGTGTTTGTGTGTGATTGTGTA
The DNA here is from genome assembly GCA_029718625.1 of Synaphobranchus kaupii. Classification (NCBI taxonomy): domain Eukaryota; kingdom Metazoa; phylum Chordata; class Actinopteri; order Anguilliformes; family Synaphobranchidae; genus Synaphobranchus; species Synaphobranchus kaupii. Next base: position 6,224,279 of record CM056383.1, on the reverse strand, counting down.
ATTTGAATGAGACACTCCTCTTGTGCTTTTTGATTTTTATCTTCACACATACACACACACACAAACATACCTGTATATAGTGTGAGACTATGTATGAGAACAGTCATGCCTGAGATGTGTTGGAAGTTCATAACTGGAAAGCTAACTTATATGATAAGCATGTATATCTTTAAGGATTAGCAAACTATAGGAATTTAAACATTTTAATCCAGAGCATCTGTATATTCCACCCTCCATGTGAACCCAACATAAGTTTAATGTTTTGTTGGTTTTTCTATTGGATTTTTTCATACAAGCATGATGAAAAACAAAACTATAGTCTGTAGATTCAAAGTCCTGTACGCCATGTTAGATGATATGTCTCACAAGATCCTGTAAGTTTGGTGGAGTGTTCAGGCATGTGATCTTTCATGCTCTTTTGCTGTTAATTGTCATTAAGTAACGTTGATTATAAATACCTGTCGTTGTACATTTTCACACACATCTTAGTCTGGGTTATATCAAGTTCGGGCTGTAAGTCACGTTTGATCTGAATGATCTTCACACACACCTACATTCATCTCTGTACTGCTGGTTTTGGGATTCATCCCTTTGTGTAAAAGTGTGCAAAAAGAGGCACTGGGAGTCTTTGCTGTCTGTGCCCCTGGAGTTGTGCATGTGTGATGTAGGTGTTAAACTGTGTTAAAGGGCTGCCATTTTCTAATTTCTGAGTATTATGAATTCTTGACATTTATGCAGAGATTGTGTGGCCCCTTCAAAAAAAATGAAGAGTTTGAGTGGCCCCACTTTTCCACTCGTGTTGTAGGCATTATTGCATTTGCCTGTTCACACCTCATTTTGGCTGTTCAAGAATTTGTGTTGTTTCAGGGAGAGGCTAAACTGATCTTGGTATTCACTGCAATTAGGATTTAAAGGCATAAGAAAATGTATGTATATACCATGTACTACAGAGGCAGAAAGCAAAGTTTGCTGCTTGATATGAAGTCCAGCTCTTCAAGCTCCTGAACTGCACTGCACTGCACTGCACAACCTCATCAGCTTTCTGCTTATGAAACACGTAATTAGTGCCGCATTTAATCCCACGTCATCCATTTTTCGCTGATCGTTTGATGATGACTGGTGCTCCCTCTCATCACTTGACTTCCGAGGCTTTAAAGGGATAGTTTGGAATTTTGGACATAATGTCTCAATTACGACTTACCCATGATGTAGTTGATTGATGGAAACCATTTTCAGATAATTCCATGCTGTCCCTTCTTTTGGACATACACACATTGCTACTGCTAGTGCAACTCGTAGGAAAGTAGTAGCATCCACTACCAAACGCACCTAAACACTCCAAGGTGCACCCAAAGCAAATAAAATACGACGACAGTCTATCGGGGTTATTTTCAGTGATTATACCATCATTTTTCAAGTCAAACTATCGTTGAATCCTTTACTTTGTGCTCACCTAAATTCTCCGTGGAAGTACGGCGTTAGTTTAGTAGCTAGGTAACGTAAAGTAGCCTATTAGCTCTGCCGGCCAAAAACAATATCACGCGTGTGAAAGAATCAATTGAGAATCAATTGAAAAGTTTGTAGTTACCATTTCACGGAGGATGACTATGTGAAAATCAAAAAAGGACGGGCGGGACACCCTCTACTGAAGGAGACTGCTGTGCCATCACCTGTTTTTCTTCATGCACCGAAAACTGACGAGCAGGTAACTAATAAATGATTGCATGCGTGATCTATCTATTCAGCTAGCTAGCTAGCTAGCTAGCTAGTTGCCACGATTGGGAAGTCATGGAAGTGGTCAAACTTTTCCTGCAAATTGGTAGCCAGTGTGCTTGCTTGTATATTCTGTGTTATTCTGTAGCATGTTTGTGTTTAGCTGACTTGTTGTCTACCAAATATGTAACTTTACGGCAAAACGGATTGTGTCGGCAACTGTGGAGTACAGCAGATAGCCTACAGGCAGATACCCTGGCTAATCTACAGCTAGCTCCGCCACCGTACTTCCACTGAGAATTTAGGTGAGCACAAAGTAAAGGATTCAACGATAGTTTGACTTGAAAAATGATGGTATAATCACTGAAAATAACCCCAATAGACTGTCGTTGTAATTTATTTGCTTTGGGTGCACTGTAGAGTGTTTAAGTGCGTTTGGTAATGGATGCTATTCGATACCTTAGAGTTATCTGAAAATGGTTTCCATCAATCAACTACATCATGGGTAAGTCCGAAATGCTGCCAAATGCTCTATCTTCAATGAAAATCGGTAGCCTACATCAAACATAAAATTAACGATTGCACTACAGTATGTGAAATGCACTCAAAATGTGAAAATAACAATAGGCCTATCAATCATATTGGACAGTGCTCGAGTGGAAAATCAAACGTACATACGAGGTATAGACTGGGGGGGGGGGGGTTGCTTGTTAAATGAACTTGCTACAGGAAAATAGTGGCACTTAGAAACTCAGTATTCGGCAGAAATCGTCACAAATTGTCTACCAATAAAGTTAAAACACAGAGTTTGTGATTTCCACTAGTTTGGCTGCAGGAGCAACGCATGTCTCAGTTGAGCAAAATCTTGCCGGCGGCGGCATGGTCACTAGGCATCTGCGCAAAAGGGTTAATGAATAGGTTTGCAAAAACATCCAAGACATCATGTAAGATTGTAATTCTGCCATTACCATGAATAACTGCCTACTTGGGAACCCGGGGCGCCATTTTGTCTGACACATTTTTAGGGAAAACATTTATTTTTCACCATTAATTTCTCTCGTCACTCTTGTGTGAACATCTGAAACTGTTTTGACATTGCTGATGCTTCAGAGCAACACTAGTGCATCTGTTTGTGCACATACTTAAAGACAGGCAGGGTTAAACCAATGTATTGAAACTGCATGGGATCTTTTTCGGAGAAGTTGTTTTTACACGCTCCTTCAAAGCCTCAAAAGAAGGACTCCCTTATCACACTGCATTCCTTTCTTGGCTTTCCTTTTTGACGGCCTGCTTATGGGGCGGGCAGCTAGCGGATCGTGAGGAAAAATCAGATGAATGTGATCATTTATGTTTCCACCCAAAATCGCTGATACAACCTTTAAGCATTAACATTACGTGACTGTTCTTGAGCCATGGAAAATGTGTAATGTGGGCTTGACCTTCCTGGTTCTGACAGTTGATGTTCTGTTTTAAAGCCTCACTAATGTTTGTTTTATGTATTTGCTTTTATTCCACTCATGTCTTCCTATTAAAAACATAAAAATGGCAAGTTAAAATAAAAATGACTCTAGTCTTCAGTCTAGTACTTGGATGGAAGTAAAACAAAAGTTTTTTAAGCTGCAAAATAATTGCAACACAACAAACATAACGGAGGCAGCTTGAGACGAGGCCATTGTATTAACTCATCTGCCCATTAACTGAATAGCACTGATTCAATTCGTTATCGTTTCCTGGCAAGGCCTACACATCAAATTCAATTAAGTGATCATCTAATCAATCCATTAAGATCCACAACATGCCATGTCCCATGAATTATTTGTCTTTCATGGTTCCATTTCGGGGAGGTGGGGCAGCCGGGGCAGGTGGGGGGGTGGGGGGGGGGGTGAATTGAAAGTAAAGGCAAAAAAAAAAACTTCCCTGAAGGAATCCTCACCTCAGTGCTTGGATGAAGAGTGCTGTCCATGATCCACAGGATCAGGAACTTGCTAGAATATCCCAAAATGCAGCATCAACCCACTTTGGGCCCAATGACCCAGGGCTGAAGGGCTGAGGAACCCCCAGGGCCCATCTGTATGACAATCAGGTTTGATGGGGGTATTGGCTGAAGCAGGTCACATGGTCTCGACCCCACCACCCTCCCCTGGAAACAGCCTTTGGGCAAACCACTGTGCCAAGACTCAATGGGACTGTAAGCCAGCAACAACAAAAAAAGAGAAAATAACCTTGGACACTATAGTCTTCCAGTAAACTCCCACCCCACCCGCAGGGTCCCCACACGACCTTGTTGACGACTTTCGTTGGCCTGGATTTGTTTATCAGCCACATACAAGCAGGGGGGTGGGAGGGTGGGAGTGTTGAGCAGTGTCATATGATGGCAGGCCTCTGTTGGTCGGATGACGCAGGGCAGGACACGGCACGGCACGGCACCCTGAAAGGGAGTCTTTCAAAGCATGTGCGGGGAACAGGCCCGGGAAGGACACAAAAAGCAGTTGTTTTTCTTTCTTGAGCCTTTGAAGAGCTTTTGAATCAGGCCAAAGCATTCTTCTCCAGGCCTACAGGTTCTGCTTGGTACTCCCATTCTAACCATCATACCCAACCTGAAACTCATCCCGAAACCCCCCCAAGGAATTGTATTGAATTTTATTGTGGACCCCTGATTAAAGCAGGAAGATCAGCAGAGAATGGTTCTCTTCAGCATTGTAACATGGGCCGTTAAGGAAAGCAAATTATATCATATATAGGCAATCGGAGAGAGGTTGGTTAGGGTGCCGGCAGTATATCAGGCAAGGGATGTTTAGGTAGCCGACAGTAGATCAGAGAGAGGATTATTAGGTGGCCAGGCATCGATCGAAGAGACATTGATTAGGTGGCCAGGTGTGATAGCCAGTAAATGGAATAGGATCCCTCTAATCTGTTTTAAGATCCAATGTGCTGCATCCATACATTAACTTAACAAAAGTACTGTATATGTACGGAAGGGTGACAAATTAAAGGAAAAACCAACATAAAGTGTCTTAGTAAGGTGTTGGGCCACCACGAGCCGCCAGAACAGCTTCAATGCTCCTTGGCATGGATTCTACCTCTATAGTCTAGCATAGATTCTAGTCTGTGGAACTCTACTGGAGGGATGGAACATCATTCTTCCAAAGGTTATTCCCTCATTTGGTGTTTTGATGATGGTGGTGGAGAGCACTGTCTAACACGTCGGTGCAAAATCTCCCATTGGTGTTCAATTCGGTTGAGGTCTGGTGACTGCGAAGGCCATAGTATATGAGTCACATCATTTTCATACTCGTCAAACCATTCAGTGACCCCTCGTGCCCTGTGGATGGGGGCATTGTCATCCTGAAAGAGACCACTCCCATCAGGATCGAAATGTTTCATCAAGGGTCAAAAAGGTGATCACTCAGAATAACTTTGTATTGATTTGCAGCGATCTTTCCCTCTGAGGGGACAAGTGGACCCAAACCATGCCAGGAAAATGCTCCCCACAGCATAACAGAGCCACCGGACCCCCTCACTGTAGGTGTTTTTCCTTTAATTTGTCACCCATCTGTATATTTTACCATTTAATATGAGAATTACTATCAACTTAGCTGACAGAAGCAATTAGACTTTATCATACCAACTCAACAATAGAGGTTTGACGTTACCATACCCACTCACCATGAGGGATTGGACTTTACCATACCAATTTAACAATTTCTTTATATATATTTTTTACCATGCCCAGTTAACAGCTTATTCCATTAGACTGCCACTGCATTAGAGCATTTACAGACAACTGCCACTACATTGCTAAAATGCAGGGACAAGAGATGTCTGCTCAGAAACAATAGCAAATTGTTATTTTTTTGCTATTCTATTGTATCCCCCTCACCAAACAACTACCCTAGATTTCAAGAGTAAGAGAACCACAACTTACAGATTCTCTATTTATTTAGTTCTGCATCTATCCAGGTGACTGAATCATCCAATTTCTTCACGGTTAGTTTACTGTCAGCTAGATTTATAGGCTGAAATAAATTCCCTCCAAACTTCAAAGAAATGTCAAACCCTCACCCTGATCCATAGAGATAATCCAGTGTCAAAGGCCACAGAGGTCATCCAATGGAAGAACCACTTTTCTTTTTTTGTTTTTGTTTGCTAGAACAGGAAGAGAAAGGCATAATTTAGTTTCCACACTGCTGGAAGGACACATCTGCTGGTATTAAACTGAAACCAATGTCAGTTTTTATTTTATTTTATTTTTTTAATTGTGCTCATTTTTACACTAGTTGGTCTTCTAATCAAAGAAATGGGCTATCAGTTGTTTCTTCACTGTACTTGAAATGATTTTATGTGAAGTGCACAAAAGTAAACCAATCACAAATATGCAAAGACATCAGCCATCGACATGTGACCCCCAGTTTGGCCAATCAGGTTCTTAATGGTGCTATATAATACAAAACGTTCAGGATGATCCAGGTGTTTAAAAAAACCTGGGGATGGTTATATAATGAAAGAAGAGTTCACCATGGCTCACTATGCCATCATTCTGTGGGCTGGGACTGGATCATACAAAACTGAAAAGTCAATGAACGCACCTAAAACTTGCAAACTAAACTAATGAAACCTTACAAACTAAACAACTAAAAGTTAGATGTAAAACTTTTTAGCTGAAATAAGTTTTATTTCAGTTTTGTTATTCTCACATACATACACAAAGATCTTTTGACTAAGAAATAAAAAATAAAGCATTGCCTAAAAAACAACCATTGAAGCTGAAATTGCCCAATTTGACATGGTTTTTTAATAATAACTGTTGAAGGCGTGTGACCAGCAATAATAACTGAATAAGTCTCAATGGATCTTCTGCTCTTGGGCATGCTTCTCTTTGTAACATTGCACAAAACCTCTGGAACTAACCAGAAACAGACAGACTGAGGAAGCAGAGAGGATTGAAGGCAAGCAGGAGCTGACCATCTGGACATTATAGGGAATCTGTGCTATGCCCAAACTCAGAGAATACATACTGTAGATGTGCACTGCTTCTTGGCTAAGATTCCTTTCTGGGAAGATTTATTGTGTCATGTTACCATCTGTTCCATTTACATGGTGCCGCTATATTATTGTTTACAGATGACATCATTCACACAGAGCCAAAAGCCATAAATGTACTTATTTACCCAGAAAAAGTTAAAGGTCAGGGTTCAAATGAGTCCTGTTGGTACACGGCCAATCAGAAAACCGCTGTAAAAGAGTCACATTAAAACCAAGCACACAGGCTGAGACATTGTTCCTGATCACATGCTTTAAGTAAGAATTTATGAGGCATGAGGCCTTCAGTTAGTTCCACTTCCAAATAGCTTGTTTTTATGACGTCAATGAGTTTGAATTTAGCTTAGGTCTGGTTCTGAGTAAGGCGACTACTGTACATTTTGAAGCCATATTAAGTTTTGACTTTGCGGAACAGAAAAGAACACGGGAAGAGTAATATCACACCATAAAGTAAAAAACCAACAACTCTCTGGGCGGGTCCTCAAATTTACTTAATTCTATACCACCGAGTATTGGGGCTTCAAAGGCTCTGCCTAAAAACTCCCTTTTAAAACCTTTTTTTGAAAAACGTACATCTTGTTAGCCATTCCTTTTGTGCATTTTATTCTTAATGCTTAATGGTATGATCAGTTTTGCATTACTTGTATTTCTCACTGTGATTAATCTATTCTCAGGATTAGTCATTTCAGTATTTCTCACCAGCAGTACTTGCAAAGTCAGCCCATCACTGAAACATCCTGTCGACTTGGGATTGCGCCGACTGGCACAGGTACGTTGTGAGGCACGTGCAGTCTGAGCCCACTTCTTCACTATTTGCAGTCCACAGGCAGAGCTGCACAGTTGTCACGTTGGGGGACTGCTATTGGTACACAACTGATGTAGGCAGAGGTGGCAAATCCAGGGCTCAGAAAGTAAAAGTCCTGCCATGCATTTCTTCCACCCATGAACTCAGCCAGCTGATTTCAATTCAATTTCAATTAGTTCTACCTCTTGGCTGAAGAAGCATGCTAATTGGCAAATCTAGGCGACTGGAACAAAATACTGGACAGCCAGCTGGGAACCACAACTAACAAATTCACTAACCATTATAGTACATTGCACACTCTCAAACACAGCTGTAAAACGGTCCATCACACGGTAGCAGAGTACTTAAAGGTATACTATGTAGTTTCAAAACACTAGATGGCGATATAGAGCACGAAAGAGAAAAAGGCTCGACAAAAGTTGTGTATCACGTGTTCTTCTCAGACATACAATGTTTTTTTTGGGAGAAAATTTGAATGTAAACAAAGAACAAGTTGTTTACAATTAAACTACATCATAAACCTTTAAGTGATGATGACATGGTTTGTTCACTACACTTTATTGTATACACTTTGTAAGTCACTCTGGTCAGCAAACATCTGCTGAGCGACTAAATATAAATGCAATGATATTTGCCAAAGTCTAATGTTTAGCATAATTAACTTATAATGTGCATGTTCCTGTCCGGGACAATACACAAACACGCACCCACGCATGCACACACGCGCAAACACACACACACACACACACACACACACACACACACACACACACACACACACACACACACACACACACACACACACACACACACACACACACACACACACACACACACACACACACACACCTTAGGACAGTGCACTTCACTGCACTGGCCAATCCACACACAAAAATGTATCAGCCATGTCAAAGAATGCATTCCACAGGAAGGACATTAGTATAATTGCAGACTTAAATGCAGTTTTAAAGTTGGTCATAAGTATAATTAATGGTATGCATTTAAAAAATAAAATCTAATGCAAAGTTATAAATTATTAATTTACCATCCTCAATTTACTTTTCTATCTTGCTTTAAAGAGCATAAATGAACCATGATAATTACATTACAATAAATTACACCTTATATAAATGTGGAACACACATGCAAACAAATCGATTCACAGACACATACACTCACAAACGCATAGATATGAGCGCAACTTTACCAAGAATCGGTTCAGTCATGCCGAACTGCAGTTACTATTTGTTGGGTAGCCGGCACTACGGTTTTGCTTATGTGTGTATTTGTCGCCCCCATTAGGTCTATTCCGAATATCACAGTGCGTGGAAATATGTACTAGCAAACAGCACCCTCTTGTGGTGGAGAAGGCTCAAAGGTGCGTTAACTGCAAGTTAACCTGTTGCAAGCCAGCCTGTTCACTTTATTGCATATGGAATGGTCAATTAATAGTAGTCATGGGAGGGAGAGATGGGAGAAAAAAAAAACATGGTTGGCTCAGAAGGACAGAAGAGAGAGAGAGACATCAGAGATTTGTCATAAATCATTTTAATCAATATGTAAAAGAAGAATATTTATAAGACAATATACAGTGTAACAGACCCTGACCAACAGTCAAAGTCATACTCCTCTCTTTTATTCACATAAAGCAGTTTACTCAGGACACACGCTTTACAAACTCCACTTTCTATTGAAATCGTACAAATGACCTTGCCATTGGTTTATTTCCAAAAACCAGTTCACTTCCTGTCCTGATCACAATATACTCTGACCAAACGAATACCACCTCCCCCCACATGTGGGTGCTTGGAGGGGGGGGGGGGCAGAAAAGAAAAAGAAAAATTAGACACTCAGATTAAAAAAAAAAATATTTAAAAATACATTATATAACTCTGCACATACATTAGTAAAATTAGTCAGCTAAATGTCAGAGCGTTTCCATGCAGACGATTATGGTGGAGAGTAACATCGTATCGATATGAAGGCGATTCTCGCTACGAAGCAAGAGTTAACGTCCGTCTTGCTCCGCACACACCAAAAGCTTAGCCAGAGCTGTGGTACTGGTGGGCACACAAGTGGGTTCTCAGGTATGGAGTTTAAAGAGAGGTCAAAGGTCAAAACCACTGAAAAACTGGCCCACAGGTTAAGACATGAAATCAAAGGGGAAATTCACTCCACATCATACATAAATAAGGTGACTTCAAACTGAATTTAAAAACCTGTAAGACAGCATGGGCCAGTGGCTTTCAGCAGCCATACCACAATGAAACTAGGAGAAAGGAAAACAGAGTGGATTTACTTATTTTACTATGGAATGCAATTAACTGAACTGTAGGGTTACCAATAATATCCTCAAGCCCAAGGCAGCCATTCCGGCTCAATGTTTGATGGAACGGAGGGTGTATCACAGCTCCACGTAGGAAACGAGGCTCCATCTTTGGCCTCCGGCGGATCAATCCATTTCCCTGCAGTGAGTGTAATTAGAGAACTCCTTCTGCTATTGTCACAAGGAGCCAAAGACACAGGGCAAGGAGCCGATAGTTTTTCCCCCCACAGACGTCTCAATCGTTCAGGCACCTAAATCACTACCGAATACACTCTCGCTTTCTACACGTTTTTGATTTGGTCGGTTTCTGTCTTCACAGCTCGGAAGACAAAGGTGAAGGAGAGGTAGCCTGGAGGAGATGCGATTCTTTTGTTCCGTTTGAAGCTACCAGGCTCGAGGAGTGGTATAATCTCACAGCGATGCATGCATTCGTGTAAAGCCACCATCGGGCTAAATCCAACCCAACCACAACAATACATGTGGGTGGGATGGGGGGGAAGACATTGGGGGGGGGTAGAGGAAATGGAGGGTACATGCCTATTCAGAGCCGTTTTATGACACTTCCTAGAATGAGGTAGTTTGATTTTTTTTGTTCTTGTTTTCGAGTGAGGACTCGGGGCTGGGACTGGAGGAGAACACAGGCTGTTCTCTGGAATTATCCGTTTCTGCTTTTCTTACATGTCTAAGAAAAAATAAATATGTATTTTCTATATAGTTACGTATACATGTCTTTTAACGCACTGAAGTGCTGGTGGGACTGTTAGCATGCTACATGTCACCTAATATATTTTCTCTGCAGTCCTCCCTACATGGAAGATGGCTTGTATAGCTCAGGTAGGGTTCTTCTAGGTTTAAACAGCTGGATACTTACTGAAACCATTCACGGTCGGCATCTGTCTGATCAAGTGCATAAACTAGGGCACAAAGCTGGATTCAAACCTGCAAACACAGATTATATGGACCCACCAGATACTCAGCAGCACATTCTAAACAGTGAAGCTTCTGTCTCCCTATAGAAGCTCAGACATTCCGGTGCATCTTTAAGGGGCGTGGCCAAGAACGATACAATGACAATGGACGTTTTGTACTGTAACATAGCACCAGAAACTCCTGTTACCACCAACAATCCTCTTGCACTTACACAGCAGAGAGGACAGAAGGAACACAGGAGCCGAGTACCTGGTGAGTCTACAGAACCTTTGCTGCAACCTGCATGGGGACAGTGTTGAGATGGGGATGCCTACCTTAAGAAACAGCCAGAGGTGGAAATCCAGGGGACATAAAGTAAAAGTCCTACCATGTGTTTCTTCCACCCATAGACTCAGCCAGCTGATTTCACTAATTAGTTCTCCTCGCTGAAGAATTATGTTAATTAGCAAATGCAGGTGATTGGAGAAAAACACTGGTGAGGACATTTACTTTATGTCCCCTGGATTTCCACCTCTGGAAACAGCCATTATCAATCACTAGGGCCTTTACCGATGTCAACCAGGTTTAGGCACTTCACAGACTCAATGCTAAAGTGGGTTTGAGAGCTGGCGCACTTCAACTGATGCCAGTGGATACTGGCATTTCCGTGAAAATAAAGATGACTACAGAAACGGTTCAAAAGGCAAAAAGTCTTAAAGTTACTGGTTGCATTGCATCATCTGCATTAGAGGTGCAGTCCACACAGAATTGTACATTCAATGCACCAGAGACTGCGCTCTCTTCTGGAGCGTGTCCATACCTAGTGGGTGCGATCCACAGGTGGAGGGATGGAGACAATCAAGGTGAGAGAATCAATGCCCTTACGGAGGCACACCAGATACAATCTAGCTGCAATGTGCCCTGCCCTCAACGGCAATGCATTTAAAAGTTTAAAAAAATAAAAAATTTATTTAACGTAATGTTTTGCATTAATGCCAGAGACCATGGTATGTGAATACTCATTCACTCAATACTCGTTCCACTCCAATACTCGTTCAAACTTTCCGGTTTACGGTGTCGCGGAATTTGAGTGCGTGAACGGGAAACATTGGAATGTGTTTTTATTTTTGTACTGCTATATCGTTCTTCCCTGTGGATAACGGACGTTCTGTACGACTCACAGGTTGCGAGGCTAGGAGGGGAGAAACGGCACCGGGGAATGGCGAAGGCAGTCCGTCACGGTCGCCACGGTGACATCTTTCACTGCCAGACAGCGCAGGGCAGTTCAGTCGTACAGAGGCCACATCCTTTAGCTCACTGGGTCTGGTACAGTCCGGGAGAGCCTAACATGCAACATAACGGGCCGGGTCATCGCTACACTGCTTTTAATATGCTCAGGGGTGTCAAACTCCAGTCCGCAGGGACTGCTGGTTTTTGCGCTTTCCTTTTTAATCAAGCAGCCAATTTAGGCCTTGTGTGCAAATGTAGGCCAAGGTGTGTGTTTCCAGACAACCAAGGAATTAATCATGCCAAAAAGCACACACAAGGCCCTCCGGGACTGAAGTTTGAAATCCCTTCGCTGTGGAAAACCCGGGCCGCCGCAGCGGGTGAGCATCCCAGGGGTGCGCCGTGAGGCCGATCCGCTTCGGGATTTCCTGGCAACCTCTGCTTTTAGTTACTTTTAGTTACTTATTTACTCCCATCATATTACTTATCTGACATCTTTTTGATTAACTCATGAGACACAGCTGCAGGGTGCACTCTCGCACCCTTGGTGACGATGTTTACTGTAGGACAGTCGGAGTGAACCAGCATTGGTGTATACAACCGCTCAGAAAACGAAGCCGGAAGAACTGGTTGGTACGAAAACCAGTTGACAGACACCTGGACCCCAGGAATGGAGTTACGCACCCTTGGCTCATTGGAGATGAGAAAAGGCCTAAGCTAGGTCTGGAGCCACCAGAAGTAGGGAGAAGGTGTGTGTGTGTGTGTGTGTGCGTATATACAGAGAAGCTTTTACGAGAGGTCAGGCAGTCAGATGAAGATATGATTACAGCGGCCACGTTTCACTGCCATGCGCGTTGGTCATACAGCATGCATAAGGACACGCGCACAAGAAAGGGGGGGGGAGAGAGAGAAAGGGGCAAAGAAAGGAGAGCATGTATGCCATGTCCCCTGCCAAAAGCTTCCTTCCTCCTGGGATACATAGCATCCTAAATGTACGACTCACACTTTACGGCTTCATGTAGTCAAGGGAGAACAAATGTTCATGAACCCCTTCATGGGTGGAGCCACTGTACAAGTGAGTTGACCACTGACTTGCTTGAACCAATGAAATGACTGCTGTTCACGGAAAAGCATGATTATTGGCTCAAATCGGTGCTTCACTCATAGCTTGTGGCGGCTTTGTCCATTTTTGGTTCATGGCACCTCCTTCTCCCATCACTAATGTCAACATCCGCTGAAACCCGCATACAGGCTCAGAGACTGCCGACCCCGCAAGAACAGAGCGAAGCACCTTTAAGGTGTTGAGCATCTTCACTCTTCAACAGGAATACAATCCTCTGCACGCCCTCCCCCCAATCCCCAGAGGTCCTGCCCCCTCCCTACGCCCATCTCGGCTCTGCTGCCGTCTCTTGGCAACGTCCGAAAGTTCAGAGCTCGCACATCTCCAAGGGCGCACATTTAAAAGCAGGCAAGGCGAACGTAAGGTCGCCATCAATGTGTCCTCCGATTGGCTGGATCATTAAATGATAACAACAAACGGACCAATATAAAATTAAAACGAAAAACACCTAGCGAGGATTTTAGTTCTGATCCCAGCGATTGCAGCATCCGGACGACTTTTCTTTTTCAAACTGTTAGTGGTAAATAAAAGACAAAAAGAAAAACAAACAAAATAAAATACATATTTAAAAAAAAAAAAACCTTAGTCCTTCTCTGGGTCACAGGGCCCGTGTAGGTGGGGGGGGGGGGGCATCCTCTGTTTTGGGAAGAGTCCCCGTTTCCAGGGGCAGTCATGTGTTTGAAGAATGAAGCAGACCTGCTGAGATCTGGATCTCTGGCAATCAACGGGAAGGAATGGTTTCCATGGGGATGGAGGCGCGTTCGATCGCTCTGCCACGGCAATCAGTGGTAATGTGTGAGGCCTTGAGATTGGAACGGGTCTCACTGTGAACAGCCCCCCCCTCAACGCCTGAAAACTCCACCCCCAACACCGGACCCCGCCTCCCCGCCACTCACACCCTGGAGTTTGTTACCTCACATCCTCCCTACCCTTCTCCGAAACGGCTCGGGTCCCGTCGCCGAAGGGCGGGAGGTTGTGAGGGGAGAGGGGTGTTGGAGGTCAGTGGTTTTGGGGGGGTGGGGGGGTCGGACATCACGTCCCCCCCAGTCCCCCCCACATGTCCGAAGTCACCAGTTGGCCTTGACCGCTTTGATGTCGCTGACTAGATTCTGAGCCAGACAGATCCCAAATATCTGCACAGGGAGAGAATGTAGAGCCACATTATTACAACTGTCATTTAACATTGTTAGGTCAATATGCCTACTCACTCTCCCATCTCTCTCACATCCACATACTAAAGTCCCACTCACAGATTATATATACAATATATAATCAATATCAAGATAATCGCTTTACAGCAAACAAATTTTTCCATAAATATGAATGCCTAATAAATTGTATCGTCAACTTAAAAAAATAAAAATAAAAATACAAAAAAATGTCAAAAGTCCAGGAAAACCATTTCCCTTCCTCACCAGCAGATGGCAGTCCTACCCAATACCGTGCTCTCTCTGCACAATTCAAGCCACCTAAGAGCACGGACTGCGTCAAAGCCGAAACACACCTACTGCCAACTTACACTCCCTTACCTGTAATAGTGCAATGCCCACAAATATTCCGGCAACAACAATCAAATTATCCTGTAGCCACTTCTCAAACTGTCCCACACAGCCTTTTGTGTAGATGTACTTCTGCTGGTCCAGCTCCTGCAGGGGTATTAAACATAGAGCCTTAATGCACAAAGTAAACACAGGGCTTTAGCACAGAAACTACATACAGGGTCTTTACAAACACAGCCTCAAATACAGAAATTAAACACAGCAGTTAATTTGCAAACGCAATCACGCGCACAGTCGCACACACACACACGGACACGTACACGTACACGCACACAAACACACACACACACACACACACACACACACACACACACACACACACACACACAGACGCATGCACAGAAACACCCCACCCCCTGCTCTCTCTCTTACACACAGACACAAACACACCCTCCCACACACCCCGCCCTTTGAGACCGTCTTTGTACAGACAGACTGAAGGAGTCTTTTGTTTCCTTGGAAAAGGAACAACAAAAACGGACCTACACACTAAAATCCCAGCCGGGGAAATAGGGGGGGGGGGGTGTTCTCAGGAGCTGCTGGAGGGAGGGGGTGTTCCCAAAGGCTGCTGGGAAAGGAGGGTGGAGCTGTGACTCTCTCTTCACCTCCTGTAGCCTCACTCTTTTCATCCTTGCTTTTTTCCACACCTCTTTTCCACTCTAAACATGCCCGTGAACAAAGAGTCATTTCCTTAACCACATTGACTGCACTCCCTACAAATACCACAGGCCCGATTCACAAAACCCCACAAGAACAAAGGCGTACACCTTCCCAAGAAAACACCTGTGATGTTCCACTTATGCACAGAACAAAGGTTGCTTTTGTGTATAGTACTCTTGTCACAAATAAAAAGGTTTGCCTTCTGTTCAGTTATGAAAACATCCAATAATAATAAAAATAAAAATAAAACTTAACTTTACATTCAAGAATTTCACTGATAAGATGGAAGCTACGAACATCTCCAGGCAAAACCCTTTTATTAAACTTAGTTACGAAGACACTGACACACAACACATAACTTGAATCCAGGACCAGATATCTTTTAGAAATACAGTGAAATAAATTAAATACCAGGATTTCATACTTCAAATAAAGAAGATTACTTGCAGTCAATTATTATCTATACTTTTACTGTTAAATTGCAATATTTCTATTGTTATTTTTAGATTGTACGTATAATTATCTAGTTCTAGTGTATAGTGTCTGTACCGTCTTAATTATGGCGATGGCACAGACATATGTACTGTAATCACATAACCTTTTGTTTTCTGATTTAGACCCACACAACAAGAACCTACTCTCACACAAACACAAAATATACTCACTATCAAACTCAAACACATATAAACATTCACAAACACACAGACACACACAAAATAACTTGCTCATAAGCCACACCACTGGCCTGCACATCTGCATTCACAAGGCAAATTCCCTGGGAACTAAACGTGGGGAAACACTCACCACTTGGAGGCGAACATCATAACCACACTGCGTGTTCAGCACGTCTTCCTGCAATTCCAAACAAAGAAGAACGCACAAACTCACTGGGAGGGAAAGATCGCTGGTTGGACTGGGCATGGGAGAGCGCCAACTAAAATTAACAGCGCCCCCTAATGTGTTGGAGGGCGAATGGCGCACTTTCTCTTACCGCTGGATCCTTAACGCAGCAGGAGAAAGGAACTCCACAGCGCTCCCTGCTGGGGTTCAGTTCAGTGCAGTTGAAATAGATGTTCAGGTTCCAATCATTAGGCCCATGTGCACCGCAACATGACCACTAAAAAAAACAGGCAAAATTATCAATTATTTTCCAAACATATAAACCTACGTATATAATTCTTAAACTGTCATAGAAGCCATTGCTCAGAATGTGACAGTTATAATAAGTATAATAAGTATAATAAATAAGATGATAGTATTACAGGAACTGAGATTCTATCCTGAAACAGTACTACAGGAAATTAGATACTACACTTTCACAGTATTACAGAAATGAGATTTTACACTTGACATTACAGAAAATGTTGTTTGTTACACTGTGATACACATGAGATGTTACACTGTGATAATGGTTCAGAAAATGAGATGTTCCACTTTCACAGTATTACAGGAAATTAGATGTTACCCTGTGAGAGTATTGCAGATAATAAGATCTTATACTGTGATGGTGCTTCAGGAAATGAGATGCTACCCTGTGACAGCATTAAAGGAAATGATATGTTATGCTGTGATAGTGCTTCTAGAAATCATATGTTGGCTGGTTTATGAGGACATGCCCTAATTGGACACCACAGCACGTTAGCGCACGCTTTGATTTGTTCTCAGATGGCAACCGAAGATATATCTGAGGAGTGAATTCGTTCATTCTGTGAGCCCTAAGACCCGCCTCAGAGATTTACAGAGCAAGGGTGAAACTGCATCAATCAGTTCCGGCAGCCTCCCTCACCACAGTCTGAGGGCGCTTATAAGATCTGAGCCCGCGATGCAGTTTCTCACTGCACAGGCTGCGGGGGACACTGTCCTCAACAGGGATGAGCTCATTCCCGGACGGGAGAGGGGAAACGCGAAAAATCAAAGCGCACGGCTCATTTCCTGCCCGTGACCTTCGCAGGCACACGCGTGTGTGAGAACAGCCGCCGTCCCGCACACCAGGAAATCGCTGCGCTCTTTTTTTACCAGCGAGCGTAAACATCTGGGCAGAGTCCTCGGCAACCCCGCAAGGTCATTTCCGACAGAGCTCCGCACGTCCCACAAACCGTCCCACAAAAACAAAAGAAGATACATTTTAAGAACAGCCGCACCACCATAAATAACGCAACAAGGAGTTCTGGTAAGGCTAGCTTTCCACACTTTAGGACAGGGAGGGGAATCCCGTTCCTCGAGGGCAATGTCTGTTTCTGGATTTCATGTCAACTTCTGCTCATTTAATTACACACCATTGCCGGTTCACTCCTAGATTAAACTGAAAAACATTCCATATTGGGACATAAGAATAGTCTTCGGCAGTCATTCTTGAGCTTATCCATTAACCTAGCTATAAAGTCGGATCGCATAAAAGATTTGGCTAAAAAAATAATTAGGAGCAGAATTTTGCACGAAATCCAGAAATAGGAATGGAGTTCAACACTTCGGCTTTTGGAAGAAACAACATCATAAGATGTGCAGGAACTGCAGTGGATTCCACAGACCTCACCAGGCTGGATGTAGGCTACACCTGGTCAAATACACTGAAATATAACTCTTTATTTGCTGGTAAAATCTGAAAACACTCCTGCAGATCGCTGGGAATTTCAAATGAACCATGCTACCAGTCAAAACGTCCAGTCTTATGAATACGTTTTTTCATTCAATCATTTTGTTCTGCATATTGGTAAAAATAGATGTTTGTTTAAAACATTGTTAGCAAACATCAGGGCTTTTGCTGGTGTCAAAGGGTTAATGCATTTGAAATAATCACCCAGGTCTAGCCCTCAGAATTACAGGGCTGGACTGTGGGTGTATCTCCCACAACAAACAGTTTCACGCCACAAGAACTGGGAAAAACTCCAATTCCCATGAGCCATGCAGACTATAAAAAAAAAAGCTCTACAACGCAAGGAGGAGTCACCCAGGCATCAGACTGTCAGAATTACAGGAAAATCTCCAGGATGCTGAGAAACCTCTCCCTTCAGGGAGACATGACCAGACTAGGCAAGGTTTGTACAAAATTGGAAATCTAAGCCCAAATGAAAGGATATTTTGAGTGGAAAAGCAGCACAGCTTTGGAGGGAGTGCAATGCAATCGTCATTCAGGGAGTTTTAAGGGAGCGTTCTAGCCCTGTTTTCCCCCCGCAAGCAGCCAAACTGTCATCTCCATCTGGACCTATCCCATGCCTCACACACACACGCACAAGCACACACACACACACACACACACACACACACACGCACAAAACTATCCCCTAACCTAAAAAGACAAAAAAGCACTGCCGTGTGCACTTCCACACTGGAAAATAAAATTTTCACTAATACATTTTCTTTTATATACAATAGCCTTATATTTCATTATTTTTTAAAGAAAGGTCATGTGTGTCCACATATGTTGCCAACAGTGATGACTATGATCTCACAAACTTGTATTACTTTTCAGTTAATTCAGCTTCACTTGAAAGAATACATTAATTTATGCATATATTTTTTAAAAACATCAAGCAAACAGTTACGGGTGCCGGTAAAAAAGTGTGGACTCACGTAATCCTGGGCGAAGTCGATGAGGTTCTGCAGATCGATGTCATCTCGATAGGCCTTGACATTGTTATTGATGAAGAAGTTGAGCTGGTCTTTGATCCAGTCTTTGAAGGCAAACGCCAGGATGCCGGCTGTTAGCTCCAGGAAAAAAATGAGCCCTAAAAAAACAGAGAACTGGAAAGACCAGACATGTGTGTTACTGTACGATTCAGAACTAGAGAGACCAGACATGTGTGTTACTGTACGATTCAGAACTAGAGAGACCAGACATGTGTGTTACTGTACGATTCAGAACTAGAGAGACCAGACATGTGTGTTACTGTACGATTCAGAACTAGAGAGACCAGACATGTGTGTTACTGTACGATTCAGAACTAGAGAGACCAGGCATGTGTTTTACTGTACGATTCAGAACTGGAGAGACCAGGCATGTGTGTTACTGTACGATTCAGAACTGGAGAGACCAGGCATGTGTGTTACTGTATGATTCAGAACTGGAGAGACCAGGCATGTGTGTTACTGTACGATTGAGAACTGGAGAGACCAGACATGTGTGTTACTGTACGATTCAGAACTAGAGAGACCAGACATGTGTGTTACTGTACGATTCAGAACTAGAGAGACCAGGCATGTGTTTTACTGTACGATTCAGAACTGGAGAGACCAGGCATGTGTGTTACTGTACGATTCAGAACTGGAGAGACCAGGCATGTGTGTTACTGTATGATTCAGAACTGGAGAGACCAGGCATGTGTGTTACTGTACGATTCAGAACTGGAGAAACCAGGCATGTGTGTTACTGGACAATTCAGAACTGGAGAGACCAGGCATGTGTGTTACTGTACGATTCAGAACTGGAGAAACCAGGCATGTGTGTTACTGTACAATTCAGAACTGGAGAAACCAGGCATGTGTGTTACTGTACGATTCAGAACTGGAGAGACCAGGCCTGTGTTTTACTGTACAAGTCAGAACTGGTGAGACCAGGCATGTGTTTTACTGTATGATTCAGAACTGGAGAAACAAGGCATGTGTGTTACTGTACAATTCAGAACTGGAGAAACCAGGCACGTGTGTGTGTGTGTGTGTGTGTGTGTCTGAGAGTGAGTGAGTGATACTGCACAGGGCAGTAATGAGCACAGAAAATCCATATTTAGCACATAAACTGAGAAACAGAACGGGAATATTCACACCTCAGGGAGATATGCATAAATCTTCCATATTCAATGTGTCCAACGTGTTTCTGCAATTGCGCATTCTGCCGCAGGCACCAAAGGTGTGAAACGGAAGGAGAGCTCCAGAGCAGGTCGGAGTGGAGGTGCAGCATCTGTGCCATGCGCTAGCTTTCTAATGCAATTTACTGTAAACACGTCCTGCAGTGGGGGGGTATCTAATGCACCAGTCATCAATCATTTATTAACTCAGAAAGCCTTTCGCCACAGCCGATTAAGAAAAAAAGAATCTATTTTGGTTCCATATGTCAGTTTGCCGCATCAAAAATGAAATGTCGAAATACTGCGGCAACTTTCGAACGACGGTGAACTGTCGGGTCGTGTCGCGTTTTAATCCGCTCGTTCGCGCTTAGAGTGTGCACGCAGCGGTCACTTTAACAGAACTCAACGAAAAAAAGAGAAATACTTGTAACAACAGAAATTAATACACTTACACTAGACGTCATACGATAATAAGCGTAACACACAGTGGCTAGCAATGGGATCTTGCATTAATTTATTTGTTAAACTCTTATTTTTCGCTTTAGGGCCCAGTCTGTGCCTTCACTGACTGTGCCATTCAACGGGTCTGGAACTTATTATTCTTTTCATGAAATACGGTCCAAAACAACAACCAAAAAATCTGCGGCGCACTGTGTTGCAGTAATGAATGAACGAGCCCCCGGAGCCTGCGGTTTGTTGCAGAGCGTGCGGAGGAGAGGGAAAGCTTGTGCGCTTACGAATTTGAGCAAGGCGGTGTTCTCCCTGAGCGCTCCGATGCAGCCGGCGAAACCCAGGATGAACATGACCCCGCCCACCACGATGAACAGCCAGACCGGGTCAAACCCGCCCAGGTCCGTGATGGACGAGATGTTGGACAGGACTCCCTGTGACAGACAGACAAACGGGGCATTGAGTCACACGCCCAGTGTGCATCATAGGATTCCCCTCCTAACTTCCAACCCCCCCCCCCCCCAGAACTGAGAGCAACAGTCTCAATTCTGGCTCACATATTCTTACACAGTCCCCAGAGAACACAATCAGGGTAAATTATACCTCGCAATAACCCAAGACTGCAATGCAATGTAATCGTATTACATCCGCAGGTCCTGGATATGCAGTCTTTGGCCTTGCTGATCTTAATTATTTCACTGTAAATTGGACTTCATTATAAAGTGGGCACCCATGAGATGGAAAAGATGATTTGAATATTTTGATGAGAATAAAATTTTATATTCAAGAAGCATCCTCAGAGCCCCCATTCATATACGGTATGTTCAGGAACTGCTGAGAGGTTTCCTCCCTATAGATGGCAGCCCTATAACTGCCCAATGACTGCCTTATAACTGCCCTACAGCTGCCCCATGACTACCCTATACCTGCCTACAGCTATAACTGCCCTATGAATATTTTAGCCTTCTGTGAGGGGAGTAGAGATGTCCCGATATCACTTTTTCACTTCCGATACCGATATCGATACCGCAGCTTTGGCTATCTGCCGATACCGATATCACTCCGATGCTTTGTTTTACTCTTGAACAAATAATAATAATAATAAAATATATGGAAGCACTTCATGATGTTCATGATGTCCAGCTAAAAACATCTCACTCAAATGGAGAACAAACAAATACTTCCCCAGTATATAGTCCACAACAACAGTTGGTTATGAAAGACTGCCATCCTTTATTGAAACACTACAAAAAATAAAAATAAACACGTACTGCAGTACTTAAAGCGACCAACAGGTTTAAAGTTAAAACAGTTTAAACAGCAACATTCAGCACTGTAAAAAAACAAAAACAAATACAAAACTATAACTTACAGTTTCCTAAAGTTTTCCCGTTTCCTAAACCCAAATCAGACAAGGAAAGGTGTACGCTGTGGATAAAATTATGTGGGCAACCTCATTCACAATTGAACCCCTCGGAGGTTCAACGTAGCACATCTAACATTATGTTTACTCCAAGGTAAAAAGCTAACGTTAGTTAACATCAACGTTACCCTTATTTTGGTGTTAATGGCTATACCATAACTGAAAAAAGAAACTAGCTACACAATGGTAGCCAATTGACTTAAAATATATCAAAATCAAAATCTATTTCATTGGTTTCCGTGGTCTAACAACGCAACGTTAATCACATCCTTAGCTTTGGCTATCCGTAACGGACATCAGCTGTTATAGCTACTGCAGTGTTTCCCCTACCGTTATCTTGGCCGGGCAGCCCGCCCGGCCAAACTCACGTGCCGCCCGGCTTGAACAAGAGGGAAAATAAATAAGTTTAATGAAAAAAAATTTTTTTTAATATTATTCTTTTTTTTTAATGTAGCTGCAATATTTCCCTTACCGCAGAATGCGGGAATGGTCAAAATAGCATCGGGAAAAACCCTTGCCAAAACAGCTTCGGTTTCCCGTTAGGCCTAATTAAAATTTTCAATGGCTATTATGAGGGTGTAATTATAGTTTCCGCCTCTACGCAAAATGGCGCACTTTCACCGCCCGGCCTGAAAAAAAATCTAGGGGAAACACTGTACTGTGTACGTTAGCTCTATTTAAAAAGGGACACAATGAATTAAACTTTAAAAGAAGGAAAGAAAATCACTGTTCTCTAATAAACATGTTATTCCCGCAATTTGTTAGTGGGAAGCCAAGTCCCAAGTAACGTTACCCAAACACCTGTTGCTGCTGTCTGTGCGACTACTGGTGCTGATAGTGGAGCTGCAGTTACATGCTGACCACCTCCAACTAAAATGTTAGTAAGCTAAAAACATGAATAATGCAATAACGTAATGGCCACTAAATAGTATTGGAACACTTAATAGTTTGTGAAATAATATCAAACTCTGAACCATTTAATTTGAAGCAGTAAATTTAATCTCACCTCAAATGTAAATTGACAGAATTTTTATTTAAAGGGATTGTTCGGAATTTTGGACATAATGTCTCAATTACGACTTACCCATGATGTAGTTGATTGATGGAAACCATTTTCAGCTAATTCCATGCTGTCCCTTCTTTTGGACATACACACGTTGCTAATGCTAGCACAACTCTGACAACCGGTAGCATCCAGTACCAAAGGCACTTAAAGACTCCACAGTGCACCCAAAGAAAATAAAATATGACGACAGTCTATCTGGGGAGCGATACTTTACGCTACCTACGAATGTATTGCCGGCACTGGTCGACTACAACAACAAAGAAGAGCAACAAGTTGCAATGGCCACATTCGCTCCGCCGCCGTACTTCCACAGAGAATATAGGTCAGCACAAAGTAAAGGATTCAACGGTAGCTCGACTTAAAAAATTATGGTATAAACACTCAAAATAACCCCGATAGACTGTCGTTGTATTTTATTTGCTTTGGGTGCACTGTGGAGTGTTTAAATGCGTTTGGTAGTGGATGCTACCGGTTACTTAGAGTTGCGCTTGCATTAGCAACGTGTGTATGTCCAAAAGAAGGGACAGCATGGAATTAGCTGAAAATGGTTTCCATCAATCAACTACATCATGGGTAAGTCGTAATTGAGACATTATGTCCAAAATTCCGAACTATCCCTTTAATACAAAGGAATGTCCACTTCCATAGCGTGAAATCAATACTGTGCTGTTGTAACTAGGGATTTTAAAGCCAAAGCGAGCGCATCTAACGTTAGCTGGCTAGTTGCCACTTAGCTACTGATCTGAAACTGGACTCATTTGGATTTCGTTTGGTTAGCTTACTAATATAAAAGACCATATGTTAGTGTTTGCATATCTATTATTAAAATGTTAACGTTCACTAACGTTGAATAACATTAACGTTACTAGACTCCATCTCGTAAACAAACCAATGATAATAATGTCTTCATGAATGAGATATGGTTTGCTATTTTATGCCAAGCCAGCTAGTCCCTCTGCTGGTGTCTGTTCCTTTAGGTTTCCACTGTCACTGTGCTGGTAGCTATCTAGCAAATGAGACAGCACGCTGTGATGGAAATAATGCTGCCTAACATCATAAAATCTACATTGAATCATTTCAGATAGCATTTAAACTACACTACAAATATGAAATTGAAGATCAATTTTTCTAAAAGTTCCTAAAGTTACCATTTTTCCAAAAGGGCAGTAGCCTACTTTCATGGTTGAGAACGCCATGTTTGCTTTGATGGACACAAAGCTGGACGGACATGGCAACAGTTACTACTGTTGTTATCACGTGACACGCTGCGCGTATCTGATGATATTTTTTTCTTCCCTCCGATATCGGCCCGATACCGATGCCGTGGATCGGATCGGGACATCCCTAGAGGGGAGGGTACGGGTGACTGCTCGCTTGGGCTGGGCAATATTAGTTTGCGACAATATCTTCATTAGGATGCCCACAAAATGCTACTTGTCAATATCGAGTATGGCACAAGACTATGGGTTCATTTCAATCACTTATTTTTACTCCTTGCATCCTTTCCTCGCTCCTTACCTCCGACCAACAGAGGATGCGAGGAACGGATACAAGGATAAGATAAAAGGATGGAGGAAACGAGGCAACATGCATTAGGCAAATGGAACGTCCTTGCTCAATCAAGCGTTAGCGTCATATTATGCTCACATGCTTAACTATAATGCTTTTTAGCTTATTTTTTCAGGAATAAACGGTCCTTTTGTTAGTTATAAAGAATGAGTGTCATTATGGATTAGCGCTTTATAATAAATGGAAAGGAACGATAAAATTGTATTTGTGCATGGGGTGTGCCTGCGACGTGGCAGGTGTGAAGAGTCGTGGATAATTTATACATGTCACGCGTTCCGAGAAAAGGCTTCCGCAAAGGCTACACTTGTGTTTCCTCACTGGAGCCCCTTCCGGGAGCCTACTGGTTCCCCACTCCTCGCTCCTCCGAGGAGCATTTAGCGGTTTGGAATGTCCATAAAGACGGCGAACCTCGATTGATTTCCGGGTCAGGCGAGGACCGAGGAGAAGAGGACGGATAAAATAAGTGGATTGGAATGTGAAAGTGAGCCATGAGCAGGTAGGTATCATATTTCGCAACACGAAAAATACAAATAATAAAGTACAATGAGTTGAGACTACATAGTTTATTTAATGGCAAAAAATGTCCATATCACGAGACGTAATACTACTTCCAAACGAGTTCCTTTTTATTGATCACCGGAACTGAAACAAGATCACGTCAATCACCTGCGTAAACACAGCTGAGTGCTTCACGTTGCTACTCCCCACAGCTAAAAACTCCATACTCCAAAATGAGGGATGTAACTATCCAAAAAAAGCACATGATATCACCCTGTGCCTCTGAAGATTTAATTCCTCGACGTGGTTCAAATTAAGTTGCCTGGAGATGGTTTGGATTCGAACTAACTGATACCAAACAAGAGAGAGCGCTTTGCAAACTGGCAGTTGCAGTGAAGGAAAGGTCTACAACAAACCTGTTTCATCATCTTCGCATTAATCCACCCAGGCAATACGAAGATTATGAAAGGCTTTGTGAGTCATACTCCAGCGAAAAGTCCCAAGTTGCCGACACAAAATACGACCCATAAATTAAATAATAAAATAAGATTATTTGAATATTTTTTGTGCAACTGTTATCTTAATGCCATTTCATTTGAATATTTTGATGACTAATATGCCACACATTTCATATTCTGTTTTACTTTTTGCCATTTGCAAAGAGGGATTTTTTAGTTAGTACTATTATTTTAATTTAATTATTATTTGTTTAAAGGCATACTATGCAGGATGTTTTACCTTGAAAATATTGTAAAATAACCATGATAAGTCATATCTATGATATCTCTGTCTTTGCTCACATTTGCCAAATCCATGCTCCTCTGTCAGTATTCCTTCTAAGATGTACAGTTGAAGTCGGAAGTTTACATACACTTAGGTTGAAGTCATTAAAACAAATTTTTAACCACTCCACAGATTTCATGTTAGCAAACTATACTGTTGGAAAGTCATCTACTTTGTGCATGACACAAGTAATTTTTCCAACAATTGTTTAGAGAAAGATTATTTCACTTTCAATTCACTATATCACAATTCCAGTGGGTCAGAAGTTTACATACACTAAGTTGACTGTGCCTTTAAATGTTCTATATTTGGTCACATATCCTTTGCATGCCATGACTTCCTGATGTCTGTGACCCAACAACATCAAAAGACTCTTGATATCTTATTTTCTGGTACTCTTACAAGCGATACTATAACGTCTCTGCATTTGAATGGATCTCTATGGGAATTGGGGGGTGGGACTAGATTCAGCTGTAAATTACACTGGAACAGTATGGAAACACATGGTTGGCTAAATGGCTCTAAGTCATCAAGGGTCTGACGTGTCAAACAAGCCTTAAATCATCACTCTGCTGCCAGAAATACAGTAGATATGGATGGATAACTTGAAAGGTTTCTTCTCCTGACTTATTTTTCCATAGAGTTCAAAAGGAAAATTTGGAGAAACAACCCTTAAAGTGATCCATCCATTCCCTTCCTCAGCATTTGTAGGTGTGGTTTCAGTTCTGGGGGGCTACAGAGTGCCGCTCCATGCTGTCACAGGTTCTAAAGTCACACCACATATACTCTGCTTTAACATTCGAAGTTCTGGCTCCCTACTGCTGACGCCAAAACATTTCAATTTAATGCATCTTCTAAAGATGTAATTAAGGGGCATGACCAAGGACAACACTGTGGCAATGGATGTTCTTGTAGTGCAATATAGCATCAAAAACTCCTGTTACTAAGGGGAACCACCTGCTGTGAAAAAGCAGAGATAACAATCAGAACTCAGTATTGTTATCTGGTGAATCTAAAGAATCTGTGCTTTTTTTTTTTTTGGGGAAGGTGGGGGGGGGGGGGGGGGTGGGTATCTTGTAGGCCTACTTTTCACTCACCTTCTCTGCCCATGCCCACAATCCAATTCCAAGAAAAGCCGCTCCCAGTAACTGGAAAGAGAAAAACACAACAACAAAAAAAATCAGTAAATCAGCAAAACATGAGCCTTAACAGACAGTTTCCAGAATAGGTGGTGTTCCCACACGCTAGCCTTCAGAAGAGATATATCTCTGCTCTGGCTCGTCTCTGCACAGAGCGCCGGGTTCCAGAAGACACAGAATTTTTTTTTTATTCTTAACAGTTGCAAGGTGGTTGCCATGGAAACCTCAACGCAAACAAAATCCAGCGGGTCAGGATCGTCCCGTTTCATTCGCTCACGCTTCGAGGACAGAACAGTTCAGGGTAAAGAGCGGCATGCTCGTTTGAAAGCTGTTGCCCAGGTGCCAGGTTATATCCCTTACAGAAATGCAGAAATAAACAGCGACACAGAAAATCTGAGAGTAATGCATTGCTCCAGTCAGGGCTCCTTATTCAGAGCCAGTGAAACACCCCACAGTCTGGCCCTCCAGGCACCTGGACACCCGTTCTGCAAACTAGTAACGGGAGCATGGAGTTTCACAAAAACTGAAATAGGCTGAGCTGCCATAGTGCCATTCATGACTTCATGATTTGGAACAATCGTGTTTTGCTTTGGAAAGCAAAGCCTTTTGATTGATTAAAACTTCAATCAGTGATTCATAGACCATTTCAATTCTACCAGGGTATAATATTAACACCCACCACCAGCCAAATGCTGGTAAAAGTTTGATTGTGGCTGCTAAGATTTTCTACTCTTGCAGCCACTTTGGCAGGTAAACAGCCAGGTTGTGTTATATTGTAAAAGGTAATGTGGCTGGTAAAATGTAGACAATGGCTGGTGATTTTTAGAATCCACAAGCCACTCTGGCCAGTTGGTGAAAAAGTAAAATTCATGCCCTGATTCTTCCCTTTTTGGATTCATGAAACCTCTGCTCATTACCACAAACGCTGTCCCAAACTGCCACCAAATCAGCCGGTAGAAGGCATTTGCTTTCACACGTTCTACACAAACTTCCAATTTTTCTAGTTGCATTTCACTATAATAATTTAATATACAATATATTACTGTCAATCACCCAGCTCGCTGAAATACGTCTTGTTTTTCCTGTTTATCTCAACTGTAGAACACTTGTATAAGATCTGCACCATTGTATACTTAAATTTAAGTACTATATACAGTAAATATAACTTTCTTTGTATAGAGAACATGATCTCTGATCTTCTTTCATCTATATTACAGCTTGCTAGCTAATGGTACATGTAAGTGGACGGTGATGTAGCATTAATGGTGATTTAGTCATTTCAGCTGCCTGTGGATTGCAAATCTGGGGAAACTTGAGGTAAAAAGGCAGCACTTAGCCGTCATTCTGCTCCCTACAGCAGGGCTTCAGTGAATTTCCCAAATTACACAGTGTATGATAATCTACGCATCTAATCTGGGCCTGCCATTTTCAGCCTGCAATACAGTTCCAGATGGGGGGTGTTGTAAAGAGGCCTAGAGCTTGCGTGGTGGACGTGGGAACCAAACCCTGGTCTCCCACTTCACTCAAAGAAGTGATGTCACCACGTCAACCGTCACCACGTCAAACATCTTTTTCTGGGTGAGGCAGAGTGTCCTGTTCTTTCTACAGACCTCATCCTGTCTCAACAGACATTATATCTATGACATCCCTATACCACTGGACTCAATTTAAAAATTTTATTCATTAATTTGTTTCCGTTCCTCCTCCTTGGGGTGCAAATGCACTGTACGTACTATGTGTTTTTTAATGAGTAAAAAGATATTTTTCTCTTAGACTTCCTGTTTGGCCTTGTTCAGCTTTGTGCGGTGGTCCTGAGGCCTGAACACTGCAGCCAGGACAGGCGTGATCTTACAGCCTCTGGCGTTCAGCGGAAAGAGAGGAGGGGTGTTTTCTGCATGATGTAACTCTAAACACAGGAACTCTGGGATCAATCAATATGCTGAAACAATCTCTCTCTCACACACACTTTCTGTCTCTCTCCGTCTCTCTCTTTCACTCTCCCACCCTCCTTCCCTCACCACAAGCCTTTGATTACATGCGCATAGTTACTGTGGTGATTGCAAAGGCCCATGGGAAAGCCGGTTCCCTGGAACAGGCTTGGTACCGGTACGCCCGGAGTAGGATTAGGAAATGACGTCAAGCTCTTCAGCTCTTCATTCTCTTTTGGTGAGGGAGCAGGTTCCCCTTTCCCCAACACCCAAATCTGCCCTCTGCAGTTTCAGTGCCTATGGCAGCTCTGCACCAGAGCAGTATCCCACAATACCCGGCAACAAGAGACAATACGCTCCATTCAACAATCCTTACTTTGGTTATAATGCAGCCAATTCCTCCTGCACAGGTCTCTCCGGCTAACATTACATCAAGTTCCACAAACTGCTAAAGGTGAATCTGCAGACAACCCTTTTAGCATGACAGCCAGCTAGTTTTGTTTGCAACACATTGTATATTTTGTACCTAATATGTAACAGCTTGCTAGCTAATGATAGCCTACATACTATATTCCCACAACCCACTCGCCCGCTACCTGCCAAAGGAGACAATAGCAGCAATTGCCATCAACAGTCCTGCCTCCCCTAAGCAATTTTCCAGTTATTATATTTGAAAGAGGCAACAAAAGAGGGGTTAGTGAGTTGAAAGGGGACAGGACAGCTGTTTAAATGCACTTTCGAAGTGCGGGAACCCAGCCGTCACACAATTTGCATTGACGAAACGCAGCAAATACGTTGAACATGGAAGAACCAGTCCAGCATAATTACACGTTTACGCACGAGTTACGCATTTTTTGCAAATGAAGGTTTGAGGACAAAAATCACCTAATTTGCATATTTTATTTTGGGCCAAAGGTATAGAAATTGCGGATAACCATGTTTGTTTGTTTGTTTGTTGGTTGTTTTCCGATAATAAGAGAACCAAACTGGTATGTGTATTTTTGAAGAATATATCTGTGTCTTTAGGTAGGGTGAGGGGTCCAATATGGGTAAACTTTGAGGGCCCCGGTCTCCTGAACAGTTGGTCATTCTGGTTAATGAAACCACACTCTCTCATATAGGTTAACATGAATAACACAAAAATGTGTTCAAATCTAAAAGGGTGAGGTCAGAAAGTGATAGATTTCTGACGGTATGCCCTGTTACTGAGGCGAGAGCATACCGGAATATACCACTGTCTACAAGCACTGCGGCACATTACAGCCCCCAAGGGGATTACTGAGAGGATAGTGCCATATACCAGCATATATCAGTATATACAAGCACTGCGGTAGATTACAGCCCTCCCTAAAGGGTTAGAGGGGAGCAGTGTATCCAGTATATGTCAGCATATTAGTACATCAGGACAACACTGTATGATAACAGAAAATGAGTACACCAGCACATCGGCATGACCCTATATCAGTACTCTGATGCAAAGAGGCGTTCAGCCATTGGCTTCACGGCCCACTCACACAGTGTGCCAGCAAGGCTCCGACATAATTTTTGGGTGGAATTATAGACCGTTTCCCAGGAAGTGCTTCTAACCACAGGTTGTCAGAGAACAGGGAGCCCCGAGCCGGAGGATGACGGCTTAGCACCCCGGCACAGTGCTTTAATTGCCCAAAGGAGCCATGAAGTACGGAGAAATGGCCCAATTCATTTATAAAGAAAATGTGCAGTCTTGTTTGGCCTGTATGAGGATTCTGGCGGCCATCTGTTGCAGATCTTGTCATGCTGTTTATTTGAAATATTCATGTTTTCAACATCACTGGATAGTGCAGGCCTTGCTACAGCTGAGATGCAAGATCATATTAGCAGGACATCAGTAGGTCATTCCGATTGTGCTGAAAGGTTAGCGGTATTGTACATGCTGAAATATTAGCGGTGTTGTGTATGTTCTGAATGTGCTGAAAGGTTAGCGGCATTGTACATGTTCTGAATGTGCTGAAAGGTTAGCGGCATTGTACATGTTCTGAATGTGCTGAAAGGTTGGCGGTATCGTACGTGTTCTGAATGTGCTGAAAGGTTAGCGGTACAGTACACATTTTGATTGAGCTGAAAGGTTAGCAGTATAGTACATGCTGAAAGGTTGGCGGCATTGTACATGTCCTGAATGTGCTGATAAGTTAGCGGTATCGTACATGTTCTGAATGTGCTGAAAGGTTAGCGATATAGTACACATTCTGATTCTGCTGAAAGGTTAGCGGTATAGTACACATTCTGATTCTGCTGAAAGGTTAGCGGTATAGTACACATTCTGATTCTGCTGAAAGGTTAGCGGTATAGTACACATTCTGATTCTGCTGAAAGGTTAGCGGTATAGTACATTCTGATTCTGCTGAAAGGTTAGCGGTATAGTACACATTCTGATTCTGTGGAAAGGTTAGCGGTATAGTACACATTCTGATTCTGCTGAAAGGTTAGCGGTATAGTACATTCTGATTCTGCTGAAAGGTTAGCGGTATAGTACACATTCTGATTCTGCTGAAAGGTTAGCGGTATAGTACACATTCTGATTCTGCTGAAAGGTTAGCGGTATAGTACACATTCTGATTCTGCTGAAAGGTTAGCGGTATAGTACACATTCTGATTCTGCTGAAAGGTTAGCGGTATAGTACATTCTGATTCTGCTGAAAGGTTAGCGGTATAGTACACATTCTGATTCTGCTGAAAGGTTAGCGGTATAGTACATTCTGATTCTGCTGAAAGGTTAGCGGTATAGTACACATTCTGATTCTGCTGAAAGGTTAGCGGTATAGTACATTCTGATTCTGCTGAAAGGTTAGCGGTATAGTACACATTCTGATTCTGCTGAAAGGTTAGCGGTATAGTACACATTCTGATTCTGCTGAAAGGTTAGCGGTATAGTACACATTCTGATTCTGCTGAAAGGTTAGCGGTATAGTACATTCTGATTCTGCTGAAAGGTTAGCGGTATAGTACACATTCTGATTCTGCTGAAAGGTTAGCGGTATAGTACACATTCTGATTCTGCTGAAAGGTTAGCGGTATAGTACACATTCTGATTCTGCTGAAAGGTTAGCGGTATAGTACATTCTGATTCTGCTGAAAGGTTAGCGGTATAGTACACATTCTGATTCTGCTGAAAGGTTAGCGGTATAGTACATTCTGATTCTGCTGAAAGGTTAGCGGTATAGTACATTCTGATTCTGCTGAAAGGTTAGCGGTATAGTACACATTCTGATTCTGCTGAAAGGTTAGCGGTATAGTACACATTCTGATTCTGCTGAAAGGTTAGCGGTATAGTACACATTCTGATTCTGCTGAAAGGTTAGCGGTATAGTACATTCTGATTCTGCTGAAAGGTTAGCGGTATAGTACACATTCTGATTCTGCTGAAAGGTTAGCGGTATAGTACACATTCTGATTCTGCTGAAAGGTTAGCGGTATAGTACACATTCTGATTCTGCTGAAAGGTTAGCGGTATAGTACATTCTGATTCTGCTGAAAGGTTAGCGGTATAGTACACATTCTGATTCTGCTGAAAGGTTAGCGGTATAGTACATTCTGATTCTGCTGAAAGGTTAGCGGTATAGTACACATTCTGATTCTGCTGAAAGGTTAGCGGTATAGTACATTCTGATTCTGCTGAAAGGTTAGCGGTATAGTACACATTCTGATTCTGCTGAAAGGTTAGCGGTATAGTACACATTCTGATTCTGCTGAAAGGTTAGCGGTATAGTACATTCTGATTCTGCTGAAAGGTTAGCGGTATAGTACATTCTGATTCTGCTGAAAGGTTAGCGGTATAGTACACATTCTGATTCTGCTGAAAGGTTAGCGGTATAGTACACATTCTGATTCTGCTGAAAGGTTAGCGGTATAGTACATTCTGATTCTGCTGAAAGGTTAGCGGTATAGTACACATTCTGATTCTGCTGAAAGGTTAGCGGTATAGTACACATTCTGATTCTGCTGAAAGGTTAGCGGTATAGTACACAATTATTTATCACGATCATCAAATTTTTATCCATTGATTTTGTAAACAAAATAGTTTTATTGTACTTGAATATTTATCAACAGAAAAATGTCTTCATGCAGAACGTTATGATGCCGTTTAAGGTGGTTGAATGAATTAGCTAGTCGTGTTGCTTTGCAGGGCTGACACAACTCTAAAGAGTGTTTGTTTCTGGTCAATGTCACCTCGTAAATACAAAATAGTTTTTGAGGAACGAACTCTGCGGGTACTCCTGCTTCTAACACCTGCTATGTCAATTGTCAATCTACCTTTGTTTTTTTTCCATACTACATCGAGAAAAGAGGATCTGACCTTGCCTACAGCCACCGCCGTTTGCGTCAGAAACCGGAATTTTTTTATACACAACATGCTCGAAACAAACACCTGTGATTGGTCAGACAGTCTACCTGCGTATAGGGTATTGTTAGAGCTGGGCGATATACAACATTGATAATTATTGAATGCAATAATGGCCGTTGCCACCGTGTGGCGTATACCCGATATACGGCAGTAAACATCCAAACTTCAGAGGCCGCGTGAAATGCTTCCGGAAAAAAAAAAAGTCACCGCTGATATCTATTGAGTGTTGATAAGCAGCAAGGTCGTACAGCTTCCACGTGATCATGTCATGTGCTTTTGTCAATCACATTAAAGGTGCAACGGCTTTCTGCTGATTGCCCATCTTATCAACACGCAGTAGACAATGATGACGTTTTTTCCCCCCGTAAAAATTTCAAGCGGGCTCTGAATTTTAGATTACTACCGCATCAGGTATAATTAAAGAAAAAAAGACTAAAAGAAAGGCAATAACCCACTTGGTGGTAATGGCCGTTATTGCAATCAATAATTATCCTTGAGATATATCGCTCAGCCCTAGGTATTGTACATGTTCAGACTGTGCTGAGGGGTTTGTAGTATTGTAAATGTTCTTATTGTGCCGAAATGTTTGCAGTACTGTACATGCCCTAATTGAGCTGAAAGGTTAGTAGTACAGTACATGTTCCAATTGTGCTGAAAGGTTAGCGGTATTATACGCATGTACTGATTCTACTGAGTCGTGGTGTTGTGGGCTCCAGCAGTATTGCCATTCTCACAGCTGGGCCCAAGATTTTATAACTTGCTTCCTTGCTTCCTCATTCTGAGGACCTTAGAACACTCAGCCAAAAAGGAGGAGAAGGAACCCTGTCCACTGTCCGACAGGCCTGCGTTCTGATTGGACGCTGGGATACAAGCGAGGTTTGCAGATAATGCAGAACAGTGTCACAATAGACGCACTCTACTCAGAACTGTCCCTTTTCTCTCCCTTTGTCTCCTTGTCTCTTTCTCCCTCTCTCTGTCTCTCTCTTTCTCTTCCCCCACTGGGAGAAGAGATGGTTGCCAGGGAGACGGCCCACCATTCCCATTAAGACACCCACCCATTACCACCATCCCCAGAGCTTCTCCCAAGTCACTAAAGTAGGGACAGGTCCCTCCTCCAACTGGTGGTTACCATGGGGACCCATGCAGCCACCCCCTCAGCTCTTCCTGCAGGCCATAAACAACGTGGCAGCTGAAAGGCCCCTCGCCCCAGTCAGGGTGAACACCGCCATTCAGCGACAGGTCAGCAGTTCAAGCTTAATGTCTCCGCCGCCTCCTGGTCGCGCCAATTCTCCCAGAATGCCGACGCTGGAAATGCGTGTGGGGATTCTCCCAGAATACCAACACTAAGGCCACGGAGTTCCTTCACACACCGGGATAATCGCTGGAGGTCACAGGGTGGGGGTCGGAAAGCCACCGATCCATTTATTTATTTATTTATTTTACTCCAGTCTAATCCAATCAGATCACTCAGACAGAGCAGTGCGGGGAAAGTGGGGTTCACTCAGCCAGGCAATATATGTCTGTGTGTGTGTGTGTGTGTGTGTGTGTGTGTGTGTGTGTGTGTGTGTGTGTGTGTGTGTGTGTGTGTGTGTGTGTGTGTGTGTGTGGAGTGTGTGCGTGTGCGAGTGTGTGCGTGTGTGTGTGTGTGTGTGTGTGTGTGAGTGTGCGTGTGCGAGTGTGTGTGTGTGTGTGTGTGTGTGTATGTACACTGGGGGAGGGGGAGTTCACGTGGATGAGGGGGATCTGCTTTGCTCTTTACAGTTGTCAGGCTGAGCTGACAAAGAGCTCCCGTTAACTAAGCTAGCGAGAGACGATTCGGCTCACTTTTACATTTCTAACCTGTCGACTTCCCTTCTTCACGTAAACCCATATCTGTGAGAGAGAAGCAACAGTGCTTACCTTTACAAGTAAGCACTGTAAAGGTAAAGACTGTAGAGATATGCAAACAGGTAAAGACTGTAGAGATATGCAAACAAATATGCTCACACGCCAAGCATCAATTATCACCAGCCTTTTCTCCATGCCCTCAATTGTAGCAAAACAGTTACTGCGATTACAATGTATAGTTGCTCCTCAACTTGTCTTTCCATTTTTACTGAGGGAACAATGGAGCTTTTTACAGTAACAAACCTGTCACTGCCCTTGCACTGGTACACCTTACAGTAACAAACTTGCCACTGCCCTTGCACTGGTACAACTTACAGTAACAAACCTGCCACTGCCCTTGCACTGGTACACCTTACAGTAACAAACCTGCCACTGCCCTTGCACTGGTACAACTTACAGTAACAAACCTGCCACTGCCCTTGCACTGGTACAACTTACAGTAACAAACCTGTCACTGCCCTTGCACTGGTACACCTTACAGTAACAAACCTGCCACTGCCCTTGCACTGGTACAACTTACAGTAACAAACCTGCCACTGCCCTTGCACTGGTACACCTTACAGTAACAAACCTGCCACTGCCCTTGCACTGGTACACCTTACAGTAACAAACCTGCCACTGCCCTTGCACTGGTACAACTTACAGTAACAAACCTGCCACTGCCCTTGCACTGGTACAACTTACAGTAACAAACCTGCCACTGCCCTTGCACTGGTACACCTTACAGTAACAAACCTGCCACTGCCCTTGCACTGGTACAACTTACAGTAACAAACCTGCCACTGCCCTTGCACTGGTACAACTTACAGTAACAAACCTGCCACTGCCCTTGCACTGGTACAACTTACAGTAACAAACCTGTCACAGTTATTACAAATAACCTATTACAGTAGCAAACCCATCACAATGGAACATTTCAGTACAGGTCTGGTAAAAGTTGGAGGAAACGGTTTAATCGATCTAACAGAATCCTGTCCCCGCAAGCATCATATCTTATCAGCAGACAAAATGGTTACAGGCTTAAAACCCCAGGCACTGTACATTAGCCTGCCGTTATTACAGGAAATACGCAGAGTAACAGGCAGCTCCGTGCAGCCACTGTTAAAAGCTGCGGTATCTGGGAGATGACAGTCCCAGGATAGAGTCTCTCCGAGCATGTCACCTCTAACACTTGCGATTCTTCCGAAACCAATTTAAAACAGGCAACAGTGGCGCAACGCTTTACCGGTGAGCCCCTCTACTGAACCCGCCAAGTCTCTGCCGAGAGAACTTCATAAAGCAGTTTCATCTCTTTCATATTCTCTTCCAGTTCCAATCAAACACGGTCTCCTCCTCACACTCTAAAAACAGCAGGTGTAGCCCATTTTATACGTACCCTTATTTTTAAGCGCGTTCATTTTTTATTTTCGCCATTTTATATTATCTGGAAAAAATTCTGTGTACAGCGGTGTAAGAAGCAATGTATAAATAAAGTTAGATATGATTTGACCCACGTAGGGAAGTGGAGTTTGAGGAGGTTATCACAGACTGTAAAGACAGAGCTAGGCAGTATTTCAAATACATATTTATGTCATGTGTTCAGGTATAGGCTATACCTCTGTATCACCTCTAAAGCAATCTACACCTCCACCATGCTAACGATAGCTTGTGTATACATTTAATTGGGAGGTAGGCTATTTGAAATTTGAAGGTTTTGCACATGCTAAAGGTATTAGTAACTCAGTGTAGTTGTGGCCACCCTTGTGGGCTGCGGGGGGAGGGGGGGGGGGGGGGGGGGGGGGGGGTGTCACGGTAACGTCGTACGGGAAGAGTCCACTCCTCGGGAGAGCCGATCTGTCCCTGACCGTGTGGGAGGGGCGCGGCTTTGTTCACCCCGCGACAGTGTACAATACCGTCAGGCGACAATTCCGCCAAGCAGCGCTCGGCACAATGGCCCTGACGCAGTGGAAGGGGCCCTGGAGGAAGGGGTGGGGCTCCTTCTCACAAATGTCGTGGGAAGACGGTTCTCCGCACAAAGACACTCTCGCTGTTCCTTTGCCTGGCGTCTTCATTTGAATATGCAAACGGCGGCGGGCCGGGTGGGGGTAAGAGTTCAGGTCAGCCACGGGGGCTGAACATAATCGCTCTCCGATCATGCAGCCCTTAACTGCTCACTTAAGAACCCGCCTTCTTTTGATGACAATCTACCAATAATTTCAATTAACCCATAGCTCACATCTTTTTCTGCCATTTAAATATAGCCTAGAGAGAAGCTACTTCCATGCATTTATTTTTCCATGACAACCGTAATGCTCTCTGTCCAAGTTTAAATGGCCACGCTTTTCCTGCCTGCAGCTGGTACGAAATGCTACCGCTAGGCTTTTAACTGGGCAAAATCAATTACCTTTAAGGCATTACTACAAGATCTACCCCCTGAACGCATATTATAGCTACTGATCTCTATCTACCAAAAAGAGTTCTGAGGTCAGCAAATGAAGGTTCTCAATGGCCGGTCTTAAAATAAAGGGAGAGCTTGCATGCTCTACGTGGGTAACATGAGTTATCTCACGTTATTTTATTTACACTGTCTATTGTTTAATGTACTCTCTTTTAAAATGTGTACTTTTTTATTTTATCATATCCTTTTACCGTCTGGAAAAGCACTTTCAGCAGCCTGTTGTAAAGACTCTGCATAAAGCCCAATATTACAACCACAGGCATCTTTATTTTCTTATCTGTCTGATGAACAGTTTTTGAAAATAATTGGTATTCGTCTCCTCAATTGGTTGTTCTATCTGCGAAGTCCCTTAGGGGTCCTAATTAGGACCAAACTTGTTATTGACTTGCATGGTACCCCCACACCAATTATACCACAATGCAAGCACAACATCTTTTAACTGCTGACAGATAAGCTAATACATAACGCTATGGGTCAGTAAATCAAGGCAATATAAGTGATGACCAAGACACTGGATACGTTACATTTACAACCTCCTCCAGATAATATTAACACTTCTGATGCCGAGTACAAAGCCACAAACCACTTCATCCACCGTAGAGTGCCTGAATCCCAAATGCAAATCTAACAGCTTTACCTTGTCAAAAAATATGGTTTTTGAAATAAATTATATACGAGTTGTGTAATAAGGTCAGTATACCTGGGTGGCCATTTCAAGACATGACCACTGACCACTGTAATGCTCAGAATTAGTGTGGAAAGTCAAATGGTGATCTGGCAATAGCAGGGATCATAAACTTTACAGGGATTCAGTGCCCATGAGCACCACTGCTGCAGAGACAAATAGGGCCCCATTAAATCTGTTTTGTTTTTTCCCCATATTCCAGTGTTCTCCATTTTATTTTTTCAGGATTAACAGTTTTACCCATTTTTATCATCAAAAAGTGTGTGTGATCAAATTAATTCATAAAAATCTGACAACGCAATGATAATTGATTATGATAATTGATCCGCGACGGAGCTTCACTGTATAAATGAACAACTACTTCATGATTATACTGAAACTCGCATGCCACTGATCTCAGAACAGCGTAATGTAGCAGTGGACTGAAGCTGTGTCATATAACAGCACAAATACAGGGGGAATGGACTTCAGTCCGTTAGGTTCTGGAGAATGGAACGCAGAAACCTGAGACTGGAAGGTTCTTCAGATCATAACTGAGAAACCCAAGGGGAGCCGGAGCAGCATCATCTACCAGCTCTTTTAAACGCTGCTGCTCCTAACCTGAATTCCTTTCAGCATTTACCCTTTACCTATCTCAACACACTGCTGTCATTCACACATTAACCAAATTATCCCTGTTCAACCATACACACTTTCACCTTTAATCCACAATCTGGATATACCGCCTACGTGAACTTTACACACAAGCAAAAAGACACGCTCGTTTATACATGCAAGTACACATATTACGCAAGAACGCACAGTCGCACATGCACACAGACTCACTTTAATGGACGCACGTGCACACACGCTCAGTTTAATGGACGCACATGCGCAAACACACACATTAACTTTAATGGGCGTACACGCACACAAACTAACTTTAATGGACGCACATGCACACACACACACACTTTAATGGATATATGTGCACACGCAGAAGGTGCCTGGACAGTAGGTGAAGCAGAGGGGAGACAGGCAGGGTGCATTATGGGGGACGCGGTTCAGCGCTGGAGTGTGCGTGCTCTTCTCACTGCAAGGCGAGATTTGTGAGGTCTGACTGGTGCTGCTGTAGCAGGCTGACCGGGCTGAAAGTCTGGCAGCTCCCAGCATGCACTGGGGATATGTTTGCATCCATAGGCCAGGTGAGGCGATGTAAGGCGGAGAGGAGGGTTTAAGGCAGGAGATAAGCGCTCCATGGGGGAGAGAGCGCGCGTGACAGGCAGCGTAGCGTGTGAGCGAAGCTAAGTACACCTTACCCTCCCTCTGATGGGAAATGACACGAGAAACCAGCTCCAATCATGCCCACCACTGGCAGAGCACACATACAGTACAGCCACTGCAACGTTATGCTGATCCTCAAGCAGTCCGTTTCGCCACACACGATGGTGCAAACTGCAATCGCAGTTAGGTAAGCTGATCCAGGGTCAGTACCTAATGGGCCCGGACACCGGAGATCCACTTCATTTGCATTTGCCAAGCACACTGTCTCTGAAAAAAGCCAGCCAACCCGCAAATGACCCACAGTGGTGGGAAATTTAATCAGGTAAGCTGATCCCAGATCAGTACGCAAGGAGAGTAGACAAGGGCAGCAGCCATCCCTGTCCTGTCAGTATGAGATCATAACCGGAAGCCATATGCTTCCACGAAAGAATATTACCGTCAATAGTAAAAAAAACTGAGTCATCAGGATAGCTGCACTGACTCAACTCTATAAATGTTTGCGTCCAGAGGAGCTCACCTAATCAAACCCCCTGCTTCAGACAATAAAGCCACACTGCACAGCCGGCACAAACCTGTGTCACTTGGGGGACTCGCCTGGACTTACAGGCAGGTAAGTAATTTCCCCTGCCTATTCTCCCCATGTTGCTCGGTAACAGGGAGAGGGGGAGGGGCCTGGCAGACAAACAGCCACAGAGGCGGGGGGAGGCTTACACACATGCAACAGAGATACACCCGTGTTGACGACATCACCCCCACGAGAGAAAAATAAAAAATGTGGAAAAAAGAAAAACAAAGAGAGGGAAGAGCCAGAGTGATAAGGAAGTCGAGAGGGAGGAATGTTCCGGCGTCGTTCCCAACTGAAAAAATATCAGTGCGGAGCTTCCTCCTTTTATCTTGGTTTCTGGGATCAATAATTAGGGAAGGGGCGTAGTTTTGGAGTCCCTGAGTGTTTTTAATGACAGCCACATGCTCACCCCAGCAGGAGAGTCTACGTTAAAAGCAAGGCCAAAATGGCAGTTATCTTTCTGGAACATGGAACTGTCAAGTCTGTATGTACGTTCTTTTCCCTCGACGTCACTCTGACTGCAGAGAGCGCTTTGCAGATGCCGTCCTCTCACCGGAGAAATCACCAACACACACTGAGACTGCAGGCTTTCAGTGCATCAGTGAAGAAAAACAAACCCCGTGCTTTTGTTTTCCTCCATGTATCGACTGAACTCGGAGAAGAGGCAAAGAAAAGAAAGAAAGAATTTTATCTGAGCCGTGCTGAAGATAAGACAGCAGTCTCTCAGGGATCCGAACAGTGTTGAGGGCAGAGAGCAGTCTCTCTCAGGGATCCGAACAGTGTTGAGGGCAGAGAGCAGTCTCTCTCAGGGATCTGAACAGTGTTGAGGGCAGAGAGCAGTCTCTCTCAGGGATCTGAATAGTGTTGAGGGCAAAGAGCAGTCTCTCAGGGATCTGAATAGTGTTGAGGGCAGAGAGCAGTCTCTCTCAGGGATCTGAACAGTGTTGAGGGCAGAGAGCATTCTCTCTCAGGGATCCGAACAGTGTTGAGGGCAGAGAGCAGTCTCTCTCAGGGATCTGAACAGTGTTGAGGGCAGAGAGCTGTCTCTCTCAGGGATCCGAACAGTGTTGAGGGCAGAGAGCAGTCTCTCTCAGGGATCTGAACAGTGTTGAGGGCAGAGAGCAGTCTCTCTCAGGGATCTGAATAGTGTTGAGGGCAAAGAGCAGTCTCTCAGGGATCTGAATAGTGTTGAGGGCAGAGAGCAGTCTCTCTCAGGGATCTGAACAGTGTTGAGGGCAGAGAGCAGTCTCTCTCAGGGATCCGAACAGTGTTGAGGGCAGAGAGCAGTCTCTCTCAGGGATCTGAACAGTGTTGAGGGCAGAGAGCAGTCTCTCTCAGGGATCTGAACAGTGCTAAGGACAGAGAACAGTCTCTCTCAGGGATCTGAATAGTGTTGAGGGCAGAGAGCAGTCTCTCTCAGGGATCTGAACAGTGTTGAGGGCAGAGAGCAGTCTCTCTCAGGGATCCGAACAGTGTTAAGGACAGAGAACAGTCTCTCTCAGGGATCTGAATAGTGTTGAGGGCAAAGAGCAGTCTCTCAGGGATCCGAACAGTGTTGAGGGCAGAGAGCAGTCTCTCTCAGGGATCCGAACAGTGTTGAGGGCAGAGAACAGTCTCTCTCAGGGATCTGAATAGTGTTGAGGGCAGAGAGCAGTCTCTCTCAGGGATCTGAACAGTGTTGAGGGCAGAGAGCAGTCTCTCTCAGGGATCCGAACAGTGTTAAGGACAGAGAACAGTCTCTCTCAGGGATCTGAATAGTGTTGAGGGCAAAGAGCAGTCTCTCAGGGATCCGAACAGTGTTGAGGGCAGAGAGCAGTCTCTCTCAGGGATCCGAACAGTGTTGAGGGCAGAGAGCAGTCTCTCTCAGGGATCCGAACAGTGTTGAGGGCAGAGAGCAGTCTCTCTCAGGGATCCGAACAGTGTTAAGGACAGAGAACAGTCTCTCTCAGGGATCTGAATAGTGTTGAGGGCAAAGAGCAGTCTCTCAGGGATCTGAACAGTGTTGAGGGCAGAGAGCAGTCTCTCTCAAGGTCATTAGATGGATTGGGGCTTTAATGGTGAATTATCCTGAATGAAACCGCATGAGGCAATTCCCAGATCCTCGCTGAGTTGAGTGCAAACACTTGTATATTAGAATATCTCCGATGGGTTGGGGGGTAGTCTGGAGAGCCAACCCCCACCCACTGTGTTTTGTTTGTGCATCATTCCACAGGATGAATTCCAGGTACACAGGACCAAAGATATGAAAAGAGCGCTGATAAGAAACCCATAATGAAAAGGATATTACACCAGTCTAGCATAGATCTCCATCAATAACACCCCGCCATCTCTCCTGTTTATGCTATAGTGAATTAGAACAGATTTTCTTCCAGCATAAGGCTGGCCAAGGAGTGGAAGAGAGGGGAGGGGGGGGGGGGGGGGGGGGCTGAACTCTAAATTGATGGAACGGTGCGGCTCGTAGCATGAATACCAAAATCCCAACAACCTTTTCCACCAATTTAAGCTGAGCCACCTTCTGTTGTTGTCAAGAGTATTTCATTACGAAGATTACAGTGGAGGACAGGCGGGAAAAGGTCTGACAGGCGCATGAGTGATCTCCAATCACAGAGCAGGAGAAGATTGAGCCCGTGGAACACGGTCACAGCCCCTTCTCGTTCTCCAGACCCTGCATTCTTTCACAGCATGCAAAACAGCCACCTCGTGCAACAACACAAAGACGCAGCTCTCTTGGACTGAAGCACAATGACCTATTGTCTTGGCTACAGTACGGACCTAGCGCGTGCTAGCACGGCCTCCATCTTGAATGCGTCGGCCAGGAACGTCAGGCAGGGTTACAGAAACACCGTCGCGTGGCGGTGCGTTTGCTGAATGCGATGAAAAACAGCTTTAATTGGCTAAAGCTGAGAATAATCAGCCTTGCTGCTGAAAGTGTGAGGAGCAGAGGCTCTATTTTAAGGCACCCTCCAAGCCAGTATGTAAATGAAGTTCTCACAAATCAAGCGGCAAATTGAAAAACACCAGGCCTAATGTTTCACTGACACGTCACGTCTCGTCTAAGAGGATTGACGCGCTTTATTGTTTAAGCATTTCGTTTTCAACCAGCGAGGAGCTCACAGTGATACACATAGCAATGCCCATGGCTGCTGGGTTCAAGAAATGTTTCATCTCACTGCAAGACCCAAACTAGCAGCACCAGAACTGGGAGCTCTTCTGAGGCCTTCAGCCACCTAAGCTGGCGGTCCACACACTACCACAAACCCAGAGCAACGGGTTCTCCCCATGTTTCCTGTAATGCATTATTGTTTACTATATTAAATCAACATAGGCCTAATAGATACAAAAGTTTGGAATTATAGTACAGTTTGGAGATATCATACCACATTACAGTATACATTTTGTTTTACATCCAGGTTAGTTTTAAATTTTTAGGTGTTTAATTTGTTGTAAAGAATAGTCAACCAAGAGCATTCCCAAATTAACTTATTTTTATATTTACCCCCCCCCCCCCCCCCAAAATCAGATTGAACCCTATAATATCAGGACAATACAAAAAATCCAAGCAAGATGGAGATGAGATCAATCCATTCACTCCTACAGCTCTGATTCACCAATATTCTATAGGGACACACCCCTTCATGTCATCCCCTAAGGTACCCCCACCCAGACACCCCAGTTTAGGACCTATGATTTAAGCCATAAACACAACATGTCCATACAAAGCAGATACTGGGCACCCGAGGTTATGCGTCCTGCTGACCTTAAACAGCAGAGGGCAACTTAGGCTTTACTTCAAAGCAAACCATTAAATAGGGAGAAAACACTAGTGATGAATCAGTGAACCTCTCCCTCTGGGCTTTGAATTTGATCCAAGGACACATAATGAATCTAATGAGGGAATTAAAATTAATTTCATGTCTACACCCCATGAGCTGGGCCA
Source organism: Synaphobranchus kaupii (assembly GCA_029718625.1). Taxonomy (NCBI): domain Eukaryota; kingdom Metazoa; phylum Chordata; class Actinopteri; order Anguilliformes; family Synaphobranchidae; genus Synaphobranchus; species Synaphobranchus kaupii. The sequence goes on along the minus strand of CM056383.1, from coordinate 6,180,128 downwards.
GATCACATATCATTGCATCTTAGCTGGAATTGTGCAATTATGAAAGGATACAGATTTCATATCTCGTACCATACTCAATTACACATGGGCCACTATTCTGTCATTTAACTGAAATTAGACATCACAGACCATAAATTATTGTATTCTTTGTTCATTTAAATATATGTCAGCCTGTAAGTAGCTAGCAATTTCTCTGTAGACTGTAAACGTAAGATTTTTAAAGAACCATGGATGGGGTTAAGTTATTTCAACTTTGCACTGGAATAGGCTGGTAGATGCTGAAGATATTTTTTAAAAATATTTTGAAGGGTGATGTGACATTTTACGCAGCGTTCACGGTTTTTGTTTGTTTGTTTGTTTGTTTGTTGTTTGACAAAGCAAGACAAATTGCATGGAACATGACATTCACTTTACACGAAGACAACACACAGCTAAGTTAGCTATTTCATACCAAGTGATATTATAACGTTAGAACACGGTAGCTGTCTAGTGTCTAGTATCTGTTTTAACAAAGCTATTTCGGTAGTAAAGCAGCAAAATAATAACGTTAATAGCCATTAACCAGATAACCAGTTATTTGAACTGTTTTTGTTGAGTTCACCGTTAGCAAATGAATCCGTAGCTTGTGAGCTATTTTGTTATACGGATATAACGTTAGATAACGTAAATTAGCTAAGCTGGCAAAACGTTAAACTTCCCAATAAATAAACTAGGACTTGCCTAACTAAATTATCGTTGACAAAGGCTGCCCTAACCTAGCCATGATATTGGTAGCTACAATGCTGTTGTTGTTTCTTGGTGTAATTTCCTGTTATTGTCCTCATAACTGAGGCTTTGCTCTCTGCCTGAAAATAATTATGGATTTATAGCTGGTTAGTTGTAACGTTAATGCAACGTTAGCCAACTCACACGTTTCTGCTTAACAACTGCATGAAGTGAATCCCCATCAACCCACACATATTGTTGGACAAGTAACATAGAAAACGAGATATAAACAAACAGTGAAAATTCATAAAATTAAAGCACTTTACCCAGAATATAAATGTTGAATCCAAACAAAAAATATTTCACACAGCAGCTAACTTCGGCTCCTTTAAAATGATTGGTGTTTTCTGCTCATTCTTCTCTAGCTAGCAGCTAGCTAGCCAGGAGGCGAGCTGCTGGTGTTGGACTGGCTAGCAATATGACAAAAATCAGAGCAGAAATGTGTCCAGCAACTTGCTATCTACTAGCTAGGCTAAATGTAAATATACATACCAAAGAAAGGAAATGTAACATCAAAACAGCAGGCTGGCTAGCTTTCTAGCTAGCAAGAAAGCTAATTAACAATACCCAATTTGCGCTTTGACTGAACAGCTATCCATCGAAGCTATTCATCTTTAATTCGCTAGCTATAACGTTAACTTACAGCTCGCTAGCTACGAAGGCGACGTTTGACTTGATCTTTAAATCAGCACCGTAGCCCAGTAAAAAAAAAAACTGTAGCCGCGTAGATTCCAGATATACGCAGCGTAGCATTTGTTTGTTTTGGTGACTTCAACCTTGCAAATGTTGAAGAAAAACAATGCACGTTTGCAGAGCTGTTGTGAAGGAGAAGGGACGCTAGTGTAAACCATACGAACCTAACACTTATTTTCCACAGGGACCTCCAATGGAACCCACCGATATTGCACAAACTAACGTTAGCTGATATGTTTTTTTCGGATTGTTAGGGAAAGACCTCAGCCTAGCGGACAAGCGTGATATGAGCCAAGAATACCCCAGTAAGTAACGTTACATAGCTATGACTGAGTATCTGAAAGTTGCAGACTGCAGAGATTTAAGTCCATTTGGTTCTTGTTTATATAAACACTCGTTTAATAGCTCAACCTCAACAACAATAGCAATAAATAATAATAATTATTATTATTATTATTAGTATTATTATTATTGTTATTATTATTATAACAATAATAATAACATTCATATAAAGATTATAGTGCTAATAAATAAGTTGCAATATCGCTGATGAATGTGAAGATTATTATTTATTTTAATAATTATTATAATAATAATTATAATAAACACAAATAATAAAGTTTTATTTTTGCAGTAGTCATGTAACATTCTGTCAAGTCTGTCCTGTTGTAAAGTCCAGTTCCAGCTTGGAACAATTCCCGTGTGCCTGTAAAGTCCAGCTCCGCCTTGGAGCAATACTGTCCTGCCGGTTGAGTCCAGTTCCGGCTTGGAACTTCTACTGCCTTTGCCTTTCTCCCCATGCTCAGGACTGCCCTGAGCATATAATAAATATAGAGTTTTTGGCATTTCTGTCTACTTGTCACGCATTTGGGTCCAGTCCTCTTCTGGGGTCGTAACAGAACAAACTGGCCAAGAATGGACCCAGCCGACCTGGAGCAGATCCGTCATGCCTTCGCCTGCCAGACCGCTGTCAGCGATCAACTGAGCCACCGCATGAATGACGTCTTGGAGACTGAAGGGCCTAACGGACCAAGTGAGTCAGATGTCGCTCCACCAACCTCTTCCGAGGATCCAAGCGGTTTCGGCTCCATCCCCACCTGAGCTGCAGCCTGAGGCGCCAGCGCCCTCTTCTGGCAGAGAGCCCCGTGTTCAACACCCTGAGCTCTACCGAGGGGATCTGGGGAAGTATCGCGAATTCCTCCTGCAATGCGACATCATCTTCCGCATTCAGCCCACCTCCTTCGCCACAGACACCTGTAAGATCGCGTTCGTCATGAGCAGTTTGGGAGGGAGTGCCCGGGAGTGGGCCACGACGCTGTGGGAGAGTCAGTCACCCGCCTGCTTCCACTTCCCCACCTTTACCTCTGAGATGCGCCGCGTCTTTGACCATCCAGTCTGTGGGCGAGACGCTACCCAGCGCCTCCTTCCGATGCGTCAGGGCAGCCGCAGTGTGGCCGAGATTGTGGTCCAATTCCGCACCCTAGCGGCTGAAGCAGGATGGAACGACACCGCCCTTCAAGGAGCCTTCTTGCAAGCCCTTAATGAGGAGTTAAAAGACCAGTTGGCAACCCGCAATGAATCCAGTTCATTAAACAGTCTCATCAGCCTCGCCATCTCGGTCGACAATCGCCTCCGGGCCAGGGCCCGGGAGAGGAAGAAGAACCCTTCACGTGGTCCTTTCTCCACACTCCACGGCAGTCACCCTGCTCCTTCCGTTAAGGCTCCTGCTTCATCACTCACCCCCTCTGACGAGGAACCCATGCAGTTGGGCAAAGTCTCCATCGACGCCGAAGAGCGTCGCCGAAGAATCCGTACCAACTCATGCATGTACTGTGGCAATCCGGACCATCACCTTGCTGCCTGTCCGATTCGCCCAAAAGGCGCGGCTCGTCAGTAAAACTGGGCGCACTGGCGAGCCCTATTTCCACAGTCCATTCAGCCCAGAACCGAGTTGAACTTAAAGCAACTCTCCTCTGGAGGAGCCAAACCGCCTCCTCATTCGCCCTTGTCGACTCCGGAGCCGACGCCAGCTTCATCGACGCTACCTTTGTCAAGGAATCCCTTAAGCGAGTCACTCCTAACCAATCCGAACCTGATTTAACCTGTCTCCCGAATCATTATCACGATCTTTCTCAGGTATTTAGCAAATCACGTGCTGTATCCTTGCCTCCTCACAGACCCTACGACTGCTGTATCGAACTGCTGGCAGGAACCAAACTACCCTCCGGCCGCCTCTTCAGTCTGTCGGGTCTGGAGAAGGCAGCTATGGAAACCTACATTCACGAATCATTGGCCTCAGGTATCATCCGACCTTCCTCATCTCCGGTGGGGGCGGGGTTCTTCTTTGTGGCTAAGAAAGACGGGTTGCTCTGACCCTGTATCGATTACCGGGGGCTAAATGAAGTTACAGTATGCAATAAATACCCACTTCCACTAATCAATTCTGCTTTTGAACCCTTACACCAATCCACCATTTTCACCAAGCTCGACCTCCGCAACGCATACCACCTGGTCCGGATCCGCGAGGGGGACGAGTGGAAGACTGCGTTCAATACCCCTCTCGGCCACTACGAGTACCTGGTGGTACGGTTCGGGTTAACTAATGCCCCAGCCGTGTTTCAGTCTATGGTTAACGATGTCCTACGTGACCTTCTGGGTAGGTCCGTTTTCGTATACATTGACGACATTTTGATCTTTTCCAAGACTCCACAGGAGCACATCCTCCATGTCCGCGAGGTCCTCCAAAGGCTCTTGGAGAACCAGCTGTTTGTCAAAGCCGAGAAGTGTGCGTTCCACACCACCACTGTACCATTTCTCGGCTTCATCGACGAGGGCAAAATCCGGGCGGATCCGGCGCAAATCAAGGCGGTGACAGAATGGCCCCAACCAGCCACACGTAAGCACCTTCAACAGTTTCTTGGTTTTGTACATTTCTATCGCAGATTCATCTGGAATTACAGTGTGGCAGCTGCCCCCCTCACTAAACTAACCTCCACTTCTATTCCCTTCCGTTGGAATCCCGAGGCTCAACAAGCTTTCGATCTCCTCAAAGCCCGCTTTTCCACGGCCCCCATCCTGTCATCCTGACCCGGTTTGCCAGTTTGTCGTTGAGGTAGACGCCTCCGACACTGGCGTAGGGGCCATTCTGTCCCGACGATCCTCCCAGGACAACAAACTCCACCCCTGCACCTACTTCTCACGGAGGCTCACCCCCGCGGAACGGAACTACGATGTCGGGGATCGGGAGCTCTTAGCCATCAAACTCGCCCTGGAGGAGTGGCGTCATTGGCTGGAGGGGGCAGGTAATCCCTTTGTTGTCCTGACTGACCACCACAACCTACTCTATTTAAAGTCTGCTAAAAGACTTAACGCCCGTCAGGCCCGGTGGTCATTATTTTTTAATAGGTTTAATTTTACTGTCACCTTCCGTCCCGGTTCCCGTAACACCAAGGCAGATGCTCTGTCACAAGTTTTCTCCTCCCTTACCAGACCTGCTGATCCTGAGCCAATACTACCGGCTTCCTGTGTTGTGGCTGCGGTTTCCTGGGAAATCGAGGAAATCGTGAAGGCCGCCCAGGCCACCCACCCAGATCCCCGCAGTAACCCTAATTCAACTCTTTTTGTCCCCAACTCCGTCCGCTCCCAGGTCCTTCAGTGGGTCCACGCCTCCCACCTGGCCTGTCACCCAGGGATTGCCAGGACCACCGCCCTGGTCAGGAGGAGTTTTTGGTGGCCCACCCTGAAGGGGGATACCCGTGCCTACGTCCTCGCCTGCCCAGTGTGCGCCAGGAGCAAGGCATCCCATCAGCCTCCCTCTGGTCTCCTCTACCCCCTCCCCGTCCCGGGCCATCCTTGGAGTCACATTGGCATCGACTTTGTGACCGGTCTACCCCTATCGGATGGCAACATTGTCATCCTGACCATTGTAGACCGGTTCTCCAAGGCAGTCCATTTCATCCCCCTACCCAAACTCCCTTCCGCCTTTGAAACGGCGGAGCTCCTGGTGCTGCACGTGGTCAGGCTGCACGGGATCCCCTGTGACATCGTTTCTGACCGTGGGCCCCAATTCTCCTCCCAGGTATGGAAGGCGTTCTGCGCGGCCCTGGGCGCCTCCGCGAGTCTGTCATCGGGGTTCCACCCCCAGTCCAACGGGCAGACGGAGAGGGCTAATCAGGACCTGGCAGCTGCCCTGCGGTGCGTGTCTCCTGGAGCCGATTCCTCCCCTGGGTGGAATACGCCCACAACTCCCTAAGGAGCACCGCCACTGGGATGTCCCCCTTCGAGTGCTCCTTGGGGTACCAACCCCCCCTGCTGCCGGTCTAGGAGGAGGAGGTCGCGGTTCCCTCCGTGAAGTCGCACCTCCTCAGATGCAAGCGTGTTTGGAAGCTGACGCGCACCGCTCTCCTCCGCACAAACTCCTGTACCTGGCGGGCCTTCACCGGACTGCAGCCCCGCAGTACAAACCCGGTCAGCAGGTCTGGTTATCCACCTCCACCATCCCGCTGCAGTCCACATCCAAGAAGCTGCAGCCCCGTTTCATCGGTCCCTTCACCATCCTCAGTATCATAAACCCGGTAACCCTCAAACTGTCACTCCCCGCCTCACTTAAAATTGATTCCTCTTTTCACGTCAGTCAGGTCAAGCCTGTCGCCTCCAGCCCCCTCAGTGCTCCTGCGGACATTCCACCACCGCCCCGGATGATTGATGACGCCCCGGCCTACACGGTAAGACGCTTCCTTGACATCCGCCGTAGAGGACTGGGAGGGTTACGGCCCCGAAGAACGGTCCTGGCTTCATAAAAGCCTCATCCTGGATCACTCCCTAATTCACCGTTTCCACAAGCAGCATCCCCTTAAACTTAAGCCTCCGTGAACGCCAGGAGGCGTTCGTTAGGGGGGGGGGGGGGTACTGTAACATTCCACTCCCATTCTATTGTTTCTCCATGTTTTCCCTCTCCCCCTGTTTCGTGTTTGTTTCTCCATTGTCCGTGTTTCCCCCGTTGCTGCAGGTTGGGTGTGTTTTCCCGTTTGTATCACTGTTTCACTGCTCCTTTCTCAGCCTATCCCATTCCCCCGTTTTGCATGCATTCCACACTCTCCGCTCTGTTTAATCACTCTCGCATACATTTGCACGCGGTTCCTAATTGATTCCAATTAATGTTTGCATTTAGTCACCCGGTGTTTTCTGTCCTGTGCCAGTTCGTTAATGCTCTTTGTCTGAAACCTCTGGTCCTGTCTGGTTCTCTGTCTAGTCGCCTTGTTAAACCGTTTAGTTCTGTGTCGGTGTTTACTTGCCCTGCTATTCTGTGAAGTCCAAGTCTGATCAGTCTGGAACAGCATTATCCGCTGTTCATTGTTTTGTCTCGCTAACCAACCCTGTCTGCTTAGTCTGCCAGCCTGCAGTTGTCCGTGAATCCCTGCCTGTGTTGCGGTTTCCCTGCCTTCCACCTGACGTGTGTGTGCATGCAACTTGGGCTTCTGCTATTCCACCCTGCGGCGGTGCCTGCTCTCAACCAGTGCTGCAGTGCTGTCGATGTGCTGTCGCTCCTGCCTCTGCTGTCGCTGCTGCCACCCTGCTGTTGCAGTGCTGCTACTGCCGCTGCCCTGCTGCCACGCCTGCATCCTGCCTGGGCTCCGCTCCACTGTCCTGCTCTACCGTTCCCGTTCCCGCTCATCCCCTGCTCCAACCAACCCAGTTACCTGTCCATCACCCCTGGCTTTCCCTGCTAAGCCTAATTTATTGGATGCTTAGCGCTCCCACTCTGTCTGTCAAGTCTGTCCTGTTGTAAAGTCCAGTTCCGGCTTGGAACAATTCCGGTGTGCCTGTAAAGTCCAGCTCCGGCTTGGAGCAATACTGTCCTGCCAGTTGAGTCCAGTTCCGGCTTGGAACTTCTACTGCCTTTGCCTTTCTCCCCATGCTCAGGACTGCCCTGAGTATATAATAAATATTGAGTTTTTGGCATTTCTGTCTACTTGTCGTGCATTTGGGTCCAGTCCTCTTCCGGGGTCGTAACAAGTAATGTAGCTCTTGAAAATAGAAAATTAAAAATACTACTAGCTGCTAATTAAATCAGAAGAAAACGAACAAATATTGAGCTGATGATGGGTGCCTTGGTTGGGGACCTGCCAGGCAAATTTTGAGTCAATAGTGAAAGCCGGCAGTACAATATCTGCCAATGACCTGAACCTCCACTAGGTTCCCGTTACACGTTTGAGTTGAGAAGTCTTGGGTAGGCCTACCCCTATAAAGAAGACTGATGAGGTTTTGATTGGCATCTTAACCTAATGTTAAATGGGTGTAGGCTAATCCTCATGTGTGACAAAAAAGTGTTGGTTGAAAAACAATATGGAGGAGTCCTTGTACACAATGCCAAACAGACAGAGAAATATGCTTGTGATTGCAGAAGCATATTGATACATTTGTTGAAACCTTTTCTGTATGTACATATGAACTGTCCCTCTTCAGTTTTGAGTTATTTACAATTATTTACTGTGCCCATCCATGTTCAGACCATATTTTAAACCCGGACTATTCAAATAATGGTTTGCAGCCCAATGTGGCCCACCATAGATTCCCGATCAGCCCCTTTTGAGGTGCATTTGGGTATATATTCATTACAGTATCCCAACATTGTCCACATACCTCAGTGATAGAAATGAATTTGGCCCGCAGTAGGAAGTTATTGAAGAACTCTACATTAAGCCTGACTTCCTACACAGTACACATTAAGGTGATACAGTTGCACTCAAAATTATTCAACCCCCTTCACTTTTTGCACACTTTATTGTGTTGTAGATTTAATTTTAAATGAATACAATTTTTGCCCATCAATCTACACTCAATAACCCATAATGACAAAGTGAAACAATGTATTATAAATTAAATAAATAAATAAATTATAAAAACTGAAATCTCTTATGTGCATAGGTATTCAAACCCTTTGCTTTAATGTATTTTTAAAGTATATTTTATATTTGGTCGCATATCCTTTGCATGCTGTTACTTCCTGATGACTGTGACCCATCAACATCAAAAGACTCTCGAAATCTTATTTTCAGGTACTGTTACAAGCGATACTATAACCTCTCTGCATTTGAATGGATCTCTATGGGAATTGGGGGGTGAGACTAATTACACTGGTGTTGTTGGGTCACAGACATCAGAAAGTCATGGCATGCAAAGCATATAAATATTAAAAATGATAACTTTATTCTACATTATGTTAAACTGTCCAATAGTTTTTGATGCCCAAAAATGAGGGGGACTATGTACAAAAGGTTCTATAATTTCTAAACGGTTCATCTGATATGGATGAAAATACCGTCAAATTAAAGCTGACAGTCTGCACTTCAACATTGCATCCTTTCAAACTCAAAGTGCTAGAGTACAGAACCAAAATAACAACGAGATCAATCAATGTTATTCACTTCACCTGTCAGTGGTTTTAATGTTGTGGCTGATCTGTATATATATATATATATATATATATATATATATGAAATATATTTATTCTTTAAACAGAGGAATTAAAATGGAAACAACAAAGGTAACAATTTAATCAGTTTTGTCTGGATGCATTTTCAGCTCACCCCAGTCAGTTTTGCAAGACTCAATTTTATATCTTTAATATCACTTGGCCATATCGTAGTCCTAACCAAATTTAAAACATTTAGGCACCTCTCTTCAAGGTATCAAACAGAAATTAATACTCCAACCTGAAATCAAATATGTTTATTTCTTATCACAAAACCTTAGTATTTTAAGTGCAGGCAAATACAATGATTTACGAACTGGGTTAGTCTATATCTTACCTTAATGGACCTGCAGGTGGCAGTCTCTGCGTGCCTTGGAATAATACAGTGTCGGCATCTCATTGCCGGATCAGATCACCCCGTCTGTTCAATATTACATTACCTAGTGCCTGAGCAGATGGCTTTATGCAAGGCAACTTCTAAAGTTCACATTTTTAAAATACTATCCATTTAGTATATCCAAATACTATCCAGTTGTGCAGCTCGATATTTGCCTGAGGACAAAAAGTACAAACTATGATGGGCTAAACAGCCTTTTCTTGTAATCAAATATTCTTGTGCTCCTATGTTCTCATGGGTATAACAGCAGCGCTCATATTAAGTATTTAAACCTGCTGCCTTCTGGTTACAAGCTCAGTTAAAAAGCCAAGGCTTCCCCAAATTGTGAATTGGGACCCCCTCATAGACCATAGGAGGGTTTGAGTTAGGTCACAAGATGACATTACATATTAAGAAAGATAGACTTTATATAATATATTTTATGAAGACTTCCACCAGTTACATTAAGCAGTAATTTATTTATATTTATATTTCTTTTAAAACAGGACAGCAGTAAAAAGGGCCAATTCCATAGTACTTGCTTCCTGTTTTCTATTTAACTTGTGTGTGGTTTTTTGTTTTTTACTTTAATTCAGAATGTGTAGCTGACTGTGTGTACAATTTTATGTTCATTACTACTAATAGCTCCTATGTGATGAGAAAGTTGTGCTTTGTCGGATCTGCTTTGTAGTCGCTTCATTGACCTTCAGTATGCACTTATTGTACGTCGCTTTGTATAAAAGCGTCTGCCAAATGATTGTAAAGTAATGTAATCAGGCAGTCATAGAATCCATAACGGTTATTTTGACATCTGTGAAAAACATTTTAATGGTACCTTTTTTTATAAGGGGTGGGTCACAGAAAAGGTATTTGCTCATTAAGTGGGTCGTGGATTCTACTGTTTCAGTCTGCAGTTGCAGTCTGTTGCAGGCCAGTGTGAGGGTATTTCTGTCCAAAAGTGCAGGTCAAAGGTCAAATAATTTGAAATAGGTCACGGTACTGTTTTCAAGCGATGAGAAAGGTACATGCAAATAAATGTTGAATTATGTAAATACATTTATACAGCAGTACCTTGCAATAGGATACAAATCCTTGCAGAATTTTTACATTTTACTGCTTTCAAGCTTTCATTTATGACAATGTCATTGAGGAGCTAATATTTGTTATTAGCCACCACATATATATAAAATATATACACACACACACACGCACACTCACACAGTCCACATAATCAACTCTCTGTCTTTGATAATAGATGAATGTACATATTTTTGATGACAAGAAACAATTCAGCCCATATAGCTTGTCATTTTGCAGACTGTCTAGAGTGGTGGCTTCTAAATTGTGGCTCATGAGAGGCATTGAGGTAGGTCACAATATACATATATATATATATAGCATTTGATTGAACACATTTTAATAAGAGGTATATCACAGAAGATATATTTGCTCAGGGTATTGAGTTCAGAAAGTTTGTGAAACACTAGTCGAAGGAGTAGTACTTTTCGTTGACCTATAATGAGCAGGGCTGCTAAATGCCTAAAATAATTGTATGGTATATTATCAATGAAGCTGTTCACTGAGTTGTCTGAAGTGGTTATGAAATGGTCTGTTGACCTCTGTAAGCACGTTTTACACTTTTGTCCTTAAATTTTGTCAACTTTCGTCCTGAAGAAAAAACCTAACAATTGCATTTGTTTTAGTTTTTAGGAAATATGTTGATTGAATCCAGACCAATGTGCAAACTAGAAACAGCAGAGGCAAATCAATAAAAAAAACAACAAAACGACAAGCTTATCTTCATATTTGATTGATGTACTTTATTTCTTTTTAAAATAGGACAGCAGTAAAAATATAAAATGTACTGTGACTTTGGCTTCTGTTTGATGCATAGATATGCTGACAGACACATGCAGGGCACGTTGACAGCAGAGCTGGGAGTCAATCTCATTTCAATACAGTCAATTCAGGAAATTAACTGAAATTCAATGAAGGAATTGAAAACTTATCATAGAACACTTTGGGCATTTCTCCCTTCATTTCCTGAAAGGATATGGAATTGACCTACATCCTGGGTAACAATTCACTATTTTTTAGATGGGGGTGTGGGGGTGGGTAGAGGGGGCCCCATCCCACAATGCGAAGGTTACATAATAATATTTAAAGGTGCTTTCAAGGTGCCAAGTAAACATGCAGCTGGCGTGTGTATCAATCAGAGCTTCTGTAAATACCACAGAATCTGCTGATGAGCATGTCTGCCGTGTCAGGGCACACAAGAAAAATCGCTCACTCTGTGAGGTCCAGCGCCTTGCAAAACACAGATGGTGCCCATGGTATCTCTGTGACATGTTGCATGAAATAGAACGCTGGCTGAAGGTTAGAGTGCACCGATCAGGTTTGCTGTCTCTGTGCCGCAGCTTCGACAAGAGCTGTGGTTTAAACAAGGTCACATATTCACTGCTCGGATCTAAAATGCCCAGGTGTTCAGGTATTCAGTGTGCTTGTGTGTGGCCAGAATTACAGCGGCTTTGGTGAAATCCAGGTGGATTCCGAGCGGTAATGTTAAAAGACAAAATGTTAAGTGCAAAAAAAGTGAAACACTTATTAGTAAAATGAGTATCTAAAGTGATCATTAGTATACGGCTTTATTTAATATAGAAAGAGCTTCACTACGTCATTGTGAACTGTTTAAACCGTTGGAACTTTTAACCTGTGACCTTTCTTTAGAGAGCTCTCTCCCTCTCTCTACAATCTGCTCATGTGTGTTGTCCCTTTAGTATTATGTGCCACAGCACAGGATCATACCCTTGTGAGCTTTGTCCCTTTAGCCATTTTCATGCTACATTATAAAAACAGGAATTTAAACCAACAGCTGTCCTTACTGTTATGATTTCTCTTCCTGAATTGCGTTTATAAATCAGGAACGTAATCGTAACATCTCATTTTCATAACAATGGTTGTTTATCTACTTCCAATTACAGCAGAAAAATGTTTTCTGTTGTGCCATGCTTTGCATATTACTGAAGATTTCCTCTAAGTCTGAAAAAAAAAACACAGTTAATTTCCCACGACTGGGATCCAACTTTCTGTTTACATGCTGAATTTTCTCAATAGTGTACCATCCATCGAAAAACACACAGATTACACATGCACCTACCATCAAACTTTTCTCTATCTCTTTCTTTTTCTCTGCTCTACATTTCCAATACTTATGCCCAAGTCAAACTGGGCATTCAGAAAAAAAAACACTTCAAATCAATGTGATACACAATATATACAGTGGTGTGAATACAGGTTATTGCACAGTTAAGTAGAATGCATTGCCAGCCCTTAGATATGAGAGCTGCAGTAATTACTTTCATGTTTTCAACATAACAAGTGTCCAACTGTGGGAAGGAAGATATAAAGATTAGACTTCTGATCTATAAAATAAGTGGAATGGTAAAGGGATGTTCAGAATGGTATTCGGATGGTGTCCACTACGTGGGTCTCAATCCACTTGTGAATCCTGAGACAGTTTTTGGTGGATCACAAAGGACACAATTTCTTGTAGATTGTTTCAGAGCACTTATCTGTGGCCTTTTTGACAGCGGTAAAACACAGACTTTCAAAGAAATCGATCTATCGATGGATCTCAAGGCTCACCATTATCCACCAAAGGGGAACTGTTTCCATGATGATGAACCATGAGAGGAACAGCCCAGGCTTCACTGACATCCACTCAAAAGTGATGATGGTGATGGATTGTATTTTACAGTCTCAAAGAGCTTTACGGTGAATCGGGGAGGCTCGTCTCACCAAAATGCCCACCATCATCGCAGAGGAAGAGGGGATTATTAAGCCAATTAAACTGGGGGATAAAAGTGCTTTCATGGTAAAGGACCAGAACCGTTTTTTGGGTCATATTCACCTGCGGAAAAACTTGCAAAAAAATCACACAGAGAAACAGCCACACTTAAAATTCAGAACCTGTCATATTTACACCATATAAGATAAACATTAGGAGAACAGCTGTGGAAATGGCACTGACTGCAGCTTTCGTGAATCAAGAGACGTACAGTATAATGAAAGTCACAGACAACGTGCTTTTCTCCCTCCAGTCCACATCACAGTGTCTTCTTTGGTTCCTGGAATCCACTTTGGTATGACTCAGTTGGTCCACTGTATGTTTTTTGCTCTTTTTGGGCACGGAATGGAGTCTAATTGCAATGTGCTGTTCCTTTAACTTGGATTATTGAAATCTAGCGAGCATCACGGGTCTTCACTGCTCACAGAGTCGTACTCCAGCCATTCGCTGGACTGATGTGGTGAAATAAAAAAAGAACACTTGAACACTTCTTCAAACACGGCCAAAGCCCATTGCACATTTGGACCTTTTGAGATTTGGAGTCTTGAATTTGAATTTGGAGTCTTGAGAACAGAGTCGCTTCTGGAGGGGAGGGGAGAGGGGCGGTGGGAGGTTATGCTGCTCAGTGAGAGCCCCTACAGGTCGGCAGGGATGCTGCCCCTCTTGATCCTCAGGCTTCCCCCCCAGCCACGGGGGCAGGTGTTGTAGCTGCGTAACCCCGGCGACCGTAGGCCGGAATCCTCAGACTCCAGCGAGGCGTCGGAGTCTGTGAGCGAACGCGTTGCGTAGAGGCGCACGGGTGAGCGCGCCGAACGTGTTGGGGTGGGAGGCGGGCTCGTCAAGGTGGGCTGGAAGGGGCTGAGGCAGGCGGCCCTTCCATTCTGGCCACCGGGGGAGGGGCTGTTCTTGCGCTTGGCGGCGTTGATGATGTTCTGCGCCAGAAGGCGGCGGTTGGCCTTGGCGTCTGGGCCGGCGAGCGGGGACTGGCACCGTGCCTCCTGGGACGGGGAGAGAGGGGAAGAAAAGGAAGAGGGGTGGAGGGAGCGGGAGGAGGAGGAGGAAGGCGGCGGCACGGGAGACGCGGGGCGGAACTTCAGTCCACCCACCAGCCCCTCGGGGCTGCTGAACCTCCGCAGCTGCTGTGAAGTGGTGGGCGTTGCCATGGGAATGGGCGTAGTAGGTTTGGGCATGGGGGGGGTGGGAAGTGACTCCCTTCTGGTCTGCATGAGACAAAACATAAAATGTGTGTATTAATAATTTTCAATTTAATTGAACAGTGCTCTAGATTCAACTCCTGCCCTGAACTTTAGCTCCCTTAAACTAACCTACACTTAATTAACTGTGACAATTTTTTTCTCCTTCAAAAAGTTCAGGGGAAATAAATATTTACTTTCCAAATGGTGCTTGTGAAGGAAACAATGTTTTACTTGCATTATATGTCAGTCAAAGTTAAGGACAGTGTGGATTGAGTCCACAACGGAGCATATACTGTATTTGTACAATGGAATGAAACTTTTGTTTTTTCACTCTCCCTCTCCCAGCACATTCTGTCCAAAGAGAGTTCCAGAAAGTGGTCATTTTTGAGCTGAAAGCCAAAGCCCATCATTCAGTGAGCCTTTCCCAGCACGCAATCGACTGGACAGAGAACATTCCGCAAGAAAATAGTTTCTTTCAATTTTTTTGAAAGGTAAGACTCCCTTTTGCACTGTCAACTCTGAGGAACAGTAATGGAATAATTACAGGTTCTTTTTTTTCTTTTTTCTAAAAGAAGGAAAAGCATCTATAATGAAACCACCACATAAGCCACATTTTACTTCTCTTAATTTGCACAGACTGACCAAATCCTTTTTTTATTATTATTTTTTTGTATTTAAATTGGAGACTGTAGTCTATAATGTGGCTTTTTTATGAGGTCATTTGAGGAGTCCTTGAAAATACAGAATTTACATTAAATTCCCCCTCCAGGAAGCTCCATAGCTCTTTCGTTTGCATGACCTCTATCACAGATGCTGGCCTGTATTTAATCAACATTCTTCCTTAACTTTGACTCTTGATTAAATATAAAGTCTGTTTTTTGTTTTTATAAACCAGCTTGGCGTGTTCATTTTGCTGAACACTCAGCTCACCATGCCATAGTGGAAATAAGAAAAACAAATAAATAAACATTTGATTATAAACAAGAGGAGTATTTAATCATGAGTCAGAATTATGGACAAATTCTGATTGAATCCAGGCCAAAATTTAGTGTAGGTGTAGTAGGGTACTGGGGGAGCTCAGCCCTTCATACCAAGCCCAGGTCTGGAATGCACAATGATCACTCATTCATTCTGGATAATTATCCACCTCACCAACCACCAGCATAGGCTTTGCCTGATCTGTTTCTTCAGACTGCATCTTGACTCCATTTTGACAATACTAATCATTGGTTTGATCAGATGCTGGTTCTAAACATGCCTACAGCTCCTCCTCCTGTGGTCCTACGGTACTTTTTTTGAAATTTATGACAGTATCACTGTTGTTCTCCACTCGGTGAGTTGCTCTGAATAAGAGTGTCTGGCAAGTACCAATAATTTCAAGTAATGTATTACGTTGTGCTGTATTGGTTAAATTCCTTCATGTCCCAAAAGGGTACATGAAGGCGCTTAGTTCTATTTTAGTTAGAGCAGTCTCTGTACTGTGATTAGGTTTTAAATCTAATCACAGTACAGAGACTGCTCTAACTAAAATAGTTAATGACCTAGACTCAGTGTCGCTGCAAACAAGGTCTCAGTGCTTATTCTCTTAGATCTGAGTGCTGGATTTGACACAACTGACCACAGTATTCTAATCAATCGTATAGAAAACTGGGTCGGTCTCTCTGAATGTGCTCTTAACTGGTTCCGAACATACATTACAAAGAGACAATTTTATATTAGTCTCTGAGACCAGGTATCAGAGAAATATGACATATCTTCTGGTGTTACACAAGGAAGCTGTCTTGGTCCCCTTCTTTTTTCATTGTACATGCTACCGCTAGGTAATATCATCAGAGAACACAATGTTAACTTTCATAGCTATGCTGATGATACGCAATTATACATTTCTGTGGAACCAAATGACGTTAATGCCTTATGCTCCCTGACTACCTGTCTGTCCGCAATTAATCAATGGATGAGCAATAATTTTTTTAAATTAAACGAAGGTAAGACAGAAATACTCTTGGTTGGCCCCAAAGCCAAAAGAGATGCACTTTCTAATAAGTTGGGAAATTTGGCTCATCAGAATAAAACGGAAGTAACAAGTCTTGGCGTTATTTTAGATTCTGATTTAAGTTTTAAAACCCACATAAATAAGGTGACCAAAACAGCATTCTTCCACTTAAGAAATATTGCTAAAGTACGGCCGTTTTTAACTCAACAGGATGCTGAGAGGTTAATTCATGCTTTTATTTCAAGTAGACTGGACTACTGTAATGCTCTTTTTACTGGTCTTCCAAAAAAGTCAATTGAGAAACTACAGTTAATTCAAAATTCTGCTGCTAGACTTTTAACAAAGAAAAGGAAGAGCGAGCATATTACTCCTGTTTTAGCTGCACTGCACTGGCTCCCTGTTTCTTTTAGAATCGATTTTAAAGTCCTTCTACTTGTATACAAAGCTCTAAATGGTCTAGCCCCCTCCTACATCACTGATTCCCTGTTGTTTTATGTCCCTTAGGTCCTCTATGGCAGGTCTTTTAAACATTCCAAAAGTCCCCCCAAATAAAATTGGGGAAGCTGCTTTCATCCACTATGCACCTAAATTGTGGAACACCGTACCAAAAAGTATTAGAGAGGTGGGCTCAGTGGTCATTTTTAAATGGCAACTCAAAACATATCTTTTTAATCTAGCTTATAATTAGCAACACTATTTTTATTCTTTTTAGTCCTTTAATACTGTTTTTATCTGATGTTCAGTTGCTGCTTGTGGTCTGTTGAGCAGTTGAAAAGACCGTTTTAAGAGCGGCAGAAGACCATTTTAAGAGCGGCAAAAGACCATTTTAAGAGCAGCAGAAGACTGTTTTAAGAGCGGCAGAAGACCGTTTTAAGAGCGGCAGAAGACCGTTTTAAGAGCGGCAAAAGACCGTTTTAAGAGCGGCAGAAAACCGTTTTAAGAGCGGCAAAAGACCGTTTTAAGAGCGGCAGAAGACCGTTTTAAGAGCGGCAGAAGACCATTTTAAGAGCGACAGAAGACCGTTTTAAGAGCGGCATTTATTTTATGTACAGTGCACAGCAGATAGCAGGCAAGCTGATTTTATTTATTTTCTGTATTTTCTTTTTCTCTCTATTTTATTAAAAATGGCGAGCTCAGTTGCTACTTTTAAGAATAAGCTAAAAAACTGGCTTTAAGCTGGCTTTTAATTAGGTTCTTAGGTTCTAATGTTCTTATCTATCTGTATTTTCTTTTTCTATTTTCTTTTATTATTCTGTGTTTTGTTTTTATTGTTGTGAAGCACTTTGGGCTGCATTTTATGTATGAAAGGTGCTATACAAATAAAGTTTATTATTATTATTATTATTATTGTTATTGGCCACTTCAGTTCCTATACTTTATACATGGGGGAGAATGCTTATGTGCGTCAAGTGAGCTCAGGGGACACTAAACCCTTATTTTCTGCGTGTAAGACCAAGGCCACAATTCGCTAAAAGCAGTGAAATAAACAACAGCATAAAAGCACAGAACAAAAAAAAATGTTTCCTGAGTAGGTCATTGTACTCAAAGTGTACCCCTTCACTTTGGAGAGGACCGCCTACCGCACTATTCCAGCCCAGACAAGACCCCTTGATGTTAACTTGTATACCTGAGGGGAAGCGGTGAATAACACACAATTTGCAGGTGCAATTTTAATTGAGTCCTCCTGTATCTTTGAGTGTGTGCATTCAAGAGGAGACTTTTAATGATTTAATAAGAGAGCGGAGGAGTGGGTTATGGGAACATGTGAGACACATTAATATGCTGTGATTTATACATGGCATACTGCTACAGTTAAGAACAATACCCTGCCAAAAGATAATTCTAAGTCGGACTCAGCCTTTAACCGTTTCCTTTTCCGATAAGAGCTTTCGACTTTTTAACTAATGTGATACATCTGCACGGTGGCCCCCTGACCCAGTGCATATGGTGGAGTTTTCTATCGATTTCCAAAAATGTAGGACGAAGGATCAGTCCGTACTCCTTACTTACTTATGTAAGCCACTCCGGATAACAGCATCTGCTAAATGCCTAACCGTAATGTAATGTATCAGGGGTGGCAGTGTAGTATAACGGTAGGGGAACTGCCTTGTAACTCAAAGGTTGTGGGATTAATTACCAGCTGGGACGCTGCTGTTGTACCCTTCAGCAAGGTACTGAACTGCTTCGGTAAAATATCCAGCTATAAATGGGTTGTGAGTAAAAATGACACTCTGGATAAGAGTGTCTGCTAAATGCCTAAATGTAATGCGAAGCCTCCCTCCCTGAACAGTTATGTGCTGACAGACACAGTCGGTGATGGCACAGTCAAGATTTGATACCAGAATGTGGGCCGCATACCTGCCGGAACCTAGCATCCCAGCAGTACGAGCCGCCCAGTGGCTGTTTTTTCATCCTTAGCACGGAAACATCACTTTGCAGAGACAGGCATCGGTGAGAAGAAAGACAGTCAAGTCAAGAAAAGTGATTAGAGAGAAGCTTTAATACGGAAATAATGACAGTTTAACAGTGTTAAAAGGTGAAACGGAAAATAAGTTACATAGAAAGACAGTAAAACAGGAGTAGGGTGAATGCAACACCATAAAAATGGCTGGTGTATTGAAGCTCTGGCAGTCTCTGTTAGTGCAGCACATACTCTTTAAGGCTGAAGTCTGCCAGATACACTCCCACAACAGGGTTAAGTACCAGAATATTCCCATTAATTCTTGTTAGACTTATCTGATGGTCATTGCTCTTCCTTTGGAAAAAACAATACAGGCACTTGGAGGTGTAACATTCAAACTTCTCATATGAGCATAACCAGCTGAGAATTATCAGTTTTCCTTTGGTCGTAATGAGCAAACACTGCATGTAATAGAACAGCATGTGCAATGAGTATATAATCAGAAAATTCAGCAAATAAACAGCATCAATCGGACTTCATGCATTGTAGCGCATATTAAACATATTAAAAGAAATACGACGCTGGCTGGCAGTTGTTTTAAAGGATTAGGAGCATATTCACCGATCAGTCCTGGATTAGAGAGCAGAGATGGGAGTTACCATCCATCTGCCCAAACTCCATTTTAAACCCAGAAACCAAAGAGACCAGGCCATCTATTCCAGCCCTTAACTGCACTGTTCTACTACCCCACAACGAATCCACTGGGGAAAGCTGGAGCATATTTACCAAGCGCAAAACTGCTTGTAACTGACAGATAAAAGGATTCAAATTGTTGTATAACTGCAAAAACACTGAATCCGGTTAAATCTTGATCGCAGGCTGCATTCAGTTTGACAACCCAATCTGAGAATTAATGTCAGGGTAGCCATTAACACTTATTAATTCCATACTTGCAACATCAACAAAAACCCTGTTTTTTAGGCCCTAGAGTCTATTGGCTTGTTTCTGCGTTACCGAGCTAAAGTGCTTAATGTGGCTCTCCCTTTGCCTGCCTCTCACCACAGAACGAGGCAGTGGAAAGAGGCCAGTGCAATTTTACGATGAAATCAGCGGCTATGAGTTTCCAAAAAAGCCTTATTAAAAGTATGTATTTTCTTTGGAGCAAAAATAAAACTATTTACTTCACGTTTATTGGCACTCTTGCAAAGTTATTAAAGTCGTCTCCCTGCTTAGCCGCAGCCAATCGTAGGATCATTACATGACATTTACTACACATTTAAAATAAAGCTATAATACTGTGTGGAGGATGGGGTGTGTGATTGTGGGGAAAGACTGTGCTCATACAGTGTTTGGGTGTGTGTGATGCAAATCTGGGTCAAGTAATTATTTGAAATGTAATCCTTTAGGCACCAGCAGAGTTATTGTTTTAAATTCTATACATCAAAAATTGTTAACATATATTTTGGTTAATCACATGTTTCACTGAAAAATTAGAAAATTATCTGATATATGCAGGATTGTTTTCAAATTTTAACAGCATTAAAAGAGTATTTCAGATTTGAATATGACCCAGGTGTGACCTCAAGCCTGAGGCTGTGTCTATACAGAAAGGTGCATATAGTACTGTACAGTATAGTAGTGCTCGCACAGTACTGCTTGCTCAGCTACAGGTCAGTTAAAAGAAGAAAGGCCTCCACACCTGTGGCTCAATGCCTGCCTTCTTGGCAGAGAAGGTGGGCCGGGGCGCCTGGACGATGGATCGGGGTGCAGCCATACGCTCGGGTGACCGGGCAGAGACTGGCGAGGCGGCGTAGGCCGTGCCCGGCCACGGTGGGGGTGCTGTGCAGTTTGATCTGAGATCCGGGAACCCCCCTCCGTTCACTGGACTAGGGGGCACCTGCGGGGAGAAGGGCCGGAAGGGGGCGGGAGAAGTGAAGTGGGGGGAGAGGGGAGGAGGGGTGTTTGTCAGAGAGGTCTGCCGGACGTGAGCCCGGTCCAGGATGGGTTTCGGGGGCGGGGCGGCTTTGGGCAGGGAGCTCATGGGGTCCCTGGTAGGGTTAAAGATGAAGAGGGAGGAGTTGAGCTGGTAGGGCTGGTGCCGGGAGATTTCCATCTCCAGCTTGGTGCAGCCATTCTCCAGAACCGGGCTTTCCGGGCGGGGCGGAACAGGGGCCTTGGCAACCCCGGGTCTGGGTTTGGCAGTCCGAGCGGGTGGTGCTTTGACGCTGGAACCGATGTTGGAGTTGGAGACGTCCACCATGGCTTTAACGCGCCCAGGCATGTTTGAGGGGAAGGTCCAGGAGGGCGGCAGTGATGCAGTGGGGGATGGAGCCCTGCCGTAAGCCCCGCCCGCTGATTCCATAGTAAACCTCTCCATCCTGGACTGCCTACGAGCGAACAGCTCTGCCCCCTTGCCTGAGACATTAGTCAGGCCCTGCTCCACCTTGGGTTCCTGCCTCACACGTGCCCCAGAGCTCTTCAGGCATGACGACCACTCCGGCATGGCAGTTACCTCCAATCCCGTGCCGCCATCGTCGCCACCTTTGGGCAGAAAGTTTGAAGCCTCTGCCCCGAGGGCCAACAGCTCCTCCTCCAGGGTGTGTTCTGGCAGGGAGGGGCCTTTCTTCCTCTCGTCCACCCCCTGCACCAGCGACAGCAGCTCTGGGTTTGGCGCTACCTTAGGCTTTTCTTGGAAGGTGAACATAGACTTGCGAGTGGCTCGCCGGGACTTGCCATCCTCTAGGATTCCGGTCTTGATGGGTGCATCTGGCTGCCGGTCACCAAGCAGTTCAGGGACATAGGTGGGCCTGGGGACCGAGGCGAGTCCATACTGGGGCAAGCACGGGGAGGGCGAGATCACACGGGACAATGGGGGAGGGCTGGAGTAGGCCGGCGGAGCAGGGTAAGCATATACTTGTGGAGTACGATTGGAGTAGGCAGGTGGAGAAGGGTTGGAGTATGATTGCGCAGTAGGGCTGGAGTAGGCTAGTTGAGTAGAACTGGAGTATGCTTGTGGAATTGTGTTGGAGTAGGCCGGTGGATTAGGGTCAGAGTAGGCGGAAAGTGGTGGCGCTGAGTAAGTCATAGGTGGGGGAGGGGAAAAGGCAGGTGGTGGAGGGCTGTAAATACGTGGCAGGGGCGGGGTCACACAAGAAGGGGGCGGGGGAAAGTCCTCTGGCGAACGGACGGTGGCGGTTGACCCAAACGGCCGAGCCGTCCTGTTGATAATTGTAGGGGCCTGCTTGACTAAGGACAGTGTCACACAAGTTGTGTTTGGAGTGACGTGACATCCATTGGTGACTTCAGCTGGAGTTACGACTTCTGCCCTCTCATCCACATCAGCCAGGACTGCTGTTGTCTCAATGTCATCAGGGGGTGTTGCCTCAGGAAGAGTGGCTGTGCAAGGTGTGGCCTCGCAATCCTTGACCTCACAGGGCATAGGCTCAGTGGGAGTTTCTTCAATGGCCGCGACCTCAATGGGTGTGAGCTCATGAGGCATGTCCTCTTTGGGCGTCGGCTCTCTGACCTCACACTGCTCTGAGAGGTCCTGGTACCTCTCTTCCTCCACGCAGGTGGCCGGGATCCCCTCGAGGGGAACAGGTTCTACCCTCTCCTCCTCCATCTTCTCCCCTCCCTCTTTTACCACACCAGGAGACTGTGCAGGGTCGGAATCGTTGTTCCTGCAGTCTGATTGGCTGTCCTCTCTCTCAGCGTGCTTTTCCTCCCATGTCACAGGCTGGCGCAGATGTCCGTCTCCCCCCTGGCCCGCGCCCTGGCCGTAGCTGGTCCGGGTGAACGCGTTCACCCTCTGCTTGCGCCGGTTGAAGAGCTGTACTCCTCTGGAGTTAGCGTTGGACTGGAAGTTCAGCTGGGCAGCAATGATCTGACTCCTGTCCCGAGCCTCCCTCAGCTCCTTATCTGATAAACTCACACTGCGGGTGAGGCCTACAATTAGAAAGAGAGAGGGGGGGAGAGAGAGAGAGGAGGAAGAGAAAAATTTTAAATATGATAGGGAGCAGCAAGCTTTTGGTAAAGCTGGCAGGAAATGTTCAAAGCCATCAAACGGAACATAAGACCATGGCCGTATTACAAAAACATTCTAACTCCTATCTTATCTGTAGGGTATTGTAACCATGGTAATTTCAGTTAGGACCTGATTTAGGAAAATAACCATTCCAGAACAAAAGTTAGTCCAATTAGTCCCATTCTAACTAATTTTCCTCAGATAGGAAAGTGTATGGAAAAACAGCCTAACTTACCAAAATTCCACACATTTCATTATTATTAGTCATTAGAACTAAAATATAATGTTCGCTAAACCTAGCTAGCTGGCTACCATCCATAATGGCTGCTTTTTTATTACATTCGGAGAACGATGAAAATGTCAATATGTGGTATTTAATCGTAAAAAGGCTAATAGCAGACCTGATCGATGTGTTGCGGTTTAGTGACAAAACACATATTAGCACGTATTAGCACCTATCAGCTCCCACGGGCCATGATTCTGCAGTTAGTACAACTTACTAATGTGCTACGTTCTTTTGCAAAAGGAGCTTTTCAGATTGAAGTCACTGATTTGGCGAAAATTTCTCAACCTGCTATGTTGTGTCGTCGGTTGTTAGGTAACAGACATGAAAGTTGATCATGGATTTTAGATTGAGTATTTAGGATTTCCTAAACTGAGATAAAATAGGATGGAGTAAGATAAGATACAATGCCAAAATTGCCAAAAAGACAATGGCAAAAAGATTTGCTTCTGTAATATGAATTTGTGGAAAGAATCCTATCTTACACTTGTCAGATCTCAACTTTGGACTTAAGATAATGATGTTTCTGTTATACGACCCCAGGTGTTCATCTGTGACTGTAGTTCACAAATGTAACTTCCTGTGTAAACCAACCAGAATATTTTCACTTCTGTTGTTCTTGCTAGGGAAGAATAAACCTCTGCAACATTCAAAACCATCCTATCTTTAAATTTAAAAGATCCCGAAGCTTGCTTTGGAATGAGCCTACTGCTTGACATTTCAGAGTAGGCTGGTCCAACTGCCCTTATTAAATTCAATCTTTCAATCTTTCCTGTTATTATTACATTCGCCTGAGTTTATTATCCTGTACATCCTAAACTAACAATAGCCGACTGTTTTTTTTTTGTTACCCACATTCATGGCTTTGACAAAGTGAGAGAATGTGAGAGACATAACCCAAACAGAACAGACTCCTGCTGATGCAAAGTAACTGTACAGTAGATAATGTCAATAAAGGCATGCGGGCTCCTGGGTCTTAACACACTGTTTGCAACATGCTTAACACGAATGTCAATGCAGATTCTTCCAGTTCAATAGCACTTCTGTTCCAGTGTGTACTGCATTCTGCAGGGGCTTGTACATGCCGGCCTAGTTTCAATCAATATTTACCCTTTGGAGCTTTGACTTACAAATGAATCATTATTTCCAGACAAACACCATTTTTCATTATTGTTGTTCACCTAATTCTCCAAACAGTGTTAGTGAGGAAGAACATGTGCATTGAATCGTTAAGTACAAATGGACAGTCCTATACTCCTGGAAGTACCGGCGGTCGAATTTAAACCTCAGCTGCTGAATGCTGCAAGCGATACAAAGTCTCTCAGGAATGGCCCAGGTTGTCAACAGACTTCTTTAATGCAACACCAGTGTGTAGAGGTTTGCATCCTGACCCAAACCCGATGGGGCCTGAAGGTGTGCTGTGATCGGGCTGGGTATTGAGCCTATTTTTAGCTCTGTGTCATTGGGTCAGATTGGGTACAGGCCCGCTGCCAACCCAAAAGTTTAGAAATAGAAGCGTATTAACACTTCTGATAGCTGTTAACAACAATTGACAACATGGCGCAATGCTCCCAGTTTTTGTAGTGTACCACTCAACTAGCAAATTAAAACAGCCATATTTGACAGCACAGGAGCGATAAACTTATGTACGTTATGTTTAACAGAGAGAAAAACGACGCTAAAGCTAGTTGGCTAGCTTGTTCTAATCAATACAAATAGCGAACATATATAACATATACAAATAGAATAACATATTGACGTCATGTTTAACAGAAGGAAAAATGGCACTAAAGCTAGCTGGCTAGCCTGTTCCAGTCATTAGGAACATTAAAATATGAATTATTCCTCTATTTTTGCAAACATACTTTATGCAAACACATACTGAAAGAAACAACAAGGTAGTCAGGTTTAACAGGAAAAACGTATTTAAAAAATTAAAGCCCAAATAGGCTATGGCTGTTGAGCATAACAGTAGCCTACACTACAAAAACTATATGCTTGCTTTGCGCTAGTGGTCAATCTGTCTTAAAATTTGCCTAGAACTTGTCGGGCTGGTTCAGGTCAGGTCGTAAAGTCCTAGGGCTTAAGCGGGCTAGGGCCTAATTTCTAACCCGATGCAGACCTCTACCACTGTCTCTCATGTATTTATTGAAATCCCTGCAAAGATTCACCAGTACACACCCTTATATCACCCTAAAATTTCACCCTAAAATATTAGCTGAATCCTGGCCACCAGTTGCAAGAAGCTAGTGGGATAGAGAAATCCCAGCAAACTCGTCTATGGCTGCTGGTTATTTTCCATAGGCCTGGAGAGCGGGTCATTATTTTAGCCTTTAGCCTCACTCAACTGGCCGAAGAAGCATTGCTGGAACAGGACCCGGAGCTTGAAACCAGACACAGGTCCTGAAACGGAGACGTTCTGCTGACTCCGTCTGGCAACAAGGCCTTAATGGTAAACACCTAATGTGCCAAACCCAGAACAGATCACACAGCAAAGCTGTGAATGCAGTCTGTCCTTACAAATTAGGCACGGGCTGCCTGATCATCTGGGAAAACAAGCTCCGACCACCCAAGGCTCAGTATGGCAGTATTGATGTCTTTAATCACTTTTTAATATGTAAAATATGGATAGTTTCAGTGGGGGGGCATCATTGTGAAAACAAGCTAGATGAAAAAAAATGGCCCAACAGAAGCCTTGCATATCTGAGCACACCTGGATATTGTTTCAACACATCTGCTTAGCACTGTCACTGCCTGCCTTCAGTACAGGTTTTTGCTACATTAATAAATAAAATACTATCTCAAGTTTGCCACAAATCATAAGAAGGAGAACAGGAGATGAAGCTTCAGATGAAAAATATTCTTTAAATGGTGCACATATTCTTTTGCAAAAACTATTTTTTTTAAAAACAAAACAGCAAGGCTTTCATTTGTTGGCGAAAGACCACGTCTGTCAGTGCAGCTATTTCTCTGAGACTCAGCGGGAGAGCCTCCCTAAGCATTCCTCAGCTGCCGAGACAATCCCAGCATGCCTTTCACTGCAAAGCCCGTTCATCAGGCAAACACAGTCTCCCACACATACGCAGTCTGCCACCATTTATGTGTGATGGGACGTCCTACATGTCACTGAGCAGCTATGGTAATTTCAAGAAAACGTTCAAGACTATGCTCACTGTCTCAAACTTTTCTTTGCATCCTTAAAAATGATTCAAAGATATACAGATGCTGATGATTCATAAAGTGGATGTTGTAGAATCTTCTTTATAGCCTTTTGATGTTTATTTTCATGAAAGTAAACACTGTATTTTTTTCCATTTGTCCCACAGTTGGATAACTTTGGATCACCTCAAAGTGAGATATAGTAAGTGTAGTTTATTGTACTGGAACACTTACACTGCACAAAAATAACACTTCAACATGCAGAAAAAACACAAGGGTCTGTAAGAAATTTTCCACATTAAAATTCAGTGATAAAATATTGCATTATTAATCTGTTTCAGGGGTGCCTCTAAAGTGTAATACAGATTTAAATGTTACATGAAATCAATTTACACAGCTGGATATGAGCAGAGAGAATGCAGCTTCAATCCCTTTCTGACCATAATGCAGCATGTGGATATGATTAAACGTCCTTCCATTATAATATAATAATTGTAATAACATTGTTCACTGTCATGGAGTCTGCATCCTCCTTATACAGACCAATCCAAGTCTGCATCCTCCTTATACAGACCAATCCAAGTCTGCATCCTCCTTATACAGACCAATCCAAGTCCCTAACCACTCTGTCACACTGTTGTCCGGGTATTTACTTCCCTATTTACATTTTCACTTTTCTGTTAGCTTTTTAAAATATCCAGTGCCCAAGGGTACATCGATACAGACCCACACAGGAATCGGACATGAGACCCACTGCTTAAATTAGGTCCAGATGCGCTAGCCGCAATAACTAAGTCCAGCCCTTCTGTGAATGTCTGTGCTTTAACCCAGTTTTCTATTTATCATATTTATTTATTTATTTATTTTTGTTTTGTTTTTGTTTTATATTTTCCTGAGCCCCCTCAACATAAAAACAAGCTTGTTTTAAGGAACCCGGTCTACCCACTACCCACTTGCATGTAAGCAGACAGAGAGACTTTTATTAAAAAAATTTTAATTTAACCTTTAGTGTACCAGCCAGGTCAATTAAGATCGAAATCTTAGTTACATTGACGACCTGGCAAGAGTCAAAACAACTCTGGGAAGGCTGGGCCGTTACTCTGGGTGGGTGTGAGGGAGGGGGCACGGGGACGCACTGTGGGCAGGGGGCACACGCCGGGGCATTGGCAGAGCATTAGAGGAAAGAGCTGTGGTCTCAGGAAGGCGTGGTCCCGGCGCGCACCCTCAGCCGCACTCTCACATCCGCCCCTTGTCACAACGCCAGGGTAATGATCGCGGCTATCGGCCTCGCTCTCAGACTCTCCAGTACATAAATCTCAGTCCCAGCCCAGGGCTCGTTGACCATGCACTGAATATTTATCTTATGATCAGAAATTCAAAAAAATGTACGACCCAACTACACTGGCAAGGATTTCAGTTTGAATGTGGAATGTGGTCAGAAATTGAAAGCTCACCCCCACTCCCACGATATGTGCTCCTCCAGATGGATCAGAACGAAAAAACACATGAAGGGAAGTCTTGCATGAATACAGGGGTGTGTGTCTTTGTAAACTATTTGTGTTTCCAATCAGATAAATCATACTTTTTTGGAAAACCTTTTGTATTTTGTAAACCATAAATGGCCCAGTTCACCTGACCCAAATGAATGATGAATATGTGAAAACGTAGGAGTTCTGCATCACATCCTGGCACCGGAGATGCCTCATCAGACCTGGAAGCATTTCACAGCCCAGTAACAATAAAAAGAACACTTTCTGCACTGTGGGGCCAATGTTTTTCCTGTGCAGCCAGTGCGGACAACTAAGCAACTGACTCAGAACACTGGCAACTGACCTGGCTCTTTATTTTCTCACAATACTTTAACCCTTTAAAATAAAATACTCCAAGATTACTGACAACTTTAGTGGAAACATAAATTTTTTAGCGATCTTCAGAACAAAATCTTGTGAATGGATATTTCTATTAGCAGCATTTTCGGTTGAAAATTCTCAGACGTCTGCAGGGTTTTCAAATTTTACCGGCTCCTAAGCAGCTAAAATATTCTGAATACATAATTGACTCTGATCAGCAGTAGTCATTAATGGTATAGGCTACAGTGCCTCTCTCTCCCTCTCTCTACCTTATCGGAGGAGAGGGTCAATGAATCATAACAGATAATCATCCTAAAATGACAAGGGGAAAAAAAGACATCAAAAGGTGGCCAGAATGACATCATCCCTCATTCATTCACTTTCCAGCGCCACCAGTGGAAGCCCAAACAATGGCTTTGTTAGGTCAACTATGAAAAATGGCACATATGAAGTGTATACCTAGGGTACTGTAAGATGCCCATGTATCCCCAGGCTAATCCAGAATCTTTTGCTACCCTGATCATAACTCAAAAAGAAATTAAACTGACCTAGGGTCAGCACTTTGGAGAGAAGTTGTCATCTGAAAAATGGGTACAGGCTGCAACCAGCCTCATCGTCAGTACATCTGTAATGTGAAGCCAATGCAGAGAATAGGCGTACTGATGGAACTGTTTTATTGCTCCAACTTGTGTGGTCTTCTCAGAACACAATGCAAATTTCCCAACACTATTGGTGAAGCACAACGACACAGGACTGCCCCACACTACCAAGCTATAACCAACTCTGTGCTGAAATTTCAGTTCCTTCTTTCGATGAAGCGGAATAGTACAGTCCTATTTACAGTGTCAGTGGTTACAGGCCTTGTGTTGTGTGTGGTGTGTCAGGTGTTGCACATGAGAACAACCCCCCCCACCCCCCGCCCCCCATCACACACACACACACACAGATTCCCTCTCAAGTACAAACCTGCTCTCTCCTCACAGTTAATGTATATATATATATATCTTCTGACACTAAATAACTGTGGCTGTGGGATTGGGTGAACTTGGCTGTTCCTGGATGATAGCTCAGGGGCAATATCTGCACAAAAAATTCCAAACAACAGGAGACTCTTTTCCTATTTATTTATTTATTCTTTTCTCTCTAGAAGGAAAATGTGGGTGCCTTTCAACAACAAAAAATGTGAGAAGCAGAGGCATCCAGCGTGCCACACATTAACAAATAAAATAGAAAATAATCTTGTTAACTTAAAAAAAAAATAATTCCACAACTTCCACATAAAAGACATGTGGGAAATCACACAGATCTGCTTGTTGTCATTATGAAACAAACAAAAAAAATCCTGTCCAGACACTGCTCGCTTGTTATGTACAGCTTGTAAAAATCCATGTTAAATGCGATTTCCCGTGCTCAGACTCACTGTAGCGAACATCAGATAGCGTGGCGAGAACAGCAGGAGTAACCGTCTGTTTCAATTTAACAGGCAGTCGGGGACTAGCCTCCCCCTGATTTGATTAAACCACAAATTCTGCACCGATGATTCTACGGTGAAACTTTAGAGGCCATTTAGACATATTTAAAATGTTGTGTAGTAGCCAACATTATTAATTGGCAGTCCAGTCCAGCCCAAGCTTCCATAAGGTTGATCAGACTGTGCGTATGTTAGCGTCACCTACAGCCACACTCCCATAACGACTTTCATGTTTCTGTCAGACCGCTGGACCTTTCCTTGGCTTGTCATCAAAACGTGCTCAAAGTGCAACCCAACCCCAACACCCGCCCCCTCAAAAAAAATGTTTTTGGTATGTTTCCATATTTATTTATTTTGTTCGTTAACCCACACATACACACACGACCAAAGCCCTCGGGGGCAAACTTTATTTATTTATTTAATTGATTATTTATTTTATTTTTATTAATGTGCGTGATTATTTATGTATTTACTTATTAATTTATATATGTATGTGTCATATTACGTCGCCGATGCTCATGCATGCTATATTTAAACGTATTTGGCAGGCGCTTGTGCAAGCCACCTGTTGGTAATCGACGTGCCATTCATGATCATGAGGATATTCCACTGACAACAATTTCACTGCAAAAACTCCACTGATATCAGTCATCGTCTCCTCAGGATGTGAGGCGCATAGCGGCATTACATAATCTTGGCTTGTTTGGGTTCATAGTTCTGACAGGTTTGGTTTAAACCGGACCTGGAGGGGGCTCGTAGGCTATCATCGGGGTGCTCGCGCGTGGGGCAGCTTGCACGAGGGTGGAGGTTAATGCGCACTTGGTGGGGGAGAAAAGATTGCAATGACAAATATGACACAGCGCTGAACCATATTTAATAGTGTTAAACAACCGCCTTTTAAAGAAGTGAAACAAAACCTTTGTGAAATAACCTGTAGGTTGCAACTCTTTCAATTGTCGCTGTAAAAATTTAAAAAAAGAAAAGGACAATGAAATATAGCTTAGGCCTACCTATTACTGAAAGTCATGGAATACAGGAAAAATAAATAGTAAAAAAAAAAAAAGTTAAGCATACATTTTTTACTTTTTAGAATTTTTTCAAAACAGTGGGGTAATGTTTTTTAGATTCAAAAAGTGAAGAGATTTACGTCTGTTCTTAGAGTGTTTACATCGTGAATAATTATCCATTTTTGTCTGCACTCTACTAGAACAAACAATTCCTTGTAGCTGCAGGCGTATTCAACTTTGTAACAGCGTGTCAATCACAGTGTGGAGAATTAATTACCCATATAGGCTATCTTATGTGACAAAAGCAAAATGCCTA
This sequence comes from Synaphobranchus kaupii, assembly GCA_029718625.1. Classification (NCBI taxonomy): domain Eukaryota; kingdom Metazoa; phylum Chordata; class Actinopteri; order Anguilliformes; family Synaphobranchidae; genus Synaphobranchus; species Synaphobranchus kaupii. The sequence goes on along the minus strand of CM056383.1, from coordinate 6,149,273 downwards.
GGCATATATCATATCCTTCCACAAAATCCAAAATCCGCCTGCACAAAAATACGTTGATTACATTAGCCTAAATCACAGTAAGCAACGACATAGCAATAATCTACGCCAATAAGAGAGTCTTTTTATTAAGGCAAAACTTTCAATCTGTTCGAATCGCTGGCGCGATCTAGTGTGGGGCGATTGAACTAGGCTACAGCGCAACTTTTTGAAAATATAGGTTGTAAAACTAAACTAAACTAACTAAAATAAATTTTCCCTTCCTTACCTTTATAAATTCAGAGCTCCACTCTGTGTTGCAGCGCCTCCAGCTTTTTCAATATAACTGTTTCGGCTTCCTCCACTCCCCCTTTTCACTGCGAACTGGGATCGTATTTCTTTTTCCTAGCGAATTGTAGCGTCCGTCAAAGTCTCGTCCCTAGTGTGTTCAGATCCGCTGATATTACTAAGTATTGGCAGGGGACGCTGCCAGTGACACTATCACCCCCGAGATTAGATAGCCTATGGGGCAATCCTCTTAGCCTAGACGGTGTTTTTACAGCAAGCAGGAAACCACCACTGTTAACATTTACTGAAATACATTTTCTTGCTGCATATTATTCCTGCTTGCCTTGATACCTTAGTCTATATGTCTACTAGCATACCACAAAATATAGCTTCCCAAGACAATTCGGCTATTCTACAACCCCGGTTAGGCTAGGCTATCTGCTTGTTCCTTAGTTTATAAAGTGATGTGTATATAATGTTTTGTAAACTTTAGTCAGGTTATTATAGTTAGCAGGACAAATCTATTTTTATACAGTCTATGGGACAAACACATTCGTTTCACTCGCCCATAGGGCGCACTGTGAGCGCGTGCAGTCAGAAAACAGATGTGAATCGAATTCAAGCTGCGGGACAGGGTGATGTCACTGCACCCTTCATGCGCTTTCAACTTGAGCTATAGGCTACACACGAGACGAGACAAGCGGTTCTCTTCGTGCGACCGCAAGACAGGAGGGTATCATTTATAATGTCAGGGAAAAACATCAAGAGATAAAATATGCGGATACGAAAACCATGTAGCCTATCACTTTCAGAATTAAGAAATTGAACTCTCTCTCTCTCTCTCTCTCTCTCTCGCTCTCTCTCTCTCTCAAATAAAAAGGACTTTCCATCCCCCTGCCGCTCTAGAAGGGAAACTTGATAAAATTCCAGAAGCCATCGGTTAGACCAAGATGACACAGTTGTCTTAGTCCTTAGTCGTCGTGTTAAAAGGTTTGAGCAAAGGAAGTCGTTAACGCTTGGTCGTTCAAGCTATCAATTAGCGGTGACAAACTCATTGCTATTACGGAACGCTGAGAAACAGATCTAGTATTAGTATCAAGATAATCACAATAACAATGTTGAAGAGGAAATGAGACATGATGGAACGGAGACGGAGGCTTGTCATTTTTGTTGTAGCCAGTGTGTCCTGGGTGTAGCTAATTGCGGCTGTTCCAGAGTGTTCCGGCAGCCCCTTTTCTGAAGGAGAAGGGAAATAAACTATATTTCCAATCAGGAAATTCCACAGCAAGGGAAGAAAAAGTTTATGACCCAGCAGTACTCCGCAGCGCTCGCTCTCTCTCTCTCTCTCTCTCTCTCTCTCTCTCTCTCTCTCTCTCTCTCTCTCTCTCTCTCTCTCTCTCTCTCTCTCTCTCTGATCTCTTTCACATAGCATATACCATCTGTCTCATCACTACCAACCTAACACACTGGACACCACCAGCATACAGGTGGTTGAGCCCTTTTTTTAAAAATATTTTGTGTGTCCTTTAACAGCACTAAAAAGCATTTTTAATCCCATATTTGAACTAAATGTACATCAGGCTATTTTTTTAACATGGGCTAGATCATCAAAAAATGATGGGGATTGCTGGTTTTGAAAGTTTTAAGGATCGTCATTAAAAACATATATGAATATGTAGGGTCAGGGTAAGGATCAGGATTAGATTGGGGATGGGCGGGGGGGGGGGGGGGGGGGTATGGGGGAGGCAACTCAGACACCTGACCTCATGTGTTCCACCGGATGTGGTGGGGCTCTGGCTGCCCTTTCAGGATCCAGAACATCAGCCTGGGGAGTGGACAAGAATTTCCTTCCTTCCCCAGGGCAAAACCTGACTCCCCTCCCACGGACCCTGAGATCATGACGCAACACCGGCCCTATTCGCAGTCTCTAAGGCAGCCTGCGCATTCAGCCTTGGATCTGTCCGTCAAAGGGAAGCCTGCCCTTGGCACATATCGTCTTTCTGACTGGAGGGCGGGCCGGAATCTGCCACTGAGGTCTTTGCTGACACTTAGCATCTCTTTACATCTCACAGAGGAACGCAAACACGGTGTAAAAGCAGAGTATGGCAACCGCAACTGTAAAATGAAACGGAAAGTCACTCCAGCATTTCTGTGAAGCCGAATTTCTGTGTTTACAAAAACTATTAAAATAAAGCATCTGTCATAAAAGCCTTTTTTGCCATATATTACAGAACAGTGGAAAATCGGAGCCACTGAATCAGGAAAGCCCAGGCCTGGATGGGCACATGTGGGGAAAAGTCCAAAGGGCCTGAAATCTATTAACTGTGATGATTATTTTTAATCACATTGGAGAGGAATTTCAGTCTTAGGAAATACATCACAGAGTCTGCCCCCCTCATACCCACCCACCCCTGAAAAATGTGGCCGGACAAAGTTGAGTGTCTGTGGTGTCTATAAAAAAAATAAATAGTGCTTGGAGGCTCTGGAGGACAGTCAAAGAAAAAAAAAGAAAATATTTGACAGAGGAGAAGTTATGTTTTTCATCCCAGTGAAGCTCCCCATGTTGAATGCCATATAATAACATAAGCGGCTTCTTAAAATGGGCACAGATTCCTGCCTTTTTAATTTTTTTACAATGTGAACTCAGCATAAAGTGCAATTTTGAATCTTTATTTTTTTTTAAAACTAGTGATTATATTACAAGCAACGCTGTCCTTGTGTTGCCACCCTTTGTTCATTTACAATGTAACCCAGGTCAACCCCCCACCCCTTTTAGGGAGGGGAAATCACCTCATTAAATTAATATGGAGGCAGCAGAATACCAAGAGCTTTGCCAGATAACCCCGCCAGGTCAGAAGTTACCGTTATGAGTGCATGCTCGCAAGAAAGAACTGTATCATTAACATGTTCCTCTCTCTAGCTCCGCTCGTTGGTCAAAAGTATTAGCTTAGATTAACTTGAATATTTGAAAATGCTAAAGGTTAATCAGGCTTATGGTGTTCAGTGAATTCAAGAAAGCAGCGTCATTTAGAACCTTCTGACACATAAATCAATTTTAATCTGAGGAGAGCTATTGTTCACTGAAAAATAGGGGTAGAGGGTTGCATTAGTCCCTTTTAATTTCCACTGTAACTTAAGTTCAATTGGCTAAATAGCTGGTATAAAATCCAGAGACAGGTAGCTACAGGTCTTCGGGAACATGGTTCTCCAGGAACACAGGGGAAAGAGGTTGGGGGAGACCCTAAACACCGGGCTGTATGATTGAATTCCCATCTCAGATTCTCTCTCCCTCTGTTTTCTGACCGTGGGGAAACAGTCTGTTTTTGTGCTTAAAGTCTCTGGGCAGCTTTGCGGTGAGGGTGTGTCGGCCGAGAAAGGTCTGCTTACTCCATCTGTCTGCCTCCGCGGCCTTTTCCAAAGCAATTATAATTCCTGAGACATGACGAAACAGCACAGGAATATACACTTGACTCTTGCAAATCCCTTAAAGGTGCAAGATTATTAATGGTCTATATTGAAATTCTATTTTTAACATTGGCAAACTGTATATTGATGGGAAAGAATATATTGTATATGGGCCATTCTACAAAAGTCATGCAAATTGCTGTCCCTCTCTGATAAAAGTAAGAAATTGACCAATAAAATCTTTCAATGCTATATAATTAATTAGATCATGTTATGTTTTAATATAATCCAAGATATAAATTGCAGTAATGATAGTTACATTTATCCAAAATCAACACTTATACTCTTGGGAGTATAAATTCCTATTGGGAGATGGCTGTCCCCACTACCAACCCTTAAACTGGTGCATTAAAAAATAATACCCAAAATATTTTTGCCAATTATTTGACTTGTCTCATTCAATAAAGCATGTGAATTTTTATCAAATATAAGTTAAAATAATGCAATCTATTTTGTAATAAATTTTATAATTCAAAAAACCTATTGAAAAAATGCTGTCCCCGGTTTTTACGTCACAACCGAAACGTACACTGTTTGAGTCTGTGCAGTGAACCTGCTTGTAGCCACACACCCCTTTTTTTAACCAGGAAATTAGACAGCCTTCATATGAATCAAGGCCACATGGTGAGTAGCTAGGTTTTAGTGTTTTGATATAATTGTCCTTCAAAGTATGAAAATTAGTCTGTGGTTTTTAGAGACGTCACACCCAAACACCCAAGTTTTCATATTAGAGAAAAAAAGTTGATTTCATAACTGTAGATTTGATTAAAAGGAAGGTGCATCTGCACAGAGAAGTGGTTGCTAACCATGTGCTTGCTAAATCTTTTGTTTTGTGGCCGAAATGAGCCAAAATTGTCACAACCGAAACAGTCACTACCGAAACAAATGGTATTGTTTTGACAGGCCTGTTTCGGTTGGTGACACTTGTCCATAAATTCTTATTAAAGACAATAAATAGTGAGACAATCAATGCACATGTACAAACCTCAATTCCAAAAAAGTTGGGACAGTGTATAAAATGTAAATAAAAACAGAAAGCAATGATTTGCGAGTCCTTTTTGTATTCAATTGAAAACAGTACAAAGACAAGATATTTCATGTTTTAACTAATCAACTTTATTCTACATTTCATTCTTTATTCAGCTCATTCTACATTTGATGCCTACAACACCTCCCAAAGAATTTGGGACAGGGGCATGTTTACCATTTTGTTACATCACCTGTCCTTTTAACAACACTCAGTAATCTTTTGGGAACTACAACACTAATTGTTGTAGTTTTGAAAGCAGAATTGTTTCCCATTCTTGCTTAATATGAGACTTCAGCTGCTCACCAGTCTGGGGTCTCCATTGTCATATTTTGGGCTTCATAATGCGCCACACATTTTCAATGGGAGACAGGTCTGGACTGCAGGCAGGCCAGTCTAGCATCCACACTCTCTGACGACGAAGCCATGCTGTTGTAACACGTGCAGAATGTGGCTTGGCATTGTCTTGCTGAAATAAGCAGGGATGTCCCTGAAAAAGCGATTGTCTAGATCGCAGCAAATGTTGCTCCAAAATGCATATGTACCCTTCAGCGTTAATGGTGCTTTCACAGATGTGCAAGTTACCCATGCCATGGGCACTAATACACCCCCATACCATGACAGACGCTGGCTTTTGAACCTTGTGTTGGTAACAATCGAGATGGTCCTTTTCCTCTTTGGCCGGGAGAACACGACGTCCATTATTTCCAAAAACAATTTGAAAGGTGGACTCGTCAGACCACAGCACACGTTTCCACTTTGCGTCAGTCCATCTCAGATGAGCCCAGAGAAGTCGGCGGCGTTTCTGGATGTTGTTGGCTTATGGCTTACGCTTTGGGTAGTAGAATCTTAACTTGCATTTGTAGATGCAGCGAAAAATTGTGTTTACTGACAATGGTTTTCTGAAGTATTCCCGAGCCCATGTGGTTATATTCATTACAGAAGCTTGCCATTTTTAATGTAGTGCTGTCTGAAGGATCGAAGGTCACGGGCATTCAATATTGGTTTACGGCCTTGATGGTTTTCTCCAGATTCTCTGAATCTTTTATTAATATTATGGACTGTAGATGGTGAAATCCCTAAATTCCTTGCAATCGTGTGTTGAGAAACATTGTTCTTAAACTGTTGGACTATTCGCTCATGCAGTTTTTCACAAAGTGGCGAACCCATCCTTGCTCGTAAATGCCAGAGCCTTCGTGGATGCTCCTTTTATACCCAGTCATGATAGCATGACCTGTCACCTATTCACCTATTTACCAGTGGAATGTTCCAAACCGGTGTTTTTTGAACATTCCACAACCTTCCCAGTCTTTTTTCGGAATTAGTGTATATTTACAAAAAATCAATGAAGTTGCTAAGGTAAAACATTAAATATCTTTTAAATATCGTTTTCATTTAAATATATAGACAAGAGAATTTACAAATCACTGCTTTCTGCTTTTATTTGCATTTTACGTACTGTCCGAACTTTGGAATTCAGGTTTCAGTAAGAGATGTCACAACCGCAACAATGTGGTCACAACCGAAACACCTGGGGCTCTATCTTGGCGATCTTGGCGCTTGGTCTAAGCGCATGGCGTAAAGTCCATTTTGGGCGTGTCCAAGTCCACTTTTGCTATTTTAACGGCGTGTTTTTTTGGCGCTAAGCACGGCGCAAGGTGCAACTGGGCTGAACCTAGTCGCTTCATTAATTATAGGTGTGTCTTGGGCGTGACATGCAATAAACCAATCAAAATGTCATATCCCATTCCCTTTAAAAGCCTGCTTTTCCACCTTGGCGGATTGCTTGATGGCGAAACAGACATGCTCGTGCATGTTTAGTGTGATCAAGGAATAGGCTAAATGGAGTATGATCAATATTATTCGGACTAACCATTAGCCTATGAGTTCCCGGTAATTCCAGACAGGGCTGTTATTTTACAAAATATATGCGGTTAAATTTCGTTAAAAGGACCTGCAACAGCTGAGAATAAGCTATCAATGGCTTCAGTCTCACCTTAGAAAACGTCAAATTAGCCTGCTTGTTCAGCAAATTTCGTTTGATTATGCAATGAAAGTGTCAAACATCAATTCCAAGAGGCTGTTCTCATGGAGTTCTCGAAGTTCAAGCTTCATCCAAAGTTCATTAGGCTACCTGCATAGTAGGCTAATATTGATTAATAACATACATACCGTTATTTTGCCTTAATGATGACACTAAATAGCCTACAATAAAGCTGTCAGGTTCGCAACCCATATGTTCACGCATATTTCCCCTTGTTTAATAATGTCCTGTTTATGGAAATGTGACCAACCTGTTGTACTCGTAGCGTAATCCTTTAAAACAATCCACTTTCCCAGGAAGCCCGTGAAACGTGCGACTTAAAGCAGGGGAAACAGAGAACATGCAGCGCACGTGCAGAGAATGGCATTAAAATTCATTGTGAATTAATTGTGTAACGTGCTGCAAATTTGTATTAGTTTCTAATTAGACGCTTAGTTCTCTTTAAAATAGTTTTGTTCAGTTATGGAATAACGGGTGAAATCAGCTGGGTTTTAAACGGTGAGAGTATGGAAACCTGGTCACTGTAATTTAAAAAATATGAAGGACGAAGAATAGCTAAGGTTACAATTTAGTTAACATGGTGACATCTCCGTTTAACCATAGGCTATCGAAAAAAAACGTATGCACAGCGAATCCGCTGTAGCCTATAGGCTATTTGAAAAACAATAAATGCAATATTCACTGGACAAGGTTTTGAACTTTTTTCAGTCACAAACCATTCTATTTACTTACAGGCTATTATTATATTATCTATAGATAAACAGAGCTGTATTGTAATGACATCTGAAGCGCATTTTCAGAACTTATATGTCCGTCTATTGCCGTGCGCGAGTTTTCCATTGAATGACAATTCACGCATTAGGTGTAAATGACAATTCGCGCATTAGCCTTGATATAGGTGTTATCAGCTGCTTTTTAATGGATAGCCATTGTCCCGTACCATCGCACATCGCCTGGATGTTGATGGAGTGGGCTGAAAGCAATTTAATGTGCATGGCATTCTCCTTCGCTGAGGGAAAGGTAGGCTATGGACCCTTTTATTATTATGTATTTTTTGATATAGGCTACACAATAATACTATTTCACATTGTAATCTTGATATTTTAATCATGCCTGTGCGCGCCCCTGTGTGTAACAGACAGGAGGGTACGCGCATTGTGCACACGCCTTTGTAGACGCACTTATATGCGCCGTTAAAATAACATGTATACAACTGCGACATGACTTTAGACCAGGTTAGTGGTGGTTCTAGCGCAAGCGCTTTCTGCTGGCTCAAGATAGCAATACGCCAAAAAAAATCCTGGCCACTCCTCATCTTAAGACCAACACGCCCAAACGGCGCAAGAGTACATGCTAGTTGAACGGCGTGAGCATTAGGCGTTATTATGAACCTACCGCCGGGTGTAAGATAGCAAAGACACTTGCGTTTGGGTTAGCGCCGCTTTGCGCCGGGTGTAAGATAGGGCCCCTGCTGTTTTGTTAAAATTTTGAATAATATGAATAATCAATCAAATATCCAAGATATTGTGCTGGGGAGGGTATATATAATCTCATAAATAAGGATCTATCAGATTCATGTGATCAAATCTGTACGGAGTTTTCACTAAATTTAATTAATCCAATGTTTTATTTAATTTAAAAATTCAGGGTAATTGATTCAAATTCAACAGCAGTCAAGATTTTTTTTTTAAATGTCATTTTCAAAGGGGTGAATTAAACTTATCAATTGGGTATGTAATTTTATTTCAAAAGCAGGTTTTACACCATGTTTCGGTTGTGACATATTTAGGAGCAGTCATTAAATTCATCCTTATTCTGAAAAAATTACATGTGATTGCACTGTACATCAAGTATATTTATGTATCTCAGATAAAGTGTAACACATATATTATAAAATAATTTTGCAAAAAGAATACAAATTTACACTTTTCTCCAACCCTCAATTTGCACGATGGCCCATATCTCAATGGCCCATATCTCCAGTGTGTCAGAAAGGGACATTAGCTAGAGAGTGAAGGTAAGTGAAGATATACTCACTGGTTTTTCGATTGGTCTGGGTTGTACCAGAGATAACTGCTGGCTTCACCATGGCGACCCTGCTGTCCTGCCCCTCCCCCCTCACCCTGTCCTTCCATGGGGGGTCGGAACGCAGTGCCGGGGGGCCATGCCGTCCCTGCAGGCTTTGGGAGCGCCCAAGGGTGGGGGGTCCGACTCCACCCATTCCATACCTGACCAGCTGGTGTCCCTCCTCCATCTCGGACCCAAAACCACGACCAAAACTAAAACCAGTGCTGCCCTTGCTCAGTCCTGCCTTCGTCTGCGTCTATCCACGTTCTATATGTGTCTGCGGAGAGCTGTGTGTTTGAGGAGCAATCTGCCGTGGCTGAACTGTATCCCTCCAGATGTGAAAGAGAGTAGATCGGTTCTATAGAGCACGTCTGTGTCAGTCCTCAGCTCCGCATGGCGTTTTCCCTCCGGAAGAGCCCGGCGCAGATCTGCTCAGCGCGTATCTGGGGTCTGCACTCAGACTTCAGCACCCAGAATATTTAATCAGTAGACCCCATACAGCGACCCAACCGATGCCTCTGGAGCGCACTCTAACTTTATTCTGCGATTTTCTTTTTTTTTTTAAGAGTCCAACGGGACCTCCCAGAAGATTTCCCCCAACAAAGCTCACTGGACAGATTCCCACGGCAGGCTGCCAGACGTATTGCTCAATGGCGGCGCTCTCCCTTGTAGCTTCAGTAATGCAGGACCCCCATCCGCTCACGAGCTATCATATTTGTGCTAAAGCACCCCTGGCCCGCTCAACTGCACATATTTCTCTTCCTCTCCTCGACAGAGAATTCCCGCTCCTCTGAGTATCCCTGTTCCTCTGAGTGACTGGAGGGCCGGATTATCTTTCCCCACTAAGTGCAGCTCGGCCGTAGATTCTTCAGAAGTGTCCTGAAATTTCACAGTTCTTTTTTTTTTTCGGAGCGGGACAGTGTTCCTCCCAGTGAGAGAGCGTGCTCTGTGCTCCGCGTGCTTTTAGGAGGTCACTCCAAAGAATGTCATATTGTTTATTTCTGTTTCCAGGAGCTTGAAGCTTAAGTGTGCGATTCCGAGGGCTTCAGTAGCCATTTTGTGCCAAAGTCAAAATAAAGAACATTGCCTTTAAATTTGGTTGCTCGCTTTGTTTGTGTTCATGTGTGCAGAAAGCTCACTCGCTGTAGTGCCTCAGATGAAGATAATGATGAATAATACCTCTTAGAGTTGATTTTTAAAAGTTTGACATTATGCAGGAGTGCTGAACCAAATTCCTTTTTTAATGCTGACAGCTTTAAACGTTTTCTCGTATTCTTTTAAATGTCCATTTTGTCTCAGTGCTTTAAAGGAATAGTCTGAAAGGGTTGTTGGAGCAGTGTTGTGAAGCTCAATCTTCTGGATATGCGTGGAGCTTTATTTTGGCATGTAAATTTGATGGGTATAAAAGTGGGTGGTGAGGAGGCGAGTCCCGTGTAGAATGCCCTCTCTGACAAGGTTCCTTCACCTACACCACAGACACCTGGCAGACAAGGAAAGACACAGAGAGGTTAGTGATGGCATTACTTTTTGTCCTGTGGATAAACACAAATGCTTCCAAGGAAACTGTAGTGCTGTAATCCTTTTCCAACTGTCAGATTGCAATTTAATGAACGTATGATCAAGGCTGTTGGATAATTCTGACACAGACTTGCCCTGCTTGGGGTTTAGAATCCAACAAGACCTATCTCTGAGACTGACTGCATTTACTATGCCTGACTGTAATGAAAGAACCCCACATACAGATTCACCAGCGCAATGTTGAAGCACATACTTTGTGTTGCGGTAGCTGTGACTTTAATTCATCTTATAATCTCTTTAATTGACTCTTCTTTTGAGTGCAAAAGCCCAGTTCTCCTGCTACATACATGCACAGGGCAGGAATACCCCACTCCTATGCCCCTGTTTGAACAACAAGATAGGCTTCTGTAGCCCCACCCGGGAGAGGAAGTGTGGCTATGCACCAGAGTTTTTTTGTTTTTTTTTGCACCAGAGTTACCTTGATAAACTCAGATACCTCCTTAAATGGGAGGGAAGGAGGCGGGGCTTAGCAATTGAATCAGTTGGATAAACTTGGGCACCTCCATAAAGGGCTTAGTGTCAAATTGAGCTGGATAAACTCAGCTAAGTCCTTAAAGGGGTGGGGAGGTGGCTTTAAGAGGGAGGTCAGTGAGGTCAATAGGCTTTAAATGGTAGAAATGGGGTTAAACAGCCAACTTCAATGACCAAAGGGCAATTTCAGCCATACCATAAATGCATCAAGGGAGATAACAATATTGTATCGCAATGTAAAATTCACTCCCTCCATGGCTGCTAGGAATTTTGTGAAATAAAGTTGGGAGAAGATAATACAACAAAGATCACATTTCTGAATACATAATTTATGGTTTGATTATAGAAAAGTGGCCTGACTTCATTATTATAAAACGAGCCTCAAACCATCACTCTGCTGCCAGATATGCAGTAGATATGGATGGATCACTTTAAGGGTTGTTTCTCCTGACAAATTTTCCTATTGAACTCTATGGAAAAATAAGTCAGGAGAAGAAACCCTTCAAGTTATCCATCCATATCTACTGTATTTCTGGCAGCAGAGTGATGGTTTAAGGCTTGTTTGATACGTCAGACCCTTGATGAGAGAGCCATTTAGCCAACCATGTGTTCCACACTGTTCCAGTGTAATTTAAAGCTAAATCTAGTCCCACCCCCCAATTCCCATAGAGATCCATTCAAATGCAGAGGTTATAGTATCGCTTCTAAGAGTACCTGGAAATAAGATATCAGGAGTCTTTTGATATCCTTTTATATAGAGTCATGATGGCATCACCTGTTTACCTGTGGAATACCTGTTTACCACAGAAGTTGTTTGAGAGAATGGCAAGAATGTGCAAGGCCATTATCAAGGCAAAGGGTGGCTACTTTGAAGAATCTAAAATATATGACTTTTTTTATTTGTTTAACACTTTTTTGCATAATTTAATTTGTGTTATCTCATAGTTTTGATGTCTTTACTATTCCAAAATGTGGAAAACAGTAAAAATAACGGAAAAAAAACCTATGAGTAGGTGTGTCCAAACTTTTGACTGGTACTGTATATATATATATATATATATAGAGCAATACAAATTGATTGCAAAATACTAAGCTTCTCTTCTTAGTCCCTTCTCTAGGACAATATCCACACACACACACACACACACACACACACACACACACACACACACACACTCAGAGGTACTAGGTATTCACTGGAGAAACTCAGGGCAAGTAGCTTGCTAATAGTCGACATAAGCAACGTCCCACTAGTAATTCATACTTAAAATCTTCTGATTACAGGGCCAGTTAGCCAAATGTTAGCTACACACACACACACACACACACACACACACACACACACACACACACACACACACACACACACAGGCATTCTTCTTGTATTTGCCACAGCACAGTTACTCATTCGTGGAGTCTGGAAGCCTGGTCTTGCTAATGTGCAAAGTGATTAGCAAAGTGGATTTATTGCAATGAGATGCTGTTAAGCCGTAATATGGAAGAGTAATATGGAAGAAATTCTGAATGAGAATCCTCTCAAAGTAAAAAAAGAGCAGAGCTGGGGTCAATTACATTTCAGTTCAGTCAAGTCAGGAAATGTATTTATATTCTATTCAACAATCGAAAAGTCCTCAATACACATTACGTGCATTTTCAAATTTATGAAGTTAATGAATTTCATGATTTGCCATCTGGGGGTGTAAATGAAATTTGGAGGATTAACCCAAGTGCAAGACATTTCTCTGTCTTTACTACTATATGGTTGGCACAGAATTGTATATGTGGACTGCTGTCTCTTAGCTACTGCAATAAACCTCACAGAAGCAACAGAGTGGCTTTATTAATTTGTATTGAGACTAGAACAGAGACCATCAGCAGCCCAAATTGGATGGTTTTGTGGCAGAATTTGTCCATACTTCCTGAAATCTGTGTCCTTAGTACTGGCAGTGTGTCAATTTGAATACACAAGATGAAGCTTCACTTCTCAATATGTTATATATTTATCTTGAGGTTATAATGTGCCCTTCTACATGACAAATGGTTTATTCACAGGAAATTCCTTTCTGATTTATTTAATTTTCTTGGCACCATTTTCTATTACAGGAAGTTTAGCAAACTGAGAAGGTTGGCCTTGATTTTTTTTTAAAAGGAGGATAAAGTCTTAATTACCTTAATTTACTTATACAGTGGAGGGAGTGATAAAACATTTCTTATCTCCTAAAAATGAAACATGGCGGCCTCCACGTAAAGAGACTCCGTAAAGAGATTTCCAGTGACATGGTCATAATCACATTAAAGCACCATAACCTACAGTACTGTACGGTCCAGAGTAGTTCAGCAGTGAGGTCCAGCTTTGGGACACACTTAATGAAAGGGAACGTATTTTCCATGACTGCTGCCCACATAAAATCTAGCCAAACGCATGTTCACAACACGAATACAAATGTTTTTAATATGGTTGAAGACAACTATGTGTAAACTGCAAATAATGAAGTGCACGCCATTTGTGCAGTGAATTCTGTTACTGGACACACGAAAGCCAAGGTTCTGCAAAAACTGTCATGGTTGCCATAGAGACTTTCCACTTCCTGTTGGGTTCTATTCAAGTCTGCTAAATGAATGTAATGTAATGTAATGTTAGCCACAGTCTGCACCTGTCCCTTTAATCTTTACCTTTACCTGCTGTTCATATGACTGCTACCTGTGCTCTGCTGCCCTGTAGTGTGTACCTACAGTACCACACCTACAGTCTGTCTCATTACGCCAGAGAGGGGCAGGGCAAGCCTAGGAGGGGGCAGACATGCCTCTACCTGCCGAATACCAAAAGATCAAAGCAATGGACAGGAATACTCCAAAACCAATGCTCTGCTAATGCTACTACAACATTCCAACAAAATTACTACAATGTTTATACCACTCACATATGGCATTTGTACATGCATCTACAGGAGTGGTTCCCAACCCTGTTCCTGGAGATCTTCCGTCCTGTAGGTTTTCACACCATCCCTAACAAAGCAAACATCAGCTAGAGATCTCGTTCAGCTGCTTATTAGTAGAACCAGGTGTGACAAATTAGGTTTGAAATGTAAATCTAGAGGACGGTAGATCTCCAGGAACTTGGTTGGGGACCACTTGATATACAACAATCCCACAATACCCCTAAAAAAAACTCTTAGATTTCCACAAAATGTGGAACGCCGCTTCAATCCTTCTACACCAACAATGCTACAACAACGTATTCCTGATACGGTCCAACAATGTCCCTTCAGTCCTGAAACGGTCTGGAGACACTCGTACATTTCCACAGCAGTCTGGCTCCAGGTGAGTCACTCATGCCCTGGCACCACAGATGAGCTCCTCCACGGCAGATTTCACATGCGGGCGGGAAAACCAGAGCAGAAACAAACCCCTTCACTGAGAAAGAAAAACAGCTGCATTGTGTGGACAAGCTGTCAGGTGAAAGCTCTCTCTCTCTCTATGCCTAAAAGTGTGACTTCTATCAATTCATCTCAGCATTCCTCCGCCCACCCTCCCCAACCCCAGACCAGAGGAGACTCTCTTATACTAACACAGGGGACAGAGTAAACAGGAGGCGTTATTCAGCCAGCATCTAGCAAGTTCTGTGGGAGGATTTGAACAAAATTCACCCTGAATCCCCGAGGCCCTCCTCTGCGTTTGAGCCGCTTCTAGTAGCCGCTTCTAGTTCCCACTGGAACAGGGTTTCTCCCTCCTTGGGTTTGGCGACAACAAAATGTGTCTCCGTGGTTACGCAGCGCTGAAGGTGTGCCGTGAGAATGTGAATGTCAACAAGGGGAAAGTGTTTTGGGGGGTGGAGCCAGCTCAAAGTGTCCCGGAGGGCTTCAGGTAAGACCTCCCAGGTGCTAAGGTTTGGAGAGGCATCACACAGATACCTGGCTTCTTTTTTAAAGCCTGTGCACTGTCCCGGTTTTGACCCCGATCTTCCTGAAGAAAATACTGGTGTTAAAGGCTGGGCTCACTTCCCCTCTAATCATCACAATGTTTGACAGCCAAGCTTTTTTTCTTTAATGTAGATCAAACATTTGCAGATCACAGCCTTACCCATTATCTTTGAAATCATCTTTGACATGATGGTACCCCCGGGTAGGGCTGGTGTAGACAGAATTCCCATGAGTCTGTGCTCCAGGGCAGAGCACAGGAAATAGAAATACAATATCGCTCTCTATGCTGTACAGTATTAGGCTATTACTGAGTTACTGCAATGCTTTAGATATGTCTCTGTGATGTTTTAAAACATTACTGTCATGTTGTAATATTACCGTGTTGTCAGAAAAATGTCATAATATTAGTATTGCTGTGATGTTGTAAATATTTTAAAAATTCAGTTTATCTCCAAATTCATCAGCATTTAATCTGTACTATACACACATGCACACAAACACAGACACACACCCATGTGCACGCACACAGACATACACACATGTGCATGCACGCACACACACAGAAACACACACAGACACATGCACACACACAGACACAAACACGCACGCACGCACACACACACACACACACACACACACACTAGCTGCAGCAGTCAGTTTGGGGCTCTGATGAACGTGCGGTTATGTGGGTCTATGGGTAGGCAGGACCGTGTCTTTCAGATGACTCCGTTCAGGTCTGATATCCATTACCCGCTTGGCATGTGCAGGCCGTCGAGAAAGGAAAAGAGAAAAAAGACACTAACGGTTTTTAAAAGGCAGGGCCCGCTCGGGCTGAGACAAAGCCCCATTCACGACCTACGGCCGCTTCCACTCCAAACTTAACATTCTTGGTGCTTAATTCTTAGCAGGCCATGGATAGCGAGCGTGCTCCGGCTTGCACAGGGCGATGACAGACAGGCCATCACGGGTTCAGATCAGCCTCATAAATGATATTTTCTTGTCCACTCAGGAAGCACAAATCACAGGCTATAAGTGATTAAAGGAAAGGACAGAGATTAAAACCTGTGTGAGGGTTGAAGCTCCAGGTCTCTGTGACTGTGCTGCGGGTTGAGAACCTTCAGGTGGAGGGCGAACTTGTAACTGCAAATATTGTTGCGCCACAGAGTACCTGCAAATGCTCCATCTCTCAAGAGTGACTGCTGCACTCTAACCAATTGATGTTAGGGGATCAATGCACCCCCTTTAATCCCTTACAGATTCCCTTCCTAAGCAATGTATGCTTTTGCTGAACAAATAATTATTTATATAATAATATGAATTACGTTAAAAATGGGTGCATATTCTCCAGAAGTTATGCCAGAATTAATGAACACTAACAAACCAACTGTCTGCCATAGTTAAAACCATCTAAAACTGTCCCATTTCATATTCTATTTATTTGCATTCGCGTGCACACTCACATACGACTGCATGTGTTTCGCAGCAAATGCTCCAGGCCTTGGCGGCGTGTTCCTGCCCTGTTTGTAAGAGTAATGACTAATGTATAAGCCATTACTGACCTGCCTGGCCCCTGCATCGGATATGCCCCTCTACTGTTTCACCCCAGTGTTCTGTTACAAAAGCAATAAAGAACCCCAGCCGGTCACGGTCAGATGGTCGTTGACTGATCCGGTGGTCAGGCGCGCGTGCGAGCGTGAACGTGACCCAGACTTTTACTGCAGCCTCAGCCGCGGGAAACATCAACTTCATCACTTCGCGCAGGCCGTTATCGTTTTGCCCTCTTTTTTTCGGTTTCAAATTTTACTTTCTCCAAAAACTTAAAAGGAAAAAGATCAAAATGAGGTTCATTCACTTTCACAATGTAAAAGACAAACGCACACACACACATACACGCACACACACCAAGTTACGACCAGCGTGTAGGGCCATCACAGTCTCCCTAAAAAATCATCTCCCATTTCCTCCCGCTTTATCCGCATGTTTGTGTAGCGTCTGGCGGGAAGGGGCTATTAATTTGTCACTCCTTTTCTTGTGGGGGCTCCTGTGTTTGCTTCTCGAGACAGCGGCTGTCAGAAACCGTGCAGCCTGTTTGCACGGAGGCCTCTTGGCCTCAGATCTGGAACAAGTTAGGGCCAATCGCACAGCGCCAGAGTGCGTCCGCTTCACTTTGACGTGAGAGCGCTGTGATCCAGTCCGCACGAAAGGGGTATAGGGGGAGAGAGAGATCAGCTTTACCCTGTTCCCATGGGATGCATGCACACAGACACACACACACACACACACACACACACACACACACACAGAAACACACACACACACACACACACACACACACACACAGAAACACATGGCCAAAGCCCTTGGGTGCAACTACTGTTCTCCCTGTCTACGTGCACAAAAAAGTGGAATGCCCCCATGAATCATGTTTGAAAATTGCCCAAATGCTCAAGTTGCACACATCAGAAAGTAGCAGAGAAATGTGTCTCTGGTGAACTGGAGCTGCCTCTAGTCTCCCACAACATGCAGCTTGTTCTCCGGCTTGTGGTCTATGCACCCTCTGTTCCTATAACGCCACACACTTTACTGCACTCCAGCACAGCGCCCCTCTAAAGCCAGTTACCTCACCTATGCCTACGCGTGTGCGCAATCCGGCTCCAGGACAAATATCCCGCTGCGTCTCCGAGCTCCGTTCCCAGGAGCAGCCGTTCACAGGAACAAAGGTAAAGGTGTGGCTTACCTGCACTTTGGAGTGCTGCCGTCCGCGGTGCCGAGTGCAATGGAACAGGGCTCAAATGCTTCTTTTCTACTGTGTCTCTGCAACTCTCTCTCTCTCTCTCTCTCTTTCTCTGCACCTCTATGCCTTTCTTTGCCTCTCTCTCTCTCTCTCTCTCTCTCTCTCTCTCTCTCTTTCTCTGCACCTCTATGCCTTTCTTTGCCTCTCTCTCTCTCTCTCTCTCTCTCTCTCCTCTCTCTCTCTCTCTCTCTCTCTCTCTCTCTCTCTCGTCTCTCTCTCTCTTCTCTCTCTCTCTCTCTCTCTCTCTCTCTCTCTCTCTCTCTCTCTCTCTCTCTCTCTCTCTCTCTCTCTCTCTCTCTCCAGACAGGGGAAAAGGGGTGTGGATCAGCAGCAGCACTTGGAACAGAGAGACCCTTTGTCTGGTTTCCTCAGGCACACTGAAGGCATTATGTCCTTATAGATTTTCATATTTAAGGCATGGCTGTTTGATCCACACCCCCCCCCCCCCCCCCCCCCCCCGTCCCAGGGTCATCCATCTTCTCACCATCTGGGATGAAAAACAGACGTAAACCAGAAGAACTCAAATAAAGGAAAGGTTTACTAAAGTGGGGAACACAAGCTTTTTTTTATTTTTTACTGTTCTTGAGTTCTGAGTTATGAGTAATTACTTATAAATATAGTCAGAGAGCACATCCTCTGGAGGTTGGGAAATAGGAGCTTGAAACATAGTTCTGTATAAAGTGATGTACAGTACAAATGTCTTTTGCAGAGGTAGTCTGGGTGGATTATAATTCATTGCTACTAATATACGTATAATCATATAAGTTATACATACAGACATTATTGGTATTGTTATTACAGTGTGTGTGCCGCGTGTGTGCGTGTGGGTGGTTTTCTGGGGGATTCCTCTGGTCTGCTGTGAAGCAGTTGGCTGTAAACTGAGAAGCAGATTGGTGGTGTGATGAACTGTCTGCATTTAAACTTGTGGAATTTGGACAGTTTGGTGGAGCCCTCATCATCTGTGGTGATGGGATCAGGGTGTTTGAACCAAAGCATCAGTGTGTCTAAGTGTGTATCAAGTGTTGTGTGTGTGTGTGTGTGTGTGTGTGTGTGTTTGCGTCCGTGTATGTGTGTGTTTGTGTTGTAATCAGCTAGGTTGATACTTCCTGAGACCTATTTGCTCCCTGCAGACTCTGTGGCATGGCACTGTTTGCACTGTTTGTACATAAGTTATCGAAGCCACATGTGAAAATAGCAATACCCCTGCATTTCCATGGTTACCCAAGGCGCGATGATGCAGCACATGCATCAGGAATATGCTTCTAAGCACCGGCGCGGCCGTCCATCACAGTATCGCCTTGTCGGCGAGAGTTTGTTTTACTGCTTTTCAACCTTCCATCAGCCCTCACAGTAGCTATCTGCACTCGCTCTGGGGTGACAAACTACTTTTAGCTGTTACACCCCTAAATTATGGAAGAGATATAGATATGGGAGATATCCCCTGAATTGTAGTATTTATTTACAATTTAAAAACACATTTTTTGAACTGGCCTTTTAAAACAATTTGAAAAGTTAAAAAGTGTGTTTTTAAATTATAAGCTGAATACTACAATTCAAATGTTTGAGTAAAATAAATACAATTTGTTTATTGTATTTATTTTACTCAATAATGTATTTTACTCAAAAGTAATTTTTTTTCTTTATTTTACTGAATCTTTTTAGTAATTTTATAATTTATTGGCTTATCTAATGAAATACACTGTGTTTGCTTGCCTTGTTTTATGTTCATTTTATATTTTTAACCAATTGCTCTTTGGGCTATATTAATGTATGAAAGTGCTATATACAGTAAATATATTATTATTATTATTATTATTATTATTATTATTATTATTATTATCTTTCTGTGTCCTTAATAAGTTTCTCCTCCAAGCCTGTCTGCAAGCTTCTCACTACCCAGGCCAGAATCTTGCTCCGTGGGGAAGCTGTGTGTGGGAGAACTGGGCCGGAGGAAATTCTAGCGGACATTCCATCCAATCCGGGCTTCTCTTTCCAGAGCTTTCAGTGGAATTTATTTCCTGAAAAAAAAGTGATCTGGTTAACGTCGCCCCCTGATCCAGCTCCTCCCTTTTACCCAGAACCTTTATTAAAGACAATAATAACCGCGGGACGCAGGCACGGCTAACATCACATAACGCGGGTCCCCCCCACCTCTCCTCCCCTTGACAGGCAACCAAAAATATTTAAGTGAAAGTTCAAAGGGACGGCTTACAGACAGCGTGTCGGCAGGCGGGAAACGGCCAGCAGACAAAATCCGTCTCCTCACAGGTGTCCTGGCTTTAGATCTGGGTCACTCCGCGAAGAAACGCCAGCGAACACAGTGCGTAGCAGCACGGCTGCATCTGTGCTACATCCGCACTTTATTTACATTTACAGGTATGCACCTAGCTAGCATGCGCATGCTAGCTACTTACACAGATTATATACTCTGCTCAAGGGTGTAACAGCAGTGCCCCACCTGAGATACAAGCCGAAGCATTACTGTGCCATTCTGTATGTGCTGGTTCCCATAGTAATGAAACCTTAGCAACAAGTATGATGAAGCCACAGCTATGCACTTTCCCCTCACAAGTTCATGTTGATGCCCTGCATCTGGTGAAACTGATGGTGAATGGTCAAAGTCATAGTTTCAATAATAAAGTAAACGCAAGTAAACATACAGAATAATTGGTGTGATACTCTGCCATTTAACCTTCTGTCGAAATAATGCGAATTCCACCTATGAAATTTGCCAAAGTGCTTTACCCTCCTCCTTGCCCTGTCCACTGTGCCGCCCCAAAAATAGATGACTTTTGTTTTTCACTATGTCCTCTTTATTCTAAACACTCCAGGTGGCCGTACATCATTTACATGTTCACGTGTCTCCCATAATCAAAGCCCTTCCTTCCTGATGAGGTGCAGTTCAGGCTTCAGAAGGGAAAGAGGGAGCCTTGCACTCTCAAATGCTACACGCATTAATCAAGAGAGAGGGGTGAAACCTCATCAATCCCTTTTTCTGTCAGGCCCTGCCATCCCCCTCCTCCTCCCCAACCTAAAAAACATCCAATCACAAAACAGCATAAAAGAAACTCAGCCAATCCCTTCATCCAATGTCACTGTGTCTTAACCAGCCCATAGCCCCCCCCCCCCCCCCCCCCCCCCAACACACACACACACACACACACCCACACACTCCACCGTACTTACATAGCCAATCACAAAACAGCAGGAGAGAAGCTCAGTGAGTCTCTAGAAGGCCAGAATAGAATGTGTATTAAAACTGAAATCAATTACCCGAAACAAAGGACCCTTCACTTTCTCCTCAACTCCTCCTCTAATGCAGGACCTGTAGCCGCATGATTCGTTGACTCTGTGAAGTGATAAATAATGACATATCAGACATGATAGCAAGCACAAACACATGACCTAACTGAGTCATTGTAATTAAGTCCCATCTATCAAAGTCTGTGCCTGAGAACGGCAAAAGCCCTCACTACCGTGCCACACAGGAAACGTCTGCAATAACAACCGTAAAGAAACAAAAAAGTGAATACATAAATCACATTGTTAGGAATGCAACTAACTTTGTAGACTCAACTTTCAAAGTCAGCTTTAATGTTGGTTTCAGCCCTCAAGTTTTAGTGAGTAATATTAATACCAAGCAAATAGAGGACTATCCAGAAAGATTGATTGTCACAAGAGTGAATGGCACAATGGCCATTGCCTAACATGGACAGCATATTTCACAGTGATTTCCACAATGTACAGTATCTGAAGATATTGAAGCCATCAGGTTCTCATAACAAAGAAAATAAGGAAAATAAATATTTATAGAGCACATTTCTATCATAGAGGTCATCAAATATTACAAAGCAATACCCTTGAAACTGCACCAATAAGTGAATGCCTGTTTTATTAGATTTCTTTACTGAAAGGTGTGACAACATGTCTGCTTGAAAGTAAATATCTGTGAAGGGACACTTTATTGAAAATGAACAAATTATATCAAGTAGCACCAAGCAGTCCTTGTCATTGTCCTTGTAGTTGTGCTGATTACAGCACAGTAATGAAGAAGCTTGATGTGAAACTCACTGACTAACCTCTCATACTGAGTGACAGTAGAGTGACAATGCAGTGGTGAGAAAGAGACATTAGCCTGTAATTAGTGAGAGAGTTGCAATAGCATATTAGAGTGGCAGCAGAGCTTGTGGGAGTGGCACTGGACTGCCGTTAGAGTGGCAACAGTTTGATAGAGTGGCATTAGAGTGCAGTCAGTTGAGTATCTTACATAGTGCCGCTGTGATGACAGTAGAGTGCCATTAGAGTGGTGTTACAGAAACATTAGAGGGGCGTTAGAGTGTCATTTATCGTACTGCATACGAATCGAGGCGGAGTGCCGTGTCTTGCCTGACACAGGCCTCTGCTCTGTCTGCATTCCTCCTGATAAACGACAGTGTTTGTACGTGGGTGGTAATCACCTCCGCAGACCTAGAGGAGCAGCTGAGCTGATATTTCCCAGCATTCCACTGTGACAGGCACAGGGACGGCAGCGAAGGATGTTGATTTGTGTCTATCATTCTTTCAGCAGAGAAGGAAGATGGGGAAAACCCAGCTTATCTTCCCACGGCGCATTCTCCCCGTCAGTAATCAGTACTGCTGGGACGGGAGGCATGACAGAGCAGCATCCCCTGACCTCCGCCCACAAAACACACACAAACACCAGATTCCACAAATAGCTTGTCCCATTGTATCATTGTACGTACTCATCATACTGTATATGTGATTGTCATATCTAGACACTTTCATAGATGGAATTTGCGCAATTTATACAATTAATTTGCTGACATCACAGCCTGTAGAGGAGAGCTTATACACACCCTGCGGTCGCAAGCACTCTCTCCTCCACCCTGCAAGCTTGCCTAACTCATGTCGTGCTAATCCCTTCGCAGTCACCGTTTCGGCACCGATTATCTCCTCTCCCATGTGGCAGAAATGAACACAGCTTCTGCCAGCTCTGAGAGAAAAATGTGGAGGAATTTTCTCTCATGTGCAGATTATAAAGTTCTAGCAGGCATTTCTGGCAGTGAGGCAGCGTCGTGAGAGAGAGAGAGAGAGAGAATGAAGGGAAACGGGTGGAACACTTTCCTCTTGTCCGGGGGGGGGGGGGGGGGGTGTTATGAAAACAGACGCACTCCTGACTGATCGCTTCGGTCCGCTGAGACCACACCACTGCTTGGATCCCCACCTAAATCCCACTGTACATTCCAGCAGGGGCGAAACGCTGATAGGACAAAGCTGGACTTTACTGGGATTTCTCCCCCAACAAGAGCTTCTCACTGCCACTGCGGACATGTGCTCTCCAGAATGTTGCAAACAAAAAAAAATAAAAACACAAAAAAACAACTTTCCGTACAAATTAAGGACTTTATCTGAGACACACAGGCCAGCTCTCACAGAATATTTATTCTCTGCGAGGACAAACTGCACTAGAGGACATGCCCAAACTATGAACGTCTTAATAGTCACACAGATTTGAGCTGTAGCATAGCATCCTTGGGGAATTGGTAAAGCTCAGATTTGCAGAAAAAGACCCGACTTTGGGCCCTTCAATTATTACTATTATGTATTGCTTTTGTTCTGTTTTCTTGAGCTATTTTCTACTTCATGAGGTAACAGGACATAGAAGTCAAGATGTTGAGAAACATGTTTTTTTTTTTTCATGAAGTGCTCTGCATTCACTATACTCATTAGGCTATAGGAGGAAAATCACCCTTTCTCATGGCAAGCAGTTGCCTGATGAAATCACAGAGAGGAAATGATAAGTTGGCCGCAAGTTAATGTCTGTTTATCCCTTAGAATTTAAAATACAGAGGCTAATAAAAAGTTGGCATGCTATGCCAGCATTAAACACCACTTTTCAAAACATTTTTTTTAATTAAATGTTTGAACAAAACCCAGATCTACGAAAAAGAAGTTGCACATACAGACTGGTTGTGGTTCTTGGAAAAACCAAGAGGCCGCGCATATCTCCCCAGCGGCGAGATATTCTCGAAGGTTTAATGACTCCAATATGTGTTGGGTTCCAGGCTCCAGCAAGGTCAAAGAACCCCCCCATTCAAGTGTCTGAGGCCATGATACAAAGAAGAAGAAGTGCACAGGGCCCCACCAGCACTTCACCGAGAATAATAATCATCTCTCTGCTAGCATGAGCACAAGGCCCGCTCTGTTAGCACCACTATTAAATACATTCATTTTCATGCGTTCTTTTTTCTCTCCTCAGTTTAATTCGCGTCTGGAAGCAATTAAGTTTCTTGTCCATTCCGCTATATGCCCACGCAGTCTGGGTTTTGTGTTCTCTGATTTTTCTCTCTCTCTCTCTCTCTCTCTCTCTCTCTCTCTCTCTTTGAATTACCAAGATGGGCCTGCGCTCTCTCTTTTCCACCGGCAGAGACTTTCTTATTTTCTTAAAATTGGAAGCAAATGTTTTTTTTTTTTTCCTCTGGCAAAAGCTCTGTGCCTCCCACAGGAAGGGCTTGGTAAATCAACGTGATTTAAAAAATTTTTTATTTTTTTTATTGCATTTCAAAGTAAAAATGTGAAAACTCGCAGACATTTGCAGTGAAGAATGTCCGCTCAGCTCTAAATTAGCCGGAGTTATGGCCATCATAACATTTTAATGTATGGCTTTTCTGCGCACTTTTCTGAAGAGATCAAGCTGACTAAAGTGTGTACACATACAGTATACATGTATAAACACAGTGCCTATATATAAGTGTGTAGTATATACAATACACATTACTTTTCTGAGTTAATGTGAAGGTAAATACGTGTCTAAGGTAAGCTTGGCAATAAACTGATGATAAAACATTTGTGGCCTGCCAGCAGGAACAGGTAGAGATTCTACATACACACCAGATAGCTCCCTAAACTTAACATTCTCCATGCCTTTTAAACTGAATAATTCCATTTCACGTGACTTTTGAACATTTGTGAAGGAACCAAGTAAAACATTGTGGGACACACTACTGTACAGTAGTACAGCGCCAGAGACTTAGGTTACCAACTAGAATCTCCTGCTGCTAAGAATCAAACAAAGCCAAATGTGATACTTTTAACTGTCATGTTGAAGTTTGTTAAGGCCAGTACAACGTAAATAATCACGATAATATAAATCCATATTTTTAGCATTTACACTAAAAATATGATCACCACCAGTCAAACGGCATGTAGGCTACATAACTTTGAGGAAACCTTTCTACTCAGTATAATAACTCAGTATAATAGTGGTAAGTCATGGAGTTAGTCTCAGACATAAATCATGTGTCATAAAAGTGTGTTCCCAACGTCTGTTTAACCTAAAATCTCAGTCTTCACCACTCTACTTTATTCCCTTTGATCTGTTGACCAGGGTCCTGGAACTGGTCAAAAAGTCAAATGCACTCTGTGATGTCATAGTATCATGTCAAAGGTCAAATGCACATTGTGATGTCACAGTTAAATCCCTGGCAGCATGCCGGTGTCTTTGTTCTTTGGCAGGTGGCAGCAACTGAGTTCCTCTTGCTGTGAGAGATTTATTACCAGGGACAGAGACATTCTGCTAATTACTGGGATAGAGCACTATATGATCCCTATCGTTGCCTGGAGAAACAAACGGGACAGTCTGTACTCGATCAGCCACTTAAAGATCAAATATTAAAGTTATTTAGTGGATGTTTTTTTCCCACGACAATGGGACGGGTTCCATTTTCCTTATAAGGGAAAGTACTAAGACAAGCATGACAGGAATTTCCCCAAATGAAAACCTTCAGAGTTGATCATCGGTTGGACATTACTCTCTATTGTAAGAATCCAAAGAGATAGAAAAAGGCTGGGACTGTAAACATACAGTGTTCTTTATTCCACAGAAGGGGAGTTAGTTCACACAACAAGATGTATGTTCCAAGTCCCACAGAGAGGCAGTCCCTCTGAGCATTTATATCACTCATGTTTACCTTAAGCACTAGCAAATGATCACTTGTGTTTTACTGGTCTCCCAAATAAAGTTAATAAGGCTAGATGTACTGCTTCTGAGAGAGAGAGAGTTTAGGCAGAACTCCCTCACCAGTCCAAGGCAAATGTACAAATAAATGAAGCAAAGTGATTTCCTTTAAATGCCTAAGCCAACGTGAAGTTAGTAAGACAACAACAAAGCACCGAAAAACGGAAGCTCAGAGCTTTTAAAGCCGGCAGGTAAGGTGAAAAGAATAAGTGCCTGGAGGAAACGAAAACCCGGAACGGACAACGGAAAAATAAAGCAAGAGTGCCCTCATGCCGCTCCAAGGACGAACGACTGCAGAAGCCACAAGAGGCTACCAAAACCATGACAGGACCACCCTTCTAAGGAACAACCCCAGGTGATTCCTCAACCTTGTTGCTGCAGAAAACCCTAATTAGTTCCGGGTCTAAAATGTTCCTGGAGGGAACCCAGCAACGTTCCTCAGACCATAGCCCTCCCGATCGACCAGAAACTGAGCCCCTCTGCCCACCCGTCTCTCGGCCAAAATGCGCCGAACCGTATAAACCGGACCTCCCTCCACGAACCGGGGAGGGGGCGGTGGCTTGTCTGACGGAGCAAGAGCGCTCACCAGCACCGGCTTTAACCGGGAGACGTGGAAGGTGGGATGGATGCGCATAGAGCACGTGAGCTGCAACCGCACAGTGACCGGGTTTATCCTCCGGATGATCATAAAAGGACCCACGAATTGTGGCGCGAGTTTACGGGACTCCAGTCACAAGGGCAGGTGCCGCGTGGAGAGCCACACTCGTTGCCCTACCCGGTAGGAAGGAGCTGGGCGACGACGCCTGTCAGCCGGAACCTTTTGTTTAGCCGTGGCGCGTAAGAGAGATGCACGCACGTGCCTCCAAATGGATCGCCACCTCTGCACGAAAAAACCAGCGGATGGTACCTCCACCTCCCTCTCCAACTCAGGAAATAACGGAGGTTGATACCCCAGCTGAGCCTCAAAAGGAGAGAGACCTGTGGAGGCATTGCGCAACGTGTTACGGGCGTAGTCCGCCCAGGCGAGATGACGACTCCAGGATGTGGGGTTGGAGGCAATCAAGCAGCAAAGGGTGCTCTCCAAGGTCTGGTTGGTGCATTCCGTCTGTCCATTGGTCTCCGGATGAAAACCGGAAGACAAGCTGACAGACGCCCCAAGGAGGGCACAAAAGGAGCGGCAGAACCTAGCGGCGATTGGGGGCCGCAATCTGAAACAACGTCCAGAGGGAGGCCATGCACTCTGAACACATGGTCCACCATAAGCTGCGCAGTCTCAGGGGCTGATGGCAGCTTAAGCAGAGCAATGAAGTGTGGTGCCTTGGAAAACCTATCTACGACTACTAAGATCACTGTGTTACCCTGGGACATGGGCAACCCGGTGATGAAGTCGAGGACGACATGGCTCCAAGATGAGAACCGGCAGAGGGCACAGAAGCCCAGAGGGAGCGAGTCGTGAGCCCTTGCTGCGGGCGCAAACCGAACAGGCGGAGACAAATTCCCACACATCTCTCTCCATGTTCAGCCACCAAAACCGCAGAGATAAAAAATCTCTTGACAGGTGAACGCCCAGATGAGCCGCCAGCTGAGATGAATGTCCCCATTGGAGAACCCAAGATCTAATACAGGGAGGGACAAACAGACAGTGAGACAGACACCCGCCTGGACCCGGATCCGAGCGCAACGCCTTCTGCACGATCACCTCAATCTCCACTATCTAGTCTCAGCATGACGAGGGCTAGAATTTGCACGGCAGGTACGATGGGTTCTGGACATGGATCTCTGTCCGCACGGTCATAAATGCAAGAAAGCACGTCCGGCTTAATGTTCTTAGAACTGGGTCGGTACGTGATCAGGAAATTGAAGCGCGCAAAAAATAATGACCATCGGGCTTGACGAGAGTTACGTCTTTTGGCTTGCTGAACATATTCGAGATTTTTATGATCCGTCCAAACTGTGAATGGATGCTCAGCTCCCTCTAACCAATGACGGCACTCCTCTAAAGCCATTTTGATCACCAGCAGCTCCCGATCTTCTACATCATAGTTTCTCTCAGCAGGTGTTAAGCCATGAGAAAAATGTGCGCATGGGTGCATCTTGTGGTCCAGTGGAGAATGCTGAGACAAGATAGCGCCTACCCCCAACGCCAAAGCATCCACCTCTACCACAAAGGGGAGGGAGGGATTGGGCATTATGAGAATGGGTTCGGAGCTAAATATTTTCTTTAGCTCCGTGAAGGCCGCCTCAGCTTTGGAATTCCACTGGAAGTGTGATGGTGATGTCTTTTTAGTGAGAGCTGTGATGGGCGTAGCTACAGCACTAAAATTACGGATGAACCATCGATAAAAATTCGCAAAACCCAGAAAGCGCTGCACCTGTTTAACTGAAAGGGGAGAGGGCCAGTACGTTAATGCAGAAACCTACTCAGGATTAATTTGGACCTTACCCTCAGCAATAATAAACCCTAGAAAGGAAACTGAGCTGGCATGGAAAAGGCATGTCTCTGCCTTCACAACCAATTTGGCTTGTAAAAGGCTCTTGAGAACCTGTTTAACGTGAATGATGTGTTCAGAAAGGCTAGATGAGAAAATGAGAATATCATCAAGATAAACGAACATGAATTTCTCCAGCATCTCTCTGAGCACATCGTTAACTAATGCCTGAAAGACGGAGGGGGCGCTAGTGAGCCTGAACGGCATGACCAGGTACTCATAGTGTCCGTTATGAGTATTTAAAGCTGTCTTCCACTCATCTCCCTCGCGCATGCGCACCAGATTGTAGGCGTTGCGAAGGTCGAGTTTGGAAAAAACGGACGACCCCTGTAGGCGCTCGAATGTGGAGTTCATGAGTGGGAGAGGATACCTGTTCTTAACGGTGATGTCATTGCCCCAATAGTCTATGCAGGGCCTCAGACCTCTGTCTTTTTTTAACAAAAGAAAATCCAGCGCCGGCCGGTGAAGTGGAAGGTCTGATGAAACCGTTAGCCAGGGATTCCTCAAAGTATTCTTTCATGGCTGCACTTTCCGGAACCGACAAGTGATACAGAGAACACCTGGGAGGAACAGTACCCAGATACAACTCAATAGTGCAGTCATACGGTCTATGAGGAGGTAAGGTATTGGTGCGTTGCTTACTAAAAACCTCAGCGAGGTCAGCGTACTCCTCCGGTACATTATTAGGCAAGCAGAACTCGAGCTCCCCTATTATCTCCGGAGTCTCAGGGTTGAAAAAAGAGCCAGGTGACGATTCCCAATCGAAATCAGAATCAGGAAGGCTCTCCTCCCACATAGAAATCCCCTCTGCAAAGGAATCCCAGGCCAAACTCTCCTCTTTACTCTCAGAGAGAGAGAGCAAAGTATCCTGATCAGAAGGGAACCCCGCCTCCCCCAGATCACGGAGCTGAGTTTGGAACTGTCACTGGCGCTGCCCGAATAAAGGTTAATAGGAGCACGGCAGTGGGACTTGCACTGAGAACCCCACTGGCGAATAAGCCCCCTGTCACTGCGCCAGCTAACATGAGGGTCGTGTAAAACCAACCACGAATGTCCCAAAACAAGTGGGTAAGTTGGAGAATCAACAAAAGAAATGTTATCCTCTCAGAATGACCCTGGAAGGAAGCACACATAAGTAAGGAGCCTGTGATCTCCTTAACGGTACCGGGACCCAAAGTGCGGCTATCGAGAGCAGTAACCAGTTGGGGCAGAGTGAGGGGGTGTATGGGAATTTTTAATTCCCTGGCCCATTTAGCATCTATAAAACACTCAACTGCCCCGGAATCAATGAAAGCGTCGATGTTGACCGAACGCCTATTCCAGAACAATTTGACTGGCAGAAGAGTCTGAGAAAGATTACTATTTTGTCTTGCTAGAGGTCCTGGTTCCCCTAGCGAGATCCCTCGTTTCCCCCCAATTTGGGGCACTGATCTTTTGTGTGCCCCTTGTGCCTACAATAGCGGCACCAGCTCTCTCGCGGCTTCGCCCCTCTAGGCTTGCGGAGGCATGACCCATCCACCTACATGGGTTCCTCCTGGTTAAACGAGGAGTAGGTGGAAGGACCGGCTGGAGGTTCTACCGATGGTGAGGGGATATGACGAACAGGACGGTATCAACGCCCCCGCTCACGCTCCTTGATACGGTTATCAAGACGTATAGCCGTAGTAACCAGGGCACTGAACATAGCAGGTGCATCGAGCATGGCTAGAGCGTCCTTAATGGGATTGGACAATGCATTAAGGAATAAAGACCTAAGCGGACCGTCAGGCCATCCTGTCTCCCCTGCCAGTGCTCGAAACATGATGGAAAACGCCGCCACTGTGTCAGTGCCCTGGCGAAGACTAGTCAGTCTCATGGCGGCCTCTTGACCGGAGACGTCGTGATCGAACACTAACTGCATCTCCTCCATCTGTTTAATCGGGTCACATACAACGGGAGCATTGGCCCTAATTAGAGGATCGGCCCAAGCGAGGGCATAGTCGTTTAATAACGACGGAATAAAAGGAAAACCAGGAAGGCTGTGCCTGAAAAAATATCAGGCACTGAGTCAGAAAAACCCTTCAGATAACTTGAAGGGTTTCTTCTCCTGACTTTTTTTCCCATAAAGTTCAATAGGAAAATTTGTCAGGAGAAACCACCCTTAAAGTGATCCATCCATATCTACTGCATATCTGGCAGCAGAGTGATGGTTTGAGGCTCATTTGATACCTCAGACCCTTGATGACTTACAGCCATTTTACCAACCATGTATTCCATACTGTTCCAGCATAATTTATAGCTAAATCTAGTCCCACCCCCCAATTCCCATAGAGATCCATTCAAATGCAGAGAGGTTATACTATCGCTTGTAGGAGTACCAGAAAATAAGATATCAAGAGTCTTTTGATATTGTTGGGTCACAGACATCAGGAAGTCATGGCATGCAAAGGATATGCGACCAAATATTAAAAATGATTACTTTATTCTACATTGGCTGCAGTTAAGTGTAAGGGGGCAATTACTTTTTCACACAACGGAAACGGGTGTTGGGATTTTTTGTTCATTAAATAAATTAAATAAGTAAAAAACAAATGTGTCATTTGTTCACTCAGGTTCTCTAAAATCAATATTATATGTCTAAATATTTGTCTAAATATCTGAAAACATCCAGTGCGAGAAATATGCAACAATAGAGGAAATCAGGAAGGGGGCAAAAACTTTTTCACGGCACTGTATATACAGTATATATGTATATATGCATATACAGTATTTATGTGTGTGTATGCGTGCATGTTTGTGTATGTATGTGTTTGTGTGTGTGCCAGTACTTTAATTTGTACATTTCAAATGAAAGTACTGGCTCTTCATTTCAAACTAGATTGTCTTGAGGAACAGTTGACACATACAGTAACTCCATATGTGGTGGAAATTCCCACTCATGACCCCTGTGAAAGTGTTAACTGTCAGTGTATTGGCATCCTGTAGACAAAGAGAATACTTTGTGTCCTGGGTTTGCTGGTGCTTGGGGATTACTCTCAATACAGAGAAAAGGCTGTCCTCTATCTGTAGGTCTGACTGCTGCCAAGGAGTCAATTTTAAAGAGCCCACGATTTCAATGAAATTACATGACTAAATTATTATCTACAGTAGGCATGTGCATATATACACTATATATTTAATGTATTTTATATAAATTGTTCCCTGCTTCTGCCACAAAGGCTATAAAATCCAGGCAATGCCTCAAAAAATTGACAAGTGCCATGAATTGTAAAGCTATTTTTACTGCTGGGACGGTGGTGGGGGGGGAAATAAAAATTAATTAACCAATAACAGAAGGGTGCCTGTGTACCTAAGTGATCCCTTAATGACCAGCAAGACTAGGTTTAAGGGTAGCCTTCCATTTGTGTTTGTTGTCTCTGTGTCAGTTAAGTTGCTGTGTGAGATTATCCTGTTTTCCATCACCTGCCTGAGGACCAGGGTCTGTTAGGAGACACTGCTTCACGTAGAGACTGGTTTTCCCACGTCGTGTGCTTACACGCAGTTTTGTCAGACATAAAACCAGTTGAAAATTGCATGCACATACTCAGAGAATGGCAGCGACGTGCATTTCCTCTGCCTCTGGTTCTCTCAATGCAGAAGGCTTCATTCCACAGACAGATCTGGCTTGGAGAGTGGGCTGGCCAGGCGTTGGTCCCACAGAGACCTTTCAAAACTAAACAGTCATCCAGGCCTTATTAACTTCTGACAATGCAGGATGGAGCTGAGGAAGAGGTGGGTACCCACTCTGGGTGAAGCCCTGTCAACAAGTGCAAGAGATTAGTCTGGCCTGTGCGTCACAGCATCCAACTGCCAGGGAAACCACTTCCTTTGTTCAAGAGGGGAAGGGGGATTCAGATTGGACAGGGGGAATGGGAGGGGAGGAGAGTATAATGGGGGTGAGGAGAGCACAGTTTTTCATCTATCAGCAACATGGGGGGGAAAATGATGGTCTGAGGTTATGAATACTGTATGTGGTATAGGATGTGCCTTTCCTCTGATTGGTGCTCGCTCTCTCCTGCTGTACTGCGGGGCCCGGGGTGTCGAAAACAAGCCTTTGACTTAAAAAAGTAATGGAAAGAGAAGACTCACATGGCTTCAAATGTTGTCAAAATGGAGAGGTGCTCATTGCGAGTTGGGGTTCATATCCATATAGCAGAAAATAAAAAAAAATCCAAGGCACTCAGTCTCCAGTAGAAAAAGATTAAAAAGCCTTTATCATTTGGCATGATGTATCATGATGAAGGCATGTGTTGCCGATACGCGTTGGTGCATTTTTCTACCATGATACAGCCAAGTAAAATAGCCATTGGCTTAGCCCGCAGTTACACTGCTGATTCTGAGGTAAATTTATTTATTTAGCTGAAAAGGCATTCCCATCTTTCCCTCCTCCTTCATCAGCAGCATTGTTTCAGCAGTGTCCTCACAAGGTGAGGAGGGAGTCTGGCCCCAGTCTGGATTGTTCTAGGCGAGATAAACACACACACCTGCTGTTTGCTATGCAGTCTTCGCAGACATAGAGCATTCCTTACGTGCAAATATCCAGTCTGCTATTTCCCCTTGAGGAATGACTACAACGGTGTAGTGCGTGTGTGTGTGTGTGTGTGTGTGTGTGTGTGTGTGTGCGTGCGTGCGTGCGTGCGTGTGTGTGCATGGGTGTGTGTGTGCGTGTTTGTGCGTGGATGTGTCTGTGGGTGTGTGTGTGTGTGTGTGTGCGTGTGCATGTGCGTGGGTGAGTGTGCGTGTGTGTGTTTGTGTGTGTGTGTTCTTTCCCATCAGAGAGCATCCACATATGTGAGCTGGCTCTTTCTCAGGAATAGTTCTGGTTTTACACAGAAGCAAAACCAGAAGAGAGCTGTCCAGGTGCGTCCCCATAAAACCTCCTCAGACAGGGAAGGTGTCTGCTGGGTGGCGAGGGTGACTCAGATGAGAGCTACGCCATACAAGGAGGTCACAGACATGCTCTCACCCGGACATCTGGATTGCTCCCGCCCCCATAGTCCCATGACATCACCCCCTCCCCCTCCCATCCGCTACCCTTCCCCATATCTAGCCTAGAGTGCTTGTTCCGTTGCTACAACTGTGAGCCAAATATTGACTATTACGCCCAAGGGAATAGTCTACAAGATGTACAAAGGGGATTGCCTGACACATATTAACTTTTATTTAGCTCTTCTTCTGACTTTATTAGATAATTTATTTTAACTTCATTTTTCAGTGGCCAAAATCAAACAAATCAAACAAACCCTTGACTCTTTGAAGCATCAATATTTGGACATTGGACATTATAATATTTGAAAGCAATTGCAATGACCCCCAGACCTGCAAATTCCAAAACGTCATCCAAAGGGAAGAAAACATCGTTTTTAATTTAAATCATGCTGTGGGGCTGAAATGATTGAATTGTCATTGTTTCTTTAAAGAGATTCTCAGACAAGATTGCCTGACACCCAGGATCTTTCTCACAAGGTGCCGAGGGATGGGATGATGGAACACACACAAACCTCAAAAAGGTGTCTGTATCCCCCAATCACCACAAAAAGTCCGCTGCGGGCCTGTACTTGGGGGCCACTGCAATGTCCATACATTTCTATTAACTGAGCAGGATGAATCAGGATGCAGAGGTTACCACATTTGCTCCAGACAGCACATTCATAAATCTGATCACAGCTCTTCTAATAAATATCACTCACTGCATGTCAATCATCCGAGTCAAACACTCATCACTCGCCGGGTTCTGTAGGCACATCATTTCCCATAGAGGTTGAGGTAAGTTCAGCTGCTTGGTATCATTTTAACATTCCTTTTCACTAATAAATGAGACATACCATATTCCATTCCAAGATGCAATAAATCAGCCCTGCTTCAGCGCCGGCTCTCTGTGATTCAGATTTATGTTTCCTGGCAACAGGTGTTGTAATGTTGTAATGGTTAAAAACTGCTGTAGAAATATTTAGTGTGCATCGTGCTGCCTTTTTCCCCCCAAAATTTATAAGTGCCGCATACAATCCCAGGAAAGGTGGTGTGGGTTTGAGGCCATGTTTGGATTGGCTGGCGCAGACCTGTCACCTGACCTCCACCCTACATCTGTACTGAGCTTCAAATGAAGCCAATGCAGCCGTATGTTTTGCCAGCGTTTTTAATAGCAATTTACAGAGCTTCCACATGCACCATCCCAAAAACTTCATCATGGATCACTTGGGTATGAAACTAAGGGCCTGATTTACTAAGACCTTTAGCGAGTGCAAAACTTTTTAGCACACGCAAAACTAATAACACAACCAATGATTGATGAAAAAAAAAAATGCCATGACCAATCATTGGTCATGTTATTGGTTTTGCGTCTGCTAAAAGGTTTTGCACACGCTAAAGGTCTTAGTAAATCAGGCCCTAAGTGTGTATGGTATCAGTTAGCCATCAGTTCACCTGGAAGCTTCTCCTTTAGAGTGGTTTTGGTTCAGTGATGGTAGACGCCAGCAATATTCCCAAGAACAACCTCTTATGCGGTAATGTTTTCTGATCTGACTTCATGGGAAGTGACACATTCAGACACATTACCAAGTTTATTTGTGGGAAAAAAGCCAAAATGAAAAAATAAGTGGGATAACATACTTTGTGCATGCACTTTGTCTTTGTGGGTTAGATTCCCAGGGAGGAGCACTTCTGTTATACCCTTGAGCAAGGTGCTTAACCTGAATTGCTTCAGTAAATATCCAGCCGTCTAAATGGATTGTATGTAAAATGAATGGAAGCTGTGTAGGTCACTCTGGGTAAGAGTGTTTAACGCTTAAAATGTAATGCAAATTAATCTATGTTAATGATCTGTGGCTGTGAGTACAAGTTGTATGTGTAAATATAGCTGTACACTTTACTGAGGTGTTTCCAGGGGGCTTTGATGGATTTGTTGGAGGATCTCAAATGTAACTCACCATGAACTGACAACTGCGGACTACTAGCGTGTCTCACTCGGAATTCATTTTCTTCAGAATATGTTTGGTACAGAATTGAGATACAGTAGGTAGAATTTGAATCCCTCTGATTCACTCTGCTTTCAGGTTAGCTTTGTTGCCCCAGTTATTACATTCTTAGCATAAAGGGAGGAGATGAAATGCTTAGGGTATATTAGCGCTGAAATGCTGAAGATATTGCACATAAGATTGATGCGCAGCGATAATGTACATACAAATATAAAGTTACATGGTTTACGTGGGAAAGAAAATAAATACAATTTACATGATTTACTTTGAAAAGCATATTTAATTTTCATGATTTAAAAGGGGAGGAGGGACACTGTAAGTAATTGCACTGCATAAATAATGCCCAAACACAGGTTATGTAAATGTATGTGTTAGCTGTACTAATGTTTTAGAAGAGTTACGATTAGTGGGCCTTTGATTTGTGCGTGTTCCATCTGCCCTTCATAACTCTGTGCTCCTATCTTTCTTCTGCATCTCTCCCCCCTGCTTCCCCTCCTCCCGCACCCCCGTCCCACTCCTCCCGCACCCCCGTCCCACTCCTCCCGCACCCCATCTCTAAATTACCCAGCTGTCAGGCTTCCTCCTGAAGCTCTGCGAGTCACAGGAGACCGCAACATTCCTGCTAAGGCTCTGTGACCTTCACAGCGGAAACGGGTTTTGAAAATTGGGCCAACCAGGGCGGCCAAAGCCCACACGCACCCCCGCCCGCTCGTCTCCCTGTCCCCGCATTGTTTCTAGGAAAATTCCTTTCAGATTTACAGAAAAAAGTAAAAAATAAAATAAAATAATCAAATATCACAAAATGAGCACAATAAACAACCAAGTTACTGGGACTGAATTCACATTTCTCAAGACATAGTAAACTAACTTCAGAACCACAAAACTCCTACAAACGTTCTTCAACAAAACAGAAATAAGCACTACAGAGTTTCTCCGGAATCAGTAAAAGAACCGAACCCGCAACGCTGTCCGTCGGGACCTCTACGATACGCTTTTTGATACCTTGACCGAGTGTAGTCTTTCGTAATGCCTGAGCATGGTAAGTCATGGAGTCTGTGCGCAGTCAATCGTGGTGTCTGTGTACAGTTGGTCTTAGCGTGTGTGTACAGGCGGTCACGGTGTCTGAGCGTGTCAGAAACAGAGACCTGTGGCTTGGAGGAAGATAAGAGCAAACAGTGGCTCCCTCCATAGAAAGCATTCCTGCTCTGTGCATCATATGCATGATATCATTGTTCCATGAGCTTAGCCTGGCTGTGTGTAACTGTGCACGCTTGGCTCCAGTCCCCAGTGTTTCTGCAGGGATGAATCTATTATAGTCAAGCGTGTATAACCTATAAAAAGACACAGAACAGTGAGCAGGGCAGGGATTTATCTTTTCAACTTGGCTATTTTACACAGACTTGGTAGCTGCTTCGGGAATTTCAATGGCGTAGGCGAGTTTTGGAAGGACTGCACTGTTCTGCTATCAGTTTCAAGGTCAGGAGGACAGCAGCACAGGTGAGCTTTGGAAGGGATGCAATTGTGTGCAATTGTCAAAAAAGAATATTCTCAAATCTCAATTGTACAAGTATTGAGTACCTTTGCTTAGCATTGTAGTATCTATGTGTAATGAAATGGATTTAACTTGACTGTAGATTAAAAGAATCTGTCTCTAAATTCCCTATAGTTAGACATTGACACAGACACATGCATACATGCACGCACACACACATTACACATTTTACAATGTTTTTTGTTTTGCTTTTTGCTGTTACATTGATCCCATTGCATTGAATAAATTAATTGTAGCCATTAATCTCAGGCTTCTACCTCCCTGGAAATAAAGTTGATCATTTATTTTGTCTAAGCTTTAGTCTGTTTTATCTATCCTCATAAGGGAAAATATATGCACACACACTGAAGAACAGCCTCCAATTCCTATAGTATTCCCATTTAAACATTTCTCTGTCATACAGTTTATTTAGTCTTTTATGTAAACTTCATAGTTTATAATCTTTTTCCCCGTTCTGGAACAGCCCACTGTACAAACTTTCCCTGTGTATCAGATGTGTCTGGAGCAACAATCGCCAGTGATTTAGATGTCCTGGATTGCAAAATATAAACAGGGCTTCTCTGGGGCCATTCCAAACTTTTTTCTGAACCTAATGAATTTGTATATTCATTTGAACTGCTTTGGGCTGTTTCATTTAAATGCCAAACAACAGTTTAACATGAAGTTAAACAGAAATAATTTCCAGCTGGAAGACTGTGGCCATTAAAAGGGGATGATTATGACTGAAGCAATGTACTGTTTGACCGAGCTAAAATAGACCTAAACTAAAGGGATAACACTCAGGCATTGGTCTTAATGGGACGCAATGGGAAGACAAGGCCTATTAAGTTAAGTTAACTGACAAATCATCTTCACCACTATTCAGATACAGGTTGATAGCCTTGACTGCCATCAATTTGCAGTTACCATTATATTCACTGTCCTCCTCAGTACTGTAGCGCATGAAGCTTTTACTTGAAGTTTGAATGAGCAAGCAAACATTTTGGGTCAGATGACTTAAGATAATATTCTGTTCTGAGAGGACCGGGTGGTGGAGTTACTGTACCCACACTGATTGTTCAAGTTACTAAATTTTGCTTTATTCTTTGGAAATAACTTATGGAAGGTGTGGCTTTGGAAATGCTTATATTTTCTCTGAATTAACTCCTGAATGAACCCAGCTGTAGGTAACTACCTAGTTAACTAGAAATTAAATCAGTTTTCACCTTGTCACTATGTGGACCCAGACACCAAATTAGAGATTTCAGAAATTATAAAATATTCCTTAAAATTGTTCACTTGACAGATAATCACACCACTGAACTGTGCTACATTCATATGTGAATAGAGTCATACACAGCACAAATTGGATGGGTCAGAGCTATATAATCCAATCATAGTGTTCATGTATTGATTGGCAGCAGTACTATCCAATTAAACTGGGATTACAAAAGATTTTATGGTTGGTTATTTTTTCAGACTACAGATCTCCAAAAATTGTTGAATGATAATCGGACAATTGTCATCACAATAGTATTTTCCCTGACTAGTCAACACACCCTTAATATTTGGTAACTATAATGAAAATGTACCATTAGCTCAACTAAATGGAGTTACAGATTACCGCTAGTCTTCATTTGGTAGAAATGTATCACACCCACGCGACCCCTCTTACAGGAATGGATGTACAATTACTGTGATTTACAATATATTACGTTATATCTCATTAGTTAAAATTCTGCCCTGCTGTTTCTTCAATATCCCCAGTCCATATGTAAGTTCTACTAAAAAAATAACCTTTACTCTGTTGATGAGTCATAATGACAGCATGCCAGAAGCCATAAAAATCAAAGAGATGTGTGCAGATGATAGTTAAACCAAATTTAAATGTGCTGTTTTGAGAAAGGTGTGTCCTACACAGGTTTTTTTGGGGCCAATCTCGGCATCTTTGACTGCAGCTGCAAAGTGTTTGGTCTGCAGGCATATGTGAGACAAAAGCCTGTAACTGGGCAAGGTCTCAAGTTTTCCGTTCGGCTTCAGTCGGACCCTGAGATGGCCGCCGTGGTCTGTCTCAGATCTGTACATGCTCAGCACACTCTCTGTTTGCTGGGGCATTGCATTCTCCTGATTGCAAACGACAGAAATAATTTTGCGCAAAGACCCCTGTCCGTTCCCCTCTGAAGGAACACAGAGAAGCCGTGGAGTAGGGTCACTGTGATTACAGTATAAGGCAGCCTAATTTGGCCTAATTTGTTGCCGTAGTCCTGAAAGCTTCCATCTGGTTATCACATTTTTTTGTGGTCGCTGCTTCCTCCAGTGTTTGTGACTAGCCCCCACCATCTTCCTTTAATTTGGACTGCATCTGAGTCCCATTAACCCCCCCCACCTGGGGACCCAACCATACAAGAAAGGAAGGAAAAAAACTTTCATTTTCCACTAACCATCATTTACATTCATAGCAAAGACCTATCAACAGCAAAAAGAAGGAGTCCAGGATAACTGAGCGCCCCGCAGTTTACAGCAGGAGATCAGACACACCTAAGATCCAGTGACATCATCAGCAAGTAGCGTTTTCATCTCTGGTGGTAATCGTAAATCTGAAAGCATCGATCTCAGTCACCAATGTGGTCTTTAACACATATCACATACAGTAGCATTTTGAATTAATTACAGACCTCTAAGTGTGATTCACACTTTTGCTAAAGTCAATGTACACCCTTGTTACTGCTTAACTGAATCCTCCATTGGACACATAACATGTGTTGTCAACATTTCACAGCAAATTAATGTGTTTTTTTTTTTTTTTACCAGTTTCTCATAAATAGGAACACTGAGTTTTAAAATGAAAACATGATTCAGTAATCAGAATACAAACTTGCTGCACATGTTAGAAGACATATTTCAAATGCTCTTTAGATGCTGATAGAATTCTCAATGTTGCCAACCAAAATGTACAATCATATGAATGAGAAATCTGATGGAATTTAGCATTGGTGGGATTGGATGTTTGTAGCATTACTGTCAGTAATCTGCAGGAACCTTACTAAAGGATGAAAGTTTTTGAAGTACTTATTGGCCCCAATGCGGCAGATGTTACAGCCTAAACTTTCAACCCCAAATTGCGACATCCCTAAGGCTGAACAGGGAGCGGGTGCCAATAAGGATTAAAAAGGAAAGGCCTAGCCTGATGTAAAAAGCGTGTATTTGACCCTATTCCTTACACATGCATGATGAACTGCTGGCAGAGAAACAGGAGTGAACTCAGGGGAGAAACGTGTTGTTTGTTCTGGTCACAGCCAGGATTGATGGCCCGTCATGCACTGCTCTTAAAGAGGACCAATACGGAAACTTTAGCACATCAGGAAACCCATAGAGGTGATTACATCCCTGAAGCTGCATAATACAGTTACATTGAGGCATTTAGTATAGATCCTTATCCTTTTGATATACAGTGAATTTATACAGCTGTATGTTTACTGAAGTGATTCAGGTTAACTTAAATTATTGCTCAGTGCAGGCTAAGCACCCAGTGAGTAAAAGCATGTAGGTGACTAGAGGGGTGGAAAATCTAAGTTGAGAGATGTTTAGCTAGCCCTAATTTTGCTCAGGTATACATCCGGGGAACATCTTAGCCGGTTAAAAAACATTCACTTTTCAACCAAATTTAGCCGATTTTTCACCTGAACATGAGTCGGCGTTTCACCGACTTTTCTACACAAGAATGCTCACTGGGCACCTTCTTCAGTTAGGAAGAACCTACAATCTCTGAGTTACAGGATGAGTTCACTTACCACTCTTTAACACTGC
This sequence comes from Synaphobranchus kaupii, assembly GCA_029718625.1. Lineage (NCBI taxonomy): Eukaryota > Metazoa > Chordata > Actinopteri > Anguilliformes > Synaphobranchidae > Synaphobranchus > Synaphobranchus kaupii. The sequence goes on along the minus strand of CM056383.1, from coordinate 6,108,807 downwards.
CACCAGTGCATAGGAAGTCACCACAATCACTTTCACAATCTCTTTGGAAAAGCACATTGGCGTTTCAGGACGAGGCTGAATCAGGTGAGAGGTGGGGCTCTATAACAGTTTTATTACTGGGAGGGGGGGATGCGTGCAGAAACTGTGTTCCCTGTCAGGTGGGGGGGGAAGTAGTGTTCCTGCACTGACTGTCCCTTCAGTAAATCTGTCTGTTTTCCCTAGTTTAGGGACCCAGAGGGACACACAGTCTAACAGGTACTTCCTCATTTTTTTCACTGACTTACAATCTCTCTCCACCCACAGCTTAGTTCCTGAACTCACTTTGTTCAGATTCCTGAGGTTTCTCACAGGACAGCAAAATCTTATATCAAATGATTATGATCTCATCTCCTTTATAATGTTCACTTGGGCTGATTTGGGGGTACAGGGGTATTCTTTGCACAAGCATACAACACAAACACACTGACAGTCATACTCTCTCTCCCCCCTCTCTCTCTCTCTCTCTCGCTCTCGCTCGCACACACGCACACACACACAAACACTATCCTCCCCACAAGCACACCCTAATCTGCACAGTCTCAATCCACTGACACAAATTTCCTCTCTTGGCCACGGTACGCTTCTATTCTGCCAGGATAGTTTCTTGTTGTCATCTGCCTGCAGTTCTCTTTTGATTGATTATTTATATATTCCAAGTACAATAACAGTGTGCGCCACAATAAACTGCTCTGTGGATTCTCTCAGTTCACACTCTTGGTCAACATAACACAGTTTGCATTTTACCCACGTCATCTATGTCACCTGTCAGTGCAGTGGAATATAAACCCAGTTTTCTATCCACTTCACCACTCTGTGTTGAGCAGTACTGCTATGGGAGATAGGATTTGCTAAGAGCAGAGCACAACACTACACACAGCCTTCAGTCTCCCTGTCACACTCTCTAGAGATGGAGGAAGGCCCTGTTTCCTGCCGTTGGCCCCGCCCACCCCCCAAAACATCACCCAGGCTGTGTCTCGCTATTAGATCAGGCTGTGTGTGTCATTAGCCGAGGTTGCTGTTAGCCCAAAGGCCTGTGAGTATATAATGTCATTAGGCCATTATGTTGCTTTTAGCCCAGGCTGTGTCTCACTATTAGATCAGGCTGTGTGTGTCATTAGCCGAGGTTACTGTTAGCCCAGGGGCCTGTATGTATATAATGTGTTTAGGCTAGGCTATGTTGCTTTTAGCCCAGGCTGATTCCCCCCAGTTCTCATCCTGCTGCTGAGACGACAGTTCTTCCTTAAAATCAATCATGTCACTTTGCCAGGTCAACCTTCATCTTATATAGTACTGTATGTTGTGCTCTATGCTGAACCATAGGGTATACAATTCCATTAGCCACCTTCAGAACAGTTACGTACTTTCCGTACACTTAGCACAGTACAATAATTTATTTTCTTTCCATTACAATATTACTGGGGTAAACGTTTCAACGAAGTGTGTCACTGTGTGCATTCACTTTTCAGAACAAAGTTAATGTTTTCATGTGACTGTATGTTTTGGTTAGCCAAGTGCATGAAAAACTCAAGTGTTTTCAAATGTTATTTATATGTTTGACCCCGGTCTGTGTGGAAATCTGCATTGCAGATGTAGTATATTTGCGCATACTTTGTACAGATTCAAACAATGCTGCAGCACTTCCAGTTGGTGCCCTTATCCTTTAATAATAGACTTCCCTGTGGTACACGATGGCAGTAATTATGTGTAACATTACGAGTCCAATATTTCCAAAGGGAGGAAATGTCTGGATTCGAGAAGAAAGGAAAAGTTTAACTGGGCTAAAAGTGCCACCTTTCACTCACATCTGGTTCCCATACCGAGTCCTCTGATCGAATACAGAGTCCTCTGATCGAATACCGAGTGCTTTGATCGAATACTGAGTCCTCTGAACGATCCTGTTCGGAACCAGGGATAAAGAGGTCCGTGTCCAGGCACAAACACCGAGCTGCTGTACATACCTCCTTGCACATCAGCTGCTTCGTGCCAGCCATGCGGCTGCGAGAAAGAACGCTCGCCTTTTTGGAGAACCTGCAGCACGTGGCTCCATTCAGGTTCTGAAATCAGCCCAACAGACTATGTCTGAGTCACCAGAAGAAGGCCACTACTGCACGTGGACTTCCGGAGTCGCACAGCATGAGCCAGGATTGGAATGAGATTAAGTATCATGAAAGAATCCAGGTCTGGCTGCAGCCTGTGAATCTGCCACATCAGTGGAAGCCTGTGCCGGCCCTGGACGGCTGCAGGATGGCTGGTTTCTGTTTTTACCATAAACTCAGAAACAGAGGTGATTGTGTAAGCAACTGCATTGATTCGTCAATTAAGTGCTTAGCAACAACAGAAAGCAGCAGGCCCTGCAGCTCTCTAGGAGTTGGGCACCCTAGCAGAGCCTTTCCAGGGCTATGGTTTGGTATCCCAGCAGGCTGTGCGGCTGTGAAAGCAATATTTCACACGGCTCCAACATGCAAACCTGGATTTTAGTTCACTCAAAAATAACTGCATGCTGCTTCTTTCACCGGAACCTACTGTTTATTTACCCTGTATGGCCATATATATGGGCTCCACACATGAATTTATCTGCTATTTACACACTTGACAACCTTTGATACTTACAGGATTAATCTCAGTTGATAAAGAACCGCAGAGGGAATAGGTTTTTATTTAGAAAAACTCATCTGGCCCAATGAACACATTCTTTTCTCGTTAGCTCTCGTTCCCCTTGGACTAAGAGATTAAAACAAAAATGGAGAGACAATAAAAGAAAAATGAACGTTTCTGCGGGGAAATCTGTTAACAAGAGGAGAACGTCATTTCATTCACTTTCTGCGACTTGACGTGCCTTTTTTCATCAGCAGCAAGATTAATTGGGGTGACATGAAGACATCTTTCTTCCTGAAGGTTCCTGCCCCTCTGTCTCCAAGAATAACACGAGCCATCGTAAAGTGTGCTGTAAAGCATGTGACTGGAAGCCAGCCGTAGTGTACAGCCCCATCTAAACCCAATCCACGGTCAGATCCCGTCCAGATGAAGGCCTGTTTCCGCTGACTCCCAGCCTCTGTCTGCGGCTCAACAGAGCCCATGTTCTGAGTTGCTGTGGCAGGGACTACGAACCCCATAAATCAGACAGGGGATACCACTCCTGCGGCCTGAACGGGGCCCAATGTGGGATCGGTTAACCTGGGGCTGACAATGGGTTCCGCAAGGCGGGAGGAGGAGGGCTTCAAAGCCTTGTCTACCTGCCAGCCACCTACTGACTGAGGCATGTGGTAAGTGGATCCTCGCTGTCCTCTGTCCAAGTCTTTCATCTCTCCCAGCTTTGGCCTTTTACTGTAAGCCTGATGGGGTGTGTGTGTGTGTGTGTGCGTGTGGGTGGGTGTGTGACAGGAGAATTCGGGCTGCCGTGAGGGCTGCCCCAGCGCTGCCTGCTTTGTACGCAGCCAGGACTTTTTGTGTGTTTTGTCTGTGCTGACACAAGTCAATAGAAAAGCATTTGTTTGACAAATAACGCCCAGGTGTGCTTCTGCTCTTCCCAACAGCCAACATTTCAGTGGACATTTGTGTGTGTGTGTGTGTGTGTGTGTGTGTGTGTGTGTGTGTGTGTGTGTGTGTGTGTGTGTGTGTGTGTGTGTGTGTGTGTGTGTGTGTGTGTGTGAAATCGCTCCCCTGCGCCCCCTTCCGAATGGACCGATTCACAAGATTACAAGCACGCTCTGAGCGTCTGTATGCATTCCTTTCATCCCCACGTCTGAGGCAGGATGACGAGGCGTTTTGTCTCCCTGGAAGGCGCGCTTGGCAGAAATGGCTCCCTACGTTTACATTCGCTGCGCTCCGCGGCCGTGGAGGTATGAGGGCGGCGTTTGGGCAAACGGATGAGCAGCAGACGCCGAGCGCCAGGGGACTGAAATGTCACGGTCCAGTGTGGCCCAGACCTGCCTGCAGAGGTGGGACCAAGTCATTGTTTTGCAAGTCACAAGTAAGTCTCAAGTCTTTGCCCTCAAGTCCCGAGTCAAGTCCCAAGTCAAGACCGACAAGTCTCAAGTCAAGTCCCAAGTCAAGACCGACAAGTCTCAAGTCAAGTCCCAAGTCCTACCATTTGAGTTTCGAGTCCTTTCGAGTCCTAAACAGAGAAATAATATTTACACACAGATCATGTATGCTTTTAAGATCTGTATTTATTTATCAAACCTTTTTTTGCAAGAACATTGTTCAAACACATTTGAAAGAAACAAATGCAAATGTAATTTGCACAAAAAGTGCTGACATTGTATTTCCATAGCATATTGCACTATAACTAGTTGCACAGCAGTTTCTGTATTGTACTGATCTCATATCATATTGCAAAACAGTTTTCACCTTCAACTACACGATGGGGACGTAGTATGAGGCCACCATGGCTGAAAACTCGCTCCACTGGAGCACTAGAGGCAGGCACTGCCAAGACTCTGATGGCCACTCGGAAGAGTGAAGGAAGAGTCTTCATGTTCAGTGCCCAGAACAAAAGGGCAGCCTGTCCTTCGGCTATGTCAAGGTAGTGACTTAGCTGTAGTGCTGGAGTGGTCCCAACATCCTTCTTCTGCCTCTTATGGTATGCAGCAAACAGCCCTTCTCCAAGATCCTCTTGCTCTTCTTCATCAACCAGAGGCACAGGTTGCTCAGTCTCTGCAGCATCTTGCAGGATCAATTCTGGCAAAACATGTAACAACAACAGCAGAAACAAAAGAGCCCTTATTACCATTGATGTTGGTGATAGTGTTAGACTGAAAAATGTAATTATTGTTGCAGTCAATTAGATCAGATTATGAGGAAAAAACGTTGCATTAAAGTCAATAATATTTACCTTTAACTTGTTGTGCCACCTCTGCCTTGATGTCACGATTGACCAGCACATGGGGCTCCACCCAGAACAGAGAAAAGGCTGGATCCAAGACGGCTGCTTTGAGGTAGACTGGGTCTGAAAAGGGGGCAGTGATCCCATTTTGAGTCCTGGCCATTTTCACGTTAATGAAGATCCCAAGAAATCTTTTTTTCAGGGATACCTGGAGGCTTCCGACCAGGCCGCTCAGGAAACGAACTTGAGGCTTCAGCTTCTCAAGGTGGTGATTGAGGGCCAAGATGGATGGAACAACTGCACTGATTGTGACGATCTTCTCCCCCTGTGTCAAATCAGTTGCTTCTCCAAACGGCTTCAAGATGTCCACCAACTCCTTCAACAGATTCCACTCACGTGGTGTGAATGACAACTCCTTATGCGCAGCCTTTTCTAGAACAGCACAGAGCTTTAGATGATCACACTGGAGAACTGCCTTCACTTGCCTCAGTGTTGAGTTCCATCTTGTGTTGACTGCAGCAGGGATGCCTTTCTGTTCCCCAAATTCACTATCAAACACATCTTTGAATGTTGTGCTTGTGTGCAGCAGTGAGCTAAGTTTAGATAACTTGGAAAGAGAAGGACATGCCACTTTTGTTTCTTTCAAACCGTCTCCCACCACCAGCTGAAGAGTATGCGCAAAACACTGCAGGCGCTGTTTCTTTGCCATAGCAGCATCTACCGTTTGCTGATCTTCCAGGGTTAAGTCACACCAGAGCTCAGGGTCATCAAGATGATCTCCCTCATCATCATCATCCTCTTGTTCACTGGGGAAGCACACAGTGAATGCCTTTCGCATGTTAGCAGCATTGTCACTAATAATGTAGTCCAATTTATCTTTGATGTTGTATTCATCACATATTGACTCAAATTGGTCACAGATTCGTTCAGCTGTGTGTGAGCCTTTGAAGCGGTTGCAGGCCAAGAGATTAGTCTTTAGCTGTATCCTCTCTGCCTCTTTCTCTATCCAGTGGACAGTGACACCAAGGAATCCCCTCATCTTTCGGTCAGACCAAATGTCCACAGTGACTGAAACATGGTCAGTGTTGCTCAATTGAGTTTTTAATTTTGAACATCTCTCCTCAGTGAGGCTCTCTGTTTTTGATGTCAACGCTCTGCGACACACTGGGCTGTACTTACTGTCGAGTACTGTCAGAAAGTGCCGAAAACTCTTGTTTTCCACAATAGACAGGGGAAAGTTGCAACCAATAATCAAGTCGGACAGTATTGCATTGGTGATAGCTTTCTGCTGTGGATGAGTCATGCTGTAATGCCCTACACGACTGTCCAGGAATTGTGAGATTGAAGGCTGTTGTGGTTCATTTATGATGCTTTTGTTCATCTGGTATTCTTCAAATCTGTAACAGGTAAGCATATGAGATGTCAGAAAATCCCTTATAACCACACATGAATACATACTCTTTAGTCATATCAATTGTAACATTGTGTTAATATAAAAAAAAAGTGTTAATATTAATTGTATACTGTATGAGTGTGTGTTATAACATTACATTAATAAAATCTATTTCATTTTCATTGTACGCTATCACTGCTTTACCTTGCCATCAAACAGCCCTTTCCGTCAGGAAACTGAAGTTATATGCTTGTTAATTCACTCTCTCCAGCACACCAAATTCCATTGACAAAAACAGCATTTTTTCCTCGCATCACACAGACATTGCTGGTCTACTGCTGCCTCAATTATTAAGTTTATTTGTGCTATTTTATGTCTTCGGTGATAGTTCAGCTTAGTTGTGATTTACGAAAATTACATAAACGACCTCAATGAGGCAGCAGTAGACAAGCAACTCCCGTGTGCTGCAAAGTAAAATTGCTATTTTTGTCAATGGAGTCTGGTGTGCTGGAGAGAGTGAGATATACTTCGCTTTCATGTCAGAAAAATTCGTCTGGCAGCAAGCTAAAATGGTACACATATTCTTAATATAGAGTACATTTAAACTGACCTTGATTTGATTAGGTTTGCTTATGTTTTACTGCTGACAGCAGTCTACTGTGTGTGATACACTGACTACGCGCTTTATACTATCCAAACTATCCTTTTACAATATAAGTATGAGTAAGGGAATGAACCCGCAGTGGATGCAGATTGTTAACAGTGACTTTACAGTCTCATTGATTTAAGTTACTTAGCCGATAAGCTAGTGTTAGCTTTCATTCAAAACTTACCGTTCTTTGTGCAGCTTCAAATGTCGAACGAAGTTGGAAGTTGTTGCGTCTCCGTCCGTAATCTTTGACCCGCATGTTTTACATACTGCAATTCGTTTTTTGTTGACCACCTCGTAGTTTTTATACCCAAACGAAACTATCTTTGGTATCATTTTTTGCTAACTGGCGCGTTGTTGTCTGTTCCTCTTCATTGGTTGTCCTGTAATTTGATTGGGTGCATGCTGTCGGATCAAAACAACATGGATCTAATTTGATTGGATGTCGTGCCGACAGCGCGCTTGCTCTCTCTCACACACGCACACACAGATGCACACATGTATAAAAGAGAGAGAGATAGAGCGGTCCATTTCAACATACTTTTTAATCTGTGGGTTTGGGGAAAAGTAGCAAGTCTTTTCAAGTCAAAAGGGTCAAGTCCAAGTGAAGTCACGAGTTACTGATGTTAAAGTCCAAGTCGAGTTGCAAGTCTTTTTACATTTTGTCAAGTCGAGTCTAAAGTCATCAAATTCACGACTCGAGTCTGACTCGAGTCCAAGTCATGTGACTCGAGTCCACACCTCTGCCTGCCTGCTGGGTTTTGCTTCACATCAGCAACCAACTGAGATGCAAAAACTAGGTGTGGGGACTTAACAGTGTAATCAAGTGCTTTCATTGATTGATTAAGTGCTGAGTAACAATGAAAACCAGCAGACCCTGTGTCTCTCCAGGGCCAGGGTTTGGGAGCCCTTTGTCAGAGTCACTCATTTGTTTGTCTTTTATTCAGTTTTCCAGCCATCCCTGAAACAAGCCCTCTAACCCTGGGACTATTATCGTTCCAGCCTGGCCCTGGAGTTGCCTTAAGAAAAACATTTTAAATATGTTTCCCTTTTTGGACTAAAATGCTAAATTGTACATTGTATAAAAATACGGGAGCAGCAGAACGTGAGGCTGAATGGGCCGCATCAGATTCACTGCCCCCCAGGGCCCACTTCTGGTAGGACACCTTCGAAGCAATTCGCATTAAAACGCATGTCTGTCACGTCCCAACACACCCCACTGCGTTAGTCTGAAGACTTCATTACTTTAGCGCCGCAACAACTGACATTTATGCAAACTAATGAGGTGAAAATTAGGGGTGCCACTCCAATGACACATGGGAAAGTTTCCTTCTCTCCCTCTCCCTCTCTCTCTCTGATTTTCTTTCTCTGGGTAGATGGTTCTCACTGCACTGGAGTTGGCAGTCAGTCCCAATGGATTGGTGGTTCTGGCTGGGTCTGTGTTGTGCTGCTCATTAGTCAGGCTTGACTCGGCTGAGTGGGCCCACAGACCCAGCACAAAGCCAGCCTCTGTTCTGGGGATCCGGCTCAGGGGCTCCTGTGCGCTGGCAGATGTGCAGGGATTTGGAGGGAGGGAGAGAGGGAGGAGAGGGAGGGAGAGAGGGGGAATGGGGACATCTGGGTGGTCGAGCCAAAATCACAGCAATTACAAAACAATTAGAGAAGTTCCAACACAATTGCAGCAATTACAACAGAATCAGAGTGTTTACGACACAACTGTACCAGTTACAACAGAATCACAGCTGTTACAACACAGTTATTGCCGTTTTAACACAACTATAGCGGTTACAACACAATTAAAGAAGTTATAACACAGTTATAGCAGTTATAACACAATTATAACTGTTACAACACTGTAAACTCAATTATAGAGCACAGTTATGGCACAAATTCAGAACTGTTATGGCACAGTTAGACCATCATCTAAAATGTTCACATGACACCTTTTGAATCTTATATCTTTCAAATCAATCAAAAACAAAATAACTCTAAAAATACTGTGCTACTGCTTAGTTTGTATGGTCTTTGCAAGCTCTTCACTGGAGAGTTGCCTTTCCGCATCTTTTTAGAAGTGGAATTTAGTCAGTAGTGTGTTTTTATTGCTGTTATTTGAGGGTGGTTATTTAAAGTGCCACTTGTGATTATTGAATTGAAATGTGAAATGACTCAGGCCTGCAGACTGAACAGGGACTTTCTGGAGTCCATAAACACAGTTGAGCCTGGCGGTGATGATTCTCTGCGCGGCGGTTTGTGGTTTATAGGCCTGCGCTTAAAGCCCCCTCCTCCATTTGGCTATTAATTGTATTTATTGGGAAAGAGGAGTAGAACATTAGAGAGCAGGAGCTACTTTCAGCTGTATGAAATCCCTCTCAAATAACTTTTCCTGACAGTCTCGCCAAGTAAAGTCCGGAAAAAATTAGACCTGCGGAGAAAACAGAAAAACACAAGAGCGCAAACCATTCGTTCATTCATTCATTCTTTACTCATTCATTAATTTACTCATTCATTCATGAATTTATTAATTCGTTCACGTTTGTTCATTATTTTGTTTGTAAGTTAATATATTTATTTAGACTGTCATTTATATTCTTAATGAAGTCTCAGACCAAAGAACTTTCATTGTTTCTATTTGGCCGGAGAAACGAAACAGGAGTGATGGAAAGAGATTGGTGGCATGCGTGGAAAGAGACAGTTGGTTCTGAGAAAGTCAACACAAATGTAAATGAACAGCAATGTCTTCTCAATAGAAATGTTAGAACAAACAGGGACAGACCTTTTAGTGATGTAATGCATTTGGTATCATCTTGTGTAATCAAATTTTCTTTCCCAGATTTAAGCAGGAAACATTGGTGGCAGAGGCTGGATTCCCCTGTCAGTTAAAATAAGTGATGTAAACTGAGCAAGCTCTCTCTATTTGCTCTGTGTCTGTTCTGTTTTCATCCCAATAAACCCTTAAAGTGCATCAGCAAAAACTGGCAGTGATGTAGCTGGGCATCTAGCAAAGACGGGAGAATCATGTAAGGAAAAATGTGCATAGCTACCTAATTCTATCAGTGTCTCACCAAAACATCGTGCTCTGGGTAGGGCTTTTAGTTGATGAATGATTGACCGCTCGTCAGAGCTCCACCTTTTATATATTTAACAAAATCTCACTCTCCCTTCAGTAGCCTAAAGATTGCTGCACTAGAAAAAACACGTCACGGAGGTTGAAGTTGGTCAAAATCTATTTAAAAACAGATATCAATAAAGTGCGTTGCCATGGCAATGCACTATTAGTCCCTCCAGGCTGGCACTGTAGTGACAGTTGTGACACGGTCACCAAGGCCACCATTGTCTGTGGTTACTGCCATGGTACTGCTTTCTGTCCCACACAAAAAAAGTGTTACATCCCAAGATTCTGATCAGGGCAAAGGTCAAAGGTCACAGGGGCAAATTCTGGTAATAGTAGGCAGCAAATATATAATCCAGGCCATATTCTGGCACAGGTCTTGACTGTAGTCCTGTCTGATGGTGTGCAAAACCCTGAAGCATTGGGAAAGATTAAACTGTCTATAGGTTTTCTTAAGTAGCCAGTCATATAATTTACTTTTTTTTTTATTGCATTTTAATTTCCGTTTTTTTCTAGATATTATCAAAAGTTAAACAGCTCACTTCTTAATCCTGCTTTGTGATAGACAGACCACCCCCTTCCATCAGGTATAACAGCACTAACAGTGACAAAGTGACAAAGATTAACTGGTCAGATAAACAGAGCAGACCTTATCAATCAAAAAGCAAAATGCAGGTAGTAAATGAACTCAGACATAGTCCTGTATTATGCTCCCATTAGACCTGTCAATCAAAATGCTCAGTCAAGCCAGAGGCAGCACAGATCCCACACAAACTGGTAGATCCATTACAGTACACAGACCCCAACAATCTGTGAAAATCTGACAAAACATGGCCTTTCTGATAACCGAATCCCACACAAACTAGAACAAATTGTGTTCTGCTGTGCAGTAAGTTAGAGCAAAGCATCTTTTATATATTTAGAAAGTGTGATAAATGGCAACTTCTGGTAAAACCATAGTTCCAAGGTATCCTCTATCCTTTCTGTGAGCAAATAGATCTTGACTGCTTCAATGAGCCATTTTTCAAATGTCAGGTGCTGAGTGACACAAGCCTCTTATACCTGCGTCCAGGTACCATTTAGGCCTGCTTTTTCTCCAGCATAAAGGCTCCTATGGACTTTCTCTGAATAAGTGGGGTGTGAAATTTTACATGATAACACTTTCAGGCAATTTCTAAATGCATGTATGTATAGTCCTCTTGGAGGCCAAGGAGATAGATTGAGTAGGTCTGCAGTCCCCATGTTTTGCATTTATAAGGAAAGAACAGTACCGGTAATATTGGTTTCTTCCTTTATAGAAAAAGAACAGAGAAAATTTATGTCATATTATTGTTCTGGGACAGCTAAAATTTAAACGGAAAAATATATGACTGTCAGAAATGTCTGTTTGTGCAGAAGTTTTGGTGAGATGGAGCAGAACACCATCCCCTAGGTAACTCAGGGCCTAACGTCAGTGCCACGCTAGCACTACTCTGAATTAATGGCCCGTACTCCTGTAATCACCCTTAATGCCTAATTATTTAATCGGTGCTTATTGCTTTGTAAGTGCAGTGTTGGGATCACACACGGCCCCGTCTTTGCTTCCCTTCCCTTGCCGTTGTTTTGATTGGGGCTTTTTTACATTTTTATTTAAGGAAAACGACGTCACTCTTTCCATTCCTACATCAAGATGGCGGTTGAGCTGCTGGCTGGATACTGTGAGAGCCGCATACCTGAATCATGAGAGTCACCTAAATCGCAACCATCTGCAGAGCAGACCACGGAGCTGGACTGCTTAGCCAGACTCTCTATGTTACTTCTCAGAAGGAAACCATTTAAGATTGAAGGCCTGATCTGGTGCTCTAAACATTTCGGTAAACAATGTGTGTTCGGCGTCAGTTGATGTCAGATTGTGGGGTGCATCAAAAGATCAGAAACTGCAGTAAAATATATGTTCCTATAGAATGCTCTTTCAGGGTGTGGCACACAAAAGATGTATTTTAAAGCTGCTGGCTGTTCACTCGCTTTTAGCCTTTCCAGAAAAAAAGAGACCGGAGATACAGTAGACTCTGCGGTCATCCTAGCCAGAATACATCAGTGGCTTTATGCTAGTCAATCGGACCAGAAACGGCAGAAAACCAAAGACACAACAGCCAGATGATCGAGGCGATACAAGGAGCAGACTGCATGCCAGCGAACACAAACATGTTATTTCAGTTTTGAGAATCAAAGCGGCGGACAGTAATGATTTGTACAGTACGCAATCCGAGGTTGCACTTGCTTTCCGAATTCCTGCCGGTATCCGTTGTGCGTGCGCTCAAAAACCAAGGGTAATTACAAACTATGCTGGGGCTGGCTAACTCTAGCTCTGGCTCTGAAATATTTCCTCTCATAAACCAAAACCTTTTTCCAGAGTTTTCACTTCTCAGAATGACCCAAGCTACACATTCTGTTGTCATGGTGACATGATTCATAAGTACAACTTAAGATGCTAATGAAATAAATAATGGTCATCATAGTAATTAATTAAAGTCCATAAGACCAATAGTGAAGAATATGAGATACATCTAGATTAGTCAAGTGATTTACAGTTGAAGTCGGAAGTTTACATACACTTAGGTTGAAGTCATTAAAACTCATTTTTAACCACTCCACAGATTTCATGTTTGCAAACTATAGTGTTGGAAAGTCAGTTAGGACATCTACTTTATGCATGACACAAGTAATTTTTGCAACAATGGTTTACAGACAGATTATTTCACTTTTAATTCACTATATCACAATTCCAGTGGGTCAGAAGTTTACATAGCCTACACTAAGTTGACTGTACCTTTAAATTTTTTATATTTGGTCGCATATCCTTTGCATGCCATGACTTCCTGATGTCTGTGACCCAACAACATCAAAAGACTCTTGATATCTTATTTTCTGGTACTCTTACAAGCGATACTATAACGTCTCTGCATTTGAATGGATCTCTATGGGAATTGGGGGGTGGGACTAGATTTAGCTGTAAATTATGCTGGAACAGTATGGAATACATGGTTGGTAAAATGGCTAATGAAGGGTCTGAGGTATCAAATGAGCCTCAAACCATCACTCTGCTGCCAGATATGCAGTAGATATGGATGGATGAATTTAAGGGTTGTTTCTCTTGACAAATTTTCCTATTGAACTCTATGAAAAAATAAGTCAGGAGAAGAAACCCTTCAAGGTATCCATCCATATCTACTGTATTTCTGGCAGCAGAGTGATGATTTAAGGCTTGTTTGATACGACAGACCCTCCATGACTTAGAGCCATTTAGCCAACCATGTGTTTCCATACTGTTCCAGTGTAATTTACAGATAAATCTAGTCCCACCCCCCAATTCCCATAGAGATCCATTCAAATGCAGAGACGTTATAGTATCGCGTGTAAGAGTACCAGAAAAAAAAAAAATCAAGAGTCTTTTGTGTTAGGATCCTGTAATCTGTCTGTTTATTCTTCATTTGTTATTATTTTTCCTGTTTTCTTTCCCTCGCGATTGTCAGTCCGCGTTCCATGTTTCTGAAATTCCACCCCCTGTCTTTGTCATTACACTATTCGGGTGATTTTGGGAACATTCAGGTTTCTTCTGTATTTTGTATATCTCGTTTTCTTCCTTCTGGCTTTATTTATATTTGTATATAATACTAATGTACTAATCATACTAACTGTTAGATTAGATTTAATACTAACCTGCTAACAAACTAACATGTATATAATACTAACCTACTAACATTAGGGTTCTAGAGTTCACTACTAACATTACTAATTCATCTTGAGTTTCTACCTGCAGCTGTCATTTCCCTCCTCATTATCCTATCCCTGCATCGATCTGTGATTTCGCATTCTCTGCACATGTGTCCACTTTCGTGGTCCTCCCCTCTGAGCTGTGCACTTGTTTACCTGCTAACTCCAGGCCGTTTGTTATCATTGTGTCTGTGTATTCCAGTCCGTGTCTTACGTTTCCCCTGTCATTGTTTTATTGGTCCCTGTTAACCCTCACTGTTCTTACCTGTGAGCAATCTCCCCTCCCTGCCTCTACACACCTGATTCCCATTATGTCTGTCTCCCTCTGTGTATATATACCTTGTCATTTCAGTGTTTCTTTGCGAGTTCTTTGTACTATATTTTGCTTCTGTGTTGCCTGTTTATTCTGAGATTCTGCTGTTCGTTGATCTGTTTTCTAGTTTTTTTTGTTTCCCTCGTCCGTTACCTGTTGTTGTTTTATTTCTGTTTTGTTTTCTTTTTGTTCCTCCTCTGCCTTATCGGTTTTGACCCCTGCCTGTGTTCTCGCGACCCTGGTTTAGGATCCTGCTTTTGTACCTTTGCTGTGCCTTCCCAGTTTGACCCCTGCCTGTTCCTTGACCACTCTTTGGACTGTGTTTTGTACCGTTGCCCTGTCTCCCCGGTTTTTGACCCAGCCTGTTTACCTCGGATTGCTCCTTGCCCTTTATTAAACTTCGGTTTTTTATACTCCTGCCTGCGTTTGGGTCCTTCCCCCACCGACACCTAACACTTTTGATGTTGTCGGGTCACAGACATCAGGAAGTCATGGCATGCAAAGGACATGTGACCAAATATTAAAAATGTAAAGGTACAGTCAACTTAGTGTATGTGAACTTCTGACCCACTGGAATTGTGATATAGTGAATTAAAAGTGAAATAATCTGTAAACAATTGTTGGAAAAATGACTTGTGCCATGCACAAAGTAGATGTCCTAACTGACTTGCCACCACTATAGTTTGCTAACATGAAATCTGTGGAGTGGTTAAAAATGAGTTTTAATGACTTCAACCTAAGTGTATGTAAACTTCAGACTTCAACTGTATGTAGTGTTTTTTATTTCTTCTTCGTATTCAACACGTAAATATTCTATATCTATGGTCACGGCTTTCAAAACAGACAGACTTGAAACATGATTATTAGCTATTAAGCTGGTTCAGTTCATGTCACAAATGTCAATAATAATGTAGTCCAGCTGTCTCTCGTGTTCGTGTTTGTTAATTTGAATGTGTTTTGTTGTGTCTGGCTTTTGTCTTTTGTTTTTTTCATGCGCTGTGTGTCTGTTGTGGGACGGGGAAGTGGGCAGGAGATTTTTCAGGGCCCTCCTGATGCTCGTTTTCATAATATTGACGAATATTGTGCAGGCGGTCTTCAAAGGGCAACCATGGAAGGCGAGGAGAAGATGGTACAGGGGAGGAGTGAGGCGACAAGTGGGAAGACTGATGCAGTTCAGTGCTCCGTTTCGACAGTGTACAGAGACCAGAACACTGCGTGTATGGAGGAAAGTCGTGGAGGCGGAGTTTGTGTGTTGGACTGTTAAATGACACTGGACATCTCGGGACAGCGGGGGCTATTTTTAATCATGGCTGTATTTCACTTTAATTCACTTAATTTGATAGTGAATGTCTTTATTTGGTGTGTTAGTTTGTGTGTTGTGGGTCTGCCCCACTGTCTATGTCTTTTTTGTTGTTGCTGGTGGCTACAACTGAAGTTCCCTAAAGGGAAACTAAAAGTTATTTTATTCTATTCTATTATTTAGAAGAATGACCAAGTAATTATATTCAGGAGGTGGTAAATTACCATTTGTTGACCCCACACCTGGTTCAGCTTTCATGAGTGAGACACGTTTATACACAATATGCTCCCCCCAGAGCATGCTAGAATTTTTTAGGGCAGTTGTCTTATACTGTAAGATGGCTTCCGTTGCTCTAAGTCTGACTGCAAGAAATAAGTTATGTCTGTGGTCTGTCTCTAAAAAGCATTTTATAGTGTTTTCTGTGAGTTGTTTTATAAATGTTTTCCGAGCTGATATTCTGATTGAAGGGTAGAAACACAAAACATCAGTGGAATGTGGCACCAGCTGAACATTACATACATGCACGTACACCCTAGACATGCAGCATTTTAATCTTAATCCTATAAACATTTCATTTCTGGTGTCAATAGGGCATTTGGGGTCTTGGGCCGGATGAGTGTTTGTGTTTTAATGATTGCACTTACAGGCCCTGCGACTGACCCCGGATCAGCTGCCGCTGTCAGCACCACTTTAAATGCTTTCCTCTCTCCTGTCACCCAGAGACACAAAGCATAGCGCTTAGACTGCAAATCCTCTTTCCGCTCACCATCAGACACACCTTAACAATGCAGGAAGCCCAGACATTTAACTTGCGTTATTGTTGCCATGCACATTCAGAGTCAAAACATTGCAACTAAGCATCAGAATTTAGGACGTGGTCCTACAAAATTATTAAAATTAGTATGAAGCTGAGCAGTACTCGAAGATAATTATAATGTACATACAGAATTCACACAAACGGCAGCTTAAGTTATGTGGACCGACAAAGAGAAATACTGCAAATAATACTGCAAATACTGTTCAGCCAGATAAATTTCGCCTGCCCAAAATAGTGCTCCCACTCTGTACCCAGTAACAGACGCAATACTCCATTCCGCTTCTGACAGATGGACATTCACACCACCTGCTATTGCAACACACCTCACAAACCTACACATTTTATGGTCAGAGGTCCACCTTGCACACATCCAGTGTTTAATTTCTCATACCTCCACTTTTTGACTGTTGCACCCCCCATCTTTTTACTGCTGAATACCATGTTTTATTTGCTTAGCTCCCTGAGGTGGCAAAAAGGAGTTGAGTATCTGGAGAGTCTAGAGAATCTTTGGCAGAACCAACAAAATACTGATATGAACTAATCTGGCCCTTATCAGGCCTTTATACTGCACATACCTATTGGTTGCCGATGGTGGGGAATCTTTTGCATTACATGCTAAATTTGATAATTTCTTTAAGGATCCTGTCCCACATTATATACAAGCCATTGTTTTTTTTATATAGTACTGTATTTCAATAGTCCCCAACCATGTTCCTGGAAATCTACTGTCCTGTAGGTTTTCACTCCAACCCTAAAAAAAGCACACCTCATTCAACAGCTCGAGATCTCTTTCAGCCGCTAATTAGTGGAATCAGGCATGCCAAGTTCCAGTTGAAATGACAACTTTCAGGATGGTAGATCTCCAGGAACTGGGCCTTGGGGACCACCACTCTATTTAATATCCACAAAGAAGTTATTCATGTGCAGCTCAGTTGCTGATTACATCCATCCAGCTAGGAGGAAAAAATGAATGGGGTTTATATATCTGCAGGTTTATGTTTATGTTCATTACGTTTATTGGCTGAAGATATTTTGGGGATTACATCCACTTAGCCTATATTTGATATGTTAACAAAGTTGATGCGCAGACTCATATGCGTATAAATCATATCCATTTTGAAAACCACAGAAGCCTCATTTATCCATTATTTTACAGCATTCTTATTCTCTCTGTGGCGTGTAGGTTTAAGCTGAAAAAAGGTGAAATGAATACGATGGAAAGGACAGAGAGAAAGGGAGGCAACATTCTGTGTAAATAGGATTAGGGAAGGATGTCTTATAACTGCACATTATTCTCGAATTGCGGGAGAGCGTTGTGCAGACTCCATTACCCAGACTGGGCCCCTGACAATCAGAGGCGGGACTTAGGGTCAGAGACACTGGGGGGTTGGAAAAGACCTCCGCTGAACGCAGGTGTTTGGAAATGCCGTTGGGTTCCGTCACATCACGCTGTCAAAACACCTCAAACTGGGATGGGGGGGCCCCCATCACCCCCACCAAAAAACCCAGGGGACTCCTCTCTACAAGGGTGAAGTCGTTTTGTTGCATTTTTTTTCCGAAATGCTGGGGCCAGGAGGGAGGTTGAGGAAGACGCGTTTGCAAACACATGATCTATTAATAAAAGAACAGTAATCTTCCCCCACTCGTACCCTCGTGCCCTACTGAGGTAATTATATCTACTGTAAATAAAACCTGTGCTCCCCCCCACACCCCCACCCTACCTTCAGCCCAGTAAAGCTGTTTCATTTACAGAGACCGCCGCAGAGACCTATCTCATTTCAGCACGGAATCACAAAACAGAGAGACAGGGAGTTAAAATAGCGCCCCCCTCTGGGGGATGGACCTCCTGCTCACCTTTTAAACAGGGGGGCTTTATTTGGACAGCAGACGCAGGCTCATCAGCTCCGGACAGGGAAATGGGAGACCCTGGGGTTCCAGAAATGTATCGGCCCACCTGCATCGGCCCAGTATGTGTGTGTGGGGGGGGGTGGGCAGTAGGGGCTCCGAACGGAGAGGCTGGTGGTCTGGGGGGCCCTGGGGCATGGTGAAGGCCCACTGGGGCTCTGGTTTCATGACCTACTTTTGTGTGGCACATTGGCGGGTGTGTTTCTAAAAGTCTCTACTCCAGAGAAGGGGGGGGGGGGGGGGGGGGTTTGCACTGCGCAGACCCAATTTATTAAATTACCTCAAAAACAAAGGAGGGGTGAATCAACACCCTGGAAACAAAACAGAATAACATCTCAGCCTCACTTGGTTAGAAAAACGTATTTGTTTCTTTTTCAGGCTTTCCTCAAGGCAATGTCACTACAGGGCATTTATTTCAAATATGTGCCCTCTCCTGCAACTAGACTTTTCATAAGATAGCAAATAGAAACCTCCATCACACATCCAACGGCATCTCTAAGGTCAGTTAGACAACTTGCACTCTCACTATTGCGCCTTCTCTGTCTTCCTCTGCTGTGCCATAATTCATAAAATAGAGATTTCAGCCATGGCATCTCTTTAAGAGAAGGAGAGAGAAAGTAAAATAGAGGGAAAGTGGGAGGAGGGATAGCAAAAGAGAGTGAAAAGCAGGGGATGAGAGGTGGAATGAGGGATACGGAAAAGGAAAGAGAGCAATGGAGAGAGAGAAAGAGAGAGGTTGTTATTATAAATACCAAAGGAGAAGGAATGCTTTGTTTCTTTTCTCTGAAGGTCATGTTTTCATAGCTCTCCACATGCAATCGTTTATGAGTTCACTGGTGAAACTGTAAAAAAAAAAAAATATATATATATATATATATATTAATAAAAGAACATGGTGGGAATGACTAGGACATTTGTTGGCGTTTGGTCTCTTTAATTCCAACAATGCCAGGGGGACTTGAGAAATATACTGGCCCAGGAGGGTGGGAGGCCATGCTGTCTCTCTCTCTATCACTACATATCACCGTTTCTGAGCCTTACAAGATCACGTGGCTACACCTAGAGCATTCTGTTTTTCATTGCTATATTTTGCTTACGTTAGAGGTATAGTATGTCTGAACAAAAAACATTTTCAACATACAAAAATGGCAAGTTACTCACATATACAAAGCACCATCTATAAGTCATTAAAACCTGCAAAATATAGGTCTGCTGTTAAAAACAATATTGGCTAACAAAGATGGCGATGGGTTTTGAAAAACATGTTCTACGGGCTGAAATAGCGTCACATGTGCACTTCCTTATACAGTATGTACAAAAGTGTCACATGTTCACATCCTTACATGTCAAAAGCATTACATGTGCACTTTGTTCATTTTGCCTGTGCATCCTGCAATTGGCTACTTTGATCAGACTACTTTTACCAGATGTTGTTATTGGCAGATCTCCAAACTGGGTGCTAATCTCCAATGGGGAGAATTATTGTTTGTGGGCCTGGAGCATTTGTGATGATGAAATCAGCAGGAATAAAAAGAAGAAGAAGAAGAATGTAAAAATAACCCATGTATGGGGCTTTATTGTGTGGATGTGTTTATGTGAATTCTGTGTATTTACAAGAGGTCAGAAGGTACAGAAGTTAATGTTTTTAAAGGCTGAAAGTCCTGTGATCATTGTGGTTATTTCTGTAGGAAACCCTGAAAAGTGCCCAACTCTGGGTGCTGTACAGATATGGGGCATGCCCCTCTAAGCCGTTACTTGGCGGGTTGCATACCTGCCATCCCAATTATATATACATAGGTATATAGTCACTCCCTTGTAGCTCACTGGAAGTACAACTGTTCCTGATTACCTCACAAACAAAGTAGTGGCAAACGAAAGGGAGCTCAGACCTAACATATCCCAACACTTCACAAAACATTGTTGCTACAATATCGTCTTAAAGTTGCATATTTGGTTGTTAGCTGCAACACATATGTTAAGCCAGGTTGACTAAAGAGAACAGCAATGGCTGTTAAATGCTGCAAACCGCAATGCCAGAATCCTTTTAAAAAAATATGACCCATTGCAGGGCTTGAAAACGGCTTTTCCGACGTGCATTACAGCAGGTCTCCTCCTATGAACAGCGAAAAGTTCCTGTGAATCCTAAATCAGCGCCCTGACTGGACGGAATTATGGGACACTTTGCACCAGGGTTGTGTTATTTTGTGATGAGGAGCTAATTATGACCTACTTGCTGGGCCAGTAAATCTGTTAAAACAGACCCCCCCCCCCCCCCCCCTAGGGTAGTGGGAAGGGGGCAGTCCTGGGTTGTTTAATGGAAGAACCATGGCACGGTGGGCGTGGCCTTTTCATCATGCCAAAGAAACCAAACAGACTGTGGCATGCAGCAGGTCCCCTCTTCATCAGCTGTAATCCCGAGAAACCCGTTGGACACCTTGGACATCGTGTTTAAAGACATGTGGTTTTTCATTTCATCCCTAGACATTCCACATCTGCTTTTACATAGATTTATATATTTTTTAAAAAAGCTTTTCAAAATTCATATTCAAATCTTCTGTCCAGCAAAAAAAAGAAATAAATCACTGTCTAGTATGAGCCATAAGGAAAATGTATGGAGAGTATCGGAATTCATTTGATGTGTTTTGCATATTTGATGGTTGAAAACATGGCGTGTTAGCTTTTCATGGTCTCCCTAGGGCCCCTGTAATGCCATCACTGACCACTAGGGGCCCATGAAACCCCAGTCTGGGGAAGCACTAATCAAGAAAATACACAACGTTAAATCAAAACACAGAGGGGTTTTGGGAAAAGAATGGAAAAGACATTAAAAAAGAGACATTTTGTCCTGGAGGTAATATCATACCCTCAGAATGGCAGAGAATGACATAATCGGCATCACAATCAGTCACGCCGTCTGACTTCCTCTCTGAGGCATGAAAGACAGGAAGTGAGTGAAAGCAACCTGAGGTGGACAGTGAGGCTCTCGCTGTGAAGGGGCCCGGGAGGCATGAGCAAACAGAACCTTCTGGATGTTTCTGTGAGGGGATGTTTACAGCAGTGGTCTCCAGCCCTCCTGCCAGTGGGTAAACACTGACCTGCACTCCCGAACACGCAAATGCACTCAGGCCGCTGATGTATATCTGTATGAACAAACAGTCACTGTCAATGCATAACTGAACTGAGGCTAATCTGAGGCATGTCATCTCTGCTGACACACCAGGCATGCTAAGTTACGGATATTTAGTGTATTGTCAGTGTTGTGCAAAGCCCTTATTTAACCCAGTGTTTGCGAGGTGAACCACACAGAATCCCAGCCTATGTGCCTTTTATTGAGCATATGTACGTACGCTGGATGGCTGCTGTTGAGGCACTGTTCGGGTGTGTGAATGAGCTTCAGGGCCCGTTATCAAATCTGGACTGTGCCAGTTGCAACTGTAGGCAGCAGCTTGTCTGTGCTTTCCTGAAATTGCAGCAATTAGCCTGAACAAACTGGGCTGATCACAGCAGGAGCAGCAAAAATTAAAAAGGGATTTGATTGAAAACTCAGCACAGGTTTCTGTGGTTGGAAATTTATGGCGTTTTTACTCCGACAATCCCATGGTGCTCGTGCTGAAGCAGCTCCACAGCTGCTATAAATGCACAGCAAAGACTGGTATCCCAGCTGCACCCACACTGCCACAGCACCACCGCACCACCCCCCCTGACAGTCCCATCAGGCATGGCCCTGTTTTATGTAACCCTCTAATGTCATACTATCTCACACATACACCCACACACACATGCACATGCACGCACACACACACACACACACACACACAAATTGGCAGAATAAATCAGGAGAAATCTGTGAATGTCACTGCGGGAACAGATGACGGAAATATGCCGCCGCCCCCATCTCCCCCGTCCCCCCCGTCCCCCAGTCCCCCATTGCCAAAGACGGAAGCGGCCAAATTGCGTGAGCCTGAATTTCCACTCTCAGAAACGCTGTGTGAGCAAACACTGGCTTTATCCCCGGCTTCCATTCACACCAGTGAAAACCAGACCAAGGGTGTCACTTGTCCCCGATGCCATTGGCTCTCGCTAAGTCGCCGCAAATCTACGGCCCAAAAAAAGCTGCCGACGCAGCAAGCCTGCCGGCCGATGCCGAGAATAGCGGGCTCTTCCCTTCCGCTCCCGGACTGAGTGAAAAGAGGGGCCTTGCGTCCCTCGGCTGGCCGTGTCATTGTTGGTTTTGGGAAAAAATCCGTCGTTCTTTTTTTTTTCTTTTCCGCTGTAACATCATCCCCTCTGAAAGAAATATTATTCTCTAAGGCCCAGGCAGAAATTAATGTTTTCCTAAAACGTTCAAGTAGCCAAATGCCCAAACTGCCCTTTCAGTTGATGCGGACACCAGGTTTAACTGTGAAAGAGATAGTCTGTAGTAGTTCTGTTGCAGTGAACAGATCCACACGATATTCATTTCAGCGATAGATCTTTGAAACAGTTGCAGAGGTTAATTTGTTCCGGCTGACCTCTGAACAGCTTTTCAAACATATAATTTCCCTTCCCTACCTTTGCAAGTTCGCCAATACTCTCCAATATGAGTAGATTTATACAATAAAAAATTTAAAAATGCCTTTTCCATTCACAAGGGGGGAGTTTCTTCCCCTTCTGTAAGCGTTTCATAAACTATTACTATTAAATCATGTCTTAGCCTGCTATTAAATTCCATGATTTTTATCGGCCAAGTAGCAGGGCTGTGGAACACAGGAAGAAAAGGTGAATTGCTAAACTGAGCTCAGCTCTGCCATCCATAAATAAGTAGCTATCATTTCTTTCTCTGTAATTCATGCTACTATCCTGGATGGTTTTACAAAAGTCAACAATCCTGTGTGTTCTTCTCCACACCTCTCTAATTAATTAATGAATTAATCAGTCTTTGTTTTCGTGTAGCACCATTTAAAAATTCACTCTCTGCTTTGTTTGGCCCTGATTACTACAAGAGTTTTCAGGCCATAGAAGAATGTGGCTCAAGAAGGGCATAGTTTAGGATTAAAGTGGACAAATGTTGAATGAGAGGCAAAAAAAGTTACTCTTTTATGCTGATTTAAGGATCAGAACAGTTTCTGCTACCCCCGACATCTGGGGGAGGTCATTCCAAAGCTTGGGAGCCCTAAAGATGAGAGTTCTGCCGCCAGTTTAAGTCTTGAAATTTTGGTATTTAAATTAACACTGTTTTTCTAGGGAGAGCTCTACTCCACAGGCATGTACTGTATGTCATTCGTCCATGCACACACCAACTTGTGAGTCTGCACCATCTGCACAGATGCAGTTGCATCGGACGCAGGGACTCAGTTCTCAGTTCCGGTTGACCGCAGGTGCTTTACGCCATGCTGGGATGGCACGCAAGCAGACCCTTAACATTTCATACAGTGCTCTCAAAGTTCTCAAACGCTTGCATGACAAGAATGCAAGTCTGTTTTGGAGATACTTCATGATGCGGAAACACGTGAGGACCTTCTGCGTTCCATGCGGAAATCTGCCATGTAGACTTCTCCAGCCTGTACCCCAAAAATGAAAACACTCCCGTCTACCTGGTTCGGCTGTTACACACATTTGTGTATCATCAATCGTCACGTTCTCACAATTCTGTCCTTTCATTGAAGAGTTCTATCTGCCTACAATGAGCACAATTTAATTTAATTTAATTTAACATATTTTTTTAATTAAAGAGTGTCTTTTACTCAATGTTGCTCTGAGTAAACACACCAGAGGTGCATTCAAATTCAGTGAACAGAGCCGAACGTGCGTGGCAAATGTATTCTTTGAACGGGTAAATTTGAACGGCTTTTTAAGAAGGTTCCAAATTGTTTGCATTACCGGTATCTTCAATTGAAATCTCCATCTGGGAACACATTTCCCTCAGTCCAGCATCCATTTTTGTTCACCGCAAACTACCTTTTCAGACCGTTCGCTTATGTTTGCAAACGTTTGTGGCGAACACAAAGCTAACGGAAAAAATTTTGAAATAGTTTGCAAACGTTCGCTTTGTTCGCTGAATTTGAACGCACCTCTGGTAACATGCTAAACCTTAAAAATGCTAAAATGTGCTTTCATAACCCTTACTCATGCTTTCATGTTAACTCATGCTAACGTGCTAAACCTTACTAATGTTTACAATATAAGTGTTACTCATGCTACTGTGCTCATGTTAACCCTTAGTCATGCTGAGGTGCTAATATTTACGCATTGGTAGCCATGCGTCTTGTAACACATCATCCAGGGATCCAGAGAGACCCTTCCCCTGCAGCTTGATGTCTGCTGATTGCAGCAGACAAAAAAAAACAGGTCGTCCAAGGCTATCGGTGAGCCCAGAAAACACACACGACTGCGTAATCAAACAGCCCTAGGCGTTAATAAAAACTCTGGAAGCAAGAACCAAACCAAACAATCGTAGGGCCAAACAGGTCCCTCAGACATAGAGGGTAATGGGAAAAACAACGATGGTTTTACTTGACTCCTGGACAAGGTGGAATTCAGTGTGCTTTTCTCAGGGAGGTGGGTGTCATGTCACATTAAGGCCTCCATCAATAAAGCAACTGCTGCAGCCGATAAAATACAGACTGCACCCCCAGCCCACCTCCCCCTACTCAGGCAACGGAAACCTGGCCTGGGTTCTGGGGTCTCCAAGGCTCTGGCTGCCATTATTAAAGTTTTTTTTTTTAGTACAATTTCTTACAAATTCTTTCCCCAACCGAACCTCTTAAGTCATGGCTGTGCCACCTGCATCCTTATAAGGAACACTTCAGCATGTGTTTTACTCCTCTGGTACACTCGCCCACAAATAAGGGACAACTTAATTACAGAGGAGAGAGTGAGCACCAGTCAGAGGAAACACATATCTCTCTGTATTGGGGTAGATGTTGGTGTGGGGGGTACACTCTAAAAAAAAGGGTTCCAAAAAGGTTCTTAGCAGAGGGGTAGGGTTCTATCTAGAATCATTTTCTTCCAAAGAACCCTTTTTAGAAGGAAGGATTTTTCAAAGCTTCTTAGGAAGGCAAAGGGTTCTGTCTAGAACCTTTAGAACCTATTTTTCATGCATGTATATTGCAAAAATATTATTTTGTCTTCATTTTAAATAGGTGTCAATGTTAGTGTTAATGTACATCAGTGTTTAAACTTTAACATTAGCCTAGATGTTTTGTCAGTAATCTGATATACAGCATCTATTTTAGAACACTTTGGGCGCAGTGCGCTATGACAGGTGGTGTGGTAAAAATGTGGCATGGACTATGGAATGGAATGCTCTGAGTTTACACATACAGTACACTCAGAGCATCCCATATTCCATGTCACACCGCTTGTCTTAGCACACATGAGTAAGAACCTGAAAATTGCGCCCTTTGTTTTCATTCAGACGTGCTTAATTCTCAGTACGACTTTCTTCAGTCAGACCATGTTCTTACTCAGGGCGAACATTTGTCCATCGGAGTTTGAGTGACAGTGGTCTGTGATTAAGGAACAGGACTACTAACCTCAATTGCATGTTTGATTCCCAGCTGGTGGGAATCTAATCTAATTGTGAATTAAACTGTCATAAATGTGTTATTTTGTAGGCTTTGGGATTTTGGGTTTGTTTGCCTTGCATGAGGTCTTAGATCAGTAGCATAGTGATTAGTGAACAGAACTGAGTGACAGGTCTTATATTCAAATCTAATCTACATCTCAGAATTTATTTCATGGTTTAAACATTTCTATAGATGTTTATAGAGGATCAACCATTTCAAGTAGGTGTTGTTTAAAACACAAACTTCAATTTGGGATGCAGTGCGATTTGAACCTGACATCAATAACCTCAAAGTCCTGCTCACTAACCAGTTCCATTTAGGCAGCAAACAAGCCTAGTAAAAAATCTCACACAAACCTCACTCGAACATGCAATCTTGTGGTTATTAGGCCTGTTCCATAATTTACTGAGCCACTGTCACCTCAACTCTGTACAACAAATGTTTGACTGTCAAAGACTGAACCCAAGTCTGAGAAGGATGCAAGTTCAACTGAGAATGAAGCAAGTAAGAATGATAACAGTGTTTTATTAATGAATATTATAAATACTGAATTATTGAAAAAATATGAATGAATTACCAAATAAATATGAATTACTGAATAAATATGAATAACGTGAGGATCTCATTCTTACCTTCAAAAAAAAAAATGTTTCCCAATATTTTAAACTGTATTTGTGAATGTTTGTACATGTATCCAGGATCTCCTTTATCCTTTAAGTGTACATATTCTGCCTTACTTGTTATATTTGTCATAATTTCATCCAAAATATTATGGTTCATTTTGTAATGACATTTGTTGAGGAGTTGAATTAATTGATAAAGTCCAATTAATCAGGCATTTTTACCAAAGGGCACTACAATCTGCAGCAATACAAACTGAGCTGTTCACATCTTGGCTCAACTAAGATCTATATCTATGCCAAATGTGTACAAGGCATTCAGCGGAGGTACATTGTATTGGATCACAAGTGCTTTGAAAACAGATTATTGCATTGTAGCCTAGAGGTTAAGACTGTGGTCTGGTAACCAGAGAGCCGCTGGTTCAAATCCCAACATGGGCAATAGGGTAAAATTAACAGATGATTGTAGGGTAGCTGAATACAGGGTTGCTGTCTGGTCAGCCAAAAAGAAAAATATTTGTTAATTAAAAACAGAATACCTTGAATCATGAAAAAATACATAGAATTTGGCATTTGGTATTTTTAAGCGTTGCAGCCGCTTCTATACGTGACGTGTGTCCAGTCAGGAGTAGCCCATGTGCCACGTGCACCGCTTACTTCACCACCTGGGTGTTATTTTTCTACGTCAACCAGTCGTAAAAAAAAAGAGGCCAGAAACACCCATTTTGGCATATTCATGTTTGCAGAAAGAAATTGATAGGTCAAAGCAATATGGTGCAGGCTCCACATAGCCTATCAGAGTCCTATCTGCAAACAGGAAGGGGTTAGGTCTAGGGCAGCGGCGTCAAACTCGTTCCATCGAGGGCCGAGTGTATGCAGGTTTTTTTCTAACCATGCTCTAAACCAGCTGATTCCACTAATTAATTCACCTCCTTGGTTGAAGAGCTGAGCTAATTAGTGAAATCAGCTGGTGTAGGGCACAGTTGGAACAAAAGCCTGCATACACTTGGCCCTTGATGGAATGAGTCCCTGGTCTAGGGACTGAATTTGTGGGCCTTGATTGTGAGGATTGATTACTCCAGCTGGACTTTCAGAGAAACAGATGAGGTTATGTTTTCTGGATAAAAGGTAAGCTGTATGTATATTATATATACAGATATAGATGTATATCTCTTGGGTAGCTTAAGAATTGTGTGGTTCAAAGTGCATTTTTTAATTTAATGTTATTGTTTGTTTCCTGCTTTATATTTTTTAGACATGGATTATTTTACCAACTGAACAAGCCAGGAGGTGTGCCAGTGGCTTGGTTATCTATTTCCAGCACTTGTGCACTTCACATAATTTTTTTTCCAAGTTTCACATGTTCACATCCCCTTTGTTGAGGATGTTATCAAGTTTCATACAGAAAAAATAAGTTAAATAGCATTTCACTGATGTTAAACTCTTGATTTAAAAAAAAAAAAAAAGTATTTGCACACCTGGTTATTGTAGTACGGGTGCTTGAAGGATAAAGTAAGCTATATAGAAAAGAGAAGTACTCCCGCACACCGTATCTTGCATTAATCTCAATTTTTTTATTCAGTGCTGACATAAGCTTTCTAATGTTAAACTCAACTGAAATGGGTCAATTTTGACCCTAACATAACAGGAAGGTTAATGGTTTATTTTATTTATTTCATATTTCTTAAATTCATTCATTGAATTCAGTCAACCTGTTTTTTTTACTTTTTTAATTAATCTGGTGTAGAGTAGTCTTTGACACTAACCATCTCTTTTCTCTCTCTGCTATGTCTCTACTGCCAGAGGTCACCCAATGTAAATTTCTGAAGACACCCTGAAGTGCCTAGACCTCTTGGTCATGTTGCTCCTGCTCTCACCTGTGACCCATTTCTGCTGGATCTACATCACCTTTCCCATCCTGATTGTCCCTCCCTCTTACCTCATAGGGCTTCCCCACCTCATCCAACAACCCTCCTAGATTTCTAAATAAAAGTTTGCTAAATAAAACTGTGTGCTTGCTATTCTATGTACATTGGGAATTGGACATGCCTTTGTAGAATTACTGCCTACTACTGCTACTAAGAACTATGTAATAATAATGAAGAAAGACCAAAATAATGATCATACAGGTAGAACCATTAGAAGATAAAATGGTTCTAAGCAGAACCCTTCATAGAGGGTTCTAGGTAGAACCATTCAAAGAAAAAAGGTTATCGGTAGAACCTTTCACAGAGGATTCTACCAAGAACCCTTTTATAGAGGGTTTTAGATAGAACCCTTCCCACAAGGTTTTACCTAGAACCTAAAGAGGTTCCCCCACAGGGACAAGCCAGAGAACCCTTTAAGGTTCTAGTTAGCACTGATTTTATTTTATTTTTTAAGTGTAAGAGAGCTGTTCTCTGTATTGGGGTAGATGGTGTTTGGGGGTAAGAGAGCTATTCTCTTTATTGGGGTAGATGATGGTGTCAGGGTAAGAGCGCTGTTGTCCGTAATGGGGTAGATGTTGATGTGATAGTGAGTGTTGGTGGGATGGTTAGGGAGCCAGTGTGAGGAAGGATAGAGACATCAACCCCCCCCCCCAAATACCAGTTAATTCTGCATGTCTCTTTACGTTCTTTCCTCCAAAGTCAACATTCTGTGGGCCGTGCTGTCGGGGCCTGATGCATGTGTCCCAGGTTTAGTGTTTCAGGGGTCTGCAGTGGTCTGGGATTCCTCTGCGCAGACGTCATCAATTACCTTTAATTAGCTGGGTGACGTCCCGCTGAGCAGGGAGTGAAAGCTGTGATGAATTAAGCCCAGAGGTTTGGAATGAGAAGTGTCAGTCCACATGTGTCAGCTGTGTGCCTCCTGGTTCCCTGGGATCTGCGTGTGCACGCACGCACGCGCACGCACAAACACACATACACACGCACAAAAATGGGCAAACATGAAAATGTGTGCAAAAAACACTCCACACTTAGCTTAAACTGATGTCTTTTCAAGTATAGAGTAGTGTGCATAGGGAGGTTGCAAGTTCACCTCCCTCTGAGTTTTCTGCCACTGTGCCGTACAGTAAGGTGAATATCCAGGTGTGCACATAGCAAAGTTTGTGTGGGTTTGTTTCAGCCATAATGCTTACACATACCCATTGCAGATCAGTTAAATTCCCACTACTACCAATAATAATCATCACAATATCATAATAAAGCTGTATTAATAATAATACAATATCAATAATGTAACTAATTAACAATTTAATAATACACCTCCTGGAAGAGAGATACAGTATATCAATGACCTATTTGTTAGTTCAACGTGGGAACATTGGCAGATCCATTTCTCGAAAATGCCTTTCAACTGTGTGACAGTAGGGAGCTTAAAATCACTGTTTTGCCTCAAGGATGAAAAATGAAAGTTGTATTTTTCCCCTTTTCTAATTAACATATTACTTTCTTAAATTGCATGTCATTTTCAGTACAGTCTATTGCACAGTGATACAGTCCATTTGACACACAGAAGGAAATGTGTATGCAGTTAGCATTTGTTAATGCGTATCTGTTACCCTGTCAGGGAAGGTTCACTGTTATTCAGTAAACAATTCTGTTTAATTTCCACAGACAGAAACACAGACTAGCAGACTAAACAAAACTAATTTAACCACTACACAAGCAAAGTAAGTACTCAGCCATCATTAAACTGAGCTAAGTCTTTGAGAGGGAATGTCACATATTACATCTAAAAACATAATATTACTGAGGCAAATAAAATAGGTGCAATCAAGGATCTAAACAAAACTACTAATAAAGTCTTAACAGACTGCAGTACATGTCAATAAAATAAATGTGTTAACAGTGATTAAAAAAGCAATTAAACAGTTAAAATGTATTAGTTCCTGGGAGCGACTGCAGGGTGGCTCCTTTATTTCAGGCACCAAGCTGTGGTGAAGGGATGAGCCCCACGTTCTCGGAGCGAATCCAGACCGTGCCAGTGCCGACTGTGGCCGGTAGCTACACAGGACGATGTGCAACTGGCGGTTGCCTCGCCTAGGGTACAGGAGGGCCCAGTCGGTTAGGGGTCCGTGTTTAATCACTATCTAGCGACCCCTTCTAGCCCATACACTTTGATTAAAGTCTCATATGTCTTCCTCCAACTCCACTCTATGCTTAGCTGTAGTCTGCGGTGTGAGAAGAATTAAGCAGCTGGTGACACCACGTGTTTTTTGGTGGAGCCGTGGATGTCCGCACTCTCCCGAATCGGCAGTTGGGTTCTCGTGTGAACGTGGCTGTAGACAGTCAGGCATTTCAAATGAGGGTTGGAATTGGACATGCTTGAGCCAATTTTTTTAAAGTATTATTCAATTAAAAATATCAAGCTGCTGAAATGTGTGGTTCTGGAAATGTTCGAAAGAATGTTGATGAAATGAAGCAACAATAACCTGACACTCATTTTGTCCATTTGTTTCTCACTCAGGGACGTCGTTAGGCCTATTTTAGGGTGGCTGAAGCTACCCTAAAATGTTCTCAAGCCCCCCCCCCCCCCCCCCCCCCCCCCCAAATAATTTGGCATTATTGGCTTAAAATTATCGTTCTGGTTTGTATGTTGTTGTCTCCCCATCCAATACTAGCCTGTCGTAGCCTACTTCACAATGTAAATCGCGGGCACGAGGACCTTGGGGGAGGCTGCATTCCATTGCTTCTCGCAGCTTCTCGCTCTGCCAAGTAACGATCGACAGGATAACGTTAGTGGCGAAGGAGTTTAGCCGTGTATGGCAAGCCAAATGAGGATTTATTCCATATCCTTGATATCCAGTTTACGGTTTTCCACTGGTTGCCCGTTTTTCACAACGTGTTCGACATTTTTTCTTACTAGTTCAACGAAACCGTTTTGATATCAAAGATTGGCACCTACTAGTCATGCATTTGGAGCCACTAGTTGCACTTTTATTCTACACGTTACACCAAAACCTTACTAGTTGCACCACAGTGCCGACTAGTGGCACCACAGCCACAACTAGTCAGCCTTTGAACCAACTAGTGGCCTTTTAAGCCTAACGTGTTGCAATTAAAGCAGCACTAGTTAACTAGTGAAGTGGCAACAGTGTAACATGTTAACTAGTTAAGTTGCATAGAGTCCGTATTTTCGCCTAACTAGTTAACTAGTTACATACACTTCTCTTCACTAGTTAACTAGTAAAGCCAACGTGTCCACTAGTTAACTAGTTACGTTTTTAGCACATCCACTAGTAAACTAGTTGTAGCAAAATGCTAATTAGGAGGGCGTACAAGGAAGTTGCTTTTTGTAATATGATTGGATGAAGGTTTCGGCTATAGGCTACAATTGCCAGCAGTTTTGGACATCGAATTCGAGTTCCCATTTGTGTGTTTATTTCGAAGTAGGATATGTTTAATTGGGAGAGTGGATATTTTGTTAGGAGGGGAAGGTTTGACAGAAGCTGAAGCGCAACCATGGCGGACGGTTGTCTTTGATCCCGTGATAACGCTCTAGGCTATTTAATTTGCGATGTCGATGCATGGGATTGCTCTTTTTGGCAAGAATATAGGCTATCGTAATGAACCAATTACTCAATCATTACGTTTTATTTGAATCATGGACGAACTGCTCAAATAACTTATTGTGCATTGTGCAAGGCGTGCTGATCACGCTAGCCTATACAGACCGGTGACAAATTAAGGGTGGTGCTTTGTGTCCACATTACTTGGTTAGATGCAAATAGGCTACCACATGCAAACGCACGGTGCTATTTCGGTTTTAAAAGTAGTTTGTAAACATGAAATGGGTAGCCATGGGGAAACATTTAGTAGCCTACATTACATGTAAGATAATAAGCTGTGCATTGTGTAAATGATTTGTAAACATAATAAATGCTTTACTCTGGGAGTGCTCTAATCCTCATGTTAGCTGTATAAGGAAAACGCTGTTAATTACTACCATTTTAGAATGACTGTAGGTGAAAAAGGAATTGTAGGCCTATTTGTTTAATGCATTTTTCTGGAAGTAAAATTTTCTCTTTTTGTCCGCAGAGGGCCGTGTCATGTTTTTTTTTTTGCATTCCCTTGAATTCACTTCGTGTGTGATCTTTACCAGTATTAAAGATCACTTATTGTACGTCGCTTTGGATGAAAGCGTCTCCTAAATGAATGTAATTAAACATTAGGCTACAGTCTCTGACCACGATGTTGGTAGTGTTAACAGTTGCGGTGCTGGAATGCACCTTGTGTAGTAGGCTACTGAACTGATAGAATTCACTTGAGCAAAATGTTGCATCCAGTTAGCTGTTAGTGAATAGGCCTACATCCGTTAGCTTTACATCCTTTTGTGAATGCATCCTTTGCCTCTTGTGCTCGTTGCATTTTTTTGTATTCGAAACTTTGTAATAAAGAATGATCTATTTTTGATAAACATGACTCTGGTGCTTTAGTTCAGGTAAATTGAAAGGTGGCCTGTATGTGCTACACATAGGCTAGTTATTCTGAGTAATCACCACCTTTATCCTTCGATGAAGTTCCATCATGATGGGAGTGGTCTCTTCCAGGATGACAATGCCCCAATCCACAGGGCACGAGGGGTCACTGAATGGTTTGATGACCGTGAAAATTATGTGAATCATATGCTATGGCCTTCGCAGTCACCATCTCAACCCAAATGAACACCTATGAGATTTTGGAAGGACGTTAGGCAGCTAGTGCTCTCCACCACAATCATCAAAACACAAAATGAGATAACGTTATTGTGTATCCCGTTTGAAATGTCATTCACTGCCATCAAAATTATTCTTGCATTTATGCTAGTTTGTACTTGTATTTTTAAATTGAATAGCTAGATAGACCGTCTCAGTGTAGCCTATTCCGGTGGGCCGATCGTCATTCCATGAGCCGAACTCACCACCTAATTAATAAAACTATAATGTGACGTTTAACACCGCAGAAAATGTTTGAGCTCTTAAAAACGAACAGTTATATTATATTCCGGTCGCCTATTTTTATGCGATTATGATGATTTGGGGGAGAAATAGCCTATCGGAGGATCATTAAGATTAACGTGATGTAGACATTTTGGCTACACGGCTCTCATAGTATCAACGTTAAGTCAATCATCTGACATTCATAGATTGAACAGTTAAATGTTTAAGCTTTAAAAAAGAGCTCACGCTGAGTTACGATTCAGAATTGACATTTTAAGGCTCTCCAGACCGTTTAAAATATTAACCAATCAGAATTGGAAACGCACTTCCTTGCCCCGCCTGCTTCATTTGCATGCAGTCCACTAGTTCACATGTTCAGCGGAACATTGGGTTACTTGTTTACTAGTGAGCCTGTACGCTGCAACCCACACGTTAACTAGTCATGTCCAAAAGAGTCCACTAGTTCACTAGTTGACATATCCAACTAGGATATGTTTTCCTGACACGTTCACTAGTTCAAGGCTATTTTTCTAACTAGTTCCATTCCATTCTGAACATGTTGTGACTTTTAGCCAACATGTTATGCATTTTTTACACTTGTTGTACGCTGCCATGAACATGTTGTGCCTTGTTCAGTACTAGCTGCACACTGTGCATTACTAGTTAGACCATTACTCAACGTGTTCCAATGCCCATTTTTGATATCAAATTTTTATCCGCACTAGTTACCATTTTCTCCGTACTAGTTGGACAAAAATGCTCACTAGTGAACCAATATGCTCAACTAGTTAACTAGTTAAGTTACAAATTATTATGCAAGTGCACTAGTTGACATGTAACATAATTTGCAACTTAACTAGTTAACTAGTTGAGCATATTGGTTCACTAGTGAGCATTTTTGTCCAACTAGTACGGAGAAAATGGTAACTAGTGCAGATAAAAATTTGATATCAAAAATGGGCATTGGAACACGTTGAGTAATGGTCTAACTAGTAATGCACAGTGTGCAACTAGTACTGAACAAGGCACAACATGTTCATGGCAGCGTACAACAAGTGTAAAAAATGCATAACATGTTGGCTAAAAGTCACAACATGTTCAGAATGGAATGGAACTAGTTAGAAAAATAGCCTTGAACTAGTGAACGTGTCAGGAAAACATATCCTAGTTGGATATGTCAACTAGTGAACTAGTGGACTCTTTTGAACATGACTAGTTAACGTGTGGGTTGCAGCGTACAGGCTCACTAGTAAACAAGTAACCCAATGTTCCGCTGAACATGTGAACTAGTGGACTGCATGCAAATGAAGCAGGCGGGGCAAGGAAGTGCGTTTCCAATTCTGATTGGTTAATATTTTAAATGGTCTGGAGAGCCTTAAAATGTCAATTCTGAATCGTAACTCAGCGTGAGCTCTTTTTTAAAGCTTAAACATTTAACTGTTCAATCTATGAATGTCAGATGATTGACTTAACGTTGATACTATGAGAGCCGTGTAGCAAAAATGTCTACATCACGTTAATCTTAATGTTAATGATCCTCCGATAGGCTATTTCTCCCCCAAATCATCATAATCGCATAAAAATAGGCTACCGGAATATAATATAACTGTTCGTTTTTAAGAGTTCAAACATTTTCTGCGGTGTTAAACGTCACATTTTAGTTTTATTAATTAGGTGGTGAGTTCGGCTCATGGAATGACGATCGGCCCACCGGAATAGGCTACACTGAGACGGTCTATCTAGCTATTCAATTTAAAAATACAAGTACAACTAGCATAAATGCAAGAATGATTTTGATGGCAGTGAATGACATTTCAAACGGGATACACAATAACGTCATTTGGTGTTTTGATGATTGTGGTGGAGAGCACTAGCTGCCTAACGTCGTTCCAAAATTTCATAGGTGTTCATTTGGGTTGAGATGGTGACTGCGAAGGCCATAGCATATGATTCACATAATTTTCACGGTCATCAAACCATTCAGTGACCCCTCGTGCCCTGTGGATTGGGGCATTGTCATCCTGGAAGAGACCACTCCCATCATGATGGAACTTCATCGAAGGATAAAGGTGGTGATTACTCAGAATAACTAGCCTATGTGTAGCACATACAGGCCACCTTTCAATTTACCTGAAGTAAAGCACCAGAGTCATGTTTATCAAAAATAGATCATTCTTTATTACAAAGTTTCGAATACAAAAAGTGCAACGAGCACAAGAAGTAAAGGATGCATTCACAAAAGGATGTAAAGCTAACGGATGTGCCTATTCACTAACAGCTAACTGGATGCAACATTTTGCTCGTGAATTCTATCAGTTCAGTAGCCTATATACCACACAAGGTGCATTCCAGCACTGCAACTGTTAACACTACCAATATTGTGGTCAGACACTGTAGCCTAATGTTAAATTACATTACATTCATTTAGCAGACGCTTTCATCCAAAGCGACGTACAATAAGTGATCTTTAATACTGGTAAAGATCACACACGAAGTGAATTCAAGGGAATGCAAAAAAAAACATGACAAGGCCCTCTGCGGACAAAAAGATAAAATTTTACTTCCAGAAAAATGCATTAAACAAATAGGCCTACAATTCCTTTTTCACCTACAGTCATTCTAAAATGGTAGTAATTAACAGCGTTTTCCTTATACAGCTAACATGAGGATTAGAGCACCCCCAAAGTAAAGCATTTATTATGTTTACAAATCATTTACACAATGCACAGCATATTATCTTACATGTAATGTAGGCTACTCAATGTTTCCCCATGGCTACCCATTTCATGTTTACGAACTACTTTTAAAACCGAAATAGCACCGTGCGTTTGCATGTGGTAGGCTAGCCTATTTGCATCTAACCAAGTAATGTGGACACAAAGCACCACCCTTAATTTGTCACCGGTCTGTATAGGCTAGCCTGATCAGCACGCCTTGCACAATGCACAATAAGTTATTTTAGCAGTTCGTCCATGATTCAAATAAAACGTGATGATCGAGTAATTGGTTCATTACGATAGCCTATATTCTTGCCAGAAAGAGCAATCCCATGCATCGACATCGCAAATTAAATAGCCTACAGCGTTATCACGGGATCAAAGACAACCGTCCGCCATGGTTGCGCTTCAGCTTCTGTCAAACCTTCCCCTCCTAACAAACTATCCACTCTCCCAATTAAATATCCTACTTCGAAATAAACACACAAATGGAAACTCGAATTCGATGTCCAAAACTGCTGGCAATTGTAGCCTATAGCCGAAACCTTCATCCAATCATATTACAAAAAGCAACTTCCTTGTACGCCCTCCTAATTAGCATTTTGCTGCAACTAGTTTACTAGTGGATGTGCTAAAAACGTAACTAGTTAACTAGTGGACACGTTGGCTTTACTAGTTAACTAGTGAAGAGAAGTGTATGTAACTAGTTAACTAGTTAGGCGAAAATACGGACTCTATGCAACTTAACTAGTTAACATGTTACACTGTTGCCACTTCACTAGTTAACTAGTGCTGCTTTAATTGCAACACGTTAGGTTTAAAAGGCCACTAGTGGGTTCAAAGGCTGACTAGTTGTGGCTGTGGTGCCACTAGTCGGCACTGTGGTGCAACTAGTAAGGTTCTGGTATAACGTGTAGATTAAAAGTGCAACTAGTGGCTCAAAATGCATGACTAGTAGGTGCCAATCTTTGATATCAAAACGGTTTCGTTGAACTAGTAAGACAAAATGTCGAACACGTTGTGAAAAACGGGCAACTAGTGGGAAACCGTAAATTGGATATCAAGGATATGGAATAAATCCTCATTTGGCTTGCCATAGCCGTGATGTGAAGATTCAAAGTGAATGATGCACAGAGTGAAATTGTAAGTAGTTGTTAACGATTGTTACCTGCTTAACTTTAGCTAGGTTTACTTGAGGTAAAAGAAAGGGGATATTGTAGTAGGCTATGATGTTAACACTAAATTAAGCTATTGTTGACTGTCAAGTTGGCTAACGTAGCTAAAATCCCACAATCAACGTCAGCAAACAGCTTCAAATTGATGCATAAGCTTTTTGTTTTGTTAATGTTTAACTTGGTCCAGTCATCATTAAAATTAAAAGCAGTTAGCTCCATATGTGCAGCGAACACACACGCAAAGTTTTTCAATGGAACATTCGGCGCTTTTCCATAACCATATGCTATAACGTTAGCTACACACACAAGTGGATTACGCTATCGTGAACTGTATGTACTGTAGTTCTAATACAGTTTATACCAAAAAGATTTGCGCTCGCATCTCTTGCCCTCCCCTTGGGGCTAAGCCCCCCATGTCTTTGCATCCTAGTGACGTCCCTGTTCTCACTGTAATGCACCTAATCTCTCTAGTGCTCAAGTGCTAGATGCAACCAAGGGGCCAAGACTGGGATTTCGTTTTGAAGCCCATTTCCTGGTTGGCCTGGGAGCCGCCATTGTGCCGTTGCTCACTAGCGCCACTGTGGCTGGCTCCAGTATAGGTCTTTCCCCATGTAAGTGAACGGCAGCAATTTGGTCAAAATACTCAGTAAATAAATTTTTTACAAAAAATTTTTTTATTGCAATAGGTGCCTTTCCTTCATCTAATGCCTGTGCATGTGCTGATTTTTTAAAATATTGTGTCGTTTGGACAGGGTATTGACATTTGTTCAGGACCAATCAGGGGACAGATTGAGTCGGGTTACTGCCGGTCATTTCACTCACTTTGAGGGGCGGGAACCATAGACGGAACGGGCGGGACGTGGGGCGGGACGTGGGCGGTACCCATAGGCGGTACCTCAAGTGGCTAGCAATGACCTTGACATTCTCACCCATTCTCGTCCTTTTAATGTGTGAATTTGGCTAGTATTAGACCATTAGACCCATCGCAATCACATCGCAATTCTCATTGTCACTAGTGTTGAATTCATTATGGCATGTTCTGCATACAACTGTACTAATCGACCGTCTCAAAAGCATTCTCTCCAGTTTTTTCGGTAAGACATTTTTTATTACTTTATTTTTTACCGAGTAAGTAACGTTAGCCTTATTAGATAACAGCCTGCAGAAGTAGCCTACGCTACCTACCGCGACATAGCATGACAAGCTAACGCTTTTGTATATTACGTAGACCAGTATGCTAGTGGAGTTAGCACCTTTATCTCCCAAAACCTTTTGGTTTGGCTACTTAGCGTTAGCTAACGATGTAAAACCTACATTGAACTTCGTCCTATGCTCTCCACTGGCTAAGTGCATTTTATGTGGAGTGAATTTCGACATTGCTAACGTTACCGTGCATTAGTCAAACA